>OV656846.1:11009166-12234726 GCA_927399475.2 Acleris emargana
CGCGATAATACTGTATACAGCTCTTCTAACTTGGTCTTTTCAACTCTAAGGGCGCTGAGTTCTTCATTAATTTTTCGGACACTTTCTTTCTCATTTGTTAACATTTTAGCCAGAGTTTCTCTTTCGTTCTGAAGCCGTTTCCAGTCTTCGGGACTTGTCTTGTTAGCACGCTCAACTAAGGCGTTAACTCTAGTTCTCCATCTTGCAGAGTCGGCTTTTAATGACGAATTTTCTGACTGCAGGGTTTCATTTCGAGAAGTCAGATCATTGATTTTTTCATGCAATGGATACAACTTTTCTTCGAGCAATTTCGTTGAGACTGCGAGTTCTTCTACCCGCGCAGTTAGCGTATCACGTTCTTCTCTAAGAATTCTATTGCTGTCTGTCAAAGCATTCAACGTTTCAACTTTCCTAAGAATATCAGACTGTTTGTTTGCTGTCACCATGCTTACTTCGGATGATTCTCTTTCGGCTGCTAAAGCGAACTTAGCATTGTCTAATTGTTTTTCGGCAATTTCTAACTGAGATTTAAGTCTCATATTTTCTGTGAGTAATATATCTGATTTTGCTATTGAAATATCTTTTTCTTTTCTGAGGAATTTAACAATTTGGAACAATTGCTCAGATGACTTCTTATCTTCTTCCGAAATAGAAACATTCATTGATGTATCAGTGGAAGATTCGTTCATGCTTTCTGACATTGATCTAGAGGCATGTGTAACGGACAATTGAGTACCTAAAGCTTGAATTTGGTTGTGCAATAAAGAGTTCTGTTGATTTAAATCTTTAAAACGTTCCATCATTTGGGCATTTTCAGCGTTAAGCATCTTCTCTCTTTCGGACCAAGCAGCCATTTCCAATTCCATTTTTTCTACAGCACTGTTTTTCATGGCGACTAATTCATTGATTTGGTTTTGAGCTCTTGATAAATCTTCTTTGACTTGTGATAAAGTTTGAATATCACTAGAATGTAACATCATTTCATGGCTATACTTTTCTTCTGCTTTAATAACAGCTTCTGACATATTTGCTATTTCAGATCTCATAGACTGCAGTTCTAACTGAGAATTGTCATAATTAGCAATAGCTGATTTTAATTCTTCTCGGGCTTCTGCTAACTCACGTCTAAGCGCATTATTATTAGTAGACTGATCTCCACTTGCCTGAAGTGTCAGCTCTGCTTCTAGCTCTCCACATTTTTCTTCTAAATGTTGTAATTTCTGTGTATACTCTGATAGTTTTCCTTGAGTCTCTAATTTGTATGTCTGATAATCAGAATGAAGAATTTTAAGTTCTTTTTCAGCACTCTCAGATATGTCGCAATACTGTTTAATGTGTTCTTTTGCTACAGTTAATTGCTCCTGTAGAGACTTTATTTCTCCGTCTCTATCTGAAAGTTTATTTTCGAGTTCTTTCATCTTTTTCATTGTATCGAAAGAACCATCTGAGTTAGGAGCTAACGCAACTCTGAGTTTTTTCACGAGTTCCTCATTACTCTTATTTTTCTCAGACAAATCATCACGAAGTTGCGCAATTTCCTTTCTCAATTGGTCTGCAGCGTCTTTTTCTTCCTGCATCCGTGATTTAGCAATTTCAGTTTGCCGTTCGAGATGTGCAGCTAATTCCCTAAATCTATCTTGTTCATCCTGAAGTCTTCGTCGTAAAGCAGAACACTCTCTGTTCGATTCATCCAGTCTACACTCAATTTTTGTACGATTTTCTACCTCGACACGCTCTAGACTAGCTTTAATTAATTCCAAATTTTTCAATAACAACGCTTGGCCTTGTCTTTCGCGATTTAACATTTCTTTTTCCGTTTGCAGCCTTAACTCAGTATCTTTAACCAATTTACATTCTAATTTCAAATTTCCAAGTTGTATTTCGGCAGCTGCAAGTTTTCCTTGGGAGTTTAAAGCCTCGTCACGCAAATGTTGCAGAGATACTTCGTGCTTTGCGATTGTAGCACTGTATGATTTGTTTTTTTCTTCCAGAGAAGCAATTTGCTTCTTATATGTAGTAACATTTGTTTGCAAGATTTTAAGTTTTTCGTTATTATACTCTGCAGTTGACGAGCACTTGCTATTAGCTGCAGTCAATTTTGAAATTTCTTGTCTCATGTTATCAATTTGTTCAAATAACATTTTTTCATTTGTCAATTTTTCCTCTTTGTAGGTTTTGTATTCGTCTTTTAAAAGGTCAAGGTGTTTCTCTGTTTCCCTATACTTTATTTCAAAAGCCGCTGGTTCGGAAGCATGTTTTGGTGCTTTTTCAGTAGATTCCATAGTGAAAGAATCTCCCTTCTCCATTTCCACATCTTCAGAGCTTGTTTCATGACGTTTGCCTTTCATAAGATCATGATACAATTTCTTAAACATATCACGTTGCCTAATTAAACCATTGACCATTTTAGTCTGTCTATCTTGAGCTTCAGTAAGTTCAACAACCCTGTTCTTTAAGGACTCTATTTTACCTTGCATTTCTCCAGACTCAAATTCTTCTTTATGCCGTTCAAATTCTTCTTGTTTATCAGTCAGATCGCGAACCATTCGCAACAGTTTCTGATTGTTTGCTTGCAATTCCTGAATATCACTAAATGTAACTAAGGTTTTAGATATAATCCTTGACGAGCTTAAATCGGAATTCGGTGCGTTAGATGCATTATTTAAATTATCATGATCTCCATTGGGAAGTAACCTACCTCGGCTAAGCTCAATTTCCTTCAATAAGAAACAAACCTGCCTTCCCAAATCAGCAAGTTCCCCTTTAAATCGAGCGTTTTCCCGACTATAATGATTAGCAATTTTAGATGACTCGTTGTAATCATCTCTTAGGCCGTTACATTCAATCATTATCGAGTCTATTTGTTGGGATAATGCCGTATTACGTTCCATTGCTTCTTCATATTCTATCTTTTGTTTTTGTAACATTGGTGCTTTTTCTTCCAATTCTTGAACAATTGTGTTAATTGTAATATTAAGACGTCTATTTTCTTCTTTCTCTTGAGTTAACTCTTCCGAGACTTTGACAAGCTGTGAATACATCTGAGTTAAAGACATTCCTGATTTTAAAAGTTTACTAGCAGAAGCTGCCGATGGAGCCAAATTACTTAAAGCAATATCGAGATTTTGTGTAGTAGCAGCTTTTACAAGATCATTTGCATGTTCTAATTCATTCTTTAAGGAAGCAATAATTTCGTTCTTTTTTTCCATTATTTCTGCATGATCCATTTCAGACTGTTTATACTTAGTTTCCAGTTCACCATATTTTTCAGTAGCTTCATTCAAAAGCTTCTGTAACTCGGAAATCCCTTCAGTTAGCTCCATGGTTTTTGCCTCAGCATCGTCATGCATAGTTTTAAAAATGTCTGCCAATTTTGTCTTGGCTTCCAATTCCTTTTTAAAATTGTCAGTCATTTTGTTTTCTATCTCTCTTTGTTCCATTAAGCGCTGTGATAGATTTTCCGCGCGACTATTTAAAGTCTTTATCATTTCATTTAACTGGGTAATTGTTTCATTGGCAGAATTCAATTCTTCAGTTTTTGCAGACAGCTTGGTCTCAATATTAATAAGACGGCTAGTACCATTAAGTCTTACGGTTTGAAGTTCTGAAGTAAGTCTATTAACTTCTTCTGTCAATCCAGCAATTTGAGAATTCAAAAGAGTTCTTTCCTGTTCTATTCGCTTTTCGCGATACTGCAAAGATATTTCCTTGCTCTGTGTATCGTCGTTTAACGCTAGAGCTTCACATTTAGCATCAATAGCAGTTTGCAGTTGCTGCGAAAGAGACACTTCACTAGCAGTTAGTCTTTCTATTTCCGTATCGCGTCGTTGCAAAATGCGTGTTAGGTCATTTCTTTCATCCACTGCAGCATCTCGAGCGCTTTTAATCGAAATAGCTTCATTTTCTAGGCGACAAATCTGTTCGCGTGCCTTTTCAAATTCTGCATTTAAACTCGCTACTTGTTTATCCAATGTTACTACAGCTTCATCTGCAACAAGCAACTTTTTCGCAGCATCTTCATATTTTGCTGTAAGTTCAGACACTGATGCTTCCAATTCTGATATTCTATCTCCTATAATATGAAAAGAAAAAAAGTTAAATTTAGGTCACAAATGTTATGTTTTTTAAATAATACCTAAGCTGTAGGACCTGTTTGCAATGCATTTTTTTTATTTAAGCAATTTTGCTTGTCCTGTTTATTTGTGTGACTGTTTGTTATACATTGCAAGTTTGTTACAAGGGCTGTTTGATAAGTCGTTTTAAAAAGTAAAAAAGATAGTTTTTTTTTAAACAATTTAAATTTATTTCTCAACATAGTCTCCTTTGAGGGCCAAACACTTGTTCCAGCGAGTTTCCAATTTTTATATGCCCTCCAAAAAATACGTTTTGTTGAGGTCTTCAAAATAGCCGTTTACAACTGCAATGCAGTCCTCATTTGTCAAAATTTTTTGCCCTCCAAGCCATCTTTTCAGATTTGGAAATAGGTAATAATCGCACGGAGCCTTAGCTATCCGGCGAATACGGAGCATGCGGAACCAGCTCGAAGCCCAACTCGTGGATTTTGGCCATTGCAATAGTGGACGTGTGAACTGGGGCATTGTCTTGATGAAAGAGGACTTTCTCGGGGGGCAATTTTGGTAGTTTTTCCAACAATTCGGCATTGAAACGGTCCAATAACTCTGCGTAATAACGGCCAGTGATAGGCTTTCCCTTTTCCAAGTAATCAATCATAATCATTCCTTCGCCATCCCAGAAGACTGTCGCCATCACCTTTTCAGCCGACAAAATAGTCTTGGCCTTCTTTGGGGCACGTTCACCAGTCGCCATCCATTGTTTTGAATGCTGTTTTGACTCAGATGTATAATGATGGACCCAAATTTCGTCCACAGTGACAAATCGACTCAAAAAATTCCGAGGATTACGCTTCATCATATCCAAACACAGTTTTGAAACTGGCTTTCGTTCGCGTTTTTGTTCGATCGTCAACAAACGTGGCACCGTGCAGAGAGCTTTGTCATACCCAAATCTTCATGCAGTATTTTACGTACTCGCTCAGTGGAGATGCCTATGTTCTCAGCTATTTCACGCACCTTCACTCGGCGGTCGTCGAGTACAATATTATGGACTTCTTCAACAACATCCTCAGTAGTGACTTCGATTGGGCGACCAGAGCGTGGAGCATCAGATGTGCTTGACCGACCACGTTTAAAATCATTTATCCAGTTATAATCAGTCTGCAACGTTGGTGCGTTAGTGCCATGAACAGAATTAAGTTCAGTTTTTATTGTGGCAGCACTGCAACCCTTCATAAAAAAATGTTTTATAACGGCACGAAATTCAGATTTTCCATCGTTGTTGAAAATTTACGAGTGAAAGTTGAAAGTTTAACAATGGTTAAACTGACAAAAACTTGTTTTTTTTTTTGCTGAATTTTTGACAGTCTTCATTTGAAAGATTGTAACACCTGCGAGTGTTAATGCCATTTACTAGAAAAAAAGGTTTTACAAATAGTTTTTAAAAGGACTTATCAAACAGCACTCGTAGAATGAATGCATGTTTTCTTGGCTTAGGCCTGAAATATGCATTTTCCTAAAATGTTTTTTTCCAAAAATGTCAGCACGTCTTTTGCATAATGTCAGTTTCTCAAAATATCAGCTCCTTATAATGTCTGTCTTCAAGAATTACAGTTTTCGTATAATGTTCGCTTTTCAGAAAGTGCTTACTTCCAAAATGTTTGCAACCTCATAATATCCGCTATCTAACAATATTTTGCATTCCAGAAAAGTCTTATTCCCAAAATGTCTGCTGCAATCATGAACATGCCACATTTACTTCAAATATCTTTATTATTTTAAAGCGAAATGTACAATTTGCGTTGCGTCGTTGGCGGGGAAAGGGTTAAGTACAAAGTAGTGAAGAACAGAATTTTTAATTATATTTTTCGATTACATTTACCACTTCAACCCAAAATTTACCAAAAGTTTGTATAGTTATTACTGTCAACATTTTTCGCAATGCTGATGGTTATTGCCTTGGACATAAGCAATCTTAAACAACACCACGACTTTCCCTCAACGCGAACGTCGCGAACGTCAAACTTTAAGTAATAGATCGGTTTTAAAAGAAATCTCAAAAATCTTATCTTGAGTGCCGGTAAATATAAATATTTATTTATGCCAAGCAATAAACCCTTTCCATTTAGAAAATTGATTTGAAATAAAGCAGACCAAAATCAAATCAAAATCGTTTATTTAAGACCTACACCTTATACAAATAAACGATTTTGATTTGATTTGATTTGAGTTATCTCATAATTAATTACTGCTATTTAAAATGTGTACAGTCTCAGAAAGTCGTCTGTTCATAATGTTTACATTCCTATAATATTAGCAATTTTAGCATTACCATAAATTTTGCTTTTCCGTTATGTTCACTTCTTTATACAGGCTATCGTCTTGCTTGTTATGTATGTTTTCCTATAATGTCTGCTTTATTTCAAATCAATTTTCTAAATGGAAGCGGCACTCAAGATAAGATTTTTGAGATTTCTTTTAAAACCGATCTATTACTTAAAGTTTGACGTTCGCGTTGAGGGAAAGTCGTGGTGTTGTTTAAGATTGCTTATGTCCAAGGCAATAACCATCAGCATTGCGAAAAATGCGAAGTATCACCATGTTACGCCCACAGGCATACAAATTTAACATGCAGTTAATGACTCAGCACACTATACATACATGCACAATTGCACAGGTATTAACTAGATAGTGTAGTCTGACTAATTCATTTGTTGTATATCATGCCCTATTTACTAAAAAGTTAAATAATTTGCATATAAATTCAGTAATCTTTTCTATATTAATTATATTATTTGGTACCTTATTATAAATTCTGGGAGCCATCCCAAGAATACTTTTTCGTAATAAAGCCGTTTTAGATGGCATTGCAGTAACTATATTTATTAGGCGTAGGCTGTTATAATTCTTAAATAATTGGGGATTCATCCTAACAAAAATCACTGTTTCATAGATGTATAAACTTGGTAGGGTTAAGATGCGTAATTATCGAAAATATGGTTTACAGGAATCGAGATAGTTGATGCCGCACAATGATCTGATGCACCTTTTCTGGGCTCTAAATACCATTTCCCTATCTACTGAGTTAGCCCAGAATATGACCCCGTAACGAAGAGATGATGTCACATAGGCATAATAAGCGGTTAACACAACTGACTCGTTAGCCACCATTCGCAAATTATACAAGGCAAATGAAAATTGATATAATTTCTTACATATAGCGTCAGTCAACTTATTATCTAAATTTAATCCTAAGAACCTTGAAGCGTCCGTTTCATCCATTTGGTACCCATCATATGCAATATTTAACCGTCGTATATTATTTGTTCTTTGTTTAAATGACATGATCTTACTGCCGCACTCAGAGACGTCAATTAAATTTAACGCTTGATTAAAGTTGCTGCTGTCACTTTCTTTGCTATAGCAATAGAATAAGACAACACGTCACTAAACAAGCATTAAATTTAATTGACGTCTCTGAGTGCGGCAGTTAGTGGTTGTTAGATTTATTTTAAAATTATTGTTGTTTAGCCATTCTATTATATTTTCTAATGACTTATTCATGTTATACTAAGTGCCAGTTAGCATTTCAATATAGGACATTGACTTGACTTTTACTCCGATATCGTAATTTCCTAGCGACAAATCAATTATCCATACAAAACTGTCGCAAAAATGCCATCGCTTGAGTATCATAGTACAGGGTAGGATGGAGCCACGGGATCACTAGGTGCGTGCAAATGTCGTAATTAAAAAAGTGCTTAGTAGTTAAAGATGCCCAATATAGTTTCATGTCATACGCAGTGTATTTATTTAATGTGTTTTAGTATGATTTATATTGCGTATCTTGTTTAAGTTAAAAATATGCATAACAAAAGTGCATTTACCAAATTAAATGCAGTTTTTACAGTCAAAAAATCAAATCTTAAATGCGTTTAACTTTGTTTATTTATTTCTACATGTAGATGAAGTCATTTCGAATAATAAAAACATCAACAGAACATTTATGCCGCCGGCAGTCATCGCTAGCCGCTCAGCTACCCGCGACCGTCGAGACCATGGCCTTATCTTTTATGACACGAGTCTGACGCGTTGAGTCAGGGGTGCGGCATCGAAAAAAATATGTGCAACCTCGACCATACGATCGACAAGACTGTGGATAAATTTGTAATAACCGTCACAGATGACATCAGTGAGAGCTCACACTATAGCTCCAGCTCTGACGACGAAAGTTGTAATTAAATTATTAAAAAAAAACTGTCTTTTAATAGTAATAATATAAGTATTTTTATTAAACTAAATATTATAGGTACTTTCGTAATATCACCTGGCGACTAGGGCAATACAACCTTTTTATTGTGCTATCTCATTCGCACTTGCGGGACCTTAGGGAGAGTGTGTCACAACTCTAGTGCAGGTAGTAGTATACGCACAAAAGGTGACCGGCCGACTTTTATTGCCCTAGTCGCCAATGATATTATGGAAATTATAACAGAGCTTTCACACAAAACTAATATGGATAGCGTCATCAGTGTCATCACCTAAATAATAAACGACAACATTGGCCAATATAATAACCTAAAGCGTAGGTACAAATATAAATCAATTTTGTATGAAAGCTAAATTTAAATTTATAATTAATCTCTATAAAACCCAGCCTTTTTCATTACAGGAGTAATTTTAATTTTAAAACAGTTATTGTAAGCGTCAAGGTTTACAACCCCTGCAACGATAACTGGTTTGACTAGATGAACGTATTACCGGTACCAAAATACATTACCGAAAGTAAAAAATACTAATTTCGGGATGTTTCGGGGAACATGGGTAGGTGTAGTTATTACTAACGGCGTTTTCTTGGTAGAGGGGTGTCAATGTCCTTTATTGCAATGCTATATATACAGGGTGTAAGGGACGACTCACCAAAAACTGAAACCATAGCTTCAGACCATTGCACTGAACTGAAATTCTGTGGAATTTTTCCCGGGAAAACTAAAATTTTCTCGTTTTTTACGTGAAAATGCCGTTTTCACAGTTTTTTTTACTGAGTTTCAGTATGTCATATATGTATGTTGTCCTAGATCGGTTTATATGCAAAAACATGGGGGAAAAAAAACGGGAAAATTTTTCGTTTTCCCGGGAAAATTTCCACTGAATTTCAGTTCAGTACAATGGTCTGAAGCTATGGTTTCAGTTTTCGGTGAGCCGTCCCTTACACCCTGTATATAAAACTCAAAATTGACAAAATGCTACTTAACGGCCTTTTAGTGATCGGACGGCAGAATTGGTCTACTAGTTCTTGATTGGTGTGGTTTTTAAAAAAGTTGCATTCTTTTTGCTCATTTTGTATCAAATTTGAAAATTGGAAAATTGAAAACCACACACATGGTAAAAACAAAACCATTGTCAAAAAATTTAAAAACACCACTTGTAAGTTGAACATTGCAGCTTTCGAATGATACTAAATGCAAAACTTACAGGTTAATAGTACATTGTGTATTAAGGTCGGTAAGTAAGGAATTACGATCGAGGCTCTAGTAGAAGCCCGAAGTCGAAGACTGAGGGCTTTCTGAGTCGAGGTTCGTAATTCCCGTACCGCCCGTGAAACATACAATGTTTTTCATCACATTTGCGAGTAAATAAATACACAAGTCAGCACAACTATTATTACGAATTACTTGAACTTTTTTTTAGCGGATGGCGAGCGGACTCCACAGACTATACAAATGTTTCGTTCAGAAACGTTAAAGGCAAATACTTACGTAGGTATACATACAGCCCTGAAGAAGTGTAAAAAAAACGACGTTTTGATACAGAAAACTATTAAAATCGATTAATAAGAACATTAATTGAGTATTTAAGTAACATGTAGCGAGATTGCAATGAAATACCTGTTTAAATAACATTTTAAGACAATTTTTCAATTGCATGTAAACTCTTTGCTTGAACTTGCATGACATGTGTGCTGTGCAATAAATGAAAAAAAAAAATACTTACCGACCTTGGGTTTCATGGTAAAAAGAAAGGTCGAGGGTTTTATATGGGGCATTGCGGCCAAGTTAACCTGTATGTTTAGATACTGTTTACGTGCAAGTGTGATGAAAAATTTGTTACAATAATCCTTCTCGAAAACAGTTCTTTTGTATGCAGAATATACCGTGGCCCCGATTTTGTTTTGAGTAGTATATTTATATACATACATAAAAGTGATTGACTGATGTTTCAACGCACAGCCCAAACCGCTAGACGTAGAGACTTGAAATTTTGCACAGGGCTACCTTAAGTGTAGAGAAGGAAGGATTTTTGGAAATTTTTAAATTCCCTAAGGGGGGTAAAATAGGGTCGTGAAGTTTATATGGAACTGAACTTAGAAGTATGAATATAAGTTCTGGATTAAAATTATCTGTATAGGTGAAATGGAAAAAAATCCCCCCTAAAGGGATAAAATGGGGCATAAAGTTTGTAGAGAAATTTTCTCATTTCTCGACTTAGAAGTATGAAAATAGGTATACATATAAGTTCTCGATTACAATAAAAATGATCTGTTGGTGAAATAGTCAAAATTCCCGCCTAAAGAGATAAAATGGGGAGTAAAGTTTATACGGAAACTACTGAACCGATTTTAAAAATTATTTTACCATTAGAATGTCATATTATCCCTGAGTAACATAGGTTACTTTTTATCCAAGGTAGTTTGAAAACACAATTGGACCCGGTAGGTGGCGTTCCTGTCGGTAAGAGGGGCGGCTGATAAGTAATCTCCTTGGTCAGAAATATACACAAAAATAATGCTGGCTGGTATGGATTTATATTTGTTTCTTATTCTATTTTAAGAATGTATTACATTCATTTGTTTATTGCTTCAAGTGTATTTGTACAATTGTTTTGAACATGTCGGTAGAAAAAGTGAAAATGGATTTTTATCCTTTTCTTTTTTTTCGAGCAGCGTGCGGTGATTACGTTCTTGACCAAGGAAGGCAATACGCCTTCGGAGATCAGACAGCGTATGTTACGTGTGTTTGGCAGTTCGTGTTCTTCCGAATTTGTTATAAAGTTTTGGTCGAGGCAGTTTAAATTAGGTTAGCCTGGAAGATGTCCTCGTAGCGAGAGACCAGTCTCGGCCGTCGAAACGCCGATGAAAATGTAGCCAGGGTGAAAGAAAATATTTTAGAGGGCCGACGAGTGAAGCAGTGGGAGATAGCTAGTGATGTTGGCGTGAGTAAAGACCGAGTCAATTAAATCATTCATGACCATTTGAACATTTCCAAGGTTATTGCACGTTGGGCCCCAGAATGTCGACAGCATTTGACATGTAGAGGCGTTTCAAATGTGGCGAAGAGTTTTTGGACATGAGTCGAGGGAAAGAGGAAGAAATAATTTGTAGAATTGTAATATGTGATGAGTGATTTGATGAGACTTGGATTCGACAATGGGACCGAGAAAGTAAGCAAGAATCTTTACAGTGGAAATTTAAGGAGAAGCCGCTTCGAAAATTCAACGTCTGTCCATCGGCTGGTAAAGTTATGGCTACAATCTTTTGGGACACAGAAGGGATTTTGCTCATAGATTATTTACCGAAGAAAACTACAATGAATGCTGATTATTACTCAAACTTACTATATCAACTAAGAAAGACAATCAAAAGAAAAATGGTCAGGTAAACTAAGCAAAGGAATTCTGATTTTGCAAGATAACGCACCAGTGCATACCGCCCGCACAACGGAGCTAGCAATTAAAGACAATGGCTTCGAAACCATTGACACTCCCACTATCAGATCTAGCCTCTTCTTAGCAACGCCCAACCAAAATATTTTTTTTAATGGCTTAAATTCAATTTTTGAAAAATGTATTAGGTGCATTTTATTAGCAGGGGACTATAACGAAAAATAAATTAACGAAATGTATTTATGACAGCCTTTTTTTAAAGTCAAGTACATTACTTATCAGCCGCCCCTCGTGTGTCACCAATCACCTAACTCCTCCTAAACGGCTGGACCGATTTGGATAGACTCAAACGATTTGATTCAAGATGGCGGCCATGATGTTTTTCGAAAAAGTCGTCTGGGTATCGTGTTTCATGTTTTCGCGGATTGCGAATTCGAAAATGATATCAGATTCGGAATTCAAGATGGCTGCCATGATGTTTTTCAAAAAAGTCGGCATGGGTATCGTGTTTCATGTTTTGGTTACAGCAATTTCGAAAATGACGTTTTTGAATGACGCAGACATATTAGGGCTAGAAACTTGAAATTTCGCACACGTATTCCTCTTATGATGTAGGCATCCACTACGGAAGGATTTATAAAAAATGATCAAATAACCCCGTATTTCTGATTTCCAAAGAACTTCAGCATTTTAATCTCTGCTTGGTCATTATCAGACCTTCCACTGTGCTACTGTAGTACGCAGGTAAGTCACGCTTGTATTTCATCGACACGTTTCTCTTGGGCCTAACAACGGGAAAGTACCTATGATAAAAGTCCTCGATCCTTATTTTTGCGAAATCAAATGAAATTCAACAATTTTGCTGGTTCAAAATATGTAAACCAAATGACGTTTCTTCATCTGTAAATGAATCACAATAATTATAACTACTTATTATACTAAGCTATCAAATAATTAAGTAATCCACTATGGCCGGTAAAAAGATTACTTCCATCACAGACAATAATTTTAGATTTTACATGATACTTCTGCAAAGTTTCTTCATTCAGTTCTGAAACCTACTAATTTTAAACAACAACTGTATATGTATATATATTTAAAATTTAGCTGGATCTTGAATTGTACTCAGTGTTTTTTTTAAAATTTAAGTTTACCCCGAATTAGACGCGACCGAAGCCGCGGGCAAAATCTAGTATATATATAAAAGGCAAAAGTAACACTGATGTATCAACGCCCAGCCCAAACCGCTGGACCTAGAGACGTGAAATTTTGCACATAGATACCTTATACAGAGTAGATATCTACTAAGTAAGGATTTTTGGAAATTCCACCTCCAAGGGGGTAAGAGATGAAAATTTATATAAAAATCCATCAGTTTCGAAGAAACTCCCTTCAAATTTTGTGTTTAGGTTGGCAATTGAAAATTAATTTATACGTATCTCAGCGTGTTTGACAATTTCATCCCTAGGCAAAGCGTAAATCGCTGGACCTAGGACCTTCAAATTTGGAGAGAATATTCCTTAGGTACCCTAGGAGGCAAGCAAGACAGGAAGGGATTTTTGGAAAAACTGCGCTTAAGGCGATAAATGGGGGGTTATGGATGTAAAAAGGGGTTTTGGTTCGTAATTCCTTCATGCTGCAATGTAACGGCTGAACGGATTTGGTGGAGAATTAACACAGAAAAATCGCATCCCGGAAAATTTTAAAGGTCCCGAGGGAATATCGATGTGTTTGATGTTTTTTTTTAAGTCATCATGGGTGTCGTTATCTAAGGTAATGGTGACGCAGATTTCAAAAATTACATCAAAAATGGAATTTAAAATAGCGGCCTTGAGATTTTTTGTTGATATTGTCATGGGTGTCATTTCTTTAGAGTTTGGGGACACAGATTTCGAAAATGTCTAATTTGGAATACAAGATAGCGGCCATGATGCTTTTGAAAAAGTCGTCATGGGTGTAATTTTCGATTCATTGTTGACGACACCACTAAACGGCACCCCTAGGGGTGTCGTTAACAAACATCATTATGTTAACAACAACCGGGGATTAGTGTTGTACAATATATTGAGAAAAATCAAACTAAATTTATTATGATTGATAGTAAGTGTAATGTGCAATAATAATAATGAATAATATCTATGGAAAACATATTTCTCAGCCCTGCGGTGGTGTCGTTATCAAATGATGTTTGTTAATGACACCCCTAAGGGTGCCTTTTAGTGTTGTCGTCAACAATGAATCTAATTTTCTTAGATTTTGGTTTTCGAATATGATATCAAATTTTAAATTAAAAAAAAAAGAGTATTTTGATGTAACTTAAAATATTATTTTTTTTGTGTCAAACTTGTTTGTCAACACGTTATCAGGCTTATCGGCGATAATAGTTCTCAGATAATGATTCGCCGGTGTGTAATTGTAGTATGGCACTTCACTCAGCAAGACCATATTAAATAGCAAGTTGCTGATGGACGATCTTGGCTATGAGGTTATGTTTGTGCAAGTACTCGCCGTTGGCCAAATGCAAACAAGGGAAAATTATATGTCAGGGATTTCCCGAGGCAACAGCATGCTCGAGTCGCTCGACAAATGACAATTATTATAAACAAAACTTATTTGTGAAATAATTTTGTTCATTATCTTTGTCTTTAAAGTTCATCATTGTGGCTCTTGAGAGTCCACGTTGGAGGTAATGTTTCATACTTTTCGTATCGGTGATAACCCTGAAAAGGGTGATATAATATATGTCCCTACAGATCTGTGCACTTTAATAACAATAGTTGAAAAGCTGATTTAAAAAAAAAACCAGACTGCACTCATCCAGGAAAAATCAATAGAGTGGTAATGCGAAAGAGCTATACTAACCCCAAAAGAACGACAATGACATACTACTGAACTCCTTTGAAGCCCAACAGATTGTTTGCAATAGATACTGCTAATTATTCAGTAGAGTTCTTAAAATCAATGAACCCACTGGGTATGCCATATCATATCACAGACTTTTACTACATGTGCTGCACCTGTCATGTTATTAAGAAATTTAAAGCCACCCAAACTTTTGTAACGGCACTAGGTTACCAGGCAAGGGTTTGCCCTGGAACATAGTAGACGCCAATATTTTTTCAGGGCCTGTTCCGGGAGAATCAGTGTTTGTTTAATAAAATGTAAGGAACAAAAAGAAGATATTCTGGTAATTTGGCTGTTATGATTATATGGATCATTTACTTAAAACATTATAACTTTAAGACATCTTACAACCAAGTTTGTTCATCTACTATGGATTATTGCAATGAGGGCATTTTGCACATCAAGACATGTCACTACCGAGACAATAAAAACGAAGGCGAAAATACAACACACTGACAGAGATTTTATGTTTTGTAATGTTTCTGTTTCACAATGTTAACATGAATTTGGATGTAGCTTAGATTTAAGTTATTTTTACAATGTAAACAATGAGGCGACTCGCATTTTCATAAATTCGACTTGAAATGTGTTTATATCAAATCTGAAGTAAGGGGAAGTTGTGTGTGCCCTATAAAATTAACCCTACCCTACATTTAACAGTAACTTGAGATGTAACAATATAAAAATCTACGAAATCGAACACATCTTCCGCAGTAATAAATTAGAAAAGCAAATGGTTAACAGTTTTTGTCAGTAATTATTCGATGTAAAACGGCTGGGTAGCATAAAACACACCGGGTTCTTACCTATTTGGGTTTTACTGGTTTCGTGAAGAGCCTTCGATGTCAAGTATTCCCCGAACTTTTTGTCAATGTACGTGTTAATTTTACCCGCAACATTAGGTGGTAAATTTGCGATTTCACTGTCTGATAAAGCATTTTGAAGATGATTTTCAGCGCCGGCGTCGGAGCCCGCAGCTTCCATTTTTGATGTTTCCACAGATAGTGCAATCCAATCCAAGCAAAAACCAAAGTAGGTAGGCAATAGAAGCCTTTGAATCACAGACTATAGGGTATGTGCTTTAAATTGAACGTCACCACATATAAACTCTAAAGCCTAGTTCACACGTATTTAGTTGATAAGGTATTAAGAAATGAATACACAATTAATGGGGTATACGACATCATTTTATAGGTTTTATAATACAGGGTGACTGGAAATTCGCCGTATTCCTTGAAAGGGGTTATTCTACAGCTCATTTGTAACTATTTAAGTCCTGTCAACCAGGGGTCAAAACTCATTGGTTATCGAGTTATTCACGTTTTTAGATTTTTTTTTAAATACCTGCCTTTCGACCATTTTTTAAATAGCCAATAAATTACTGATTACGAAAAATAATAAAAAAATGCATAAGAAATGCAAAGTTTTGCAAATAAAAGGATTTGAAGTTAAAAATTCTAGTATAATTATTTTCCAAGTTTTGTAACATTAAAGCATAACTAAAAAAAAAAGTAAAACACTTCGCGTACAAATGACACGAATAGTTTCCTCAATTCATAAGCTTTCTAAAAAGGTACAATTTATGACATTTTAAAATGAATTTTCATTTAAAAATGTACAATTAGTAATAATAGCAGAAATGTTCGCGGTTAAGCTCCATCGTTTCAACCAAAAAACGCGGGATGGTTATCGTTTATAAATTTCCCGAATAAGACGGTACCATGAACCAAACACGCTTGCGTGAGGTAAACGGCGGTTAGGGTAACGACGTTGGTATTCCCTCCATGCGCAGAATAAATGAAACTTGCGTATTCTTCGAATTGGCAAGCAGGCATTTGAGAAAGAACCTTAGTTATCAGTATCGTCCGACATGGAAAGAAAGTTGAAAGTAACTGATTACGTAGGTCACTCAAAAAGTTTTGAGATGCTCGAAATTTCAAAATGGAACGCACTTTGTTTTTAAAATGCAAATTTATTTAAATATAGAACACCATTAGCTGAATTTAAAAAGGAGAACGATGTTCTATTCATTTTATTACAAAACTTCCCACGTTTTTCGGTTAAAAATGGAACGCACTTTATGTTTTTAAAAAGCAAATTTAAAAGAACACGATTATCTGAATTTAAAAACCATAACGATCCCGCGTTCTTTGGTTGAAAAAACGATGGAGCTTAACCGCGAACATTTCTGCTATTATTATTAATTGTACATTTTTTAAATGAAAATTATTTTTGAAATGTCATAAATTGTACCTTTTTAGAAACCTTATGAATTGAGCAAACTATTCGTGTCATTTGTACGCGAAGTGTTTTACTTTTTTTTAGTTATGCTTTAATGTTACAAAACTTGGAAAATAATTATACTAGAATTTTTAACTTCAAATCCTTTTATTTGCAAAACTTTGCATTTCTTTGGCATTTTGTATTATTTTTCGTAATCAGTAATTCATTGGCTATTTGAAAAATGCTTTTTTTTATTTCTAAATGACGAAGTTTTTACACAGACTAGTTTTAGGTCGAAATGCGGGTATTTTTTAAAAATTCTAAAAACGTGAATAACTCGATAACCAATGAGTTTTGACCCCTGGTTGACTGGACTTGAATCGTTACAAATGAGCTGTAGAATAACCCCTTTCAAGTAATACGGTGAATTTCCAGTCATCCTGTATACCTAAGTAAAAAGTACCAAACTCTAGATATTTGTTATTAATATCTATTCTATATCTATATCTATTGTATTTAAACTGTATATTAGTAATCCATAAACTCATGCAAAGAATACCGACATTTACTTAAAAGATAGGTATTTAATTAATTGATAAATGTTATATGTTTTTCTTCCTTACAAATATATTTAGGAACTCTGTTGTAAATTCGTATTGACATTGCGCGAGGACTTTTATTGCACATTTGTAGTTTACTTGGAGCAGAAAGAACTTATCTATTTAAGTGTCTTAAATTACGCGCCTCTGTATGGAGGTCTTTAGATTTTACGTATCTACAGGCTGTTATGTTGACGCACGGATTTGCAAGTTTCTAATATGTTTATAGATGTTAATGTCAGAATTTTTATTTTTATAAAATGTGGTCTGCATGTTTCATCATTATTTATACCAGTTAGTACTCTTATGCATCTCTTTTGGACAAAAAAAAATCTGTTACATCAACACTATTGCCCCACAATATGATTCTATATTGAAGCCAAGCCTTGGGAAAGGCATGATAAGCACAAACTGCGGTCTTTTAATCGTGGTTTATTTTTATTTCTCTGAGAGCATATGCGAAACTAGATAATTTAGCAGCTACTTTTCCCACGTGAGTTTTCCAGTTCAAATGTTTGTCAATATGCATACCGAGTAGTGGGCAGTTGTTTGCTGGTCCTAAATTATCATTATGGTAGGAATAGTTAATATTTATAGCAGGTCTTTGGTACGGTCTCAATTAAGTTAGTATTTTTGTAGGTTTATACTAAGGTTATGATCTTCAAGCCAGGACAGCACCTCATTAAGAATATTGTTTAAATTATTAGTAACATCTCTACTGTTTTGGCCACAGAACTATATCGAGATAGAAGGAAAGAGTTCGTTTATTTATATGAGAACCGAGCGTGTAACATTTTGCGTAGGCACTTTGACGTCACACAAGTATTTTAGTGATGTGCACAACATAAACAAAATCGTTTATAATCTGTGGTGTCATCGATCGCAACGGAAGAGCGTCATGTCAGCGAGCCAACAGACTTCGACGGGAGAGGACGCGCGCGCTGGTCTTACGACGCGCCCGCTCGCCATTCTACCGAGAGTAGGTACCGAGTAGGTAAATAAAATTAATAATGAATATGTATATTTTAAAATAATATATATATTCGTTTGAGAGCGTATTTCATGTAATATAAAAATAAAATAATAATAGCTGTGTACTTTGTTGGTGTGTCTAATAAATAAATAAATATGGAGTAGGTATTCTGTCTTAAACATCGTTACATCCACAGGTTACATCGAAACTAAGTAGGTAAGTAGTTAAAACATTTCATAGAATCGAATTGGGAATCGATTTTGACACTTGACAGAAGAATGAGAATAAAAATGTATGTGAATTTTAGGTTATTTTCTTTTAGTCCGTAGCATAGGTATAGCCCAACATGCTTTATATCTACTTTCATGATATTGTACATTCACGTCCGTCGGTTAGCGGTACTCTCGACCAGGGGCCTATTGCATAATAAAGTACCTAGGATTTTTATCTGCTTCTCGAGACCAAACTATTGAGTCCTAACACGGTGGGTCTACGTTAAGAATAGCGGAGATCCTGTCGCTACCTTCCGACTCCATTATCAGATCATCTCTTAGATATCATAATATTGCATTGTCATTGAGTTTACATAATATGTTCGAAAGAATTTTGCCTCTTGAACACGGCCAAATATATATTTAAATTTATTTTATTTATTGTAAAATAATACACCAAAATGAAAAACGTACTCATATTTTACCGATACTACGGCCGAATAGATATGACCCCATATCCCTTTCACGAGAACAATAAACTGTCATAATTTTAAAATTGTCATCGACCAATGGATACTTATCCTATACAGGGTGTTACAAAAATACCCGTAAAGCCGAAAGGGGGTTAAATGGTGCCTTATAACAAGTCCATTTACAATATTTGAGAACCGTACTATCACTGTATGACTTACCGCCAAAAAAAAAACCATTCTTTTTTCATTGATGTGCAAACCCTATTTCAGTAAAATTAAAGAGTAAATATTATGTGGTCCAAATTTCAGCCCATTCCGTTAACGGGAAGTGGGTCAAATTTAATTTTCAAGATTTGACCCATACCTAAATACATACATACGCATATACATACATTGCAAGTTAAATAAAAGCTTGTAAAAATAATTATAATTTTTTCTGTTTTCAAAATCGTCTAAGAAATCGGCATTGAAAATCGCCGGGTACAACACTATATCTTAGTTTTGACAGAAAAATGAGAAATCAACCTTGAACGTGTCTCGACAAGTGCTTGACAGTTTGACTTCGTTTATTTTCGTTGCTGGTTTTCAATGCATGCCAAGTCCGGCGCGTCAAATTAAAGCCGCAATGGAAAAGTAGTATTAGACACAGACTCGCCCGTTACTGTTTATATGAAATTAATACTATGCAACAAAATAAATTATTTTATAAATAATAACAGATATTTTAGGGCAAAGAGTACTTGCCTATGAAAAGAAATATCTTGCTTTACAGCTCTTACATTTTTGGTGGTGTTTAAACAGTTTATTATCGAGCAACAGGGCATTTTGTTTTTAAATTAGTACGTCACACACGGAAAGCGGTCGAGAGCGGACTGAGCAGAGGGGGGACAGTCTCCTACATTGTGCTATGTTAAATAGATAGTTACGCCATCTACACTTCTGAACAGTAAAAACACCGATTGTTATCATGAGTCTCCGATAGATGTCACTGCATGCATGTTATCAGTAAATATAATTCAATAAGAAATATCCTGTCATTGAAAATAATCACAAAAATACTTTTATTTTGAAATAATACTACGAATAATCTAATTTTATTAGATCTGGCCGAGTGAAACATGATTTTTGGAATGGCAACCCTGCCTGCCTACCAGTCATTTAACATGGCCACTGTTGTATTTGAGTGTGATTTGAATTGCATTCCGGTCTGCACGTGCGATTCTGACCTGGATTTTAGGTGTTTTCGTTACCACAAACCACAATAGCTTGCTCGCTTGCTCCTCCGTGTGGGTATTGACTTACCTACTTCGCGTGTGAAGTTAAATTTCTGCGATATGGACGCTTATTTTAATGTGCGACAGGGACGTTGTTTTTTAGTTTGTGTACTTTTGTATTATATTGTTGATACAATAACAAATAATTACATATCCTTTTAAATGCCCAAAACATAAAGATGATTTAAAAAATGTATTTCTAAGTGTTACATTACATTAAATGTAATAATTTACAGCTGGTGTCAACCGGTTAATCGGATTTTGTCCGGTAAGTTAATCTATGATGGGGATGACGAAGTAAAAATAGCTGCACAAAAATATTACACTGGTCTACAACAAACGTAAACATTATAAAAATAGAAAATAAAGCTATAAAATAATACTTGTCATTTCATTTCATTATACCCTCCCGCCCAATTAGTTAGGTATTTCCCAGTAACAAACTATTTGGTTCTCGTCTCGTCGTAATTCTTAAATTCAGATTAATATTAATCGAATCTAATTACGACAAGACGAGACCAAAATAGTTTGTTACTGGAAAGCCAAGCCATTAAATTTTAAGAATATCTGTAGCTGGCTATACGTATATATGTATATGAATGGTACTTGTTCAAAAATGTAGATGGCGCTTCAAATCAGTCTGCATAAAAAACCCGTGAGAGGGCTCTCTTTTCCCAGTATATTACACTACTCTTTCGGACTGAGCATCGCGGCGAGAAATGCAGTACTCAGAACCACTTTTCGGCACGCGAGGTACACGCGGTACGCTCTTTCCTTCTATCTCGATATAGTTCTGTGGTTTTGGCCAGAGAACACAATTGAGATATCATCAGATTTATCAGATAGCAGTGGCCCGTTTCACGAAGCTTCAAGCTACAAATTACAAGTTCACAAGTAACAAGAGCATAAAGTTACAATTTACAAGTACAAGTGTTTCTCGAACGCGGCCTTCCATGGTAGAATAATAGGATCGTATGGTAATCTCGATTACAAGTGAATGACATCTCGATTTAACAAGTCCCTATTAAAAAAAAGTTTGTTGATGTTTTGACGTTTCTAAATGTCAAATCTTGAAATATTTATATTTATAATCTGTAAATCCGATGATGTCTCCACTCCAGTCTCGCGGAGTCTTCGGAGTTGTCTCTCGTTATCGTTAAAATTTGAAAGTAGGTAAGTACGGGAGTTATTTTAGTTATTATGGAAAGCAACCGGAATTTTTTGAAGGCAACCAACACTTCTAAAATAAGTGTTGCTTAAGAAAAAATAACTTTTTGGAGCATTTTCGGCAACCACGACAAAACAGTTTTATAATTCTTCCATCTTAGAATTGCATTGCATGTCAAAAAATACGAAATTACATTGACATTGTCAAAACATTGAAGTGTTTTTCAAGAAAGGGTCAATGAATTGAGAGGCTAATGCTTGAAGGTGATGTTTGTGTTCACAGTAGACTATTATTCCGTTACTCAACCATTGCCTTTTTAGTTTAGGTTTTATTTTTCTTTGTTTCGTGGGAATGCGTTGATCTAATAAATGTTTTATTTCAGTATTACATCTTTCAAAGTTTTTATTAGTAGTGTTTTGTGTGGTAATTATAGATCCCTTTTAACTTTAAAGATAATACCTCAGTTTATTAGAAAACATAATAATAGTAATGAGGGCGCCACTAGACGCTCGGTGCAGAAAGCGAAGTTACGTTAGCTCCATCCCTGTCATCGCTCGCCATTTGAGACTAAAGAGAAACGGATAGAGCTAATGTAACTTCAAACTTCGATTTTCAAAGTAAGGCCTCTGTTTAGAAGCGCATCCAATGGGTAAAGTAGGTAAATATAATAGCGCATCCGACCTCCGATCAATCTACCAAATTTCTCAATAGACCTCATATGAGGCGAGATATTTCATTTTGTTGCGATTGAGTTCACAGAGCAATCAATGCTATTTATTTATCTTTAATTAAAATGACACCATACTTTTTTATACTTTTTTGTCGATGAAATTGCATCTAGAATAGGATTCTCGTTTCATCTCTATCCTGGGTTCAAATCCCGGTAAGGGCAGATATTTGTGTGATGTGATGAACGCGAATATTTGTTCGTGAGTCATGGATGTTTTCTATGTATTTAAGTATGTATTTCTCTATATAAGTATTTATATCGTTGTCTAGTACCCATAGTACAAGCCTAGAGCCTTAGAGCTTAGTTTGGGGCTAGGTCAATAAAATTGGTGTGACATTGGACACGATATCACGTGCACATCGCTTAAATAGCCTAAAACTAGTCTAATCTACATAGTTTAGACGGCAGATTTAGCCAGTGCTATTCTAGAATGTCAAGCTGACAACGTATAAGACCGATTGTCCCTTGATATTTATTTATTGATTTATCCACACAATAGCTGCGTACATACCCTTATAATCTGTGGCTGCGTCTGCTGCCTAGCCTGCGTGGCCTGTGCAATTGCGGATCTGACGTTTATTTGACATTTAAGATTTTCTCTTTCATTTATTTCATAATTTTTAGATTTTTAGAGGTCTGTTTTTTCGCTGTCAAGAGGCGCGGTTGACACACGTGATAATTTGGTGAAATTTAAAAATTTTCGCCTTTTAAAGGCTTTTTGTCTGTTTAGGTTTCATAATTTGTAGCTAGTTGTTGTAATAGTTGTATATATACTTGTAGATTATTGGTAAATGTAGATAGTTATTTTAAGCAGTAACGGTGTAGCGGGTCGCTCATTGCTCCAATATGGAAGCATTGAGCGGCCATGCTTCACAGGGGAATCCGGATAATTCCGGATTCGTGGATGCAGTTGATTCTCCACCCCGTACTGCAACTAACTCAACTCAGGACTCTATATTCGATACTAGTCAAAATTCACGCAAACGTCGTAATGAGGACATGCCATCAGATCCTAGTATTAAAAAAGTTACGTTGACGTCGGACCCTCCTTCTTCCTCTATGCAGACAGTCTATACCGATCCTGACTTAGCGGAGGAAAATAGACGTTATACACCGAATTGTCGCGCTCCGTTCATTGTCCATGTCTCCCGTGTAGAGCCGGATTTAGCCGCGGGGCTCTCTATTCGTCCAATTAAATTCGGACAATTTATTTCCAAATTGGACATTTCTAAAAACATCGTGAAGGATGGCATTAAGAGTGTTGGTCGCAATCGCATTTCTGTTGAATTTAAATCGGCGGGAGCAGCGAATGCGTTTTTTGAATTTGACTTAGGAATACACAAGTACAAGGCGATTATTCCGACTTTTAATGTGACCCGCATGGGTCTTATTCGTGGCGTTCCAACAGAGTGGTCTATGGATCAGCTGGTGGAGTCCCTTTCGTTACCGGACAACTGTGGGAAGGTTCTGAAGGCGCGTAGGTTAAACCGAAAAGTATTTGAAGAGGTAGGTTCGCCAAAATGGATCCCCACCCAATCTGTTGTACTTTCATTTAGAGGGCAAAACTTGCCGACCCACGTATATAGTTACTACTGCTCAATTGTTGTAGAACCGTACCAGTTACCAACTATTCAGTGTAGATCCTGCTGCAGATACGGCCACATTGCTTCGCAGTGTAGGTCTAAACCCCGATGCTACAAATGCGCTCAGGAGCATTCTGGTGCATCATGTGTTGTTGAAACCAGTAAGGCCTGTTGTGTATTTTGCTCTGGCCCTCATTGCGCCACGGACCCAAGTTGCCCGGAAAATATAAGGCAAAAAAAAATCAAATTATCCATGTCACAGGGAAATGTTTCGTATGCGGAGGCTTCTTCTCGGTTTAGTTCGGGAAGGCTGTATTCGGAGGTTGCTAGTTCCAGTCCTCCTCCTCTACAAACTGTCTCTCAAACTTCATCAGCATCGCCCGCTAGAGTAAGTCATAAAAAAACAGTATTTATGAGTCCAAAGCCGAGAGTTACCTTGTCACCCAGTTATGACATTCAAGCTCATAGTGACATTATTTCTTGCCCTCTGTCTTCATCCCCAAATGGTTGCGCCCTTGGTCAGTCTACCCAAGAATCTCTTTCCCCTAATGATAATCTCCTGGACCTCATATTGTCCATGTTATTGAATATCTTGTCTAAATATAATGATTGTTTACCGCCCAACGTTGCCGAAAAATTGACACAAATTTCCATCTTATCTCACAATGGCAGTAAACCTTCTTCAGTGGAATGCCAATAGTATCAGGCGGAGAAAAGCAGATCTTATTCATTTAATTAATAGATACAGTCCAGTTGTAGTGGCAGTGTCGGAGACGTGGTTAGTTCCTGGGTCTCGATTCCGAATCCAGGGATTTTCTTGTCTTCGGAATGACCGGAATGATGGTTATGGTGGTGCTGCTCTATTAATTAAACGTTGTTTTCTGTATTCTCAAATCCCTCTTCCTCCCTGTGGGGATGAAATTAATGCCGTTGCCGTTTCACTATTTGGTATTTCTTTCCTATCACTGTATATAGCCCATCCTAACTCTTCACTAATTCCTGTTTTGCATAACTTATTTTCTGTCCTTCCTTCTCCGTTAATTATTCTAGGTGATTTCAACGCTCATCACCCGTCATGGGGCTCGTCAACGAGAGATTGTTTTGGTAGTTCTTTGCTTGACGTTTTTGATGACTTGAATATATGTCTGCTGAATGATGGTTCTCCTACTCGTAGAGTTTCTCCGGCCCAAGACCCTAGAAGTGCAGTTGATCTTTCTTGCTGTTCTTCTAATCTTGCTTCATCTTTGTCTTGGAAAATTCTATCCCGCTCTTTTGGTAGCGATCATTTCCCTATTTTAATTTCCCTATCTAAACGTGTTATTCCTTTAAAATCTCTCAGCCCTTTACTAAAATATAAACTGCACAAAGTTGATTGGGACCGATTCCGGTCCTTAGTTGATGAAAGGCTTCGACATTTCGACCCAGTTTTATCTGAAAATCTTCTCCCACTTTATTCTCTATTTCTTTCTTCACTTTTATCTTCGGCTGACGATTGCTTTCCCTTGAAAAATTCTGCAAAAAGTGTAGTTTCTTCTCCGCCATGGTGGGACGCTGATTGTACGGCTATGGTCCGTGAGCGTAATGCCTCAGAAGATGCGTATTGTTTAAATATGACAATGGAAAACTTTTTTCATTTTAAAAAGGTTACCGCTCGTACGAAACGGTTACTATCAAAGAAAAAAAAAGAAGGTTGGAAAATCTTCTGCGAGTCTCTTTCTCCAAGGTCTCCTAGTTCTGTTGTTTGGCAAGGTTTAAGGAGATTCCGTGGGTCGCTCTCATGCAGCACTTCCACCTCAAACGATCCGTCGCAGTGGTTGGATGGCTTTTGTGACAAGCTAGCCCCTCCATTTGTTCCTTATAAGGATAATATTCCGTTCCTAACGTTGACTTCTCCT
Source organism: Acleris emargana (assembly GCA_927399475.2). NCBI lineage: Eukaryota > Metazoa > Arthropoda > Insecta > Lepidoptera > Tortricidae > Acleris > Acleris emargana. The sequence goes on from OV656846.1 coordinate 11,034,936, forward strand.
GCGATCTCGAATGCGATGGACCTTGATTTCTCAATTTCGGAGTTTGAGTGCGTGCTAATTGGCCTTCGGGACTCTGCCCCAGGTGAAGATGGCATTCCTTATTCTTTTATTAAAAATTTATCGTCCGAGGCTAAAACATTTTTTTTGAGTCTATTGAACAATTTTTTTTCTACTGGAATAATTCCAGAATCTTGGAAGAGGCAACTGGTTTTACCCTTACTAAAGCCTGGAAAGAATTGTTCTGATCCCTCTAGTTATAGACCTATAGCTCTGTCCTCAGTTCTCTGCAAACTGCTAGAGCATTTAATTAAAAATAGGCTGGAATGGTTGATGGAAAGCAAAGGTATCTTGGCGTCATCCCAATATGGTTTTCGTAAGGGTAAAAGCACTATAGATAGTCTTGGCATTTTATGTACTGACATACGTTTGGCTTTTTCAAGAAATGAGTGTTTGGTTGGTGTTTTTCTAGATATTTCTGCTGCATATGACAGTGTTCTTCTCCCTGTCCTTGTGCAGAAAATGATCCACCTGGGTATTCCGGCGAAAATGGTTAACTTTATAGGTAATCTTTTTATGGATAGGTCGTTCGTAATTCGTTTACAAGGCTTCTCTATCCCTCCTAGGCACCTTTTCAAAGGGTTACCCCAAGGTTCTGTCCTAAGTCCCATTCTTTATAGCATCTATACCATAGGTTTGCAGGAATCAGTTGATTCTTTTTGCGGTATACTACAGTACGCTGATGATATTGCTCTATATGTCCCATCCACTTCTGTGTCAGTAGCTTGTTCGCGTCTAAATTCCGCATTAGATTATTTATCCCTCTGGCTTGATGATCACGGGCTGTCTTTGTCTGCTGCCAAAAGTAGTGTTGTGGTGTTTTCTAGGAAGAGGTCCACCCCTGCAGTAGAAATAAAGATAGCTGGTCAGACTATCCCGGTTTTTGATAAAGTTAAATTTTTGGGTGTGTTTCTTGACTCAAAATTGACGGGCGTAGCTCATCTGTCTTACGTAGCTGATAAATGTGAAAAGGGTGTCAATGTTTTGCGTGCTCTCGCTGGGGTTTGGTGGGGGTCTCATCCATACACTTTGAAACTTGTTTATAATGCCATTGTTCGTAGTCATTTCGACTACGCGTCGTTTCTACTGGAACCCTGCAATAAAAAGGCATTATCTCTACTTGACAAAATCCAAAGTAAGTGTTTACGTATTATTTGTGGGGCTATGAAATCCACTCCCATCAACGCTCTTCAAGTAGAGTGTGTGGATCCTCCCCTTTTCCTTCGAAGACAATACCTTTGCGACCGGTTTTTCTTTAAAATTTCGCAATATTCCTCTCATCCCTTGCTTTTAAAATTACAAAGTCTTTCAGACATTGTGTTCACTTCACGGTATTGGTCTCATAAAGTAATTCCTCCCATATTGAAAAGTTTCCAAAAAGTTAAAGACTTGGCATGCCCTTTATCGCAGTTCCCTTTGAACCCTTTGTTTCTGAGTGACTTTGAAGTTCTGGTGTTCAATCCACAAATAATTAATTTTGGTATCGACAAAAACGCTGGTTCTGGTGATAGGTGCTTTAATAGACAGATAGCACAGAGGTGGCAGAACTGGTTATGTTTGTTCTCCGATGCCTCGAAACTATCTGAAGATGGTTGTGTCGGTGCTGCTGTCTGGATTCCAAAGTTTAGCATAATTTTGAACTACAAATTACCCCCCTTTTCATCGGTTTTCACTGGTGAGGCTATTGCTGTTTTAGAGGCCATATTATATGTAGAATCTCACTCTTTAAATAATTCAATAATTTTCTCTGACTCCCTCAGCTGCCTGCAAGCTATCTCTTCAAATTTGTTTAGGCAGTCATCAACATCCCCTGTTATTTATAAAATCAAGGAAGCTCTTTATGCGTGTTTTAATAAAAATATAAATGTAGTTTTGGCATGGATCCCAAGCCATTCCGGTATTGCTGGTAACGAAATGGCTGACTCGTGTGCGAAGGAGGCTACTCAGTCTGGTACTCTCCTACATTACAAAAATTATTCTTTTGACTTAGTTTCCATGGCTAAGCTCTCGCTAGCAAAGTCTTGGAATGACATCTGGTCCTCTTCCAGTATTCAGAAAGGTCGTCATTATGCGTCTATCCAACCAAATATTCCAATTAAGCCTTGGTTTTTTCGTTACCGTCATGCTGATAGATTTGTGACCACCACCCTTTGTCGCCTTCGCTTTGGTCATGCTTGTACCCCAGTCCACTTAGCTAAGATCAGGATCAAGGATAGCTCTCTTTGTGAGTGCGGTTTGGATGAAGGCTCTCCTGATCATATTTTCTTTTCGTGCCCTAAATTATCATGCTCACTTTACGACTTAATCCCTTTGGAATTTCCTCGTCCTGTAAATATGAAAAACTTTTTAACTCTTGTAAATAGTCCTCTCATTAAACATTTAGTTAGTTTCATTCATAAGCATAAAATTAAGTTGTAAACATGTAAATATTTGTTTTGTTTGTAAGTATATGAAACCGAAACATTCTTTATATTTTATTCCCCTTTTCAAAATTGTTCTATCTTTCCGTTAAAACATGTGCCTTCCTTAAACCTGACATTGGCGAAATCATAGTGGCAACACAAATGACATATGCCACAAAACAAAGATCTATCTATCTCTAGATTTTTAGATAAAGCATAGTGTATTAAGTGAAACCATGTCGTCGCTTCAAAGAATCAAATATCCTACTTGTGTTTAATTACCAAAATAATGAATGACCATGATAGCATGCTATGAATTGTTTTTGCTGGTCAAGTAGTATTTTATGGAGAGTACGATATGGAAATGGAGGAAGAACACTGTTTACATGAATGTGAAAGTTATATTCAAAGCCATAATATTCAATTGTTATTGAAAGACTGTATTGTACAACTTTGTGTTAATAAACCAGGGAACCCTGTTACATTTCTAAGGCAATATTTTCAAAAATTGGAACGGGTAAGTTTTTTTTTTTTTTTTGCCCCCGCGGCGACTTGAACAGCTACTACCGCAGGGATAATGGCGTTTCCACGTGAAGTGATTTCGCCAGTGTCAAGGTTTATATGAGTATAAAACAATATAGCAATAAAACACAATCCAATCTTCTCTAGGAAGATTGGGGGCAACGTTGTACGGTGATTTGTAGGTCAGAGGTCAAGATAGTTTTAACCTCTGCACCACTGCGAGTCCACTTGAAACGAGAAGAAAGATGCCAGATACACGAAATAAGTCCAAGTCTTCAATCACTGTGCGACACAAAGGCATAAAAAGTACAAATCACTATCAGAAAAGAACTTTGAACACCTAATTACCCAAAAATTAAAGTCTAAAACAAATTACACGTCCGCCATCTTTTAACGTTGCAAATGGCCCCAACGGGTAAGTTGTATGTTTTCTTTGGCAAGACAGTCATTGTCAATGAGTAATGATTTATACTATATCAACCGCTATAGGAGTTAAACACAAGTATTTTATATCTATGTAGATTACTTGGTTGTTATTGTTGTTAAGATCATATTAATCTAAGTAAAGCTGTAACATTTGCTGTTGTTTTGTGATATTGAACACATTTTATTAATGAGTGCATATTTTGCGTTTTTTAATATCAAGATTACACTTATCTGCACTTTTCATAAGGACTGTTTGATAAGAATTATAGATTGAGATAAAACCATGCAGAATCCATATATATATTCTGTACTTATCTGATCTTTTGTGCACAATCAAGAATAGAGATAAGGAAGTCACAAAACTTTTTGTCCTTGAACATATAAGCAGAGTTACTGAGGAAGGTGTTAATTAAGTTAGAGCATTGAATGAGCACAAATAACAAGTAAAATTACACATGTGTTGCCAATATCAGGCTAAGGAAACTGTTAAACAAACCTTTTCGAAAGTAGCTTTAGATCTTTAGGTCATAATTTTTACATTTCATAAAAAATATAAGATCTTTTTGTATTGGCAGTAGGTATTATGTCTGTAAGTGTGTTAATTATTGGTAGTTTTAGTAATAAAAGTTGATTATTTTATTATCTAAGTAACATTATAAATAGGTCATGCATGAAACTTTTAATACATGTGTGCAGTGTTGTTTCAAAATTTGTTTGTCCTATGTTTCTAATTTATATAATACATGAGTTATTTCAATATTTCCTATTATTTTGCCTGTTACATACTTTAAATGTAAACACTTATTGGAGTCAATTCAGATTAGTGTTTTCTAATACTGCTTTATCACTGGGTCAGTGGGTAAAAATGCATTGGGCACAATTGGTGTAAACAGATACATTATTTACTATGAAATAATTGTTTACACTAACTGGTGACTGAATATGACTGCATTAGAATAAGGCCTATTCAAACAATGTGAAAGTCCCATAATATTGGGTCCTTACCTATGAAATTGGCGTTTTTTTTACGTGTTTTATTTCATACGGAATTTATTTGTTTCAATTTTAACTTCCAAAATATTTTTAAATTTCATTATATGCAACAAAGGTTTTAGATACAAACAATACGGTTCAATTTCTTACTTAATGTTTAAAATTAAAGTGTGAACTTAACTCTTTTTAAGTGCTGCAAGTTCAAGTGTTTCAATTACGCAGAGTTTTATGAAGCAAACTATTTTTAAGTAACTAAGATATGTATAATATAGCTTAGAAGTGTCCAATATTCCTGACAGAATTTTGCTTGGTTTGCATTTGACGTTACTAAATAATCTGCAAAATTAAATGTATGAAAACAACAGTTTTCATAAAATTCTCCATATAAAACGCCAATTTCATAGGTAAGGACCTAATATTAAGACCTACCTATCTAAAACAAAGAAACTATTTTTTTAGACTACAATGGAGTTTGAAGTTTATAAATTTGGGTTTACAGTTTTAATTTGAGAGTACTGGTCCAAATTGTCAAATGTAATAGTATCTTTAAAATTAATATTGCTGCAATTTAACCACTAGTATATATAGGCGTGTCCTGAGCAAAAACAATCATGTCCAAATGAACTATAGTCAGTTACATAGTTTGTGGGTGGTAGTGTTTTTATTTTATTTTATTTAAAGCTGTGGTTAAATGAAAAAATTAATTGAAAAGTACATCTACCTGTAGGAAGAGAGAACAATAGAGAGATCTCTCTCCAGGCAGGTGGTATGCCTAGGGAGGAAAGTCCATTGGGATGAAGTTGGAAGTGGTATATATGTCAACCAACTGTAGAAACTTTATTAGCGTGATGTAGATCACTTAGTTCCACTGTCTGGCGCTGGTGGCGCTGGCGAGTTGGTTGATACAAGTTGCCGTTAGATGACGCTAGGTCGCCACATACCCATACTCCTTGTTCACATGAGTTTAAAATGCATGTCACAAAGTATTTGCGAATATTTATAGGCAGCGTTTGAATATACAAACAGTTCCGACAGTTGCATTTGAAAGATAATAATATAAATCATACAGTCTGTGAGCACTATAGAAAGGCATTTGGTTTGTACTTCTCTCTCACTGGCTCTCAAACGTTCTTATTGAGAGCAAGGGAGAAGTACAAACCAAATGCTATTCTATGCGCTCTGTACGGACAGTAAGGGAGTAATAAGTAACTAAATTTTACAACTTAACTTAGCACAACAAATGCACCGCAATATTGTTACTAATTTGCAGTTAATTGTAACAACATCGAAACATTCTAACATTGTAACAGTCAATAAATCTTTTTAGTTTATGGCATATGTAGCAGACATCCTTGCTTCTTCTAATAAGGGAAATCATAGTGACTGAATTGTCAGGCAGTTTGCCAGAGACAATAGGGTATACTATACTTATCTAAGTATATAGTATATTTTTTAAGGACTATTTAGCGGGGCTAAGCAATTGTTGGTAAAATCAAATCAACCGTCATAATTGAAAGTTCCTATGCTTATTAGAATGCTTTAAAGTTAACACAGCATTTTCAGGAGCAGGTGAAGGCTGCGGCTGCGGCCGCGGCGGCGTCCGAGGGTGAGGCCGACGGCGAGCTGTCGCCGCTGCCGGCGCCTGGCGGGCAGCCGCCGCGCCGCCGCGGGGGTATCAGCGCAGAACCGGTCACAGAAGAAGATGCTACAAGCTATGTCAAAAAGGTAATTAATACATAAGAAATTAAGGTAAGTGAGCAAATAAAAGACACATGACGGCGGCACCATCCACTATGTATATATATATATTTTGTTTTACTCTCAACATACTCTCCATCACTCGTGTCGTGTACACTTTTCTGCCGTCCATTATCTAAAAGGCGGCTAAATACAAGAGGGTAATTTTGAGTTATGGCCAAAAAACATGCGAAACCATGTCTCTGAAAACTGGTGAGCGATATCCCTGTACTTTTTTTTGTATACTAATATTCGAGACTTGCTCTATTTTCTACGTATAAATTTGATATGGTTTTACTTGTTTTTATACCTGAAATCTTCGATTTTCCTTTTTAGCTATGATACCGTAGACTTTTATGAAATACGTTACATAGCTTAATGGCGGTTAAAGTATGTTTAGCCGCCTTCTAGCGCAGTAATTTAGGTTATCCACGATAGATTGTACAAGTACAAAAAATATGTATGAAATACATAACTAAAAGGCGGTTACATGATATAGCCGCTTTTTAGCTATGTATGCCTAGTTAATCCTGTGTAAACAGACATAACTATAAAACGGCCTTACGACTTTAACTGCCTTCTAGTTTAAAATAAGTGAATACGGTGGAATCTAATGTACGTTTTGTATCATCAATGCTAGATTAAAAGACAGTTTATTGAAGAACAAATAAAAATAACTGCTTTTTTGTCCTGGATTGCAATCGAAGTATGTTACTTTATCCAATGACTTGGGGAAGTTGCTAAAAACACTGCAAAATTAAACTTAGTAAAAACACCATTAATATAGTAAAATCAAATTTATTCATGCGAAATATAAAAATCTTAATAATAAAGGAACTAATTGCAAAGGTACAATGATAAAGTCACAGTTTAAACCCGGAACTATCTGTTGCTTAGCTACTAAATAATACCTTTCTTAAAACTTATAAAAACAAAAAGAAATAAATTGCTCATTCATAAAAACACTTGGAACGTTAACAAGTAGAATATTAAATAAATTAATTTAAATATCTGAAATTGAATTGTACAACACTTTATCATTACATTTATTAAATCCGAGTGTTGTAAAAGAAATATTTTACACACTTCTATTCGTGTATCGTCTGGTTTATTTAAATAAAAAGTTATTTTTGCTGCTCTAACGGACCAGTCATTGTTTATTCTCTTAGGTACGGCTACGGGTGTATTGCATTTTATAAACAATCTTCTTTCATTCCATGTCTTCTTCCAGTAATTTTCATTTTCTTTTTTTCGATCCTCATCTGTAAATGTACATTTTTCCTACATTTAGAATCACAACCAGATTTTACTAGATATTGCATTCGTTTTTGGTGTTGATTTTCCAACTTTCGTTCAGCAAGAGTAGTGTTGTACTTTTTTTCGCTTAGAGGCATTCAAGGTATGGTTGTTTAATGGTTCAGCAATAGGTTAAGGTAAATTAGTGTTTTCTCCGATACAGCTATTGTCAATTAAGGTTGAAAGATTTAATCTATAGTGTTTCTGCGTTTTTTTATTATAGCCTCGTTTTTTTTGCTTGTATCAGTTGTATCTACTTCAACAGTATTCCTTCGATTAATGATACTTGTACTTTTAAATAAATTTGTATTAGACTTTACATTCCTACTTTTATTTCTTGTTTTGTTTGAGATGATTTCTTCTTTGGATTCAACGCTGTCAGATTCTGGAATATAATTTTTATCTTAAACGGAATCGTCGGATCCGTCGAAGTCCTCGTTGTTTCTTGATGGTAAGGAACTGGAGCTCATACATTCTTCATCACACATTACCTTATCTGTTTCTTTTGCATTTGTGTCTGGAAGAGCTTGAAGAAAATCAACAGCATTAGACAACTCGGTAAGCTCAGATTGTGTGGACCATCGTTCGTTGATGTTAAATTCTTCACTATTTATAAACATGACTATTTCTTTTACATTTGTGCCTGGAAATGCTTGTTGAAGTATATCAACAGCATGAGACAACTCGGTAGGCTCAGATTGTGTGGTAGGGTAAGCTGGGTACGGTTGTGACAATTTTGGTTTGATCGCCTATAATTTTGTAAATTTACCAGTTATCTGGGAGAAAAATCACTTTAATACTTAATTTGAATATTTATCTACCTAAAATTGTTAAAATATTGTCCCTAACTACGCTGTATTAGGCATAAGATCAAATTAAAAAAAAAAAGGGAAAGTGTCACAACCGGCCACACCCCAAGGGCGGTTGTGACAGTGGTTGGGGTCGGGAGTGACAGGCATACAAAATACATCCAAATAGTTAGTAATGACTTTTATTGTTACAAATAATTAACTGAACACAACAAATTCTTCTTCTAAACAAAGTTAACAATCACTTTATGGCAAAAAAGCGAAAATCTGTGATCACTTCTCTTCTTAAAATTAATAAGGCACTGTAACATATAACAGTCTTCTTTATAATCAGTCAAAATGTTAGCTTAACTACTACAAAATTTTAACAAAACTGTAACACAACAAAGAAAAAATAAACATTTATAAATGTACCAATCAACATACTGAGCGACATGCGATTAACTTCATGTATTTCCGCAGCTCTCCGTAATGAAGTACCGCGTTTCACCTCTTCGTAAGCTTTTTCATATTTACTAATATCAGACAGGCCTCTCTCGGTATTCCGCACGCGTTTTCTAGGCATCTAAAATAAAACAAAACAAAAAAAGCAATGTCACAACCGTACCCACAAAATTTGTCACAACCGTACCCAACGCATACTTTTGAAAACAAAAAATGACCATGACTGAGCAAAAAGATCTGCATTAAAAGTAATTACTCGTAAGTAACTGCTAATGTTCAAGTTATAACAAAAATAAATAAAAGGCAATCTATCTGTGTACAAATAACCGTAATTACAAAAAGAAATCGAACAAAAAAACTTACTTTTGACTGTCGAAAATCAATGTGGGCTCCTGCTTACGTTACCGTCGCACGCCGGCTGACGCAACACTGGGACACGCGTTTAGACTTGCATGCCGCTTGTCTTTCCCCTTGCACCCCTCCCCGCGATCCGTATAGTTTCGCTGTTATAGCGACTGTCACTACCGTACCCTGGCACAATCGTACCCAGTTTACCCTAGTGTATTCGTTGAAGTTTTGAAAATAATTTGATGTTAAGGTGTAATTTTTCTGGTAAATTTCATTAACCATTTATTTACATGAATTCTAATTTAGTTTGTTTTCTAAACGTTCTTTTTCTTGTGGTAAAACGGGATTTAATTTTTTATTTGATGGATCTTTATTAATATTGCTCTGACTGTCAAATGGCCCATCAGGGTTTGAGGAATTTTGGCATCTCTCCATTAAGATTTTTAATCGAGAAGTTTTTGGTGTGTACCTGAAACATTTTAAAGCACTTATTTTAAACGCATAAACATACACACACTCACAAACACAAACACACACACACAGACTTACACGTTATACTTATAACACCCCTCTTTTTTGCGTCGGGGGTTAAAAAAGACGTCTTTGTGACGCGCTTTATTTTTACCAACTGTACTAATATCACTTACTGCCGCACTCAGAGACGTCAATTAAATTTAATGCTTGATTAAAGTTGCTGCTGTCACTTTCTTTGCTATAGCAATAGAATAAGATAACACGTCACTAAACAAACATTAAATTTAATTGACGTTAACATTAGGTAAGAAATTGTATGAACGTTCAATTTGTGTATAGGTAGGTACTTAATCTTATTATACACATAAACCCATGCAAAGGTTTGACTTTTAAGTTCGTAAAATAAGGCACATTTTGGAACATATAAAATACATGTACCTAAAGCGAGCGAGGCACCAAGCTACAATAACGAAAGTTTACTTAATAGTAGATACTAGCTAGACCTAACCGCCTATTGAGAAATTTTAACTTTACCTGGTAGACGTTTTTCTTGGAGGCAGCGACATGGCGGAGTTGGCGGGAATCGACGCCCGCGCCGCATGCGAAGCGACCCAGGGGATAAGGGGACTGCTGCGCGGGGAATGAGTTGCCGCCTTTTAGCTAGGCAATGTCGTGTAGCCGTCATTTAGTGAAGCAAGGACTTATTTTTATTACTTTTGTTGCTAGATTATAAAACCGTGACGGCCTTTAAGGTATGTATTTTGATAAAATAAAAAAATAAATACATACAAAAAGGCGGCTATTGTATTTTAACCGCTTATTTCTTATGTACACACGGATAGGCCGCTTTTTAATCTATGACCTCTTTTGCTGTTGAATATTACGTTATTAAGCTATAAGCCGGCTAAAGTCCAATAGCCGCTTTTAAGTTGTAGAAAATAAAATAGCCGCTTTTAAGTCTTGTGCCGTAACACGTGTTACGTTTAAAAATTGGCAGTTATCAACTTTTAATCGCCTTTAAGATAAGTAAGTGATAAATGACCGCCTTTTTGGTAGTAATATCTCAAAAAAACTGTAGTTAGCCGCTAGCCTCAAGGCTGTATCTCAGTTGTTTTTAAAGATATCGAAACCAAACCTAGATAGATCGATAGCTAATAACTAGCTGAGTCGCCCTGTATACAGAGTGTTTTTTTTAAATGGGACAGTATGGGGAAATCCGAATCTAAAGGAGATAGAGGAAAAGTGTCCAAGGAGACATTAGGTGTTTTTTTATGTAAACAAATTTGGCTCATTAAAATTTTTGGTCAAGCGTGAGTTGTTCTTAAAAAATTATAAAGTTGGTCAATTTTTTTTTTGACGCGGGTCGACTCTGTTTCATGTAAGGATTATTTCATTGTATGGAAAGAAAAAAATCTGAACAGCAGAAGTTGGTCAAATTTAATGAAAACTAATCTTCATACAATTGCAGTATTCGCCTTTTAATATTGTTACAAGTGCCTAGGCGTGTAAAAAATTTAATGAAAACTAATCTTCATACAGTTGGTTTATTACTTGAGTAAATGTTCGATGTGGCCGCCGTCTTGTCTTATGCAGGTACGAGCACGCTTCAAGACACTTCTAGTTGCATTTAACAGAGACTTATGGTGAATTGTGTTTAAAGTGTTGTAAACAGCATCTTTTAATTCTTGTACGGAGTTGTATCGGGATTCATAAATTCGACCCTTAAGGTAACCCCATAAGAAAAAATCGAATGGCGTTAAGTCGGGCGATCGTGGGGGCCACTTTATCGGCCCATATGTACCCATCCAACGGTTTGGAAACTGCTCGTCCAAACACAGTTTACTTGCCCTACTGTTGTGGGCTGGTGCACCATCTTGTTGGTAGATTATCTTACCAAAGTTCCTTAAGCTAATAGTCTCATCTACTAAATCTGCAGCCATGTTCAAGATTTCCTGATATTTTTCACTATTTAGCGTTCCTTGGTAAATTTTGATAGCAAAAATTCTGTTATGTAATATCGCACACCAACAATTAAAAGAAAATCGGATTTGGTTGTGGGTTTCTGTAGTTCTTAGCGGATTTATTTTTGACCAGTAATGGTTATTTCTCCTGTTGTACATGCCATTGTTCGAAAAGTTGCATTCATCAGTCCAAATAATAAAATTAGGAAAACATCTATTTCTAATAGTCTGAGCCACATACCAATTACAGAAATGTAACCTGCGGTCTTTATCTCCAGGTAGTAACGCTTGTACAAGTCGACCTTCTATGTAACACTTGTATTTATGAGCCTTCAATATCTTCCTTACAGTTGATTTATGAATACCGATAGTTTCAGCTGCTTCCCGTAACGAAGCTTTTGGATATGCTTCAAAATATCCCAATACGGCAATAGTTATGAACTCACTATTGACTATCGTCGGCCTTTTACGCTTAGGTTTGAAACAGCCTTCCTGTCTTAGGTTCTTTATTAAACTATCAAATATCTTGCGATTCGGTACTACACGGTCAGGATAGCGTTCTTGATACCACTTAAGTGCATTATCTCTACTGCGATAATTAAGAAAATACGCCTCAATCAAATCAACTTTATGTGAATTAGTTAACGCCATGATGAATAAAATTACAAGCATGAACTGATTGGAAACAAAATCACAGCTGCAGAAATAACTTACGTTCCAAATTTGAATTCTTTGCTGCAGAAATAACTTACGTTCCAAATTTGAATTCTTTTTTTTATAATTTCAAGACTATCGCGTGCCATGATGTTTACGAAGATTAAAAAAAAAATTCTTCTCTTGAATCATCTGGAGCTCTTATCGATTATCGAAATTTAAAAATGGAATAATTTTAAATATTTTTTTACACGCCTAGGCACTTGTAACAATATTAAAAGGCGAATACTGCAATTGTATGAAGATTAGTTTTCATTAAATTTGACCAACTTCTGCTGTTCAGATTTTTTTCTTTCCATACAATGAAATAATCCTTACATGAAACAGAGTCGACCCGCGTCAAAAAAAAAATTGACCAACTTTATAATTTTTTAAGAACAACTCACGCTTGACCAAAAATTTTAATGAGCCAAATTTGTTTACATAAAAAAACACCTAATGTCTCCTTGGACACTTTTCCTCTATCTCCTTTAGATTCGGATTTCCCCATACTGTCCCATTTAAAAAAAACACTCTGTATATAACTCAAAAAGGTCGTATGATCCTTTAGCCGCCTTTTAGATAATGGACGGCAGTTTTATCTTGCTATCCCTTATGTGGCGCGCCTGCTATTTACCCAAACACAAATGCCTTTTTTACGGTCTTCAAAAGGAGAAGGTTTTGATTTCAACGGAACCTTCGTTTTTATATTTTAGTCTTAACAAGCGTGTTAACATTTTAGGTTGAAATGAAATTGCAATGATTAATCTGGAATGATGATAGTGAATAATTATCAATTTATCAAATAAACTGTTTTAGCAAAAAACCCCTTTGAACATGACCAAATTTTATTTTCTGAAAAAACCGTTTCAGTAATGATCTTAAGAGGCCGTATATGAAATTTTGCCGATTTCGCTTATTTACGTGATTTTACAGACGTGATTTTACAGTTAAAATACTGTATTTCTACAAATTTTAAGACACAACTTGAAAGATCATTTCAATAGTTATCGAATGTATGAGCTACTTTTATACAGTGTGTCTCTGACCTTGGGGCTTTAATTTCAACGATCGATTCTACTCGCTAAACTGAACTACTTTTGTTCTGCAACATGAAAAAATAACTTAAATTTAGATAACTAATTGATGTTAAAGTCTAATTGTAAAATCAGTGTATTACATACTGGCCATGTAATCACTATCTCATGGTACGGGGGCGACATTACCTTGGTACGAGGGCTAAAGGAAAATGGAGAATTGGATCGCGTACATTGAAAATTAGATTTAACTTGTATGATAAAAAATAAATTTAAACTGAACATATTTTTAACAACTTACAGAACAAAAGAAGTTTAGTTTCAGGAGTAGAATTGATCTATGCATTTAAACAAGGTCAGAGGCACCCTGTATTTTTATGCTTTAATTTTGATTAATCGACCTCAAATCGGCGACTGTTTTATGAATTTTGCTGTAAGAGGTTTAGAATATCACATATTTACACATTCTTTTTGACGTTTAAACGTATTGAAAAAATTACAATGTATTGTTGTAAAAGTCGTCTATAAAATGTATGAATTACTTTTTACCACTTTTATATTAAAAAAATAAGTAAAAAAATATTTAATTCAGTCAAATTTTAGAGAAAATGGGCAAAGAATTGCTTTTAATTTCGGCTATTTAGAACTCTCGTTCATAAAATGAAAACAACAGAAATAAACTTCTGTTCAAAGTAAATTTATTCCCTGAAAAATAAGTTAAAAAAATTAAAAAGAACTGGCAATAAAAAATCTTTTAAAACAACCAAAATCTCGCATTATAATACTCGACGCAAGCCTCGAGTCAGCCAGCAGTCTGCGCCGAGCGCTTCCAGCGAGTGGACGTATCGTTTGTCGCTCCGGAACTCCCACAGAGTCAACACCAGAGGGGGGACAGTCTCCTACATTGTGCAGGGTCCGTCCGGGTTGGTACCACCATCTTATCCATTAACCTACCGCCAAACAGCAGTGTTCGCATTGTTGTGTTCCGATAAGACAGCCGGTGAAATGACTAGCATAGAGGCATTCCATCTTAGTCCTTAGGGTTGGCAGTGCATTTGCAGTCTTGTGAATGCGAATGTCTATGGGTCACAGTTTCCACTTACCATCAGGTGGCCTGTGTGCTCAATTGCCTTCCTATGCCATAAAAAAAAAAGAAAAAAAAAAAAGATAGTTACGCCATCTACATTTCTGAACAGTAAAAACACCGATTGTTATCATGAGTCTCTGATAGATGTCACTGCCTGCATGTTATCATTAAATATAATTCAATAAGAAATATCCTGTCATTGAAAATAATCACAAAAATACTTTTATTTTGAAATAATACTACGAATAATCTAATTTTATTAGATCTGGCCGAGTGAAACATGATTTTTGGAATGGCAACCCTGCCCTGCCTGCCAGTAATTTAACATGGCCACGGTTGTATTTGAGTGTGATTTAAATTGCATTCCGGTCTGCACGTGCGATTCTGACCTGGTTTTTAGGTGTTTTCGTTACCACAAACCACAATACTTCAAGCGTCGAGTTGAGCTTGCTCGCTTGCTCCTCCGTTTGGGTATTGACTTACTTCGCGTGTGAAGTTGAATTTCTGCGATATGGACGCTTATTTGAATGTGCGACAGGGACGTTGTTTTTTCGTTTGTGTACTTTTGTATTATATTGTTGATACAGATAATAATTACATATCCTTTTAAATGCCCAAAACATACCTATAGATGATTTAAAAAATGTATTTCTAAGTGTTACATTAAATGTAATAATTTACAGCTGGTGTCAATCGGTTAACACGTTCATGGACAGTAATAAAAAACCATTTTAATTTGACCCCCGTATTTATGACGCCCATGCTATAGCAGGTATGATACACGACTGCTATAGCATCCGCGTCCATGAACGTGTTAATCGGATTTTGTCCGGTAAGTTAATCTATGATGGGGATGACGAAGTAAAAATAGCTGCACAAAAATATTACCTACAACAAACGTAAACATTATAAAAATAGAAAATAAAGCTATTAAATAATACTTGTCTTGTTGTCATTTCATTTCATTATACCCTCCCGCCCAATTAGTTAGGTATTTCCCAGTAACAAACTATTTTGTTCTCGTCTCGTCGTAATTGTTAAATTCAGATTAATATTAATCGAATCTAATTACGACAAGACGAGAGCAAAATAGTTTGTTACTGGATAAAAAATAAATAAAAAATAAAAATAAAAATAAAAAATAAAAATATTTTATTTTCAGATATCTCAGATCCATAGGTTGTTAGTTACAAAAACACATATAAAAACTAAGTTAGTACAGTAATATTATTAATATTTCAGTGTCGTAAGACATGAAGGTCGGTGTATCGGCGGAGAATATCCGAATCCCACCTCCCTGCTATCATTTTCAGGATGCTATTTGTGCTCCCCCTCATCTGCCTCACCACAGAGGCCGTCTTCTTCCGTATTATGGCATAAAAGTCCTCTACGCTAGCTCTGGCAAACATCCCAGAGGCGCTGCAGAATCGAGGAAGCCCAAACAGCATCCTGAAAATGTTATAGCTAAGCCATTAAATTTTAAGAATATCTGTAGCTGGCTATACGTATATATATGAATGGTACTTGTTCAAAAATGTAGATGGCGCTTCAAATCAGTCTGCATGAATAACCCGTGAGAGGGCTCTCTTTTCCCAGTATATTACACTACTCTTTGGTCAACACGCAACGCACGACGCGTAGGTACACGAATATAGCGCGACGTGAGTGTTTGATACTTTGGCAAGTTATTATTTTTAAATATTTTGTTTGATGTTTTTTTTAATACAACAAGAAATAGTGTAGATACATGTTTTGTTATTATTGTTATATTATCAATACGACAGTAATTCTGTTTGTGTGTAAACCTTTCCACGTGTTAAGGTGTAATCATTTATTGTTAGGATATTTTTAAACTAATAATGCTTTGTGAAATTAAGATAGAGGTAGTTCCACGAGAGTTGAGGTCACGCACACAACAACACTGTCATGTAATAACAGCGGGAGTTTGAAATTACTGTTCTTATATTGTACCGATAGTAAGTTCAACAGTGAACTGCAAGAAATACCAAAAAGTTTATTTAAACTATGTTGTTAAGTATTAAGTATGGTAGAACAATTCATCGACTTAAAACAAAAAGGAATATAAAATATTTTGACTGATTTTATTTAAATAAATGAGTAATATTAAGTATGGTAGAACAATTCATCAACTTAAAACAAAAAGGAATATAAAATATTTTGACTGATTTTATTTAAATAAATGAGTAATATGAATAAATAAAGGGGTCTGATATACGTAGGTATATGAATATAATATTAACGGTAGAAACCAAAGAGAATAAGTAATAAATTGCCTTGTTTTTATCTATGTAGCTGTTAAAATAATTGGGTTACTATCAAAATTCCCTTTTTGCCAAAGGACCATTTCCGCTAGATGACATAACAGTAAAATACACAGTCAGCAAAGAGTCAATTCAGCTGAATGACATGAAAGTAGAATACTTAGTCAGCAAAGTGTCAATTTAGCAGGATGTCACAGAATTGAAATGAGCAAGTAGCCAAACGTTTGGAAATATAAATAGTCCATGTGATTAGAATACCAAATTAACTGAAAGTAAAATTAGTTGAATGACATGAACATAGAAGGAGTTATTAGCAAAACGTCTGGAAATTAAAATAGCCCGTATATATTAGAATACTTAATTCGTCTAAAGCAAAATTATTTGATTGTCATGAACATAGAACGAGTTAGTAGTAAAACGCCTGGAAATGTAATGAGTAACACTACGGTATACTGGTCGTAGGTCTCCTAATGTCCATCCCGGCTTAAGCTACATGCCAATTTCATTAAAATCGGTTCAGTACATAATTTACCCGTGAAGTAACATATTAGTATGGATAAATAAAATGTACGAGTTTTTTCTTCAATATATTTTATTAGTAAAAAAGAACATGAACATGGGAAAACAAACAAAATTACTTCTTGTTAAAAAATAAAGTAAAAACAACTACCTACTCCTTATACTTAAATTGAAACTGTTTCAGTTATTTTAAAAAAGAGAACTGTTTACTTAACAATTGTCCCCAAATATAATTCGTTTGATATGACTAATGTTTTTTAAAAAACGGAATGCGGTGATTTTTTTTCAATATATTTTGTCATTTCTCTTTTATATTTTCTATCAAAAATAATATCATTTTTTTTTCTTTTTGTTTCTTCAAAGAGGACCCTCGTAATTCTCTTTTCTTGCCAACGGGCTTCAAGTTTCAGTGCGTGTACATAAGAAATCAAGGTCTTTTTTGGCCCCACACGAGTATTATATCGTCTGTGCCATCCCTCAGTAGCATTGTTTGTGCGGTGAAGTTGACCAAAACAACTTAGTGTGTTTGGTATTGTCCTTAAAATCCATTGTCTATTAAAATAGTCAATGAAAAGATTCATTTTATCACAAGTCATGCGTCGTGCTTGCTCACTACATATCCAAACGTTGGGTATGTCCGCTGCTGGTAATAGCGGTAGGTTGCTAGAGAGTCTGGTTATTTCTTCACCCTCCGTAGTCTCACATACTTCTAATTTCTTAGACTTTCTCCACACCGCAGCATTGAAGTGGTAGTAACATCCTGATATTAAGGAATCAGGAAACACCACCTGAATCGCGTTTTGTTGTGCAATTTCAAAATCGCACTTGAAATGTTTGATATCAATTTCAAAATGGTAGGCGTTCATAGGTATCCTGGAATTTATTGGGAAGCAACGCAAACGCAAATGGTACAACGTGGGTACTTTTAGTACAACTGTCAATGTCTACATGCATTGCGTATAATTGACGAAATAGATTGGGTACCTTAAAAGTACCGTCTCCAAAGTATTGTGTATTCTCGTCAACCATAGATTTCAAAATCTCTCGGCATCTTTTTGTGGCGAACAAGAAAATTTTATTGTTCTCATATCCATCGATATCGACTAAAAAGTCTTCTGAAAGAATTTCAGGCAACTCTATTTCATTGATACAAGAAAATTCTGTTTTACGCATTTTTAAGAAACTTCTCCTGGCACGGTATAATGTATCCTTTTTTGAATGAAAACTGGGTATCATATCAAGATTACTCAATACTCAAACGTTTATTGCATTCCACAATGTGTTGGCAGTTGACAGGCTAACTTAAGCTATTACAGTAATAAATATAATTATTATAACTTAATTATGGACCCTGTTGGGCACAGCAACATTAAGATTAAGAGAGGGCTTTAGCTCAATAATTCTACATTGTACTTAATAATTATATTGCACATAAGGTAATAATATAATTTAAATTAAATTATGTCAAACTTAATTTGAACTAAGTAATTAAACTTAAATATCTGTTGTAATTATTTTGTATTATTTAATCCTATTATGTTACATATGTATAATGATCATTAATTCTGTATATTATTATCATATTTTTGTATTTATCTCTAACTTATCTTTCCAATGTACTTTATCTGATATTTATTTATAGAATTTATTAATGTCACTGTTTGTTATTTAAATGTAGGTATAGGTTTTAGTTTAAATTACAGTTTGTCTTCCAAGTACGTATTTATAGTATAATAACTTTTTCTTATGAGAAGTTCCTTTAAGAGTTTTATAAATTTGTTTTCGTTTTTTTCAGTTTTTATATTATTCGGTAATTTATTATATATTTTTATAGACATTATATAAGTTCCGTCAGAGCACATCTTCAGTTTTGATTCGGGTAACATTAATCTATCTCTGTGTCGCAGGAAATGGGTTGTGGGTAAGTCTTCTCGTTTTTTGTAGTATTCAGGATATTTCCTAACAAACTTACACATCTCAAAAATATATATGCACGTTAGGGTAAGTAGTTTATTTTCCTGGAAGTGGGGTTTACAGCTTTCTGTATTTTCTATATTAACTAGGATGCGGACAAGTTTTTTTTGTAGTGTAAAGAGAGCTGGCGCATCGGTGCTATTTCCCCAAAGGATGACGCCGTAGCTGAACCAGGCGTACGCATAGGCGTAGTAGGTGACGAGTGCAGTTTCGAGGTCGGTTGATCTTTTAACTTCACGGAGCGCATAAGCGAATTGTGATATTTTACTTCTAATCTTTTTTATATGAGTTTTCCAGTTTACGTGAGTATCTATAGCCAGTCCAAGCAGTGTGAATTCATTAACAACTTCTATTGATTTATTTCTGTAGTTTAGGTTTATTTCTAGCGGTTTTTTTTGGTGAGGATGGAAAGTCATTAGTTTAGTTTTTGAATAATTTATTTGTAGATTGTGCTCATTTAACCATTTTGTAGTTTTGTCTAATATGTAGTTAAGTTTTTCATTTAGGTTAACATTATTTTGGCATGTTGTGATAAGAGAGATGTCGTCTGCGAAAAGAATACATGGTTCATTCATGATTTTTGGAAGGTCATTTATATACAAAATAAACAATAAACATCCTATTACACTTCCTTGAGGAATTGAGGCGTTAGTTATTTTGCTATCGGAACGGACATTAATTATTTCTCCGGTGTCGGGTTCGAAATACTCCACCTCCGTGAACTGTTCGCGATCTTTGAGATAAGAGGCAAACCAATCATGAGCTATTCCACGTATCCCTAATCCATATAATTTATTTAAAAGAATTTTGAAATTTACACTATCATAAGCCTTGGTCATGTCCAATAAAATACCGATTGCGTATTTTTTTTCATTTAAAATATTTAAAATTTCTTGAAAGTACTTGTAGACCGCAAGGGTCGTTGACCGTTTTTTGCGAAATCCGTTTTGGTTTTCATCAAAGATTTTAAACTTCTCACAAAAAGCATATACACGATCACACATTGCCTTCTCAAAAATTTTTGAGAGTGTAGATAACAGAGCTATGGGGCGGTAGTTATTGGGATCGGTTTTGTGGCTTTTTTTGTGTATTGGTTTAATTATGGCTTTCTTTAAGAGGTCCGGGAACACTCCTTCAGTAAAGGATTGGTTTATTAGAATTGTGAGAGGTAGTGAAAGTTGGTCGGCGCATTGTAATTAGCGAGGGTGGCAGTTCGTCTATCCCGTGGCTATTCTTGTTTTTGAGATATTTTATATACCGATATACTTCCTGGCAGGTAACAGGGGTAAGGAACATAGTGTTCGGGGTAGGATGTAGCACGGGCCGCCCGCGGGGTTCATCATTAAAACCGATATCCGAGGAGTTACTTTTTTCGCCTATAGATGCGAAGAAATTATTAAAGGTGTTAGCTATTAGTTTTGGGTCAGTGGAAAAGACATTATTTATTAACAGTTCAACATTTTGTTTTCCGCTTTTCTGTTTTTTATTCGTGCGCTCTCTAATAATGCTCCACATAGCTTTAACTTTGTTTGTTGATTTTTTTATTTTATTTATATATTGTAGCCTTTTTGCAATGACTATTGTTTTTTTTAAGATTTTCTGATATTTGTTTAAGTGTTTTTTAAGCACCTCATTGCCAGATTTTAATGTTAATATTTTCAAGAGTCTTTTGTTTTTGCATGAGAGCTTTATTCCAACAGTTAGCCAGTTTTTCTTGTAATTATTTTTTAAGTTAACTTTTTTCTTTGGTATGCATACATTTAAACAATCAATTAAAACATTAATAAAAGCTTCATAATTTTCATTTACATTCTTTTGAAGGTTTATAATATTGTGCCAATCTATTTTGGTTACTTGTAGTTTAAACTTTCCAAGGTTTGTTTGGTTAAAGATTCGTTTTTTAGTATGCCAAGTACAGTTTGTTGGCGTTTTTTGCGGCAATTTAATATTTATAGTAGTGCCAGCGTGGTCCGAGAATCCTAATTCTACTACAGAAGTGTGTATTTTCTTACTATTAAAGTTGGTGAAAATGAGGTCTAAACACGTTGATGCACCTTGTGTAATGCGCGTAGGTTGTTTTATATGTTGGGAAAAGTTGTTTTCTGACATAAAATCTAAAAAAGTATTTTTTTTCGGATTATTAATAAGAATATTTATGTTAAAATCCCCTCCTATTATAATGTCATGTCTATAGTATTTATTATTTATATATTTTAATATCATGTTTAATTGTTTATAAAATAAGTCTTCTTCTCTTCTGTTCCAATACATTAATATAAGTAATATATTTTGCTGGGGTAATTGTACAGCGCAAACTTCAAGAACATATTCAATGGACATTTCTGATATGTCATCGTTCGGGATGAACTCGACGTGGTCTTGAAGCAAGATGGCGACTCCGCCTCCTCCTCGTGTTTCTCTACAATAGGATGCTGCAAAGTTATATCCATTAAAATTGATCATATTTATTTTTTCTAGCGATAGCCAGGATTCTGAAATGCATATTGCTTGGTATATTTTGTTTTGATCAAGGTACGCTTCTAGTAAATTTTGTTTATTAAAGAGACTCTGAAAGTTTTGAAATAATATGGTGAAGTTTTGGTCTTTAGCTTCGAAATGTATAATTGTTGCGAGGCTTGTTGTTGCTGCGAGGTTCAATAAGTTTGCGTGTTTGAGGGGATGGCCGGGGCGCTTCTTCTTGGTATTTTGAGTTTTCAATTGAAGTTTCTTGTGTACTATTTATATTTCCCTTCATATCAATTATTTTTCCTTCTACGATTAGCTGGTTGTTTCGTATAATAGCAAACAAGCCTTTTTTACGTGCCAGTAACATTTCTTGTCTCATACTTTTCCTTTTTTTTTGTTCATTTACATCCAAGAATTCAGAGATTGACACTCCAGTGCCTTGTAAGCAGTAGTTATTTTGTAGTATGTATTTAGTCATTCTTTTACTAATCAATTCGACCACCAGGGGGCGGTTTCCATTGTTCCAACGACCAACTCTGTATGTGTCCTCGATATATCCCGACAAGTCCGTGTGCAAGACATCGCGAAACATTTCATTTATCCTGTTGTGGAGGTCGCATTCCGGCTCTCTGTAGTACTCCGCGAAGCCGTAGATTACTAATTTGTTTCTGTTGCATTCGGGACCTTTTTTTGTTCTATAGTCTCCGATTATTTTTACTTCTAGTTCTTTTATTTCGGTTATCAATTTCTCATTTTCTTTCTTCAGTTCTTTCATTCTAATATTTATATCTTCTATTTCCTCCTTGCGTAAATCATTTTGTTTTGATAGGGCTGCAGTTTCGGTTTTCATCTCGGTTCTCAAACTTGTAATGGCTTTTTTTATTTCTATTTGGATAGTGTTTTGAATTTCTGAGATTATAATTTTGTTGTTTTCCTTTAGCTGGGACGCTATCAATTTGCTCAGGTTTGGCAAGTTTAGTTCTGGTGTTGACGGTTCTTCAGTATCTCTGAAAGTGTCTCCGAGAAGGCTTAGATTTTCAGAGGTAATCGTATCATAACTTTCATAGGTAATTGTATTATTATTCATGTTCGTGTTTCTCGGCCGTCTTATAGTTATGTTACTTATTTCGGGTTGCGTATGCGTCGTATTGATAGCATTAGCCGGGTTATTGGCAGAAAGGGGCAGGTCGGACTGCGGGTCTGATCGGATTGGAGTATTGGTTCTATCGCCTTTATGCTCTTTGGAACGGCAAAGTGGGCATTTCCAATGTTTTTTGGTATCCTCAGACATAATGTTGTAGAACCTCTTTTCCGACACATTGGCGCAATCCAAGTCGTAAAAACCATTGCATAATGAAGATGAGCATTGTAGATGCCTTTTATCTGTTATCCCCTTATGACATCCTGCACACTGCATTGTTATGGTGCTGTTGTCTATATTTACAATTAGATGCTTACTATTGATGCCCTCTATCGGGGTGTTGCGTTACTGTCTGAACGGGTATGCAAGTATGGTGATTCGGTAATTCAATAAATCAATAGCTTCGCGCAGTGTTTTATTAGAGTCGTTAAAAGCTTCTTCAATTATTTTTTTAACAGGAGTATATTCTGTACGGGCTATTTTTTTACATTTATCCATCACACAATCAACTTGGTTCTTCAAGGAGTGAGAGTTACAGGAATGGCCCAGCTTACTTTCCTTTAGGATTTCAGTTTTTGCAACATTAAGAGTAACGGAAGCATGGCACTCTCCTCGTTTACTGCATCTCCATAGAGAAGTCCCACCGGCGTTTAAAGATGCACAATTGTAGCGATAGCCATTTCGTATTAATACTGATTTCCCTTTTTGGCTTTCAATAAACACCAATGAAGAATCATCAGCATCCATATTATCATCACAATTCGGTAAATCAGATATATTTATAGTTTTGAAGCACGAAACTTCGAAATACAGGCTAAACCACAGGGCTAAACTGAACATTCACTGACATTGAATTATGATAATATGTAAGAACTACAATGTTTAAGTGGCCAGGATTTAAACAATAGATAATAATCGATTGTGCGGAAAAGAGTTTAACTATCAAGTGTCATATCAACACTTGCCATTTTAAGATCCAGACGTTTTGCTAACGGGCTATTTGGCGTTCATGTCTATTTAGTTATTAAGACATTCTGAGATACAAATGTTTCGCTACCGGGCCATTTAGCTTTTATATCTATTAATTAATAAAGACATTCTAAGATAAAGACGTTTCGCTGCTAGTGTATTTTAAATTGTAACATTCTAAGATCCAGACGTTTTGCTAAAGACACATTTAGCGTTCATGTCTATATAGCAACGAAGACATTACACAATCCAGACTTTTGAGCTATATTGTCATTTTGTGAAAAGGGAATTTTGATAGTAACCCAAATAATTGTCTTTACCTATATTTTCATTACTTTGTTATTTCGTTATCAAACCTCTTCATAGATGACTGAAGTAACTGGCACTCGTTACCTACTTCGTTGTCAGGATCAGGATGTAAAGTGCCCGTATCTAAGGGACAACGATGTATTATTGTACATGTATGTAATAAAAATGTTTTTGTCCCGAACGCACTTCTCACGTTTCAATAAATAAAAAACTGGTAATTATCATGGCTCTATGAACTTTGCTAATTACAGAAAAGGGGTCTCGGAGAAGCTGTTCAATCAGTACTTCATGTAGCTGTGTGCGTAATCATTCACCTCAACCCTCGTGGAACTACCTATACATTCACACCAGTTGGGTTCGTTGGATTGAAAGAGATCTCTCTAGTTAATTCTATAGAGGTTAAGCTCACTGTGGCAAAAATGATTTTGTAGCATTTTATATGATTGTCTATAATGCAGAATTTCATATTAATAGATTAAAATATGGGCGGAAAGAACTGCGATCATCAAGAGGCACGACCATTTCTGGAAAACAAAAATTGAAAATCAGCTTGCAGCATTTTACTTCAAGTGCATGCTCCCAGAAATGATCGACCCTCGAAAATGCCGTTCAATGGAACTCAGAACTCAGAACTCATTCATATTAATTAATAAATGCTTAACTTTATACTACCAGACTTTTTATTTCAATTGAAAAAAACCACGCAGGTAAAAGACACGTGAAAAATATCAAAAGATCAAAACCGTTTAATCGCCTCGATGACTCCGGACTCACGCACACAAGCGACCGAGCGCCTCGCGTGTTTGTGTGCGTGTCGAATACCTAACTCGGCCCGTCTCGATTTTGTATACGGCCTCTTAAAACTAAAACATAAAATAAGCCTTGGAATGAACCTTATACATTTCAAAATAGATCATTTGCAACAATCAGTTAACTAATTAAAAACCTCATATTGTGAGACCTCATATTGTCCATCTGAAGACTGGTGATCATTTTCACACTACCATAACTTAGGCTGCGGCTCCATTGAGGCGGAGATGAGCGGAGTGCAGCAGAGCTGTGCCAATATTAACCAATAGTTAGAAGGCGCATGCGGTCACGACAGGCGCGCTTTGCCTACGTTAGTTTAGATTCTTAGAAATTGGTTATTACTTATTGTAATAGTACCCATTCTACTTTGTTGGACAGTGGACACAAATAATAATGTATTTCTGTTAATTGATTCGTGTTCATTAGGTGGTGCCAAAAGACTACAAGACTATGGGCGCTCTGTCCCGCGCCATCGCGTCCAACGTGCTGTTCACGCACCTGGATGAGTCGGAGCGCGCGGACATGTTCGATGCCATGTTCCCGGTCCAGTGCCTTCCGGGCGAGACCGTCATCCGGCAGGGCGATGAGGGAGACAACTTTTACATCATCCACTCGGGGGAGGTCGAGGTTCGTACGTGACCAGTACACAGTTAACTTGCTCATAGCTCCGTAATTGTACTATAGTTTCAGACATTTTTTATGACTCCCTCACTTCTTTTCAGCAGTTAGTCTAAAACTAAGTCATCCTAGCTGTTCATCGGGTCTTACAAGGCTAAGTAAGGCTTCATCGCCAAAGGGAACGCTTCTCAACAATAAGTCAGCATTACGTCATAGCGCATTCTTCTCCCGCTGACCACCAAGTTTCAGAGATAATGTTCGTTTATTATACAATGGCAGGTGCTGGTGAACGGCGAGCCGGTGACGTCGATCGGCGAGGGCGGTAGTTTCGGCGAGCTGGCGCTGATCTACGGCACGCCGCGCGCCGCCACCGTGCGCGCGCGCTCGGCGCTCAAGCTGTGGGGGCTCGACCGCGACTCCTACCGACGCATCCTCATGGGCTCCACCATCCGCAAGCGTCGGATGTACGACGAGTTTCTCTCGCGCGTCTCTATACTCGGTCAGTGACGTGACTAGTGCCGGATGCTCGGTGCTCAGGCTGTGGGGGCTCGACCGCGACTCCTACCGACGCATCCTCATGGGCTCCACCATCCGCAAGCGTCGGATGTACGACGAGTTTCTCTCGCGCGTCTCTATACTCGGTCAGTGACGTGACTAGTGCCGGATGCTCGGTGCTCAGGCTGTGGGGGCTCGACCGCGACTCCTACCGACGCATCCTCATGGGCTCCACCATCCGCAAGCGTCGGATGTACGACGAGTTTCTCTCGCGCGTCTCTATACTCGGTCAGTGCCGTGACTAGTGCCGGATGCTCGGTGCTCAGGCTGTGGGGGCTCGACCACGACTCCTGCCGACGCATCCTCATGGGCTCCACCATCCGCAAGCGTCGGATGTACGACGAGTTTCTCTCGCGCGTCTCTATACTCGGTCAGTGACGTGACTAGTGCCGGATGCTCGGTGCTCAGGCTGTGGGGGCTCGACCGCGACTCCTACCGACGCATCCTCATGGGCTCCACCATCCGCAAGCGTCGGATGTACGACGAGTTTCTCTCGCGCGTCTCTATACTCGGTCAGTGACGTGACTAGTGCCGGATGCTCGGTGCTCAGGCTGTGGGGGCTCGACCACGACTCCTGCCGACGCATCCTCATGGGCTCCACCATCCGCAAGCGTCGGATGTACGACGAGTTTCTCTCGCGCGTCTCTATACTCGGTCAGTGACGTGACTAGTGCCGGATGCTCGGTGCTCAGGCTGTGGGGGCTCGACCGCGACTCCTACCGACGCATCCTCATGGGCTCCACCATCCGCAACCGTCGGATGTACGACGAGTTTCTCTCGCGCGTCTCTATACTCGGTCAGTGACGTGACTAGTGCCGGATGCTCGGTGCTCAGGCTGTGGGGGCTCGACCACGACTCCTGCCGACGCATCCTCATGGGCTCCACCATCCGCAAGCGTCGGATGTACGACGAGTTTCTCTCGCGCGTCTCTATACTCGGTCAGTGACGTGACTAGTGCCGGATGCTCGGTGCTCAGGCTGTGGGGGCTCGACCGCGACTCCTACCAACGCATCCTCATGGCCTGCAATGCAATAATGCAAATATTTTTCCACCAGAAATACAATTTTATACTTTTCTCAAATTTTATTCCATTCAACATTTTATATTCGTCTCCGGGCTATTAAACTATACTAGTGAACCTGCGGGCTATAGCCCTCACTGATAGCGCCCTTCGCTTCCTCTCCATATCGACATCGTCTTTGAGGTACTTAGAAATTATTGATTACTGCACAGATCGGGAAATAGGCCGTTGCGGGACGAGTAAGAGTTAGCGCGGCCGAGACGCAGTTGAGGCAGCGCTATATACGACTCCAGCAACCGCCCTTCCCGGTCGAGGCGGAATGGGAGGAAATATTTTATTTTTTTGGTTTTTTTGTACATGTAAGTATTTAAATGTATTAACAAAATCAAGGCAAATACGATATGATATTGACGAAGTCAAATGGAAGAAAGTAACTAAAAGTTTCACCTATAAATTAAATGAAATTTTGCTCATGTTATGGCAGTCTGTATGTAACACCTCTTCATCACTGGAACTCATTTTACTTTTGTACATACATACATAAACTCACGCCGTCATTCCCAAAGTGGGGTAGGCAGAGCTAAAGAATTACCAACAACTTTTAAAACTTGTTGATAATTCTGTAACCACACTGAGCACAATTAGGCTAAGATGTTTACCAGCGTATTAGTGACAGGTTGCAAGCCCATCGCCTAACAGTACAACAAGCCTTTATTCCCTTAGTCGCCTCTTACGACATCCGCGAGAAGAAATGGAGTGGTACTATTCTAACCCGGCAACCACACGCGGCGGCATTTTACTTTTGTATTTTCGTGAAACAATAATAATACGCACTTCCCTAAGAAAAAAAACAGATAAAACAAACTTGTCGTTGAAATACGTCCCATTTTCTCTACGCTTGAAACGTTTGAGTAGACGCCATTACTTTAGAGGTTATATATATTTTCACCCATAAGAAAACTTTGATTAGTTAAACTGCTATGACAAGAGATTTGATTGGTCTATAGTTTTTCTCGTTATGGCTACTCAAACAGGCTAGAAAATGACACACCTGACATTTTGCTGAACTTGGATGGTTTAATGCAGAAGTGATCCATACTTTAATTAAGTTAAGGTGTAAACTTTTTTTATACAGCAATAAATGATGTTTTAGTAAATATTTATTCTTAAAAATATAATATTTAGTAGGCAATAAATAACGATATTATATACGGATATAAGTATCTACATAGAAAATCGACAAAACTCACATTATTATAATAAATCAAGATTTTTTATGATGAGGCATGGCGGTATTTGATCGTACCTAATTTAAATAAAACAAGTTGCGGTACCTAAGTATTACCTACTAAAACCCATTTTGTTATTTTTTTTATTAATTTTTATAAAATGAATGTCGAGGTTTGTGCGGCTATTGAACATAGTAAAACTGCACTTTCGGAATATAATCTTAATATCGTCGTTTATTCTTAATATCATCTTGTCGAAACGCTTAAAATATCACTAAATATATACAATATACAATCAGAGTTGAAAAATAAGTCGGGTAATGGTTACTATAAATAGAATCGAATAAATAGAGTAGAGTGCATGAATGTCCTTCGGCTAAAATGATGATGATGATGATGAATGATGATCAGTTATCGGATTTATTTCCCAAAATCCCGGGATCTGGTTCGAAAAGAAAATGCAATTGTTGGGATATTTATAAATAGGCATTCGGATAGGATTTAAGACGTGAAAAGAAATCGATTGAACTTACAAAATATTGAGAAAATAATTGTATGCTATTTCAATTTCAAACTAACTAATAAAATATAATATCTGTGTGTCGTGTGGTAAATTGATAATGCGTCCCGTATTATATCATTTATTTATATTCACTAAAGACTAATTGGCGGATCAGTTTTAAAAGAAGTACCTAATTTAAAAAAAAACACATACACAGTGAAAATATTTATTCCAAACCCAAACGTTAAAATGTTAAGGAAATTATCATATGATACAATTTGAAACATTACCCTCTTTCAACAACATCAGTCCCGGCATCCCAGGACATATCCATGTTAGCATAATGTTTGAGGTCATTCACCTCGTGTTGCACCGTGAAATCCGATCACTGATGTGATGATGATGCATGAATCTAATGTATCCATTATTAATATATATTTTGAACGTACTGTGCAATTTGGAACAGCTGAGCATTTCAAAAAATGTCCCAGTTTTTGATACTAAAATGTCAGTTTCTTCAAAATGGATACTGGATATCCTACAATGTCTGCTGGGAAGCCACGTTTCATCGCGTTTTTCTAAACGAACTACAGCTACCCAAGTAAAACGTTTTTCTTCATTTCTAGGAAAACTAAAAAAATACATTAATTAATCTTTAATATTATAATTTTTTCAGAACTTATATCGCATAACATCGGCCATGTCCATTTTGTAAGGAAATTATTTAATTGTAATTACTAATGGAATGAAATTACATCCTTTTTAGGGTCCGTGCGACTCCTACACCAATTTACGGTGCACTTCGGCATCGTTGTTGCTATAGTTTATCTTATTTATCAGTCATTTTTAATAATATTACAAAACTGTAATGACAACCATTTGACACAATAACTCAAAGCCTACTGGAAGCCGGTTGAGCACCAAGTATTAGCTCCACCCATTTCAGCACTAAGTATGTGGAACACTTTTTGAGTGACAGTTATCCTTCTATACTTATTATATTTCGATGTTCCCGCCTTAATTATTTCTTTAAAAGTACACGGGTCTGAACATAATGCCATTTTTATTTAAAATAACAGGTGTGATTTATAAAACTGCGTAACACCATTGAATAAATCTCATATTTAAAAATGATATAAATCTAAATTCGATACAGAAATATTTAAATTATAATTTATAACGCATGTTAGTTAATTCACCAATATAATATATTTCTGAACGCAAGATGTTTAAAAAAAAGTTAAACTATTTGGCACCTTTTTAAATACGCTGTAAACGCCGTTTGTCAAGGTTTACCTTTTTAGTCTGTGACATTTAAAGATAAAGACATTTATTCAGTAAGTGTGCCGCACGGGCACTTTTACACGTCAAGAATCTACCAGCGCTTCACAAGAGGAGACCACTGCTGAGAAGAAACGGCGTAAGAAACACAGCAGTCAGTCATTTTTTAAATATATTTAATATTGCAATGGTACGACTTAGTCTAGTATTGTATAAATCTATAAAATATTCAATTAAAAAAATATATCAAATAACCTGCGTAGTTTCCGCAAGAAAACACACCAAAATCTTATGATTGAGATAGAGGGAGAAAAGGAAAAATAACACCTACTTATGTGTATATAAGACGGTGCAAGACATCCACATAAGATTGATATGTTTTCCTACATCAACGGTGTCCCCTAGACAAGATAAAGATTTTGAATTTGAAAAAATATATATTATTGATTAGGTTTCAGGATTTTTGACTATTAGATAGTCCTCGATCCTATAATACGCTTTAGACATTAACGACTTTTTCAAGTAATTTTTAAGTGCTGGAAATGGTAACTTTAAAACTACGTCAGGTAATTTATTATAGAAATGAATGCATTGACCAACAAATGATTTATATACTTTACGGACGCGGAATTTTCGAATAGCGATTTTATTTTTATTTCTTGTATTTAAATTATATATATCAGATTTTTTTGTAAAAGAATCCAAAATTTTAATATCATAAATAATATTCTCATAAATAAATTGAGACGCAGTTAGGATATTAATTTACAGTTAGGATATTAATTTCCTTAAAAAGTTCTCTTAGGGAGTTTTTGTAACACAGATATAGTTTGTATGTCAGCTGCCTTACCCCAAACCAGAATACCGTACGACATGACACTATGGAAATAACTATAATAAACTAAGCGAGCTGTCTTAACATTGGTTAGTTGTCTAATTTTCCTAACGGGGCGTAAGCTGCCGAACTTAGTTTACCTGCCAGTACAGCTATATTGGGACTCCATTGCAAATTTTCATCTATTGTTATGCCTAGGAAAACTGCCTTAAGTATCTACGATTTGCAAACACTCGTCATTTAGAAAAATACTAGAATCTAACGGTTTAACATTAGGCAAAGCGAACCTAACACATTTAGTTTTCTTAACATTTAGTAGCAAATTGTTGCTAGTAAACCAATTAAGTACTTTAACTAGTGTCGTGTTTATGCTACTGTAGTCTATGGATTTTCTGTCTACCTTGAAAATTAGTAAAGTATCATCAGCAAAAAGTACAATATCACAAAATTTATCTACTGTTGGTGGTAAGTCATTTATGTAAACCAAAATTAGAAAAATATCTAAAATAGAGCCTTGAGGCACACCTATTTTCACTGTAGCTCCATCAGATTGTGTCTTGTTTACAACAACCGTTTGAGTTCTATCACTTACATAAGAAGACTGTTCTAATTTTAAAATAAGGGTAGTATGTATGTACCACGCAATCAAAAGCTTTAAAAAGATCACAAAATATTCCTACTGCATCGCAAGATTGCTCCCAACTGTTATATATATATTTAATGAGTACAAATGCCGCATCAATTGTTGGTCGACCTCTGGTAAAGCCAAACTGGTTATTGCTAAGTAGTTTATTTCTATTAAAGTGACCTAACATATCATTCAGAATTAGTTTCTCAAAGACTTTACTTAAAACTGGTAGTATGGAAATGGGACGGAAGTTCGTTACATCACTCATCTCACTCGATTTAAAAAGAGGTATGACTTTACTATATTTCATGATATCTGATTATTGTAAATTAATGCTAGATGGGGTGCAATTACATCTATGATATGAAAAAGGACACTAACTGATGTGCCCCACAAATCCTCAGTCTTTTTTAAACTAAGCAATTTAATTACTTTGACTGTTGAATCTGAATTTACATGGCTGAATTCAAAGTTTATATTACACTAGCTTTTGCCCGCGACTTCGTCCGCGTAGAACTCGTTTATCGCAGTTAAGTACATTCATAGTTTAAAGTAATTTAATAGTTAGACGTCCTCCCTGGCCAGAATTATATCGACATAGCTTTTGCCCGCGGCTTCGCTCGCGTTAAGAAGTATTATTATTAATTATGTATAGTTTTTGCGGCTTTACTTTTGTTTAGCGTGTGTAAAAAAAATAGGGCCTACAAAACTTCTTTGTACACAATATTCTTAACTAATCTGTCAATAGGCGCTAAAACTATCAAGCTACTGGGTGAACTTACTCGAGAGCAAGCAACATAAAACTGTCCTTGAGAGAAGCAATGTTCTCTCAAGTCAATACCCGCAAATTTGAGAGTTTGCCCCTGAGACTTGTTTATTGTCATGGCAAAGCAGACTTTTAGGGGAAACTGTAATCGTTTAAATTCGAACGGGATATCATTCGGTATTAATGGGATTCTTGGTATAAATACAGTTTCTCCTTTCGCACACCCAGTTAATATAGTGGCTTCCACTATATTGCGATGTAACGCTTTCACTTGCAGTCTCTTAGGTACTGATAGGTTCAAATTAATACATTTACATCCTCCATCATCCCTTATTTTATCCCCATGGGGGTTGAATTTATCAAAATCCTATTTAAGCGGACGTCTTCACCATAGCTCCAATCTTTAATTTCAGTTTAATCAGTCGAAAATTTCAGTTTTGATATAATTTGTATTCAAATGTATTAAAGGCAAATGGCAGTAAGTACTTAACCGACTATGCTTCTTCTTTACACTCTGGTAAACACAATCTTCATCATCTTCATCACTGGAACTCATTTTACTTTTGTATTTTCGCGAAACAAAAATAATACGTACTGTACTTAAACTTCCCTAAGAAAAAAGTATTCCCAATTCCCGCCTTAATTTTTTTAATTCTAAACGCAGAATGTTTAAAAAAAATTAAAACTATTTGACACTTTGGTAAATACGCTGTAAACGCGATAAACGGCGTTTACCTTTTTAGTCTATGACATTTAAAAAGTAAATTAACATGGAAGAATTTTGAATTGTCCGAGTGTTTGGCTGTTTGGAGTTAGTTATCATAGTCCAAATATGGTTTTAAAAAGTAAAAAACCGGGTACGTTATGAAATTTGTATACATTTTCGCGGCCGCTGCCGCTGGTAAATAATAACTTTTTATTTTTAATTTTGCCTGGGCCTGGAACTCGGAACTTCGCGGGCTGATTTTACAACAGTAAGGTTAACATTTCCGAGCATGTGGGAGAAAAATATACAAGGAGTAATTTTGATTGCACGAGTGTTTGGCCGTTTGGGGTTAGTTATCCTAGTCCAAACATGGTTTTAAAAAGTAAAACACCAGGTTCGTAATGAAATTTGTATACATTTTCGCGGAGCGGTTCCGTTGGTAAATAATAACTTTTTTTTTAAATTTTGCCTGGACCTGGAACTCTGAACTTTGCGGGCTGATTTTACAACAGTAAGGTTAACATTTCCGAGTATGAGGGAGAAATTAAATTTCCAGTACTTTATCATAAAATGAAATAAAAAACTAATAGTTTTATGAAACTCTCCAGCATGAACCGAAAGTTACAAGATCAGTACGTAAATATAACCGCTGCGGGGTACCTCAGGGCGTACTTTAGGCCCCTTACTCTTCCTATTGTACATTAACGATTTACCTGACCACTTGAGCCGCAATTGCATAATGTTTACCGATGACATTACGTTAATTATTAAATCTGATAACATATACAACTTAAATAAGGAAATTGACAGAACTTTAGCAAAGGTAATTGACTGGTTAAATAATAACAATTAAACAATAAATGTTGATAAAACCTATGTTATGCATTTCAAAACCTACGAAGGCCGCATCTGTACTTTGAACGTTAATAATTAAGAAAGTTGAACAAGTACAAAATATGAAATTTCTAGGCATTGGTCGATCAGTTTTGTAGTTGGAAATTTCACATTTCTGGAATATGTGGAAAACTTCATAGGTTTGTGTATGCGTTGAGAAAATTTAGCAGTAACTGCTCTAGAAACTTTGCACTAACAGTTTACAACGGCTATGTATCTTCAACGTTGAGTTATGGGTTGATTATGTGGGG
Organism: Acleris emargana; assembly: GCA_927399475.2. NCBI lineage: Eukaryota > Metazoa > Arthropoda > Insecta > Lepidoptera > Tortricidae > Acleris > Acleris emargana. The sequence continues at coordinate 11,068,978 of OV656846.1, forward strand.
CAATTCAGTAGACATAAAAAAAGCATTCTTGGCGCAAAAGAAATGCATAAGAGCGGTGTGTAATGCTCATTTTCTGGCTCCTTGCAGACCTCTGTTTCAAACCACAAGGGTCTTGCCTCTACCGTGCATGCACAGTCAGATGCAGAGAAAAGGATACCCCCCTCCTGGTAAGGAAGAAGGAACCTGTGGTTAAAGGACACCGCACGGAAAGTATGGAAAAAAAAACATCGGTGAATTTTGATAAAAAAAATATATGTTACGCGCCTTGATCAATATATAAAAATACTTGGAGGGCAATAAAACCCTATGACTAGTTTTTGACAAAAAAAATATTTAGTGAAAAATCAAGGGGATTTGGTTCCATAGAAAAATGTATGAAGTAAAAAAAAAAGTGGTCTGTTTTGAACGAAAAAAATATATGTTTTAGAAACCATTAAATTGATCAACTTCATCGAAAAAAGTTATTTAAAAAAGAGTTTAGTTTTTAAGTTATAGCGTTTCATAAAAAGAAGTAAAAAAGGTCTTTAATTTTTTGTTTTTTTTTTAATTGTTAATATTTCCGTTTATGGCGATAGTAAAAATAACTAGAAAGATACTGTGTGCATCTTTTTTACTTACATAAGTTTTGTATCACAGTCACCTATTTTTCAGTATTTAGATTTGAAATGAATTTTAAGGAAAAAAACTTGGTTTTTCGTGTTTTTTTTTTAAACCGATCGGTGAAAAATTGCGTATTTTGAATATTTTATAAGTTGTGTTATTGTTAACATAAATCATTAAAATTCAAACATATTCTATGAACGGATTTAAAAAAAAACATTTTTTAAGTCTTATTATTATTAACTTTACACTCACTATAGCCCCAGCTTATCTATATACAGTATTTTTATTCTATAATACACTCTACTCATGTTCGTTCGGATCTCGTCGACAAATTGGTCGTTGCCCAGCGTCAATAACATTTTCGAGAAATGCGGTATCGGGGTACCAAACATTTTGCGCAGCCCAAAAACCACAGAACGCTAATTACAAAGTATTTATAACTACGTCAAAAACACAATTTACATTTCAAGAAAAGGCCAATCCGAATACTGGCTGGAAAGACACACAAACTAATGGCTTTATGAGCATATGGCCGATGAAAAAAAAACTTTTAACTTTTTTAACTCCTAGTATTGGCGGGAAAACGATTGTCATTAATTGTAGGAGCGAAATAAATCATAAAAATGTCTTTTAGACTTCGTCTAAACTGTTTTGTGTGCAATGTGTCACAGTCAGCGGCACAAATGAGCCGCATTAACGAAAAGGCTTTGATTCAAGAGGTGGGTTCACTGTTTTTACGAAGTTACTGCTCATTATAATTTAAAAGGAGTGAACAAAAGTTTTGATTAAAATTCTTTATTATTATTTCGAGGTAATTAGGTCCGGACCTTTGATCAATTTATTATTTTATTACTGACTCACAGCAAAAGTAAATGAATATCACATTTACATATTATGTTGAAAAAAATTAAATTGTTTTTTCAGATAGCGATCAGTCGACGACTTATGTTAGAGAGGCCACTTATTGAAACAAATGACGCAACTCGACTTTGTTTTACTTGCAAATTGGGGATCTTAAATGAAATAAGAAATCTAGAAGCAAGTCCTGATTGCCTTCGACTAAATGTTGTGTTGCAAGCTGAGGGACATAGTTGTTTCGTGTGCAATAATGGCAAAGCGTCTCTGTACCCTCTATCCAGGATGAAAATATCGTTTTCCCGGAACCATTCCCGTAATTGAATGGTGTTTCGTTCAAATTCATTTTGAAGAATTTTGGCGTCGTTGTTCCGGGAATCGGAAAAATATGGGCCTTGTATGTCCAAAATATATCCGTCAGGCCCTACAATCATTTCTGGCTTCACTAAATGTCGATTTTTATGCACACAATATGACTGCCTTAAGGCCTGAAAGTTGGCACTCTTAGTGACGTAAGTATATGACCCGTCTATGTATACTATGGCACGTGGTATGTCCGGTTCAGAGTTGTACAGAGTATTGGCGAACTCACTTACCTGATTCCTTATAAATTGTTCACGCGTGATAGATCCCACACCAATATTTTCATGTACAAATCTTAACATCAGTGTTTTTCGAACTGTGGAAATTATAGTGCTGACTTGTTGCCTGCTTGAGTAATCAAACATAATTTTCAAGAAGTCGTCTGATATGTCGTGACGAATTTTGACCAGAAAAGTTAGTAGTTTTTTTTTTGAAATAGCGCTAATTCCTACACTCTCACAAAATGAAAACAGATCTAAAAACTGTTGCTTACTTAAGGATGTAACATATTTAAATTCTTCGTCTGTGAATCTGTTTTCATTCCCAGTAAACCGAGAATTAATATTTTTATGACGCAGCCCATCCAAAAGTCGATTGATTTCGATGCCGTGTAGTTTAACCGGTCTATTTAAACATCGTAAGCTGGGAATAATGTCAGCTAATAGGTCGCCTTCCTCATTTAAATGATCTTGGCAGCATTTAAAATATTCGGGTATATATATGTCATAAATGTCATAATCCATGAACACATTTAGCCTACACTGCAAAGGCACCGTTACAGTGTCGAAATTGTTATTGCACACGAAACAACTATGTCCCTCAGCTTGCAACACAACATTTAGTCGACGGCAATCAGGACTTGCTTCTAGATTTCTTATTTCATTTAAGATCCCCAATTTGCAAGTAAAACAAAGTCGAGTTGCGTCATTTGTTTCAATAAGTGGCCTCTCTAACATAAGTCGTCGACTGATCGCTATCTGAAAAAACAATTTAATTTTTTTCAACATAATATGTAAATGTGATATTCATTTACTTTTGCTGTGAGTCAGTAATAAAATAATAAATTGATCAAAGGTCCGGACCTAATTACCTCGAAATAATAATAAAGAATTTTAATCAAAACTTTTGTTCACTCCACTTTTAAATTATAATGAGCAGTAACTTCGTAAAAACAGTGAACCCACCTCTTGAATCAAAGCCTTTTCGTTAATGCGGCTCATTTGTGCCGCTGACTGTGACACATTGCACACAAAACAGTTTAGACGAAGTCTAAAAGACATTTTTATGATTTATTTCGCTCCTACAATTAATGACAATCGTTTTCCCGCCAATACTAGGAGTTAAAAAAGTTAAAAGTTTTTTTTTCATCGGCCATATGCTCATAAAGCCATTAGTTTGTGTGTCTTTCCAGCCAGTATTCGGATTGGCCTTTTCTTGAAATGTAAATTGTGTTTTTGACGTAGTTATAAATACTTTGTAATTAGCGTTCTGTGGTTTTTGGGCTGCGCAAAATGTTTGGTACCCCGATACCGCATTTCTCGAAAATGTTATTGACGCTGGGCAACAACCAATTTGTCGACGAGATCCGAACGAACATGAGTAGAGTGTATTATAGAATAAAAATACTGTATATAGATAAGCTGGGGCTATAGTGAGTGTAAAGTTAATAATAATAAGACTTAAAAAATGTTTTTTTTTAAATCCGTTCATAGAATATGTTTGAATTTTAATGATTTATGTTAACAATAACACAACTTATAAAATATTCAAAATACACAATTTTTCACCGATCGGTTTAAAAAAAAAACACGAAAAACCAAGTTTTTTTCCTTAAAATTCATTTCAAATCTAAATACTGAAAAATAGGTGACTGTGATACAAAACTTATGTAAGTAAAAAAGATGCACACAGTATCTTTCTAGTTATTTTTACTATCGCCATAAACGGAAATATTAACAATTAAAAAAAAAACAAAAAATTAAAGACCTTTTTTACTTCTTTTTATGAAACGCTATAACTTAAAAACTAAACTCTTTTTTAAATAACTTTTTTCGATGAAGTTGATCAATTTAATGGTTTCTAAAACATATATTTTTTTCGTTCAAAACAGACCACTTTTTTTTTTACTTCATACATTTTTCTATGGAACCAAATCCCCTTGATTTTTCACTAAATATTTTTTTTGTCATAAACTAGTCATAGGATTTTATTGCCCTCCAAGTATTTTTATATATTGATCAAGGCGCGTAACATATATTTTTTTTAACAAAATTCACCGATGTTTTTTTTTCCATACTTTCCGTGCGGTGTCCTTTATATGATTTTTCGGTGAATTTAAGATTTTACTATTGTCTACACATAAACTCAAAATCATTTAAATCTTACCACAGGTTTTCGAAAAAAATCAATCCTTACCAGGAGGGGGGTATCCTTTTCTCTGCTGCTGACTGTACATAAAGCAGATTACTTCTTTTGTCCGAGAACATCCACATTTTTTTGTTACACATTCTCAAGTTTTTAAAAGATCAACTAATATATAGTATTGTTTAATTATGCCTAAAATAGGTAGAACAAAAGCACATCCTGTAACACTAAGAACTGTCTGTAACTACTGTGTTCTTTCAATAAACGCCCTTGTCTTTGTCTTTGTCATGACACGAATCCAATGACATATCGTTTATCAAAATCATAAATATGCGAGAATGAGTTTGTGTATCAACTTTTTTTAAATAAAAAGACTACAGTGTAATACATTGGCATAAAATAAAAGTAAATTAATAATTGACACATTGCGTCTGTCATTCATGTAAACATTGTCATTGTAAAAATACCGATTATTTCGTATTTTGTTCATTTTCTCGGTGTTGCGGTTATAAGTAGCCGACTCAAAATTTATATTTTCTCATGGTAAGGAACTTACCACAGGTTTGTGTTGAATTCTTGTTTATTTATTTTACATTGTCATCCCAAGTTAAAGCAGGGGTCGGGTGACGTAACGTCTCGCGGCCAATGTGGTCAGCGCACAGTAGTATTTTAAAAATAAATTATCAGTACTCTCTCCAGCATGAGACGAATCCAATGACATATCACTTATCAAAATCGGACCATAACTGTAGATCTGATGCCATGGACGAAAATCGGCCTCGCGTAATATATATACAGGTTGTAAGGGACGGCTCACCGAAAACTGAAACCATAGCTTCAGACCATTGTACTGAACTGAAATTCAGTGGAAATTTTCCCGGGGAAACGAAAACTTTCTCGTTTTTTTTTTCCATGTTTTTGCATATAAACCGATCTAGGACAACATATTATGACATACTGAAGCTCATTATGTAAAAAAAATATGTGAAAACTGCATTTTCATGTAAAAAACTAGAAAATTTTCGTTTTCCCGGGGAAATTTCCACTGGATTTCAGTACAGAGTGCAATGGTCTGAAGCTATGGTTTCAGTTTTCGGTGAGCCGTCCCTTACACCCTGTATATATATATGTATACACCGTGTTTTTTTTGATTTCCGATAACTTTGAGGGAACGTTCTTTAGGTCAAATAAAGTTAATTTCCCGAAGACAGACAAATGATAACTCTTACGGTTTTAAAGATATTTCATTTTAAAATTTAATCAGTTAATCACGTTGAACTGGTGTAAAAGGCTCTTAATGGTGTGTGTTCGAGTATGTCACGCCAACATTGACATATTTGACACTGATTATCAAACCCCGAAGTTGCGGTGGCAATAACGTCAATTAACTAGGGACTTCCTTGCGATATAAAATTTATCGATAACTGAATGCTTATTTGGAAGTGACACTTCATATTAGCTGTAAAGTTTACCTACAGAATAATTGAAAATTAACTAAAATGTGATGATCACTACCCGTCAATGTTACCTATATAGGAGTTTTTAGGACATTAGTAGGAATTTTAAAATTCAAATAAAAATCAACCTTTACAACTAAATTTTTATTTCATCAATTTCCATGCAAAGTAAACTAAAACCTAGAAGTACATAAACATCATTACATTATTTTCATTTAATCAATATGAACCTTATATTAGTAATAAGTAACAAAGTATTTTATCTTGTGTTTAATACTTCAAATATCATACAAATTGTTACGCATTGTTTCCAAATAGATGGGAGAACGAAATCTATTATTAATAATTTATAAGTTACGGTCTTACGGTGTATGGAAATTCGGCCTTATCACATAATATCAAAACACAACAACCATGAGTAATAAACAAACGTACCTATATTATGACCTTATCAACATATAAGACTACAATAAGTCAGATTTATTGGGAACGAAAAATTGACTTTCTCTGTCATATTTTAAACATAAGTATATTTATAATCGGTGAGTTTCCTTTGGACGCATGATATGATACACGACAAATGAATACACAAGCTGATTACTACACTGATGCAAGCTTTATATTATACGTCACTTTGCTTATAAATGTAGTACCTTGAAATCGTGAGAATCGATTTTCTACCGATATCGTATCAGTACCCTTACCATGAGTTACAATTAACGTACTCGCTAGCAAGTGATAGCTCTATCCCTCGCAGACCTCGCAAGTATTCTTATAGAGTGCGAGGGACAGAGCATTCGACTCGCTACCGAGTACGGTAATTGTAACTCATGGTAAGGATACAGTTATCAGTTGGTGTAATACCATAGTCCTTTTAATGTCAAATGACTTGTGTCAAATGGAACTGTTAGAGGTCACAGTCTATAAGAAACCCTTTTTATAAGGATTTAAACATCACTACCTTGCAAACAGAGCACTTTAGTTCATTTTTATATGTTTGCAGACCAAAAAAATAATAGTACGTAGCGAAACAATCGTGGCACCGGTCTCGTACACGGACGTAATTTTTGGTCAAATGTTCTTCCATAATATCAATCGCATTGAAAAAGATATCTCGTTTTAGTTGAAGTGGCAAGTCCACACCGGATATATTTTCCTTCAAAACGACCATCTAAAAATAGGAAAAAAAATTAAAATACTTTCAAATCTCCTTATTAAATAACTAATATATTGAAACGATAAACTTTACGTAATTTTAATGGCAGGATTCTTACTAGGTCTAATAATCTTAATGGTTCTAATGTTTCTTGAATGTCATCGTCTTCGTGAATATGATTGTCATACACGTAATCAATGAACTTCTTGATTAATGTAGAGACAATCACTTTTTGAGACAATTCATATAACGTAATATTAATCATTTTTAATATTTAGAGGGCACAGTAATATTTTTAAATAATAAATATACATGCACAATAATGTTTAAACAAAATCTGACACTTGACAGATCTTTTTCTTCTGATATGATTTGGTCTTGTACAAAAAGGTTGAATTGTTTCAATTAATTCTATTTTCATAATAACAAATTAATATCTTTTCAGCATTTTCTGGTGTAAGACTTCTACGTCTTGGAGAAAATATCCATTTTAAATAGCTGAATGATTTTTCAACCTCGACCGATGTAATGGGTGCAAAATTAAAATTTTTAAAATGCTTCATTGTTGCTAATCTGTTTCCTGGCGATATTTCAACATCCTCGCCATTATTTAAATTATTTATTTTAACCATAGTATTAAATCCAATATTCTTCTTTATAATTTGATTAAATTTATCATAAACGATTCTACCTTTATTGTGTAAAAATACTGTCGACAGCTTTCTTTTTAAGTTATTCACTATGTTAATACTTGTGTCTAGTATCAAAATTGGGGATTGCAGTGCTGTAATAGATGTTTGAAGCGTACATAAACGTTCAGCAATGAATTTTAGATCCTCATGTATATCAGGTGCATTAAATGAAGTTTTGGCTTTACGAATTGATGAACAACCAGATTCATTGAATGTATCAATTACTTCTTTAATTTCATTATGGTATTTAAAATAGTAATGTGCAGCTTCCAACCATGTGCCCCATCTGATAATTGTTGGTTTTGGTGGTTGTGGGATATTAGGTAACAACCTTTTAAACGTGTTAATCCTTTTTGGTGACTTGAGGAACACCTTTTTCACACTAGATATCAAATCATTGACGCGAGGAAATAAACGCCGCACTTGTTCTGCAACCCTGTTAATACCGTGTGCTAGACATGTCACGTGGGTCATGTTACAGAAAACGGGGCTTAAATTTTTCCCAGCTTTAACCATATAAGGCACGCCATCGGTTAACAACAGTAAAACTTTGTGAGACTGGTTTGCACCCAATACATTTTGGAGAGACTCTGTAACTAATTGCGTTATTGTATCACTATTTGTACAACGCAACGCCTTACTTGCAATTAAATGTGGCCTGCTCGGTTCGTCTTCAAGTTTACCAACTAAAACATTTGCAATTTGTTCTCCTTTCGCATTAGTCGTTTCGTCAACGGTCACATATATATATTTGTTTGTAATTTCAGAGTATATATTTTGCATGGATTCGATATACACTTTCGGAAGATAATGCTGTCTTATATATGATTCCGAAGGTACGGACGAATTCTTGTATTCTCCGTTGATACAGTTCTGTATAAATAAACAAAAATTTGGATTATCTAATTGATGCCATGCAATGTTACATGTTACCAAGAATTTTGTTAATTCCATATAAAACGAACGATTTTTCATGTGGCTGCCTTTAATGTGTGTTTCACTATTCAAATGCTTCTTGACATTATATTTCTTAGCTACGAGGCTTATCTCACATTTAGTACAAAATATCTTAGATCCACGTATGCGTAAATCCGGAGAGTTTTTTAGCCAAGAACTTAATAAATTTTCACGACACTGTTTTCTAGGTGGCATTTTACGCGTAAAATTAATTCCATCGATTCTCTGACAAGATTGTCATATTATGTCAACGCCACGTCTATACCTACATCCATAAAGTATGAAAACCGTTATCTTCTTTAATCGACCTTTACGGACTTCAATCTTCATACTGTATAAATGATACAGTTTAATAGGTATTGCAAGTTGCATTAATAACATACGTCATCTCATAGTCATCATAACATACCTAACTATTGTCATAAGAAAGTCCAATTTATCGATGAAATAATATCGCGTGGAAGTCCCTAGCAAAATTTTATTCGTGCCACCGCAACTCCGGGGTTTGCTGATTATCTATTAGTTAACTCCAAAGGTCCTTTTAGAATGACCAAAGATACAAAATTTAATTACTTTGTTCTAAACAGAAAACATTTTTTTTTTTTGTAATATTTTTTTTTTTTATCTACCATGTAGTTTCTACGGATGTACCTAGTAATATGCCGAAGTTATCGTAAATCAAGAAAAACACGGTGTATATAGATGTTTATCAAATTTCCCATCAATCAGTTCAAACGTAGAAACGTAAAGACGGAACAAACATACCACACTTTCGCATTAAATAATATTAGTAAAGATAAGGATGTCATTCACATTCAACATTGTATTGTAACAACTGCAACAAGTAAAGTATAAATAAACTGGCTTGTGTTTGCAGAGAGCCTCGAGAAGTGGGAGCGGCTGACGGTGGCGGACGCGCTGGAGCCCGTGTCGTTCACCGACGGCGAGACCATCGTGCGCCAGGGCGAGCCCGGCGACGACTTCTACATCATCGTCGAGGGTACATCTACCTTTAGACCTTGCTCACACTGGGTTCATAATAATATATTTATTGACATGGACTTTTGGATTCTTTATGTTTAACGGGTTGTTGCTTGGCGTAGATGACACTCAATGACTTTATAGTTAGGGAGGCGAGGTAGCTAAATGGCGTAATTCAACGGCGCCGTCGAGACCTATCAAAATCGAAAGATAAAATAATTTCGAAAAGAAAAGCTCGTATGGTAAAAACCATTTTAGCGGTGGGTTTGGCGTGTACGGTTTTTCAATAATGTTAAAAAAAACAGTTACTTGGGCATTCTCGAGCGCGTCAGATATTCATACTACGTATGCCCCAAGTGCCTCTGATAACAACGGTATACTAATCTGCCGGTTTGCGTGGTGGGGGTAGGCATATAAAGTAGTCAAAAATGCAAAAAAAATAAATTACTCGAGCGCGTCAGATTTTCGGAAGGGGTGTTAAGTAGGCCCCTTTAAAAAAACTGACGATTTCGATGTGACAATAAGTTACGATGAATTTTTGAAAATGCAAAAAAAAAAAGTTTTTTTTTAATACTCTAGCGCGTCAGATTTATATAGGGGAGGTTTATCTCGGTATCCTGAAAGCATATTTTCTTAATCTGACAATAAGTTGGTGGGTTCTCTTAATCTGACCGAAAAAGGTATTTTGGTTTCTTTTTTTTCCTTTCTTTCTCCTTGATAAAACGGGGAATTTAAGAATGACAATAAAGCAAAGCAAAGATTGGACAAAAATGTAAAGAGACCTTTTTTGTGTAAAATAAAATTACCTTTTTTGTTTATTTAAACTTTTTTTTTGTAAAATGTATCGTTCGCGACTTATATGCCGCAACGCGTTTTTCGGAAGACGAAATGGCTCCTCCACACTTCCGGTCATGCGGAAACCGGCAGATTTTGTATTTTTAGTAAGTTTTAGATTATATTCTTCAAAATAAAAAATAAAAAAATCGCGCTCGAGAATGCCGGATTAACTTTTTTTTTTACAAGTTCGCGACCCTATAACTCGGCGGCGTCAAGGACTTATCGTCAGATTAGTTAAATTTAGTCTTAAAACACTAAAATCAACCCCCAATATCTTAATCTGACGCGCTCGAGTATTTCAGATTATCGATTTTTTTTTACTAATCTGATCGTCTATCCTAGGCGCGCGTCACTACATATAGAGCTAAATACTTTACAAGGTTGTTCTATTAGGTCTAAGGTATCTCTCATATCTTAAACTGCCACGCTCGAGTATTACCGAAAATTCCCCTATTCGCCTCGCTAACTATTATTACCATGGCGGAGAAAAGGTTAAGAGAAATTCATAGCGGAAAAAATACAACACTGGTTAAAATATTAACTGTAGAAAAATGCGACCGACTAAAATCATTAATGATTAAAGACGAGTTCGAGAAATTGCTACGCGGAATTATCATGTTTGGGAAACAGATCTAGCTACTCCTCACACTAGCGCACTGAGAACGTAGCCGTCTCGATGCGGCGCGTTCCCATTCTAATAACGCTACTTAGTACGGTGGCGCGTGTCTATGTTTCCTAGCTTCGTGAAACTGAAGGTCTAGGCTGTGTCACTTAGACCGAGATATCAATACAGAGTTGATTGAGTACAGAATGGAATACCTAATTTGGTACAATTTGTCAAGTCATAATTCGACAGAAGGGTTTATGCAGCATGTTATAAGTCTCATTCAATCCCAAAGGGAATCTATTTTTAAAATGGCATATTAAGATCTGTTCCCAAAAAAATAATCTGGCTGGCAAGCAGGCATCTGAGAAAGAAGCTTAGTTATCAATATCGTCCGAAATGGAAAGAAAGTTGAAAGTAACTGATTACGTAGGTCACTGAAAAAGTTTTGAGATGCTCGAAATTTCAAAATGGAACGCACTTTGATTTTAAAAAGCAAATTTATGTAAAAATAGAACATCATTTAGCTGAATTTAAAAAGGGGAACGTTATTCTATTCATTTTACTACAACACTTCCCGCGTTTTTCGGTTAAAAATGGAACGCACTTCATGTTTTTAAAAAGCAAATTTAAAAGAACACGATTAGCTGAATTTAAAAACGATAACGATCCCGCGTTTTTTTGGTTGAAACGATGGAGCTTAACCGCGAACATTTCTGCTATTATTATTAATTGTACATTTTAAAATGAAAATTCATTTTAAAATGTCATAAATTGTACCTTTTTAGAAAGCTTATGAATTGAGCAAACTATTCCTGTCATTTGTACGCGAAGTGTTGTACTTTTTTTTTTAGTTAGGTATGCTTTAAAATGTTACAAAATTTGGAAAACAATTACTAGAACTTTTAACTTCAAATCCTTTTATTATCAAATCTTTGTATTTCTTATGCATTTTTTATTATTTTTCGTAATCAGTAAATTATTGGCTATTTAAAAAATGTTGGCTAGTTTTAGGTCGAAAGGCAGGTATTAAAAAAAAAAACTAAAAACGTGAATAACTCGATAACCAATGAGTTTTGACCCCTGGTTGACTGGACTTAAATCGTTACAAATGAGCTGTAGAATAAGCCATTTCAAGGAATACGGCGAATTTCCAGTGACCCTGTCTAATATTGTGTGGCAGGGTTGGCGGTGGTGCTGCAGCAGCGGCACGGGCAGGCGGGCGGCGCGGGCGAGGAGGTGGGCCGGCTCGGCCCGTCGGACTACTTCGGCGAGATCGCGCTGCTGCTGGACCGGCCGCGCGCCGCCACCGTGCGCGCCGCCGGCCCGCTCAAGTGCGTCAAGCTCGACCGCGCCAGGTACACACCGACCGTTTTGGACCGATTCTTTCAATTCATATTATCTACATCCATATCAATTGGTGTGACATTGTCACATGTTTTTCTATATCATAACTTAAATACAATGTGTTCGGAAACGATAAGCAAATGGCCTATATTAAAAAACCTTCATCTGTGTGTTAACATTAAAGTATTGCATATCATTAAAATATCGGCTATCGGCAACCACAGCTTTTTCACATATTGTTCAAAACTTATGATATGCATGTAGATATGTATGCGACTGTACAGTGAAGAGCATAAATATATATACGTTCCCGAGACGTCAAAAATATCTACATCTTTATGCCTCTGACAATAAGGTCCGCGTTTATATATATTTGACGCGATGGCTGTATGGATATTAATGCCCTTTCTGTACGTAAGATCAACTGACTTCCATGTTAGAGACCGCTCTAATTTTTTCACTGGTAAAACTCCCACTAACGTCCTATAATATGTATTTTTTTCAAAATGTTTGCTAAGGGAGAACATGGAGTTATCTTGACATGAAATTCTTAACATGCATTTCCTAGAACCGCTATAATTTAAATTGGAATGATTGCAACCTCTTTAGAGGAACGTACATGTTGCATATGAAATACTTACTGGCCACTTACATTTCAACTTTTTAAAAAAGTAAAAAAAAAGACAACAAAAAGAACTCCTTTCAATTGTCGTGCGTTGGTAACATAATATAAACCATTCCAATATGATTTCATTATCAAAAACAACTGCAATACAACGCGTTTTCCGTAAAAAAGTTAAAACGCTGTATTGTCTCGCAATGAAAACAATTCTGCAAAGTATTATCCAATTTTTGATCAGGTAAATGTCACAAAGGCATATTGTGCATTTGTATAGTAATTAATGGGTACTTAATTTTAAATAGGTAGTTTAAATAATTAGTAGTAGAAGTAGTAGTAGTAGTAAAACTCTTTATTGTACGTACAAACAAATAATTACCTAGGTTTATCCACGGATATGTAATTTCGGAGTCTCAGGTAGTATAACTTAACACGCATGTCTTCAATCTAAATGATCAAAAAAACATAGGTAATTATTTGTTTGTACGTACAATAAAGAGTTTTCGTTCTCATCACGTTTATATCTTTTACCAACAACTTAACAGACGATTGGAGTGTTAACAGCTGCCAGTATGTATGAACTAAGGGACGTATTAATAAACTAATCTCGGCTGTAATGCTCGTCTCAAGATGCGTCAAAAATGACAGATTTCTATGGTTTGACGTTTACTTTGACGTATCTTGTGACGGGCATCTCAGCCAAGATGAGTTTATTACTACATACAAGACTCGATCAACAATGATTAACATTCAACAACGTTTACTCAAATGAGCACTTAAACTCGTAAGAGAAATTGTAAAAAAATGTCTCAAAAGTGAATCTTTTTTCAAAAACTTATAACAATCAGAATAAATAAATAAAATAAATAAATAAATATCAGGGAACAATGTCACACCAATTGACCCAGTCCCAATTTAAGCTCTAGGCTTGTATTATGGGTACTAGACAACGATATAAATACTTATATAGAGAAATATATACTTAAATACATAGTAAACATCCATGACCCAGGAACATCCAACAGGGGTAGTCAACTAAAAACAAAGGAAGTAAAAAGTAGGTGCATTTTTTTATTGTAATGTTTATTAAGTAAGGGTTAAAATCAAGTAGCGTATTTAAATTACTTTTCTTTGGCATACAATTGTTCTCACATAGTTCCTAGGCATTTTTTTGTAAAAAAATAATGTAGTCTTGATTAAAACAAGATGTTCATATCGCCAACCGTCATTTGACATCATACAAAATAGCATAATATAAGTAAGTAATAACATATAATAATAGTTAATAGATAACCAATAGAATCGTTTAATACTTAACATTTTTTTCCCCATAACTTAACTTTTTCCCAATTTTTTTTTACAAACCAATAACCTATTTTGCCATTTAGGGTATAATCGGTATGGAGGGGTCAGCTGTTACGGTACCCAAGCAATGTGTAAAATATCATAACATTTATAGTTAGTTACCGATTCAAGAGACTATTTCTACTTTTTATAAAATATGCCTGTCTCAAAATGTTTGTTACTTCTGACGTCGGGAAAGAGAAACATATGTCCCCCTTAACCCGGTCATGATAGTTTCCCTTACCCCACTTATGCATTTGTAGGTTATGTTAAGAATCACATTAAAATTTAATATTTATAGCATATTCAGCAAAAAATTATATGCATACAAACAAAATATATCTATAAATCAATACTTACTGACATTTCCAGACTTGTTACCAGACTTTTTATAACATAAATCAGTATCTAAATAAGGTACGTCGAACTCGTGTTTTCGTTGTTTGTCAACTAAAGTATTGTTTTTGTCACACTCGCAGTTTCAGTTGTCATAACGCTATCTGTGTTTTTTTTTGTAAATAAATCTCAGTTACTGCTTTATCGATCGTGTAATCACAACTCTGCTGTCTATAGTTTTTGATATATCAACTAGTGTTTCCCTTTCCCAGTAGTTCCCCTTACCTCACCTGACCTTATAACATTTTCGAAGTATTAAAAAAAAATTACAATATCTTCAAAATATTAAATTAACAAAGAACATGATATTTAATAATCATAAAGAAACGAGAAAAATAATACAAATAACTAGGCTGTATGATATAAGGTCAGGTGGGGTAAGTGCCTCTACGGGGAAAGTACGTCAAACCAACAATATCTCCTAAAAATATATGGTTTGTCGCACTTGCCAGCTTCGTTATGTAAAAATTACATAATAGTACATTATTGCCTAGGCAGTGAAGCAGGCAATTGCGGGCCGAGTATTGGTTTAAACGGACGAGCTTGCGAGTCAGAATCCACCCAATGAGATCAGTTGATGTTTCGTTTCAGATTCGAGCGCGTCTTGGGACTCTGTGCAGACATCTTGAAGCGCAACATCGCGCAGTACAACAGTTTTGTGTCTCTGTCCGTGTAAAGTGTTCAGAACGAACTTCGTTGTTAGTCCAATAACTTTAGACACCTTTAAAAGGTTTGAGTGAAACTTTTTATACGAAAAAAAAACGGCAACAACAATTAATTAATGTGGGATACGGATGTTTATCTCCATAACGTTCCTTAAGTATTTTAACCGCTACTATATTTAAAATGTAGGTGTTTATTTCGTTTCATAAATATTTGTTCTATTCTAATAATATTTGATGCCAATTTTATGTGTTGTCCTATCGTAACGTATGTATGTATGTATGTATATATTTGTGTAAAAATCGAGTATTAATATATTTTAGAAAGAAGTACTGAAGTGTTTGGTTGCAATAGCCTATGTGTTGGCATTTTATATTTTAAATAAGGCATTGTGAGCCTGTAATTAATTGAGAAAATATACTGCGGCGGCCAGCACGTTATTATTATAATATTATCTTATATGTATTCATCGTAAGTCAATTACTGTGAAGGATAAGTGTTGTTTTATCTGTAATGTATTAAAAATAATAAAACTAGAACGGGTGGTTTTCAGTCGCTTCCAGTCCCAGCTCCCAGTTAATTAAATCCTGCTATGGCGCCATTTCCACGGGCAAGTTGTATCGTATGATTTCCACCCGACGGGGTCGCGCCGCAGCACTGCGCAGTACCTTTTAAGACCCGCTAAACGTATCTTATTCTCGTGTCTTACTCTAATGCATTACTCTGTCTCTTACGCTGGCCCGCAGTTATACCAGCTCGAAGCCGCACAAAAACCGCAATTCTGCAGCTGGCTTTACAGTTCACATGCAAATCGCCTGTAATAGCGCTTACGAGAGAGAAATACAGTTTTTTTATTATGAATGTTGGTTCGTTTTACATACACCCAGTGGTTATGAATGGCTACATTCAAAGAGGCTGTCTACACGAAACATTTTTATGTAGTACGTACTAGCTTTTGCCCGCGATGTCATCCGCGTAGAACTCGTTTATCGTAGTTAAGTAAATCGGTAAGTAAATCGAAGTTTCAAATAGAATCTCTGCGTGACAAACACTTTGTTTGATAACAAAGAGATTCATCAGTATACGTGGAGACGGCAGAATGAGAAGTCTATGATAGACTTGATGATTGTGGATGAACGGTTGCGTAACAAAGTTGTAGATACCAGAGCATTTCGAGGAGTTAGCGTGGGTTCAGATCACTACTTAGTGGTAGCACGAGTAAGGGGTCTGTTCACACGTTGGCGCCATCGTGTTCCCGTACCGACAACTGCGTTAGAGAGGATAAAAGTAGAGAAACTGAATAACGAAGTTATACAAGATGACTACGTAAGAAAGCTGAAAGATTGTTTTGAATGTGTTAATAAGATGAATGACTGAAGTTGAGAATAATGTAAATAATGTATGGGAGATTATGAAGAATGGCATGGTCAAATCGGCCACTGAAGTATGCGGTGTAGTCAAAAGACGAAAAAGCAAGAATGAATGTCCGGAATGATGGGATAGAGAGGTAGATGATGTAGTGAAAGAGAAGAAAAAGTGTTGATTGGATTTTGTAGCTGTAGATCCAGGACAAGATCTAAGCGACAGAAAGAGTGAAAGAAGTTGTGGCTAGAAAGAAAGATTTACTGAATGAAAAGTATGATAGGAGTTTCTCTGACAACTTCCGGTCGAATATAAAATTCTTTTGGAGCTTGATTAAATCGGCTCGGGGGAAATCAGAGAAAACTAAATTAAGCGCGGTGAGGGATGAGTCTGGAAACTTAATATGTGAGGAAGAAAAAATGCTTGAAAGATGGAAAACTTATTTTGAAAGCTTGTTTGAATGCGAAGATATTTGTCGTGAGCGAGAAAGCATGAGTAAAGATGCAAGTAGCGAAGATTAAAGTGTGATTAGTATGAGTGAGTGAAATCATGAAAGCTTTAAAAAGTATAAAAGCGGGAAAATCAGCAGGTTGTGATAGAGTGTCGATAGAAATGCTGAGGAGAGGAGATGGCCTGGTGGTTAGTCTGTTGTACCGTCTTCAATGCCAAGATGAGATTTTCTCATTCCGCCAACAGATTAGTTGTCGGAGACCATACACATCCCCAGATATCGATTTTGGAAGCAATCGGTTGAATAACTAAAGAGTTCAAGATGGCGGCTACTTTTTCTCATGCTGCAAACAAAATCATTGTCAGAGACCACACAGATCCCCAGATTTCGATTTTGGAAGGAATAGGTAGAACAACACAAAGTGTAACAAGGCGGCGGTTTCTTTTTTTTCTAAATTCGAGAGGAAGTATGCTTATTTGACATATTTCATAACCTAATAAACAAAATGTCAGACGTGTTGCAAAAGTTCCCGATTTATCGGGAAATCTACCGATTTCGGCTCTTCCCTCCCGATATCACGATTTAGCGACCCCGTTTCCCGAATTTCTACATTTCGAACCAAAGTAACAAATTCAAACAGTATTTTTAAGACGACAACACCAATGGTAGACACTCAAAGAAGGACCTATCCACGGTCGAGAAAAATATTTAAAAAAAAACACTCAATGTTCAAATATTGTAGAGATGTTTATTATTTTATATCGTTTAATAATTTAATAGTTTGTAAATTAAAGTAATTAGTGTAAAATACAGTTGTTTTATTTCGACTAAAATCTCCCGAGTTCTCTTGAATTTTCGCTGGGAAATTAAACGATTTTTATATTTTTACTTTTGCAACACGTCATCGTATTATAAAAAGCATTTTTTTTTTTAATATTTTATTTATTCTTACCTTTCAACACCAGCAGAGAGTTAAAAAAATTAAAGTTCCGGGTTTGAAGAAGCCGAATTCAAACAACCTTATCCTCCTGAGGTTCCTTGTACTAATATTAGTACATAATATGACCATTGATATAAAGATCTAGTGCAAAGGAAGTAAGGTGGTATTTCTTTTGTTTCAATGATTAATGATCAATTCAGAAAATTTACTTTATGATCATCCAAAATAGATTCATATTCCATTGACAAATTTCATTGTATGGTGGGTCTTAGGAGGGTATATACCACGCAATACTTTTGTGGCATCTTTCTCAAGAACGAACGTAAAATATGAAGGAGCCCATTCGTCTAGACGCGACACACGCGGCTGACATCACCGCCAAATCCTCTTAGAGGTCTCGTAGAGGCGTGCGTCTGTGTGAGTGCGTCGTTTCGAGCATTTGTTCGTAGCTTCTTTACTGGTTTATTTATTATACTGTGCTACTATGCACTCACAGACCCCAAGCGTTTCGTTTGTACAAATTCTTGTTTGATGCGTAAAATCAATACTCAAAATACTTCTTTTTTATTCAAAACAAAGAAACAATAGAGAAAATAATGTCTTGACGAATATAAATGAATATTACAAAATACTGTTTTGGCGGTTTCGGTGTATTAAAATGTTAGTACAAACACGGAACGAACAACGTGCTATCTTTAACCATTGAAGTATCAAAACGCGCTGACAGTTTGTGTACAAACATTTAAACTACACTCGGCGTCAAAAAAATCGCACCTTTTGAAATTTTGACTTCAAGCGAATAAAGCTCTTAACTTATTTATTGTACCCTACCAAATATTAGTATCATTTGAAAGCACAGTTAATAAACTTTAAAATCGGGCAAAACCGACCTTGTGTGCGTCTCCCGCACTGGAGGTGGACGTGGCCAGGGGTCCCTGACTGCTCATCGGTACATCACAGAGATCCTGGAGGACCACGTGGTCCCGTATGCTGGTTTTGTCGGACCTGAATTCACATTCATGCACGACAACGACCGCTCTCATACGGCGTTGATTGTTCGGGACAATCTGGATCAGGTTGGGATCCCCGTGATGCAGTGGCCAGCGAGAAGTCCTGACCTGAACCCCATAGAGCACATTTGGGATGATCTGAAACGCCGGGTGCGGTCTCGTGATACTGCCCCTGCCACCCTTGAACAGCTTCGGGACGCCGTCGTCAAGGAGTGGAGTGACATTCCTCAAGAACGCATCGTGACTTTGGTGAGGTCAATGAAGGATCGCATGGAGGCTGTAATTAGGGCTAGGGGAGGTAAGCCTAGGTTTTAAGTTTCGTTTTAAGAATTTGTTTTACTGTATTTTTTAATTTTGTTATGTTTTTAGATTGTGTAATTTTGGCGTGAATAAATGTTTTTCCTCTTTTCATGAAAAACGTTTTTTTTTAAGCTTAGTAATCATTATCACATTTTTATTCATTAAAGGAAAAAATGAGGCCCCACACTCATACCTTATCTTAGATTAAATAGGGTTTATAGCTGCTTGAAGTCAACATACCAAAAGGTGCGATTTTTTTGAGGCCGAGTGTATGACTTTGTTTCGTTGGATTCGGATAAAGTTGAAGTTGAAGGCGATATTTCCTTTTTATGTAAATACGCACGCTTAAATACGCTCACCAAACTATTTTTAACTTATTCTTAATTCTCATTGTAAGTGAATTGTAAAATTCTTATGAGAAAATAAATTCTTAAAACCTAATAAACCAGTTATTTTTACCTATTGCTTTTATTTATTGTCAGCAAAAAACTTCCCAAACATGTCATTAAAACATTCCTATTTGTCCTGGACATCGTTAATCAGGGCAGATGTTCCTATGAATTAATAAAACGCTAACACAATGTCACCGGTAGGATTATACCCATTACATATTAATTTTAAGTCAACAATTTTCTTGACGTCTCATTCTTGAAGTCAATGCCATCTGGTGATACGTTACTAAAACTATTAGGTAGGCTGCCAGCATCCAGTGGTGGCTCAGATACGGCATCTACTGGTGTAACTACGGGACTAAAATTGCCTACCGAATTGCCTACATTAGGACGGCACGCTTTTGCTGTATGAGATTGGGTATCTGTACTTGTATTCTGTTATCTGTGATATAACCCTGTCATATTAAGCCAGTGAAATATACAGGGTGACTGGTAATTCGCCGTATTCCTTGAAAGGGGTTATTCTACAGCTCATTTGTAACGATTTCAGTCCAGTCAACCAGGGGTCAAAACTCACTGGTTATCGAGTTATTCACGTTTTTAGAATTTTTAAAAAATACCCGCCTTTCGACCTAAAACTAGTCATTGTGTAAAAACTTCGTCATTTAGAAATAAAAAAAAGCATTTTTCAAATAGCCAATGAATTACTGATTACGAAAAATAGTAAAAAATGCCAAAGAAATGCAAAGTTTTGCAAATAACAGGATTTGAAGTTGAAAGTTCAAGTAATTATTTTCCAAATTTTGTAACATTTTAAAGCATAACTAAAAAAAAAAGTATGACACTTCGCGTACAAATGACAGGAATAATTTGCTCAATTCATAAGCTTTCTAAAAAAGTACAATTTATGACATTTTAAACTTAATTTTCATTTAAAAATGTACAATTAATAAAATATAGCAGAAATTTTCGCGGTTAAGCTCCATCGTTTCAACTAAAAATCGCGGAATCGTTATCGTTTTTAAATTCACTTAATCGTGTTCTTTTAAATTTGCTTTTTAAAAACATAAAGTGCGTTCCATTTTTAACCGAAAAACGCGGGTAGTGTTGTAGTAAAATAAATAAAACATCGTTCTCCATTTTAAATTCGGCTAATAGTGTTTTATTTTTAAATAAATTTGCTTTTTAAAAACAAAGTGCGTTCCATTTTGAAATTTCGAGCATCTCAAAACTTTTTCAGTGACCTACGTAATCAGTTACTTTCAACTTTCTTTCCATTTCGGACGATATTGATAACTAAGCTTCTTTCTCAAATGCCTGCTTGCCAATTCGAAGAATACGCAGATATCATTTATTGTTACGGATTCTGCGATGGAGACGCGGCTGCAGCTAGAAGGGAATACCAACGTCGTTACCCTAACCGCCGTTTACCTCACGCAAGCGTGTTTGGTTCATCGTACCGTCTTATTCGGGAAAGAGGATCAGTTCAACGCCGCCAAGCTGATGCTGGAAGACCTCGACATGATACTGCTCAAGATGAAGAAATCCTTCAGTGTTTGCGGACAGACGGCACTAGTTCGACGAGAATTGTGGCTAACCGGCTCGGTATGTCTCAGTGGAAGGCGTGGTTTACACTGCACTCAGCTCGGCAGTACCCGTGTCATTAAACTCCAATACACGCTATTGAAGAGGGAGACCCGGCGAGAAGGATCTCATCAAAGTAGTGCCGTCTGTCCGCAAACACTGAAGGATTTCTTCATCTTGAGCAGTATCATGTCGAGGTCTTCCAGCATCAGCTTGGCGGCGTTGAACTGATCCTCTTTCCCGAATAAGGCGGTACGATGAACCAAACACGCTTGCGTGAGGTAAACGGCGGTTAGGGTAACGACGTTGGTATTCCCTTCTAGCTGCAGCCGCGTCTCCATCGCAGAATCCGTAACAATAAATGATATCTGCGTATTCTTCGAATTGGCAAGCAGGCATTTGAGAAAGAAGCTTAGTTATCAATATCGTCCGAAATGGAAAGAAAGTTGAAAGTAACTGATTACGTAGGTCACTGAAAAAGTTTTGAGATGCTCGAAATTTCAAAATGGAACGCACTTTGTTTTTAAAAAGCAAATTTATTTAAAAATAAAACACTATTAGCCGAATTTAAAATGGAGAACGATGTTTTATTTATTTTACTACAACACTACCCGCGTTTTTCGGTTAAAAATGGAACGCACTTTATGTTTTTAAAAAGCAAATTTAAAAGAACACGATTAAGTGAATTTAAAAACGATAACGATTCCGCGATTTTTAGTTGAAACGATGGAGCTTAACCGCGAAAATTTCTGCTATATTTTATTAATTGTACATTTTTAAATGAAAATTAAGTTTAAAATGTCATAAATTGTACTTTTTTAGAAAGCTTATGAATTGAGCAAATTATTCCTGTCATTTGTACGCGAAGTGTCATACTTTTTTTTTTAGTTATGCTTTAAAATGTTACAAAATTTGGAAAATAATTACTTGAACTTTCAACTTCAAATCCTGTTATTTGCAAAACTTTGCATTTCTTTGGCATTTTTTACTATTTTTCGTAATCAGTAATTCATTGGCTATTTGAAAAATGCTTTTTTTTATTTCTAAATGACGAAGTTTTTACACAATGACTAGTTTTAGGTCGAAAGGCGGGTATTTTTTAAAAATTCTAAAAACGTGAATAACTCGATAACCAGTGAGTTTTGACCCCTGGTTGACTGGACTGAAATCGTTACAAATGAGCTGTAGAATAACCCCTTTCAAGGAATACGGCGAATTACCAGTCACCCTGTATTATATAGGTAGAAGACGGTGTTTTGTTGGGACATGTTTAGACTTAGTAATAAGACGTATTATTCTTTAAAAGTAATGTAAAAGTACGCTTTTTCATTTCACTGTATATTCACACAATAAAACTAAATAATTACTTTTTGTGTGTTGTTTAACTTTTTATATAATTTACTTGGTGCATATTTAATTTTGCTCAAAAAATTTAATGGACAAATTTCCATTCGGGCTTAATTTATTTACAACGAAAATAAATTTGGTCATACATACATACATACATAAACTCACGCCTTCATTCCCAGAGTGGGGTCGGCAGAGCTAAAGAATTACCAACAACTATTATTGGTCATACATATATTTCAGCATAATTACATTTTGACTAAATTGTCTTTGGACACTTACTTTTGGCCCAACTTCAGAATGGTTATTTCACGTGGACGATTTTCCATTTGTACTTAATGACAGTAAATCCTTTTCATTACAGCTACAGATAAGAAAAAATATCATAGTAAAATTGTATCTTGTAATGATGGTCATTGTCTACGGATTCTGAACGCATTATAGAGGACTGTATAATTATGGATAAATGAATGTGTGTGTGTGTATGAATTTAACAAACAGACGAATGCGGGATATTTTATTTTTAGATACGTAAATTTTAATATCGTCAGTGAAACTGCAAAACCGCGTAACTAACAAATTTATGATAGAACAAAATAAACCTTGCAAACTTATTAAAAAGTGTATTTTGCTCCTTATTTAAAATGTTACTTACGCGGTTTTGCAGTTTCACCGACGGTATGCTCATACTAAACGCGTTCAAAGTTGGTCACCAATTACTCACAGTTGCTACGTTACCATAATTCTGCAGATAAAGACGGCAATCCGTAGCGAACGCTATTGTTAGACAGGGATAATAGTTAGGGAGGCGAGGTAGCTAAATGGCGTAATTCAACGGCGCCGTCGAGACCTATCAAAATCGAAAGATAAAATAATTTCGAAAAGAAAAGCTCGTATGGTAAAAACCATTTTAGCGGTGGGTTTGGCGTGTACGGTTTTTCAAAAATGTTAAAAAAAACAGTTACTTGGGCATTCTTGAGCGCGTCAGATATTCATACTACGTATGCCCCAAGTGCCTCTGATAACAACGGTATACTAATCTGCCGGTTTGCGTGGTGGGGGTAGGCATATAAAGTAGTCAAAAATGCAAAAAACCAGCTCATCAGTGATCGCCAGTACGGGTTCCGTCAGGGACGGTCTGCTGGCGATCTTTTGGTCTACTTGACCCATAAATGGGCTGAAGCGGTTGAAAGTAAAGGGGAGGCCGTAGCGGTCAGTTTGGACATGGCGAAAGCCTTTGATCGGGTTTGGCATAAGGCACTTTTCTCGAAGCTTCCTTCCTATGGCCTGTCTGAAAAACTGTGCATTTGGATTGCCAGCTTCCTCACGGAGCGTAGCATCAGGGTTGTTGTCGACGGTTCGTGCTCAGACTCCAAGCCCGTGAACGCTGGTGTCCCTCAAGGCTGTGTGTTGTCGCCAACACTGTTTCTTCTGCATATCAATGATATGTTGCTATATAGTAACATTACTTACCGGGGCTGTGCGAACATTTCTCAGACATGCGTCAATGAGTGTCGGAACAAACTTGAGTCTGAAATCGAGGCTACATTGGACCAAGTCTCGAATTGGGGTCTCCTTAACTTGGTACAATTCAACCCCAATAAGACTCAGGTCTGCGCGTTCACTGCAAAGAAAACTCCCTTTGTTGTTTCCCCTATATTCCAGAGCACTTC
This sequence comes from Acleris emargana, assembly GCA_927399475.2. Lineage (NCBI taxonomy): Eukaryota > Metazoa > Arthropoda > Insecta > Lepidoptera > Tortricidae > Acleris > Acleris emargana. The sequence continues at coordinate 11,093,275 of OV656846.1, forward strand.
CCTTGTTGCAAAACCGACTCTTGGGATTCTCGGCGCTGACATATCGAGCACCGTCCAATTTCGTGGTCATTTGGAAGATAAGGCTAAGTTAGCTTCTAAAAAACTGGGTGTCCTTGGTCGAGCTAGACGGTATTTCACACCGGCACATCGCCTCCAACTTTATAAGGCGCAAGTTAGGCCCCATATGGAATACTGTTGCCACCTTTGGGCCGGGGCACCACAGTATCAGCTGCTTCCTCTTGACCGTGTACAACGCCGTGCGTCTCGAATCGTCGACGACGATGTTCTCACCAGTCGGCTTGACCACCTTGCTTTGCGGAGAGACATTGCATCCTTGTGTGTCTTCTACCGCATATATCATGGGGAGTGCTCTGATGAATTGTTCGAGCTAATACCTGCTGCAAAATTCCACCACCGTACTACTCGCCACAAATTAAAATTTCATCCACAGCACCTGGATGACTGGCAGAGTACCACAGTACGTTTCAAAAGAAACTTCTTGCCACGTACGACTGCACTGGAATCAATTGCCTGCAATGGTATTTCCGGACCGATACAACATGGCAACCTTCAAGAAACGAGCCTACACTTTCTTAAAAGGCCGGCAGCGCACCTTTAACCCCCCTGGTGTTTCTGGTGTCCATGGGCGACGGTGATCACTTACCATCGGGTGAGCCGCCTGCTCGTCTGCCTACGACTATTATAAAAAAAAAAAAAAAAATACTCGAGCGCGTCAGATTTTCGGAAGGGGTGTTAAGTAGGCCCCAAGGAAGCTCCCTTTAAAAAAACTAACGATTTCGGCGTGACGATAAGTTACGATGAATTTTTGAAAATGCAGAAAAAAAAAAGTTTTTTTGAAATACTCGAGCGCGTCAGATTTTCATAGGGGAGGTTTATCTCGGTATCCTGAAAGCATATTTTCTTAATCTGACAAAAATGTTGGTGGGTTCTCTTAATCTGACCGAAAAAGGTTTTTTGGTTTCTTTTTTTTTCCTTTTTTTCTCCTTGATAAAACGGGGAATTTAGGAATGACAATAAAGCGATAGACATTACCTTTTTTGTTTATTTAAACTTTTTTTTTGTAAAATGTATCGTTCGCGACTTATATGCCGCAACGCGTTTGTCGGAAGACGAAATGGCTCCTCCACACTTACGGTCATGCGGAAACCGGCAGATTTTGTATTTTTAGTAAGTTTTAGATTATATTCTTCAAAATAAAAAATAAAAAAATCGCGCTCGAGAATGCCGGATTAACGTTTTTTTTTTACAAGTTCGCGAGCCTATAACTCGGCGGCGTCAAGGACTTATCGTCAGATTAGTTAAATTTAGTCTTAAAACACCAAAATCAACCCCCAATATCTTAATCTGACGCGCTCGAGTATTTCAGACTATCGATTTTTTTTTACTAATCTGATCGTCTATCCTAGGCGCGCGTCACTACATATAGAGCTAAATACTTTACAAGATTTGTTCTATTAGGTCTAAGGTATCTCTCATATCTTAAACTGCCACGCTCGAGTATTACCGAAAATTCCCCTATTCGCCTCCCTAACTATAAATAGTTGTTTCAAATTACGAACCCGAATGACGCGGCGTGCCTTTATGGTGCCTATCTGTCATGGCGGCCAATTAGCTACCCATCTTTATCGCACTCATGCATATCTATAATGGTGGCCAATTAGCTACCCATCTTTATCGCACTCATGCGATATCTTATTATGTATTAAATTGGTGGCAGCCCCTGAATAGTACCCATCAGATGGGTAACCGGCATTTGTAGCGATGAACGAAAATCGCGGAGTGAGCCGCGCCTGCCGATAGTCAGTTCAGGAACGGTCATTGCCTCAGTGGCTGTATGCGAATAAAAAAAAAAACTGATTAAGGCGGGAAACGCGGCTTGGAAAAAAATACGACTCGGGTGCGACTCATAGGTTTTTCATCACATTATTACTTATAAAAATGGAACATTTTAATAATAACACACCTATTTGTAAATATGTAAAATAGATCGTTTTGTTTCTAAAGTAAATAATTTATTAATTTGCACAATTGTTTTATACGGTAATATGGAAATCGACCATGAAACGCGGAAAGAAATGTGTGGTTGAATTAGAAGAACAGAAGATAGTTTTTGTGAAATATACACAGTATTTTCAATCGCAAAATATATATCAATATGTATGATTCCTTGCGAGTCCCAAAAGACGGTCGCCTTTCCGGCGGATGGAACCGTCTTTGCTTTTTTTGGAGCTGATTCTCCAGGTAAAATCCACTGCTTTGATTGTTCTTTATTTTCTGGGGTATAGTTATGAATCCACGTTTCGTCTACAAAACGCCGCAGAAACTCATTCGGATTTTTTTCCTCGGTGAGCAAACGAGGCAGCCATATTGCAAATACCTACCTTTTTCATCCCAAATTCGTTTTCTAAAATATATTGTACTTACCCGCTCAATTAAAACATTAATAGTGTTAACCCTTAAATTGGCAACGTATCTAATAATGCACATACCATAATGTTCACTTTTTTTTTATTTTTTGGTTACTATATTTTTTATGCTGATTTCAAATTAAATAGGGTTTGAATTCACGACTTTTTTTATGTTTGCCAATTTAAGGTTTAAAAATTTCTTAGCTTAATCGGCGGTCGGCTAATACGATATTTTAAATTTTCTTGACCAATAATAAAAAGCATCAGCAAAGTTCCTTTCTATAAGGATCTTCGATCAACAATACAACTAGATAACGGGTCAGAGAACAAAACACGGCCCAGCGAATATATACCCACTTCAAATTGGGAGCTTATACGTGTCACAATGCCTCAATGCGTTTTCAGAAACTGCAAAAATAATCACCGTTACAAAAATCTTTCAGACGGAATGTCATACTTTCGGCATGTAAATGTCGATTCGTAATATTAATTGATAAGTCTTTCTAATAAAAAATAAAAAAATCGTTTCGGACCAACAATTGTCAATATTTGGATGTTGGAGAACAGTATGTCAATGGAGTAGTTTTATACTTTATATTATTGCAGTAATAAATTAAATATTAGTTTGTGGATTCCTCGTGATCCATTTTACTGTGTGATATAGAGTTATATTGTCGCGACAGAACGGCAGGAGTTTTTTAACTGATAAAGACCAAAGATGAACACCGGAAATCATTAATCATAATTGTTTAACGGGCAGTGATGAGATTTCTCTATTAAGAATATGAAATTACTTTTATTCACGTAATGCATGTAGTGAAGTGCAATTGATGGTGAAGTACCGGGAGAACTCTTTAATAATTAACGGCCCTGCATATTGGATAGCGAAATACTGTTAAGGCTGATTGGAAATTGTTATTAGACTATAAGGTTTTTGAATGTAATGAACGAGTATAATTATGTACTGTAGAAAATCTCAATGATATGAGAAGTATCACTAAAAAGCGATTTTTCTTTTTAAAAATAAAACCGTCTTCAAAAATCCACTAAACATACCTATACATCGCTTCACATTTGTTCCCCTGTGGTGTAGGCAGAGACTACGGAATGCCAGGTGCACCGGTCTAAGCATACAAGTATAACTTTCGCTTCCTCTACATTCATAATTTTGACCCACTGAACAAGGTGAAATAAATGACCGGTCTCCTAAAAAATCCCTATCGTTGCCTAACAGGTATATCAAATATATGATATTTTATAATTATATCCAAGCCAGTGTCAAGTAGGCATACTTACACAAATAGCAATGCCACATGATTTTTGCCACCGACATAATAAGTCAATCGATATAAGTTTTTCAAGTAGCTATTAGGGTTTTTGAAGACGCTTTTACTTTTTGTTGCTAAAAAAATATATGATGGGTTACGAGCCCACAATATTATTTATATTATCTTAAATAATAAAAATAGCGTTGAGTTTTTGTTTAAATGAAACCCACCTGAGACGTCAAAACAGAAATAATATTAAGTATAAAGCTACTCCAGACTTGACGTTTCGCTGTTGTCTGTTACACGTGCGGAATTTTGTGCTCTTTGTAATTCAAAATATTTTGTGGGATTCGTTAGATCTAGTGTTGGTTTTGTAGTTGGTGGTGGTTGTCTTAACCAGGTGAGTGTTTGTGAGTTGTGTGTTGTTTGAGATGAGCGATAAGGAGCCCCCTGATGGGGGCGGTGGTTCAGATGATAATAGTGAAATGTCAATTGACATTACCCAGAGTGCTCTCTTGTCTGGCCCACGAAAGCGGAATAATATTGTTTTGGACTACAATATTAACAAACGTGCCACAGGCATGCCAGCTTCTGCTTCCGTTCAACACCATTCACCGTGCCCGAGTTTTCTCCAGGTTCCAAACTTAAATATAGCCCTTCAGACAAAGCTCCTTATATCGTTCAGGTTTCAAAAACAATTGAGGACCCAGCTTCTGGTTCGTCCATTCGCATTCTTAAGTTCGCCCAATTATTACACAAGAACTTAGTCCGCGGCATCAAAAAAGACGGTATTAAAGCAAACGGTCGTAATCGCGTTACTGTGGAGTTTATTGACGCTAACTCGGCAAATGCTTTCCTTGACAATGCAATTCTTTCTCAACAGGAATATACTACTTCAGTTCCCACTTTTAGCATCACTAGGATGGGCTTAGTTAGAAATATCCCAATTGACTGGACTATGGAGGAACTAGTTGGTTCAATTGAATGCTCTGTGACGGACTGCAAAGTCATCAAGGCTCGCAGACTTAACAGAAAAACAGTAGTAGAAGAAAAGACATCCTGGACCCCTACTCAATCTGAAGCACTAACTTTTCTTGGTCAGATACTCCCAGAGAAAGTGTTTTGCTTTAATGCATCACTACCAGTTGAGCTCTATCATCTGCCAACAATCCAGTGCAACAAGTGCTGTCGATTTGGTCACATAAAATCTGCATGCAGATCCAAGCCGCGCTGCTTCATATGTTCTCAGCCTCATGAGGGTGAAACTTGTTCTGTCCCTGTTGAGAGGGCTTCATGCCTTTTCTGTTCAGGTTCTCATCGTGCTACTAACTCTGCCTGTCCCGAACATGTTAGACAAAAATCAATTAAAGTAGTCATGTCTGAAGAACACATCCCCTACTCAGAGGCTGCTCTGCGGTTTCGCAATGTTCATCGCTCTTTTGCAGATACCACTAGATTGTCCTTGTCACCAGGTTCTCAGACTCCCAGTCCGCATCTTTCCCAGTCATCTACCCAGTATCTCTCTCAGCAGTCCAATCAGTCCTCCACTTATGCCTCCCAATCCTATAGAAAAACTGTCCATATCCCTCGCCGCCCTACCCCTAACCTTGCCTCAGGGTACGACAAAGCAGCTCACAATAGTATTGTAAAAGATCCTCAATCGTCTCAAATCAATGGCTGTGTCCTCAATGGCTCTGAGACTGAAATTTCCCCCAATGATAACCTTATTAAAATTTTAGTAACTATGCTACTGAATCTCCTTTCAAAATTCTCCGATGCGATACCGAACAATGTCTTAGATTCACTGAATCAGCTAACTACAATAATGTCCAATAATGGCCCATACAGCCATTCAGTGGAATTGTAGAAGTATCCGGCATAAAAAACACGAAATTTGTTTCCTTATTAATAAATATAATCCTTTCATTATGGCCATCTCGGAGACATGGTTAAGACCCGGTTCCCTTTTTAGGGTGTCTGGCTACTCATGTCTCCGGGAGGACGGAGATGATGGATGGGGTGGTTCTGCCCTCCTGGTCAAACGTTCCCTTCCCTTCTCTTCAATCCCCCTCCCCCATCATTCATCAGGGTTAAATGTTGTTGCAATTAAGACTCTGAACATTACATTTATTTCCTTATATATTCCATACCCAAACTCTATCCTTATTTCAGAACTTGATTCTATACTGTCTTCTCTTTCTGGCCCTTTAGTTGTGATGGGCGACTTTAATTGCCATCATATTATGTGGGGGTCTAAGTCTTGTGACTCTAATTCTCGCTATATTTTAGACTTGCTAGACAATGTAAATTTGTGTATGTTGAATGATGGCTCTCCCACCAGAAGAACATCTCCTGTACAAAATCCTAGTGCAGTGGATTTGACAATGGCTTCCCCTAGTTTGACTCCTCTTCTCGGATGGCAGGTGCTTTCGCAAGCCTATGGTAGCGATCACCTTCCTCTCCTCATTACACTCCGGTCTAATGTCCATACATCTTTGTTTCCTCTTCCCCCCCTCTTGAAATTTCGTTTGGACAAGGCTGATTGGCCCGAATTTTCTTTTCACGTAGAGAATGAGGTGATATTACTCCCTCCTGTGTCTGATGAAAATTTTCTAGAGCTATATTCTAAATTCGTACTAATCTTGTCCAAGTCTGCAGAAATCTCTATCCCTCTTAAAAAATCTGCTGATGGAAAACTCTCATCTCCCCCGTGGTGGGATGCTGAATGTACAACAGCTATTAAAACCGGTAACAGAGCTGAAAAATTGTTCCTTGAAGATTTAAGTTGCATCCAAAACTACTTACAATACCAATCCTCCAATGCTTCTTGCAAGAAATTACTATCTTCCAAAAAAAGACTCGGCTGGACTCGTTTTTGCGAATGTTTATCTCCTCGTTCGCCTTCCTCTCTCGTCTGGAAGAATATTAAAAGATACCGCAGCTCGTTATCGAGCTCTGATTCAACTTCTAACGATCCTTCTGTATGGTTAGATTCCTTCCTAGACAATCTTGCTCCTCCATTTGTTCCATCGGACGACTGCCTCCCTTCTTCTCCTTCTCCACCATCGTCAGACCGGATGGATCAGCCATTTTCCCTTTATGAACTTACCTCGGTATTAGAACACTTATGTACATGATTCCTCTCCAGGCATTGACGGCATACCGTATTCTTTTTTAAAAAAATGTAATGAATCTACAAAAAAAAAAAATCTTTCTCTTCTAAATAACATCTTCGCTTCGGGGTCTATTCCGGGAATATGGAAGCAACAAATTATCATTCCTATTTTAAAACCTGGTAAGGATCCCTCTGATTTCTATTCATATAGACCAATAGCACTTTCCTCTGTTTTGTCAAAGATTTTTGAGCATTTAGTTAAAAACAGGCTCGAGTGGATACTGGAGAATCGGGGAATTCCTCAGTATCCTTGTATCAGATATACGACTGGCTTTCTCAAGGGGACAGCACCTTGTGGGTGTTTTCCTTGATATCACTGCTGCTTATGACAATGTCCAGCTTCCGATACTCAGGCAGAAAATGCAACAGCTGAGTTTGCCAGCGAAGATGGTTCATGTCATATGTAATCTTCTTATGGGTCGCTCTATTTCTATCCGCTTTCAGGACTCAACTTTGCCCCCTAGAACGATTTGGAAAGGTTTACCTCAGGGCTCGGTCTTGAGCCCTATCTTATACAGTTTATACACGGCGGATCTGGAAAAGGTAGTCGATGGTTTCTGTGACGTCTTACAATACGCAGACGATATAGCCCTATATTATGCCTCTGAGTCCTTTTCAGATTGCACAAACCGCTTAAACACTTCACTGAGATATCTTAACGTTTGGTTGGTAGATCATGGTTTAAACTTATCGCCTTCTAAAAGCTCTGTGGTTGTTTTTTCCAGAAAAAGGTGGATCCCTGACGTTGACATTGTGGTGAACGAGGAAATTATCCACGTGAATGATAGCGTTAAGTTTCTGGGTTTATATTTGGACTCCCATCTGACCGGAATCCCCCACCTAAATTATATCAAAAACAAGTGCGAAAAAAACATAAATGTCTTGAGGGCCCTTTCGGGCGCCTGGTGGGGAGCTCACCCATATTCACAGAAGTTACTATATAATGCGATCATACGAAGCCACTTTGATTATGGTGCATTCCTGCTAGAACCGTGCAACAAGATGGCTCTGTAAACATCGGACAAAATTCAGTCTCGGTGTCTCCGTATTATTTGCGGGGCAATGAAATCTTCCCCCATAAATGCCCTGCAAGTGGAGTGCCTAGAGCCTCCCTTGAGACTCCGAAGACAATTTCTATCAGACCGTTTCTTCTTCAAGTCTGCCCAATTCTCTAACCATCCTCTTTTATCCCGTATAAATAACCTGTCTCGTTTAGTTTCCCTTTCTAAATACTGGACCCACAAAGACACCCCTTGTCTGGTTAAGAGTTTCCATAAGCTTTCTGGGCTTCCCCCTCTCCTCCAGTTTTCTTGTAATCCCTTGTTTTCCACTGACTTCAATGCAAATATTATGTTTTCCTTTGGTTTAGAGGAAAATATAACGAACGCTAATAGCTTATTCAACAAAACAATTTCGGATCATTGGGCAGATTGGACCACTGTTTTTACAGATTCGTCGAAGATATCTGATGACGGATTTGTGGGCTCGGCGGTGTGGACACCTCGGTATAAAATTTATTATAAAAAAAAAAAAAAAAAATCTATGGAGCTAAGTTCATTTAGTTACTTTGCTCCATAGAGTTCTTTTTTTTTTTTGCAATATAAAAAAAAAGAATCTACCACTTAGTTTCTATGGATGTACCTAGTAATATGCCGAAGTTATCGTAAATCAATAAAAACACGGTGTAGAATCACATAAAATAAATAAAGCTATTGTTTTTTCGGATTCTCTTAGTTGCCTTCAGGATATTTCAAAATTTCCGATCCGCTCCAAAGACAATCTGTATGTAAACTTGAAGACTAGGGAAACCCTTTGTAGATGTCACTCTTTGGGTATTCAGGTAACCTTGGCTTGGATTCCGGGTCACTCTGGAATAACCGGTAATGAGCAGGCCGACGCGTACGCCAAACAGGCCATCGAAACTGGTTGTACTCCATACTCTGAATGCTTTGGTCAAGATTTTCGTACCTCGGTTAAGTCCCATCTTAGAGAACGCTGGAGTGAAGTATGGAACACCTCTCGTTGCTCCAAAGGCAAGTATTACGGCACTATTCAACCCGATTTGCCAGTAAAACCATGGTTATTCAAGTATCGTGATGCCAACAAGCGTGCAGTCTCCACGATAATACGATTGCGACTTGGTCACATTTGCTCCCCTTCCTTTTTAGCTAAGATCCGTGTCCGCGATCATTCATTATGCGAGTGCGGTCTAGAAGATGGTACGCCAGATCATATATTTTTTAATTGTCCTCGAAATCCGGTATCCTTGTACGACATCCTCCCCAAGTGTATTCCCCGTCCAGTCAATGTTAGCTTTCTTCTAACCTGTGTTAACTCGTTTTTTGTGTATGTCCTTGTCAAATTCATTACAGATTGTAATATAAAATAAAAAAATAAAAAATAATATAATATAATATATATTATATTAATATTATATTAATTAAATAATATTATCCTTCCTCTCAGTTGTAGTTACCTTTTTGTAAGTGCTTGGTCATAATGTTTAGTTTTAGAAGTAGATAATTAACATTGTACCGTGTCGTAGTTTCAGATAAACCAGCAGAGATCAGAATCCAGAACTCGCGGGAACTAATACACCGATCACGTGCACCTTTCAACTTTGACACTGGCAAGTTGTCCAACCGGACAGAAGCCATTTAAAAAAAAAAAAAAAAGCTACTCCATTTGTAGTCTGTTCGCGGTGACATTGGTACTCCGCTAGTAGAAGCTGCATAAGGTAAAAAAACGAGCCTCTAGTCGAAGCGACATAAGATGATAAATTGTTTCATGCAAAATTCAGCATTGTGTTAATGCCATTTAAATTAGGATGTTTTATTTTGACAATGATTTTATACAAGTATGAAGTTTGTATAGGTCGCCCTAGGACACTTTTGGAAGAGAATTCTGTATGGAACCCGGTGTCTATTGGTTGGTATGTCGATGATAAGGATCCATCTTATTGCTTTTTTTGAATGGTTGAGACAGGTATGGACGGTTGTGAATTTAGCTTTATAACTCGCACGCATTCCTTTTTTTTTCAATAATGACTAGAAATTGAGACTGTGTAATGTTACTTACGTTTTTCTAACAAATGAGAAACAAACCAAGTGTCTATGACAAGTGTCTGTCAGGCTGCTGTCAGTGTCACTTTTACGCGCCAAAATGTACAAAATACTCAAAAATGAACAAAAAACACGTCCGAAATTGTGTGTGGGGCGTGATATGAACACGATGTGACCTATGAAGTGGAAAAAAGACTGAAATCTGCGTCATATAAGTCGTTAAGACAGTCATTTCTAGGACTAATAATACTCAAAAAGTAAAGGAGAATAGTGAAATTTCTATACGGAATAGTGGCTTTATATTGTAGTTTTACAATAGTGGTTTAATATCCAAAATAGTCTTGAATTCCTTATCAACATCTCAGCACATTTGTTTTCATAATTGGCTTCAGCATGCGTTGAAGTGAGTACGGAGTACCTACGATTACACTCAATATGGATGTAATTGAATCGATCAAGAAGGACAAGGCCTACATCAAATACAAGTTGATTGTAAAAAATTGGGAAAAAGAATTTAAATCCAGTAATTCGCGCACACCTTCAAGATTCGACATAAAAGAAGCTCCATCGAAGATTAAGTATGCCTACAAAAAGTATTTTCAATTAAAAAGTTCTGCACTTGAAAATTCCTTATCAATATGCATTGACGATGAGCCTTTTGGGTCACCTGATAATGTAGAAAACTTTGAAAGTGCTTCAGCCTTAAGTCCTCCAACGGAACAATTAGTTGCTACACTGCCTAGTGGGCCACAACTTGATAAGTTGCTCTCTAATGTACCATCCTTTAAAAGAGAGCCTTTTAAGGATGTCAAGCCTCCAAGCCCATTTAGTGATAACTTATCGAAAAAGCTGTTTCAAAATCGCCAATTTTCTCTTAGAAATCCAAGAAAACTCTCATTGAACAAGTCACAGTCTATGATTGACAACAAATCTGATTATGATGAAGAAATTGAAATGACAGCATGTTTGTCAGCCAACTCAAATGACCAATTTAACCATATTGAGGTAATACCGGATGTAAAAAAAAATACAGTAATAAGCAACAGCAATATTACTGGTAACTATAACGATTCCCTGTATGTGAAGACAGTCCCAGCTGTAAGACAGCTTAATGAAGCATGGTTAAAAAGAGCAACAGGTTTGTCATTAGATGAAACTACAAAATCAAAATCATCAGAGAGCCCTAAAACCTTTGGCTTGAGAAATATTGTTATTCCTAAAGTGGATCTTGATATAGATAAATGTGATTTTGTAGAGAATAGTGAGTCTGAAGGAGAGGGTAATTCATTTTCAAAACTAAAACCAGCCCTAAAAAAGAGGAAAATAGAAAATCCAACAAATAAAGAATCAGTCCAATATAAAACTTATAAAATTTCTAAAAATGCTGAAGTCAAGACAACTGAAATTGAAATAGTTAAAATAACAAGTCCTGAAATGATCCATAAAAACAAAAGAAAAAGTAAAGTAGTGAAAAAAGGTATCAAAAATGCAGATGCATATGGCATCATGGAACAACACCCTCCGGACTTCGCAGAATATGTGCCTTTTCATATTGAAAGTTTAAAGCCGCGACATTCAAAAGTTACAGATGTTTTAAAAACAGTGGAAGATACAGTAAGGTCAGAAAATATTCCAAAAGAGACTAGAAGTATTGATAATTTAGAAAATAAAATAAGAAGTGGCACATTGAATGAAAACTTTGTTAAGATTAATATAGAAAAGAAAGTATTTGTACGTGGAAAAAAGAGCATGAATTTCTCGAAATACAAAAAACAACAATGGAAAGACAAAAAAGCCCTGCATGCTGGGATGGAGTTTCCAGAAGGAGGGAAAATGTTATGCTTTAAGTGCAATCAACCAGGTCATATGGCAAGATACTGCACAGCACATAAAGGAGAAACTCTTTTACCATTAGAAAGTTATAGTGAAGATAATATTCCTACATTAGAAGATATAGAAAATATTGTTAGCAAAGAAACAGAGAAGTTATCATTGCCAGAACAATTAAGTACATCAATATATGAAGCTAGTGCTATACCAGAATCTTTCCTAAAGATGTTAGCCGATACTCCCAGTAGTGACAACAGAGAAGTGAAGCCAATTTACTCTGATCTTAGCGAAGAAAATCCATCAATTTTGCAACAAACTCTGCATATGTTTGGACATGAATCATTTCGCCCAGGCCAAGAACACGCAGTTCAACGGATTTTATGTGGGAAGTCTACCTTATTGATATTATCAACAGGAGGGGGGAAATCATTATGTTACCAACTTCCAGCTTACATTTACAGTCAACAGTATAAGTGTATTACTTTAGTCATATCACCACTGGTCTCTTTAATGGAAGACCAAGTGTTAAGCATGCCTGATTTCCTTAAAGCTGGATGTTTGCATACAAATCAACCACCAACACAACGCCGTAAAATTGTACAATGTTTGAAGGATGGTGAGATAAACATTCTTCTCATTTCACCAGAAGCATTAATATCAGGAGATTCTTCAAATGGTTTTGCAGGATTGTTTAAATTTTTGCCCCCCATTGCATTTGCCTGTATTGATGAAGCTCATTGTGTCTCTCAATGGAGCCATAACTTTAGACCAAGTTATTTAATGATTTGTAGAGTTTTGCGGGAAAAACTTAATGTCAAATGTATTCTTGGCTTAACTGCAACTGCAAGTCAGTCCACTATTAAAAGTGTGGTAAGTCACATTGACATTCCTGATGGATTAACTGGTGTGATTACAAACCCTGCCCTCCCAGATAATCTGCATTTATCCGTTTCATTTGAAAAGGAGAAAGATAAGGCTTTAGTGTCATACATTACTTCAGATAGAATCAATTCATTTAATTCAATTATAGTATATTGCATAAGAAGAGATGAATGTGAGAGAGTAGCTGCAGTGCTGAGATCTTGTCTTCAGGAACCAGGAAAAATCAGTATGGAGGCTAAAAACAAGAAACGTAAAAGAATGTCTTACATATCTGAAGCATATCATGCTGGCTTGTCTGGAGCTCAGAGAAAGAAGATTCAAAAGCAGTTCATGGATGGCACCTTAAGAATCATTGTTGCAACAGTCGCTTTCGGTATGGGAATAAATAAATCGGATATCAGATGCATCATACATTATAATATGCCAAGCAGTTTTGAATCTTATGTGCAAGAAGTGGGTAGAGCCGGACGTGATGGACAAAATGCATTTTGTCATGTTTTTCTGAGTCATGGTACTAATGACAAAAATGAATTGCTTAAACATATTCATGCTAATACAATTGATAGGTCTACTGTAAGGAAGTTACTTCAAAAAGTGTTTATACCCTGTGAATGTACTAAACCTAATAATGAATCTTCTTCAACACCATCTCATTCCAGTCAGAGATGTAAAGGACATGAAGTTGGAATTTCAATTGACTCAACAGTAGAAGAACTTGACTTGCCTTCTGAGAATATTGCAACATTATTATGCTATATTGAACTCCACCCAAAGAAATATGTAAAAGTTTTTAATAATGCTTATATAATGTGTAAAATTTCTTCATATGGTGGACCACTAAAAATTATTGAGGCTGCAAAAACATGCCCTCCACTAGCAATGGCTGTATTGATGGAATCGAAAAAGCGATCAGACATTACAAAAATTCATGTTTTGGAATTTGACGTTATTGTGGTAGCTGCTGCAATAGGCTGGGAAAGTGGGATGACAAAATACCATCTAAAAAATTTAGAATGGATTACAGACGGAGCCTCGTCAAGACGATCTCAATTAAAAATTGAATTTAACACGCTTGGGTTTAGGATAAAAGCTCCTGGAGATCTTACACCAGGCGAACTTGATGGCATGTTAGACGATCTACACAACACTGTACTGACTCAAGAAAAAGCTATGCTGTACCAGTTAGAGGAGAGTCAAATAGCATTTAGTAAAAACGGATTTAATTCTTTAGAAAATAATGAATTAACCCAAGATATTCTAGTTTCGAGATCAAATGATCTTAAATCAAATATACGCAATTATTTCCAAAGGGAGGATAATTTTGAAAGCAATACTAAATGTCAAGAACGCCCATTGGATACAGAAAGAGTGATTAGTGACGTTCGAGCCTTGATTGCCTCATACAAAGATTGTAACTTCAGTGGTCGTAGCATTGCAAGAATATTTCAAGGTATATCTTCACCAAACTTCCCAGCTATAGTTTGGGGTAGGTGTAAATTTTGGAGATCACATATTCATGAAGATTTTTATGGAATAATCAAATTGGCAACCCAGCAATTAATTCAAATGAAAAATATATAAATGTATTATTATAAACAATGTCTTTGGTGTAAGTAATGCAGTCACAATAAACGAATTTTATAAAATGTTTATTTATTTAACACTTAACACTAATGATTTTAACCTTATACTATACAGGAAAACAACAGCTCATTCATTTAATACGTAGATACAATGGTATTACATAGGTGCGTGTCTGGATAAAGGTAGGTGAAATAATTTAGAGAAAAACGGAACTTAAAAAAACTTTACTGTTTTTGTTTATCCCCTGTAAGGGCTTAGTAGCGAGATGTATACTATAACTTTCCCACGGCGTTGCTTGCGGCGAGATTGAAATGTTCTGTAGTACGTAGTCTTATTAATTGAAAAGTGGAACTACATAACAGGTAAACCAAAAGCAGACCTCAGTTGGAGTGACCTAGATACCAACCATTTTAAAAGAAGTTATTTGTTGAAGGCGGGTTTTTGTTTTTTATATAAGTAGGTACCCGTGTGGTTGCCGGGTTAGAATAGTGCCACTCCATGTCTTCCCGTGGATGTCGTAAGAGGCGACTAAGGGAATAAAGGCTTGGAGTACTGTTAGACGATGGGCTTGCAACCTGTCACTAATACGCTGGTAAACATCTTAGCCTGTTTATGCAAAATGTGGTTACAGAATTATCAACAAGTTTTTAGAGTTGTTGGTAGTTCTGTAGCTCTGCCTACCCCACTCTGGGAATGAAGGCGTGAGTTTATGTATGTATGTATATAAGTACATTTACATACATAGGTTGCGCAACGCAAAACTTTACAAAACCTCCATACCACACTATGCCTACTTTTTTGCTAGCAGTTACTTCCCCACGGCACAACATAAATATAGTAAGTAAGTGAATTGTATTTTACTGTCGTTTTTTTTTTTTATTCACAACAATAAAACACGGACAATTTTTTTTTAACAAAAAATAAAAGGAAAGAAAGGACATGTGCTAGTGTTTCGAAACGGTCCCAACTCGGCATGTGCTGCCTGTGATGCCAACGCTGTTCTTCCGTTGGGACCATTACGGGATATGACGTACGTTTAGGTTATCTTAGTTCTTCAGGAGGGCTAAAACGCTCAGAAATAGAAGCTCCGCGAAAGCGGGGCTCCGTCGACTCTTAGATTAGATTAGATTTTGAAATATAAATCATTGGTCAGTCGGCGTTTGTATAAAATATAAAAAGTGACCTAGTGCGATAGTAGACATCTCGCTACTAAACCATTGCTGGAATCCAAAATACCAATTATGCCCATTAAATGATTGTATAATTACCGCCCCTATTTCCTTATGATAAAGATCATGGTGCCAATAATTAGGGAGGGGGTGTCAACAATAGGGCAGTTTCTCCTATATTCTAGTCTTTTATTTATACACGGTCTCGTCATATTTAACTCATTGCCATTGCTTAATATATTATTAAAATTCCCTATCCACCAGTGACACTCAGCGCAAGCTTCGACAACTTTAGGTTTATCTTAAGTACCACACAGTAACGTTAAGCTTTCAGTCTACTTAAAATAATTGTTTTGAAAAAATGAGGTTCATGTCATACGAGTGTGTATTATATTGTGTGTGTATGGGAGTGTGTATTAAGTAGGTACCTTAAATGTACGGTCGACGTCAAAAATAAACGTAAGTTATTTACATTATTCCATTGAAATAATGTACAAAAATCTAAATACGAAAAATGTCGACTGTACATGGTAGGTAGCAAATAAATGATATGGTGCTATTTGAAAAAAAAAAAAAAAAGCCGAATTGCACGTTTATTGCTTCTAGGTTTAGCTGCGCTAACTCTTAATGAATTATGGTCCTACACGCCTTTTATCGTCTTTTTGACATTTTAAAGGTGGCGTTAAACGTCGTAGAATTTTAGAACGGGCCAGTATTCAGCACAACTTTCATTTTCTCATTGTCACTTTGTTCGTTTTTATCGTTCCGTAGTCTGGGCGACAAACAAACGGAAAAATGAAAATGATGTGCCTGGTTAAAAATTGCAACACGTGACAAGGTTCTATGCTATCATGAACACCAATTATTTATATTGCATATACCTACAACTTTAATAGTCTTCGTCAAACTCTTTCGAGACGACCAGTCTTGCTACTTAGTTTGCCTATTGATCCTTTTGGATCAGGGGATAAGGAGCTCCATTCAGTTGATTTACAGAAATCAAATGAATGAGTACCACAAATAAATTTATTGGTTGTAGTAATACTAGATAAACTCACGCATGACCCTAAAACATTATAAAATTCTGCATTTAATCCATCTATCCATTCTCGCAAATCCTGCTCTATTCTTTTGGTGTTAGAATATGATATCTTTTGCAATAAAACACTATCGTCACGACCAGGTACAAAGTTAATCGGTTTTATATACGAAAAGTTTTTATAAGCACTCTGAGATCCACTATGTATTATGTCAGCTTCTTGGTGAGACACATCCTTACCAGAGAAATACTGTAAAGGAGTAATAAGAAATTTGGTTATAGCTACTAGATTAGATTTACTTTCAAATAATCCTACTTTCCATATTCCTGGCAGTAAAGGTATCTTGACGTTCGGTTTGATAAAGTTTGTTAAGTTATTCTCATCTAGACGAATGTAATTTATGTCTGCTATAACACCAGCAGGGTCTAACCATAGAATTGTTAGGTTTTCAAATTGCTTGTCACTGTTAGCTGCAAACTGATACATTAAATTTGGCTCCGAGAGAGGTCCTAAAATGGCTCCTAAATTTCTGAATGTCATTTCTTTTTGATCATATTGTGAGCTCACCTTAAATATTTTTATATTGTCTATGTTATTACTTTGAAAGTTCAATTCCAAATGTTTTTGCGGCTTATACCAAGTCTCCACTAAAATACTAACTCCTTTGTCTACAAATGCTCTATGCAATATGAGGTTTCCTTTATAAACATCTGCATGATTATAAGTGTTTATTTCTAGAATCTCATTAAAATCTACTTGGCAGCCCTTATCAAGCAAAAGTTTAGAGTTTTGCCGTATAATGCTTTCTCCGTGCGTTAATAAGGTGTCATCAGTGCTAGCCGTCAAATCATCTACGTTGTAAATGCTTTGCCAATATGCTTCTAAATTAGGAAGCAAGTGATGATCGTTAAATCCTATATTATTCTCTACCCTAGTAATTATCTCCTGATTTATAATAGGTTCAAATTTCCTTGCGAAAAACAATTGTCTGTCTTGTGTGTTCTGTATCCTTGGCCAATCTTCAGTTTTAAAATCGTTAGGAGAGCAGCCACACCAGTCTACCACATGTTTATATTGACATTTGCAACCCAGCTTTCTTTTCCAATTGGTAACATGTAAGTTGTTGTCTACATATGTGTTGCAGTAATGAGAATTCCTTAAGGCAGTGTGAAAAAAAGATTCTGCTGGCAGTAAAGTATGCTTAAATATTATATCCAAGCCAGCCAGTAATTCGTCCTGTTTTCCAGTTATATAAGATACAAATTCTGGCGACAGTGCTATCCAATCACTTCCTCCATCAATAATTATACCTTGAGGTAATTTTCTTTCACCTACTCGCCACATATGAGTTTCACATTCAATAAAAGTCTTATCTAAACCTTGTTTCTTTATGAATCTTTGAACTTCTCTACCATGTGATTTTACGAAGTTGAGTCCTTTATTTGCAGATAGAAACCTTTCGATTTGATCTAAAGATTTAATTGGAAAATCGCTCTCACTTAAATTGATGATAAAATCCCATTGCCAACCAAGTTTGGCAATTTCTTTCATTGATGTTAAGAGCATGGTCAGTAATGATGCGCCGCCCCATATGGTTGAAAATCTCTTTGTAGCCAGTTTAACATTTTGAAACTGTTTTTCTAATATTTGCAGTTTTCTAAACAGGTAGTCTTGTCGCTGAAACAAAATGTAAATCGTTTTAATAAAACTAAAATAAACCGGCCACGAATGAGTCGAAATGTCGTAATAAGGTAGCATCGGCAACAAAGCGTGAAAGATTTTTTTGTTATGGTTACAGCTTACAAACTACTTTATAAATAGGCAATTTTAGTTTTTTTGTTGTTGAAATACCAAAGTACACTAAAGGACATTGATGTCAAAGTGAAGTTATCAATGAAAACGTAAGAGACTTCTTATGATTTTATTTACAGCGTCACTTTGACATAAACCAAAGTGGTCTAGGAATCAATTTCCTTGGCCGTACATGCAAGGGCGGATCCAAAATTCGGTCCTTCTTAGTGTTCCGTACCCAAAGGCAGCCCAACGGGACCCTCCTAATATGCCTACGCTGACCGTCCTAAGTATAAAGAGCTGTATATTTTGAACCGTAATAGATAGCGTTTAAGGTTGTCTGGAAGAGATCGCTAATCAGCGATAAGACCGCCTGTTGTTTACCTGTATTCTTTTTGAATTTGAATGAATTATTGGTCATATGCTATCCAGACATCACAGAGGTGTACACCAGAACAGCTCCAGTAAGAAAAATCTTTGAAAAATGGATACCACGGCAGAAGAAGCAGCTCAAGTGGTAGTACTACTGCAATCTGAACTACGGCAGGCTGATGTTGCTAGGCAACTCAACCTAAGCCGTTTTCGGGTGGCTCGGGTATCCCAGCGGTTCCAGGAGACTGGAGGTTACGTCAGGAAGCATGGCTTTGGGAGACGACGTTGCACTCCCGTCAGAGACGACCGCTATATTGTGTCGACGTCATTGCGGAGTCGATTCTCTCTCTGTTGAGCTGCAACAGCAGCTCCGAACAGCTCAGAGGACGTCGGTGAGCGTCTCCACAATCAGGAGAAGGCTACGAGAGAAGAAAATGCTGCCCCGTAGGGTTGCTACGGGCCCGCAATTGACAGCAGAGCACAGGCGAATCAGACTGCAGTTTGCCCGAGACCACGTGGATTGGACGTTTGACCACTGGTCTGTCCTCTTCTCCGACGAGACGAGAGTGTGCCTTTTCTGCAATGACAGGCGTGGAAGTGTTCAGGAGGCAGGGGGAACGGTTCTCACAAGTCTGCATTGAAGAGACCGTCAGCTACGGAGGAGGATCCTGCATGTTTTGGGGCGGTATTTCAACCCAGGGCAAAACCGACCTTGTGTGCGTCTCCCGCACTGGAGGTGGACGTGGCCAGGGGTCCCTGAATGCTGATCACTACATCACTGAGATCCTGGAGGACCATGTGGTCCCATACGCCGGTTTTGTCGGGCCTGAATTCACATTTATGCACGACAACGCCCGCTGCCACACGGCGTTGATCGTGCGGGACTATCTGGATCAGGTTGGGATCTCTGTGATGCAGTGGCCAGCGAGAAGTCCTGACATGAATCCCATAGAGCACCTTTGGGATGATCTGAAACATTTAACAGCTTCGGGACGCCGTCGTCCAGGAGTGGAATGACATCCCTCAAGAACGCGTCGTGACGTTAGCGAGGTCGATGAAGGATCGCATGGAGGCGTTCATTAGGGCTAGGAGAGGCAACACTATGTTTTAAGTTTAGTTTTAAGATAGATTTTTTTGCTGTATTTTATTATTTTATTGTGTTTTCAACTTATGTAAATTTTACGTAAATAAATGTTTTTTAGTTTTTCATGAAAATTGTTTTTATACATTCAGTAACGAACATCGAACATCAAATTTTTATTCAATAGAGGATTGAATAACCTTTAAAATGAGGCCCCACAGTCACACCTTACCTTAGATGAAATAGGGTTTATAACTGCTTGAAGTCAAAATTGCAAAAGGTGCGATTTTTTTGACGGTGTACATTGAATAAAGTGAGGGATTTAAGTGTTACCACCCAAGTTGGAAATCATTTTGCTACCGTGTGACACATACCTGCTTTTGACATCACCTATGAGGAAAATAAATGATCTTAGTGATGAAACTAATTTAATTATTTACACTCTCTAACGCCGGCCTTACACTCGTAAGTTTTACTTACGTAAGTAGGGACGCAGCTATTTGTTTGAATTAGATATAAATATTTTTTTCTCATTCTTATAGATACCCGGGTTGGCCGGCCGTGCTGAAATTATTAAATTTAACAAGAAAATTTGTGTACTGGCAACAAAATGTCCTTGCTACTTTGATCCTTCCTAGCAGGGAAGAAAAGTCCCCTTTCCGAATAGGTGATGTGGAAAAAAAAACTACTTAAGCATTTAAATAGGTATTATTAAAATAAGTACTTACTGAATCAACATGTATATAGAAATAGTGATTTGTTCTGAATAGTGCATTTATCAAACGATGTACTTGGCGCAAAGCACGCCCGTTTAAAGTCAAAAGAAATATAATTCTGACTGGCTCTTCAGTAGTAGTTGAAGAAGCAGGAGAAATGGCGGAAAATTCTGAAAAAAAAAAATTGACTGAAACTGGGAAGCCTGGGCCTTACAGGCCCCTTTCTCGCCGGGATACCATGGCGGCGCGGCGCAACCAGTCTCTACCACCAACAAAATGTATGTATGATACGCTGGAAGTACGCTGGATGTGAGATATCTTCTATAGAGCTGTATATATATTTTATTTTTGTTGGTGCCATGACGTCCCGGTGAGAAGCGAGCCTTACCCGCGGGCGAGCGGGGCGGCGACCATGCCGCATAGGTACTGTGCGGCAGCGGCATCGCCAGCGGTAGACGTATTAACATATTTTTATCCAACTGCTAAAGAACCCTTTTCTTACCTATGAAAAATGATACTTAGTTATGAAATTTCGCGTAACGCTTCTTTATCTTTATTTTTGTTTTTCTGCCTTTAAAGGTATCCTTATTTTTTTTAAACCAATGTCACATTTTCAAGTAATTAATATCATATTGCTCGGTTAGTATTTAGTATATGTAATATTTAACTGTCGTAACTTTACTGGTTGATGTATAATTTAAGATTTTTGTTCTTTCTTTTAAATAAAGATTAAAAAAAAAAAAAGATTTTTGTTGTATTAGCCCTATATTAACCCTAATAAACATTAAAATATTAAAACATGTATGGTTGGTATTAAAACATAATATCTTATAAGTAATAAATATTTTAAAACGATTACTATTATGAATTACTTGGGAAATTTATGAGGCCTTTATAAAGCATTTCAATACTTTCTTATTTCACAATTACCATGAAGTTCGTCAAGCATACTCAACCTCTTGAAGTAAATAACATTAAAGTAGAACATCACCCACAAAAAGTAAAACATAGTACACTGTTCCCTAATACAATTCGGTGTGTAATATGTGGACCTTCCAACTGTGGTAAAACTAATAGGTATTATGCTTAATTTATTGTTACATAAAAATGGTTTAAAGTTTCAATATATCTATTTGTATTCGAGGACAGCCTTTCAGCCAAAGTATCGCTATCAGGAGAATATTATGAGGAGAATACCGGAAGCTAGGTTGTATATATTTAATGAGAATAGTGAAGTTCTTCATCCAAATGATCTGACTAATTCAATTATGTTTTCTTGTAGACGCTGAACTGATGTACCTACCGATTTCGACAAACAATACAGTGACCCGTTGCCATTTTTTTTTTATGAATTCACCTGTACCATGACAAAACATGGCAACATGCAGTCCTGTTTTTAAAACTTGCTTTTGTTAGAAAGGTGGTTTGTTTAATGCATCCAGGGGGAAAATGAGAGATAGTTTCATTTCTTCAAAACATCCTTCCATTTCCTCCACATCGTTTTAGGTAAACATTTTGTTGTTTAACTTTTGGATGCCTGGAAATGTAAAGTGTGCCCTTTTCATTGGTCATGGCTTGATTCATATTCCTTGCTAATCATCACCACAGTTAGGGCACTTTTAATCACAGATCTTGATGATGGTTGTAAGGACCATGACCGCTGACAGTTTTCTAAAACTTGATATTTACTTTGCAACCATATTGAAACAGGAAACTAGATCCAAAATATAGTTAAAAAGCCTAGCTTCTACACTAGCCTCATTACACATAGGGACTCTTGTTTTAAATAAGTTAATGTGCCAGTGGCATAGTTCTAAAGCTCATTGAAAATAGTCCAAAAAATATTTAAGAGGACATAGGTGGCCTATGTCCTAATTCTGTAGTGTTTTGGGATCTGGACCTTAATAACTATAATGCCTTGAGAGAGACTGGCAAATGTGACAACATTATTATTATTATAGATATTTATTAAATTTTCTGTAAATTAGGGTTTTTACAATAAGTATTCCAATATAAAAGGAAAAAAAAATACAAAAAAAAAGACAAGCTACTGGTGGTTAGGGCTGCAAAGAGAGGAACCTTCTCACAATGCGTGCCGAGTCGAGGAGTACTACCTTCTGTACCTGGCCCTTGATCCAGCCATCTAGTGTCAGTCTCTTGAGGTCAGATCCCTTCCATTGGGTCTAGGAATTATGGATATGTTTATCGCATGACAAAATGTGGATAAAGCATACAAGCTCTCATTCTTACATATTTGGATAAAAGTTATAGATGTAGAATTATCAACAAGTTTTTAGAGCTGTTGGTAATTCTGTAGCTCTGCCTACCCCACTCTGGGAATGAAGGTGTGAGTTTATGTATGCATGAATGTAAGCTATAGATATTTTATCCACATTTTATCACGCAATAAACACAGCCATGTCAGGCCCCCAGATCAAGATACCTAATTAAACAAAACATATAGCACTGTGAGGCAGTAAGAGCAAAAGTGCCTGAACCTCATGGGTGTTTTCATTCTTATACTGTATATTGGCCTATATCAGATTTTTCCAATTTTACATGTAAATGTCACTCACTTGCAAGTCCAGTTTCAAACACATTCATTGTGAAATATCCCCCACAGGTGAGGGAAGGATCTCCGGGACACTTCATATCACAAGAGAGATCAGAAATTTTGGCTGATATAGATGGTTGGTTCTCTCCACAAAAACATTCCGAACTGAAATATAAATTTAAGCATCTTAAATTTAACATTAACCCTTTAAATATAATATGATGCATTAAAATGATTCAACTTACGCATATTGGACTCCTGCGTAAGGTAAACCAGCCTGAACACAAATATCTAAACAAGCCTCTCTTGAATTTGTGTTGGCATAGTTACCATAGAAACTGGAAAGTAATCTCATCTTTTTCTCATCCTGATAACATCCCAAATGCTTTCCGTAAGTCATTCCTTGAGCGAGGCAATTATTTGGTAATACTCTAGGATAAAAGGTGCCACTTTGTATCAGGCAAGTTTTATTAACTATTTGTTCCTTACAGACTTGTGTTTTGGCGCGGTGTATTGCAGATACTGCTTCTCGGCTTTTAACTTCACAAATCGGCTTAAAGTCTAGTTCTTCTAACCGCAGGTGTACGACAGGTTTATTTTGGGTCTTTGCTTTAGCCGGGAAATCTTCGTCGTCGTCAAAACCTGGTCCTATTTTTCGTGCAGAAACATCACCGACTTCTTGCCTTACCGACGATTTATGACCATTATTAACTATAAAATTGTCATTTACAGATGGAAAATAATTAATTGCAATCAAGATTTGGACAAAAAATGCTATCAAAACTGTTATCAGTAAACACTTTCCGTACTTGTAATAAACCCTTCGACAAAAAATAGCCATCGCGATAGTATACTTTCATTTTATACGAATGTAAGATATAAATTCCCTATGCTATTATACATGAAATATATTGTTTAAATCTTGAAAACATTTTCCTTTACTGCCTACTATGATTGCCTCCTTTTTTGCAGAGTGATGCTGATGTGAACTTGCTCGAGTGAAGTGACGGACAGATGATAACTGTTTTTTTTTCTCTGGAATCGCACGAATGCTTTGCCATTAGTCAATAGTTATAGCATACCATAGCAGTAAAATACACTCATAAAGGGGTGATGGACGTGCGAGGTTTAAAACAGCGATCTTAAAGGTCGCGAACTTACTCGGCTCGCGTCGGTGACAGTGACAGACGCACGAGCTTATAGAATTTAGAATTATGTCAAACACCTCACCCACAGACTGCCAAAAGATCATGGCTCGCGGCATGCGGCGATGGCGATGACAGACACGTACGATACGAGCCAAGGCGGGCTAGGGCTACGAGCAAAATTCAAACATTTTGGATCACCGACGAACTTACTCGGCGGTCTTTAAGTACACGTTCTCAGGAAGCCATTTTGTTCATCACTACATAGTATAAAACAAAGTCGCTTGCGCTGTCTGTCCCTATGTATGCTTAAATCTTTAAAACTACGCAACGGATTTTGATGCGGTTTTAATAGATAGAGTGACTCTTAAGGAAGGTTTATATGTATAATACCACGCGGGCGAAGCCGCGGGCGGGTCGCTAGTTCACTATAATAGAATGCTTGTTGGATAAATTTAAACGCTTTGAAAATAATACGCTCAACCAACTTTGAGAAAACGGGAATCAAAGTTACCGGTCTAGTTTTTGAGTTGATCCTTTTCATCTTTCTTGTAAAGCGGCTTAACAATGTTTTTTCTTTAATTACTGGGAATACATCGTTTTGTAGTGGTAAGTTAATCAAATGTGTCAGACGTAGAGTTACGAGGGGCGGGTGATACGTAATCTCCTTGGTCAGAAATATACAAAAATAATGCTGGCTGGTATGGATTTATATTCGTTTGTTATTTTATTTTCAAAATGTATTACATTCATTTGTTTATTGCATCACGTTTATTTGTCTCCTACAATAATTGTTTTGAAAATGTGTCGGTAGAAAAAAATAAAATGGATAAAATCGAGCAGCGTGCGGTGATTAAGTTTTTAAACTAAAAAAGGGAATACGCCTTCGGAGATCAGACAGCGTACCTATATAACGTGTGTTTGGCAGTTCGTGTTCTTCCGAATTTGGGTCTATTCCGACTAGTTACATTGTTAGTTCCATTGATGGAACTAGATGGACTTTTTTTTCCTAGTAGTTACATTCAACGAAGATGGATTCCGTAATGGAACTACATGGACTTTTTTTTCCAAGTAGTTACATTAATAATACTTATAATAAATATTATTAGATCAAATGATCATTATTTAACTGCGTTTTTTTTAATTTCCCGCCATAAGGGACTCGACTCGCTTTAAAAAAGCATTTTTTTAATATAGGCAAAGAAATTGAAAATAAGTACCTTCTATAAGATTGCATTCGTCTTATATAAGTATTATTAATGTAACTACTTGGAAAAAAAAGTCCATGTAGTTCCATTACGGAATCCATCTTCGTTGAATGTAACTACTAGGAAAAAAAAGTCCATCTAGTTACATCAATGGAACTAACAATGTAACTAGTCGGAATAGACCCGAATTTGTTATAAAGTTTTGGTCGAGGCAGTTTAAATTAGGTCGTGACAGCCTGGAAGATGATCCTCGTAGCGGAGGACTAGTTTCCTTAGACCATACAGTACCTATTATTATTATAATTATTTTTTGACATGCAATGCAAATTATATTGGAACATTAAATTGATGAATAAATAAACTAAACTAAACTATCTTTAAACTTTTTAATGTTTTCATTTAAAAAATCCCTTTTATAGGAATATACAGGGTGGAAGGGGACGGGGGACCTTCCCGGAACTATAGCATTAATTAAGAGGTAAACAGTCGATTTGTGATGGTAATAATGAAATGATGAATTAAATAATTAAAACAAAAACCAAATTGACTAATTTTTCATTGCGGTGACAACCCTGTTACACCTACCCATTACGACTTGACTATGAAAACTCGGAAACTACGCTTATTTCCGAACGTTGACGTTGCCATAGTGATAAGGTGATAACTTATGATTCATAGACGACGCGTTTTCAAAAAAGTGTCCCGTCATGAAATCGTCAAGAAATCAGTTTGTCAAGAAACGTCAGGAAATTATCAATACTAAGGATGATGTTATACCAAAGAGCTATGGAAATCAAGTAACGCAAAATTAAACACATTTTGTCTTATGACTATTTTTCAAAAAGTTGTCCACTTTGAGATTTTTTATTGTCCACTCATGAAAAGCGTTAATATTCTTGACGCTATTTCTACCAACGGAACAGTGTCCCAAGGTAGAAATTTGTATTTTGCGGATGGCAACCCCGATTGGATTCCATAGACAATGAGACAATAGTGCCACCATTTTGTTTTAGTTGTCAGTTGAGCAAAACAGTCGGAGCGTTCGAAGTGAAAGTGATATAAAAAATATTTCCTGACGTGTTTCGACTCAAAAAGTAAGTAATCATTATAATCGAATATGTACAAAACTTTGTGTTAAAGGTGATAAATACTCAGGAAGCTTTTGTTGTTGGATCTCGGTTTTTTTTTACATGCTTCATATTATCAGTACTAAAAAACCGCCTTCAGAAAATTATTTTATCTTATGGAACACGTTAAAATAAGCATATTTTACTTGAAAACTTTTCTCTAAATTCAAAAATGGCCGAGTTATAGGGGTAAATAACACAAAGAAAAATAGGTTAGGTTAGTTTTTATATACAGCCGAAGGGCAAACCGGCCAGAAATAGGGGACCCGTCGACTCGGTTTGTTAACTCCGTAATATTCTAATATACAACATCCCAAGTCCCTGACGCCTTGAAATAAACCAACATTTGAACCGCTATATCTCGGTCATTTTTGATTTTAAAGAAAAGTTTATCTAAAAAAATATGCTTATATTTGTATTTTCTCCAAGATTCAATCAAAATAATCATGAAAACGGCAAAAATAAATTGGTCATATTTTCCAAGTCCTTATATTGCACCCCCTTTGCTTTAGGCGGACCGGTGAAGTCAGTGAACATACATAAAAAATAAAATAAAAAATACAAACAGTGAAACGTAATAACCTTCTTCTTTTTTTTGAAGTCGGTTCAAAAATATACTAAATTTTACTATGCAACCCTACCTCCTGCATGAAACATCCAAAATTTCTTGACGTCAGGAAAATGTCACGAAATCTTGTCAGGAAAATCAGGCACGCAGCCATATTTTTGTAACTACATCGAAAGTATCTATTAGATCCAACAACAAAAGCTTCCTGAGTATTTATCACCTTTAACACAAAGTTTTGTATATATTTGATTATAATGATTACTTACTTTTTGAGTCGAAACACGTCAGGAAATATTTTTTATATCACTTTCACTTCGAACGCTCCGACTGTTTTGCTCAAATGACAACTAAAATCAAATGGTGGCACTATTGTCTCATTGTCTATGCAATCCAATCGGGGTGCCATCCGCAAAATACAAATTTCTACCTTGGGACACTGTTCCGTTGGTAGAAATAGCGTCAAGAAATGTGTCACGAAATTTTTTATCAAATTGTGGGTCATTTAATGTTTTTGACTTTTAAATAACAGAAAAGGCATAAAAAAGCTCAAGTGTGATTTTAAATAGTGCCACATATTATATAACTGTAGATAAGAGCAAGTCCCTTTCTAAGTATTTGAAAATATAGGTTTCACGAAGACTTATTATCCTTTGGGCAGGGTGGGGACATATATATTTTTATATGGGGGCTACTTTACTGGCCAAACCGAATTCGTTTTTTATATTTGTTTTAATACTTCTATGAGTATAAACGTTTTTTAAGAAACAGGATTGACCCGCACAACAATGTGTAATACAATTTCTGAAAAGAAGATTCATATTTAATTCATATTAACGCTTTTCATGAGTGGACAATAAAAAATTCTCAAAGTGGACAACTTTTTGAAAAATAGTCAGACGTCAAATAATCCATAAACAAAACGAAATGAAAATGATTTTTATTATTTACAAAATGTATTAACCATTAGTTTACACATTATCATGTTGTTATAAAAATCTAACACTACGTCTACAAAAATCTTCAATTACCCTCACATTCGGTGTTCAAATGTCCCTCCGCGGCTTACGCTGAAGCCCGTGCCCGAGTATGTCGGTGCACCCTTGACAAAATATGCTCTTCATCATTTTTTCTCCGCAGATCGTTAAAGGCATCAGTTATTCGTCGTCGCATCTCGTCCGCAGTGTTACATTCCGTTTTGT
Organism: Acleris emargana; assembly: GCA_927399475.2. Lineage (NCBI taxonomy): Eukaryota > Metazoa > Arthropoda > Insecta > Lepidoptera > Tortricidae > Acleris > Acleris emargana. Next base: position 11,121,475 of record OV656846.1, read on the forward strand.
GCACACTATCTTTTACAGAGCCCCACAGGAAGAAATCAAGACACGTGAGATCCGGGCTTCTTGGCGGCCAACGGTGCGGCCCAAACCTGCCTATCCAGCGATCCCCAAACTCATTGTTCAACTTCATTCGTACTTCGTGTACAGAATGAGCTGATGCACCATCTTGTTGGAACCAAGTGACTTGTCTTTCAGCCAGTGGTAATTCGTCCAGATAACTGTCTAACTCGGTGTTCAAAAGAGACATGTATCCGTCTCTGTTTAGAGTTGGAGGCAGAAACACAGGTCCTATGATAGTTTCTCCGTGAATCGCCGCCCAGACGTTAATAGACCAACGATACTGGTGACTCGAGAATCGATAAGCGAAAGGATTCTCCTCGGCATACACATGTTCGTTTCGTCTATTCCATATTCCGTTGCGTGTGAACGAGCTTTCATCACTCCAAATAATATGCCTTATGAAATCTCGCTCTTCTACTATCTTTTGTAATAACCATCGGCAGTAGGCTTCGCGGATAGGGCAGTCCCGAGGGAGTTGAGCTTGAACCCTCTGCATTTTGTAAGGGTGAAGGCTGGCACGTTTGAGAATAGTAAGTACTGCAGTATGGGTTATTCTGAAATGTCGACCCGCTCCCTTGTTCGGTATATGGCAGATTCTGTATTGGACAGATTCTGCGATTGGGCAGATTCTGTATTGGACAGATTCGCGATTAGGCAGCTTCTGTATTGGACAGATTCGTGACTGCGCAGATTCATTATTGGACAAATTCGTAACTGGGCAGATTCTGTAGTGGACAGATTCGTGACTGGACCGATTCTTTATTGGACAGATTCGCGACTAGGCAGATTCACTACTCGACAGATTCTTTATTGGACAGAATGGCCGTTTGGCAGATTCGCCGTTTGGCAGAAATGGTACAGTAAGGAACAATAGTCTTATGCACGTAATTTTATATACCACCAAGCCTACTATATGAGCTTATAGCCCGGTCGACTTAGCCTAAAATGTACGGGAAAGGTTACATTAATTCGCATAAAGCTGAAAATTAGTACGAATGTTCGGAACATCATTATAAATAAAATGTCAAAAGTCCCCATCGATCGTCTGCGAAAAAAGTTCAGGGTCAAATTTTGCTTCGAATATGGGTTTTTTGCATTTTCCATCCAAACGGTAAGTTTTATGATAAAAGTATGTATGTAAAGGATTGATTGAAGATCATGCAATTATCTATCAAAATTGTCGTACACTTTTTCTCCTATGAGCCACCGTTTCGGAGATATTTTATGACGATTCAAAACTTGTAAAAGTTGTGTTGTGTTAAAGTTAAAGATAGTATTGTTACTTGTATTACAGCTCCAGTGATGTAAGTACGCGGTGTACTTATGCATTATTATGAAGAACACAACTTTTTCAACTTTCTGAACCATCATAATATCTCCGAAACGGTGACTCATAGGAGAAAAAAGTGTACGACATAATGGCATGATCTACAATCGTTCCTGTGCTTTATATTCTCCTGGCAAATAAAAGTCAAGCTATATACGAAAGACTTTTTACCATATTAAAGGAACCATTTGGGGTTATCATAGAGCACTGCAAATGTGATTTTGAGTTGGCTGCTATTCGAGCTGAAAAAGCAGTTTACCCGAATGTTAAAGTCACTGGCTGTTATTTCCACTATTGGAAAGGCTTATCAAAAATGAGCAAAAAACTTGGTTTCGATAAGTCAGAAAACGGAATGCATATTACGCAACTTTACATGCAATTACCTTTGCTGCCGCCGATTTTGATTAACGAAGGCATTTTAGGTATTCAAGAAGAGGCAAATGATTGTGAAGATTATAGAAGATTTAGCAATTACTTCTCAAAAACATGGATGGGAACATATACTGAAAATGTCTTTGCTTACTATAAAGAAAATTTGAAAACAAATGACACTGTCAAGGGGTGGCATTTGCGGCTGAAGAAAAGATTTCCAATTAAACCACAACTGTATCATTTTATTCAATTATTAAAGTAGGAATCGCGATTTCAGGACAGAAAGATAAAGACAAATCTAATTTATTGCAAAGGGAAGCGGCGTAACTCTAAATTGATAGAAAAAAATATAATTGTTTAAGCAACTTTAAATATCGAAATAAGCGTGTCAGAATGTTTAAAACGATTATGCAAAATAAACTGCATATACAAAAAGTAGATCATATAAGTAATAATTGTTTATAATTTAAAATTTATTTTTAAATGAAGTAGGTATGGTTGTGTTTTTATTTTTCTGTAGTGATGGATTAATTACTGACATTAAATATGGAAAGTTTACTTCAAGTTAGTTTTTTTAACATACCTACATTTTATTATAACTTCTCTCTCTCTTCTGTCCATAGTAATATATTTATGCTGGTAACTGTACCAGCAACAGCCCAGAACGACCAACGTGGCGGAGGCGTTGTTCGAATTGCGGCTCGACTTGAAGAAAGGGTGCTGCGTTATTTTAGAAGACATCCGAGAGCGAGTTCTAGAGTAGCGGGTCCCCTTGTTCGGTAGGTATATGGCAGATTCTGTATTGGACAGATTCTGCGATTGGGCAGATTCTGTGTTGGACAGATTCGCGATTAGGCAGTTTCTGTATTGGACAGATTCGTGACTGGGCAGATTCTTTATTGGACAGATTCGCGATTAGGCAGCTTCTGTATTGGACAGATTCGTGACTGAGCAGATACTTTATTGGACAAATTCGTGACTAGGCAGATTCGCTACTCGGCATAATCTTGGATAGGACAGATTCTGAATTCGACAGAATTATTATTGGCCAGAAGTACAGTTAAGACGAGATGGTCACATAATTTTGATTTATATAGGTAATCAAATAGTTTTGATCGACCCGATCCGATATTTATGCTGATACAGTGTAACGATGTTTATGCCGTCCAAAAAGCGTCACATATTTTTACCAAAGTAATATCATCACTTTACTTATGAGCCCAATGGAACATCATTTATTTTTGAGCGACCCGATTCGATATTTATGCTGTTACGGTGCAACGATGTTTATGCCGTACTAAAAGCATCACATATTTTTACCGAGGTAATGTCGTCACATACTTATAAGCCCAATGGAGCATCATTTGTTTTTGCACGGCTGTCCATAGTAATATATTTATGCTGGTGACTGTACAACGGGCTGGTTGTTGGCGATACGATCCAAAGCCCTTAAAATTGTCCTATGCCCAGTTGGATGTGGTGGAGGATATGTTTCTCGGTATCGACGCAAAGCTTCAGCCGCGTTATTATTGCACGTCGCGTACAATAAAAGCAAATTCAAATAACCACGAGCATCTAGCAAAGGCATTTTTATTTGAAGAATGACATAGGTAAATTTAATGACATTTTCATTTTAACATCAAATGCATCGATAGCCCACACAATAACGCAAAGAGGTTCATAAGTTAAGTACATAATCAGTAGTTCTTAATAATGTTTATTTGATAAACGTTTTACATGCACGTTTTGAAGCATGAAAATGAATGAAATATGCCTACTCAGCAGCACAATTTCAATTTATTCGTAAATAATTTTGTTCAACTAGCTAAAACCTATTTATCAATTTAGGGAAACTAAGATACGATGAAAGAAGGTTCTAATTATCATCTTTAATTGTTTATGAAGATTGAGTATACTTCATTGTCTGTCAATGTCGCTATTTCAGAAATGTGTCAAGTTGTGCTTAGTAGGCTGTTAGTAGGTCGTTATTATGTTATTTTATTCATAATTTTAGGAAAAAATAAATAAAGTTGTTCAAGATGTAAGTACCTACAAAGAGACTCACAAACCCTGCAATATTTCTTACCGCATTGGAAGCAGGTCTAAGTATGCATCCACGACAAAAAAAAAGTAATAATATCCTGTATGAAAATGTTGTTTACAATTAAGTTCACTGACCCAATCATATGTTTAGGGTTGAAACAAGTAGTTTTTTGTGTGAATGTTTAACCGGCTGTAATTTGAAAACGGCTGCTTAAATTCGCATAGTTTGTATGGGGGAAATAAAGTGTTAAGGCTAAACTATCTCCCATTATCGGGAAGGTCCACGGTCCTCTTCCACCCTGCCTGTATATACCAGTAGTTTGCAGTTTGTTTGTTTTTAACTTTAGTATTCAGTGTTTGAGCTGTGTGGTCTGAAAGGTTCAGTTCATGAATCTCGGGCTTATTACCCGTGGTCCCTGTCCCTGTCCCTCTGCTCTTTGTCCGGCAGGGCTCCTATTTCTGGGCAGTTTTCCCTTCGGGCATCTAAAGATACCTAACAAACCTAACTTACCTACTTTTGCGGAATAAAAAATGATTTCTGAGGAAAGCGGACTCTGACGAATAGCAGAGGACAAAGAGCGGAGGGACAGGGACCACGGGTAATAAACTGAATCTCGGCCGATCACTCTTTAAAATTGCATAAAATATTGTCAATACATGTTTGAGACTTGTTTGTGATTCTAGTTAGCTGTAAAAATTTAGGATGCATATTGTGGGATGCCAGCAATGATTTAAAACTATTTGCGATTGGTAACTCAGACTTGTTTGATGTTAATATTGAAATCTCCACAAATTATAATTATAATTTTTCTTTACGATTTTTTCATTAAATTAATTAAAATATCATCAACTTTATTAAAAAATATGTCCATTTGTTCTCTAGTTCTGTTAGGTAGGTAGGTACAGTCACCAGCATAAATATATTACTATGGACAGCCGTGCAAAAACAAATGATGCTCCATTGGGCTTATAAGTATGTGACGAGTTGACGACATTACCTGGGTAAAAATATGTGATGCTTTTAGTACGGCATAAACATCGTTGCACCGTAACAGCATAAATATCGGATCGGGTCGCTCAAAAATAAATGATGTTCCATTGGGCATTGTTTCATAAGTAAGTGATGATATTACTTTGGTAAAAATATGTGATGCTTTTTGGACGGCATAAACATCGTTACACTGTATCAGCATAAATATCGGATCGGGTCGATCAAAACTATTTGATTACCTATAAAAATCAAAATTATGTGACCATCTCTCACCGGCATAAATATCTATCCCTCTGTGAAAGCATAGGCATCGGACGACAGGTGGACCGCCGCACTGTGGGACGAAAATCGGCTCTAGAGGACATAGAAATCGAAGTTCTCATTTTTATAATTTTTTGATGGGGATTGGTTTCATTTGCAGTTATAATGCTAAAATATTATTTTGGTTGGATTGCGTTTGGAAACTGATGAGTTATAATTTTTTTCCTTAAAATTTGTATGGGACGGCATGAAAAAGTCCAAATATCTCTGAAACCGCAAGAGAAACCGTTATATCCTCGCAGATGGTAATAAAAATAATTATTTGTGATTTTTTGGCGTAGTGCATATTTCAGTAATTGCTGCGGTTTTTTTTTTAAAAATCGATGTTTTTTTTGTGAGTCCTGGCGGATTATTTTATCAATACACGTCTTGAATATTTATATTTTGTATATTTTATACTCAAATTATAAATCAATCAATTTTTTGATTAATTATGATCGCTTAAAATATAAACAATTAAATATTTTTCCGGTAATGAGGCGATTATTGTGCATGTTTAATGAACTATATTCAGTAATGGGATTATACTTAATTTATTTTGGTTGTAAATAGTTTGTAATTATTTCTTGAGTAATTAGTTATAAGATTTAATGAGATCCCTTAATTAATTCTGATAAGTGATTGATAAATAAGTAGGTGATTACTTAACGAAGTGGTAAAGGAATCATCATTAGCTCACATCAATAAATAGACCAGACATTTTTCCGAGAGCGATAATCGCAATTATTCTGTATAACTGTGAACATCTGTACTCCTGCTAAAACCTAAAAATGACAAATTTTTCTACCAACTTGGACCTATTTGTCGTTTTACAAAGCAAGAAGCCGGCATTTAACCATGAAGTATTGTTCGAAGCAGTGGTGCAACGTTTGGGTTCCAGTTTATCTGAAGACGAAATAGAAATACTTAGAGAATTCTGTACAAAGTTTACTCGATCTGCAGTTACGAAATGGCAAAAAAGTAACCGGAATACGAAAGACTTCAGAAAATACTACGAAAGTTGGCTTCAAGCTAATGTTGATTGGCCCAGCTGTCTACAAACTAATCTACTCAGCCTTGGACTACTTCAAGATTCGTCGTGTTCTGAGCCTTTGGAATCGTCAACTACGACTGATTTTACTTTACCAGAATGTTTGATACCATCTACTTCAACTGGAACAATGACCATTCGATCCAGAAAACCATTTGAAGAACTATCAATCAAGCAAAAAAAGAGAAGATTCGACAGTTATACAGGAGAAGACTCAACTGAATTAACATATGCAGCGGCAAAACTCTTGAAAGAAGATGGGCGTGAAGATATAGCATCCGTAATTGAGTACATGCTCAAAAATTCTGAAGCAGCAGCAAATATACAAAAAATGATCAAGAAATCAAATACTTCAGTTACATATTCACCAGATAAGGCACTCGGTCTTTACGTGGCATTAAAGCTGACTAAATGGTAAGGGAGTCAGCTATTCAAGAAGGAGCCGAAGATCTTTATCCATCATACTACAAGATTCAGTCAGCGAAATTACAAAGTTACCCTCCGAAATCCGCTATAACCATAACGGATTCATCAGCTGAAATTAAACTTCAAGCTTTACTGGATTTAACTACGCAGAGGATTCTAAAAGAATTACCATCTAATATTGAAGACAAAGAGTTGACGCTGATATCGAAATGGGGTTTTGATGGTGCATCCAGCCAGAGCAAATATAAACAAAAAATGGATGGCGAAAACGATGACTCGAGCATATTCATGGCATCATTAGCACCACTCAAATTGGTTTGTGGTGAGGACATTTTATGGACGAATCCAAAACCCTGCTCACCGTCTTATTGTCGCCCATTGATGTTCCGTTTTGTTAAGGAAAGTAAAGCCGTAGTTTTGGAGTTAAAATCAAAGTTCGAAGAAGAAATTAAGGCTCTACTTCCTACGGAATACAATACAGCTAAAATAAAACACCTTTTGAAGATGACCATGATAGATGGTAAAATTTGTACTTATCTATCGGAAGCTAAGTCAAATGCTACGTGTTACTTGTGTTTGGCTAAGCCTACCGAAATGAATAAGTTAGATTCAGTTGTAGTGAAGCAGATTTCGACAGAATTATATGAATTCGGGTTATCTTCACTACATGCTCGTATAAATTCAATGGAGTGCCTTTTACACATTTCTTACAGACTGAGAATTAAAAAATGGGCTGCAAAAGGCGAGGAACTCAAAAAAATAATGAACGAGACGAAAAAAGTTGTTCAAGACCGATTCAAGGAAGAGCTCAACCTTTTGATCGATAATGTAAAGCAGGGATCGGGTACCACAAACGATGGCAATACAGCAAGAAGGTTCTTCGAGTTTCCTGAAAAAACTGCAGCAATAACAGGATTGGATGAAGAACTTGTTCGCAGATTTGCTGTAATACTGCAAGCAATAACATCTGGAGAAGAAATTGATGTTATGAAATTTAAGGAATATGCCTTTAAGACTGCTCAAAAGTTCGTAGCAATGTATGATTGGTATTATATGCCGTCAACTGTGCATAAGCTATTGATTCATGGAGCAGACATTATCGCCAGCAACGCCATTGTTCCTATCGGAAGTATCTCGGAAGAGGCTTCCGAAGCTCGAAATAAATATTTTAGGAGGTTCAGGGAGCATAATTCTAGGAAAAGGAGTAGGCAAGCTTGTAACGACGATATACTGAATATGCTTCTATTATCCTCCGATCCTCATATTACGGCAATAAGACCTAGTCTGGATAAGAAGAAAAGGCAGGCATTTTTTGCCGAAACTAGGTCTTTATTTTCGGTTCAGGAAGTCGAACTGGAACAAGAGGTTTCAGATCCGTGTGATCTATATCAAAATGAGTCCGATATAGAGCATTCGTTAGATATATTACCCTAATAAAAAATATTATGTATTGTGTTTATTTTAGTCACATTATGGATAGTTATTTTTTTTACATTTTCTACTTTTATTTCTAATTAGTTATACAGAAAAAATACTATTCTATCACGTTTTTTTTTTATTTTACTTTTTATTATAAATATTTATATATGTAAGAAGAGTATTTGCATTCCGCTACCTCCCCCTCCTACATAAGTTGAAAAAAAAAATACGCCACGGACTTAAAAAAAAGACAAAATAACATCGATTTTTCAAAAAAAAACCGCAGCTATGACTGAAATATGCACTACCCCAAAAAATCACAAATAATTATTTTTATTACCATCTGCGAGGATATAACGGTTTCTCTTGCGGTTTCAGAGATATTTGGACTTTTTCATGCCGTCCCATACAAATTTTAAGGAAAAAAATTATAACTCATCAGTTTCCAAACACAATCCAACCAAAATAATATTTTAGCATTATAACTGCAAATGAAACCAATCCCAATCAAAAAATCATAAAAATGAGAACTTCGATTTCTATGTCCTCTAGAGCCGATTTTCGTCCCACAGTGCGCCGCACCGTTAATACTACTGATACCGTTGACTTTTTTGAAAGTTATAAATTAAACCTTACCTAACCTACTGTACCTATTCTACAAGGATTACACAAAAAAAAAACATTTTACCTTTAAGCTGGAGAAACATTATGCGAAAACAAAATTCGGCGTCACTATACATTCGACGTCATAGAGGGTACCCATAATAATATCTGAGAGGTTCAAAAATATGTAATCGATCTGCAAAAACGATTCTTACCTTCCTGGCTGGCATAGAGACGTAAATAGTGTAAAGTGATTTGACAATTCACGAAAACGGTGCAGACTTGTCATTGCATATGTCTATCGTTTTTCTCTTCAATCATTTGACAGGTGCCTCTCGGTCAACTGTAACTTATTTTCTTTTCAACAGAATCGTCGAAACGCCTGACACATCATAGCGAAAGCTAAGTGAAGCCAAAGGGTGCAGGCTAAGGAAGGAGAAGTGGCCCCTGTGACGAATATCGGATTTTTATAATGTAATTTGTTGGCTATCTCATAATATAGAAACACCCTAACTTTCAGCCCCTTATCTTGAACCGTCACCGAGATACTGTCAAAAACGTCATTTTATGGACACATTTTTCAAAGTCGTTTTTCTCCTGAACTATATAAGGTAGAGCAATCAAACCAAACCATAGTTACAAAGGATGAGTAGGAGTATAACTCTGATTTTTTAAAATATTTCATTCCATGAAAAAATAATGATTAAAATGTCAGAGAATTTTTTGACAGCACTTTGCAACAAGTATTTGTAAAGGTACAGCTACGGAAAAAATCACATAAACTGCTAATAGTATTAGCTAGTACCATGCGAAAAATCAATTCAATATAATTGGTGCAACATACTTTAAAAAAAAAAATGACAAAGAAAGCGTTAAATGAGTCTTTCATTCTCAAGGAGATTTTTCGATCCAATGAGGTTTAATTTCGTTGCCTAACAACAGAATGTTTATTTTGAACTTCACGCATGGCTGTCAATAAAGGTCAAACTGCTGCATCTAAGATAACATGTGTAACTCAGTTTTCATAGAAACTAACTACGAATTCCATGAAATGACAGATTTACTATATTATAATTATTTAATACAGAAAGTTAATGGTCAATTGTTTCTAGTACCTATTAAGTATCACCGTTTATGGAGTATAAAATAACTCATTAGAGCAAACATCGCAATACAAGTCACGGAGATTATGACAATCATAATTTTCGTCGTCCCAGGGTATCACTTTCTGAAGAAGATATTATGTTAAAAACATACTGCAGGATAAGATTTTCCTATACCTTCTTTTCGGGTTTAATTTTTATTTTTATTTTGTGCCTTATTATTTGTTTTAAGTTAATAATAATTTTAGACCAGCATCTATCCCCCGGTCCTCACTCGAGGACATAATACTAAACATAAAAGGCACCCTATAGTTATTCGACAAGGTTGCAATTACAATGTTACCGTGAGGACCCCCAGATAGATGTTACCGGTGTGGCGACCTGGAGATATTTATGCCGGTGAGAGATGGTCACATAATTTTGATTTTTATAGGTAATCAAATAGTTTTGATCGAGCCGATCCGATATTTATACTGATGCAGTGTAACGATGTTTATGCCGTCCGAAAAGCATCACATATTTTTACCAAAGTAATATCATCACTTACTTATGAGCCCAATGGAACATCATTTAATTTTGAGCGACCCGATCCGATATTTATGCTGTTACGGTGTAACGATGTTTATGCCGTACTAAAAGCATCACATATTTTTACCGAGGTAATGTCGTCACATACTTATGAGCGCAATGGAGCATCATTTGTTTTTGCACGGCTGTCCATAGTAATATATTTATGCTGGTGACTGTACCTAGTTACCTAGTAGAAAACCACAGCACTCGAAGATTTTTCTATATTATACTGGTTGAGATCGGGAATCTGATTATATTCGATATTACTCTTTAACGATATGCAACTACCACCCTTTTGGCTATTTTTCTTAAAGTTAATATTTTTTCTCAGAAATGCATTAGCCAGCTTGTAATCATTTACTATGATATTACTTTCATCTCTTTCACATCACATCATCACATCTTGATATAATTTTTTTTTTCAAGTTCGTTAATTGCTAAATTGTATCTTTATAATTTCCCTTTTACCCCCTTACATAGGTACCTAGTTCGTTATTAACAAAAAAACCTACTTTTATCATTATATGAACATGGGTTGGGTATTGGTTTTTAGATGCTTCTATCAATGTCAAAGTAATTATTGGGAGCATTCGTTTCCTTCAAGTTTTTATTATGTGGTAAGTACTGTTTTATTACCTTGCTTACCTTCTTAATTTGAAGTGTTCGCAGGGTCCATAAGGTTAATTTCATTTGTTAGTATTAGAACTAAATTAATCTTAACAACACTTCGTGTGTAGGAAATCTGTTGACTTTTGACTAGCAATACACTATTCGGGTAACGTTCAGTTTTTTTTTTCATGTCGTTGTGTCAGTCTTCTAGCTTTGAGCATTTCTCCACATCCCGTAAAGACTTCCACTGATTTCTCAAAGTCCTCAATAGGAAGGTCAGTAGGGATACCTACCCCTAACAATCCCTATACGGGTAACATTAAAGGTAGGAATAACTACAGCAAACTTGTTCGTCAGCAGTAGCTGATTTTTGAGGACAGCGTTTCTAGCTGCTTGTGCAGTAGTAAATTCGACACTAACCCTGTTTCTACCCACTCTTTTAATTCCATCCCTTGTTATATTCTGAACCCGAGAACCTAGCATAATCTGTCCAAACTTTAAGGGGTTCAAGGTTGTTCCAGCCATTAGTCTAACCAGGAAACATTGACCAGGAAGGGTCCCTTGTCTAAACTGGAGTAGGTACACATGTTGAAATGAGGCTGACGGGGCCCTATTTTGAATCTTAGCCGGCTCCTGGGTGGCGTCGGCTTCGGGATGGGCTCTTTTCCTATTGCGACAACTAGAATTGATTTTCATTTCTTCCTCAGCAAACATGTCTTGCGACACATTGGTGGAGGAAGCCCCGGAAGCGTCCTTTTCGAATTGACGGTCTGAAGGTTTAGGAGGGATGACAATGACATTCATAGTTAGTAGCTATTGTTAGCAGCGGACAACATGTTAAATAGGTACCTATACTTAATGAGACCGGGAACAGCATTGGGTAACAGTCGAAACACAATTAAACAAAAAAGAATCACTCAGAGCAAAAAAAATCGCTAGTCAATCACAGCACACATGCTATCACCAAAAGGTCAAAGCAGCTTCCGCCACATCTTGTTCACGACTTGTTTGTCGCTCTGATCTCCGTCTATCTAGTCTTTAACGATAGAGACGTACTGAGCGACAAGCGAGAAAATACAACTTGTGCTACTCGTGTAGTTCATTATTACTTCATAGTAACATGGTGACATTTTCCTTCTCCATATATAGGTACCTAATGTATGCATGCCAATTGATGACATGCATACTGAATATAACTTTAAGATGGTTCCAAAAAAGGGAACGATGTAGGGTGTGGAATCTATGGTGAGAGACCAAGACCCAAAGTTAGCGTCAGCATGGGTACGGAGGCCTCAATCTTCCAAGCGGAAATGTTCGCCTTTAACAAATGTGCGGAGATCAACCTTGAGAAGAACCGTAGACACCAGCACATTTACATCAACTCGGACAGCCAAACTGCCCTTTTGGCACTAGACGCATTGGAAATAAATTCCAAACTAGTCCAAAACTGCAAAGAAAACCTAAATGCCCTGGATGACTCCAACAAAGTAATACTTAGATGGGTACCAGGGCACTCCAGCATTGATGGAAACGAAATAACAGACGAACTAGCTAGGAACGGTGCTGACAACCCTCTGGTCGGCCCGGAGCCGTTCTGTGGCATCACAAAACAAAAAGCCTATTCCCTGCTAAGCGAGCTATACAGATATAAAGCGACCAAGCTGTGGAAATCCACAAAAGGACAAAACCACTCGAAGTCACTTATTAAAGGGTTCAGAAGCAAGCTCTCCAAAGAGATTCTACAACTCAAAAGAGAAAAGACTTGCGCAGTGACTAGGATCCTAACTGGCCACTGCAATCTGAACAGACATCTGTTTCTAATGGGAATGAAACAAGACGCGACATGCAGGTTCTGTCAGGAAACAAGAAACAGCAATGCACATCCTCTATTCGTGCGGACCACTAATTCGCAACAGAAGTATCCACCCAGGGCGACATATCATTGACCCACAAGAGATACAACTACTCACTGCCCAAAGCATCTGGAAATTCTTAGACGCAACGGGCCTGTGTAGTGAACTCTAAAACAAAGTGCTGCCACAAAAGATCAGCAATGGTCGAAGTGGCTCACAAGGCCCATCTCAACCCCCCCAATAATAATAAATAATAAATAACATGGTGACATGCTCTTTAAACGCACCAACACCCAACATTCAACCTTTGAACTTGGCTGGTATTTTTTGTACCTTTCAACAAACAACGAACGAATATCTATCGTTACCTTATATATACCTAAATTATAATCTATATTATTTTATGTATCTATATACCTACCGTCTACGTTATCAGTTTATTTACCAATTTTTGTAGTTCTTATCAAGGGGGTTATATTTTATATCCTATCGCTAATTCTTTGATATAATATCGGAGCAGAGGCCACTTTATTACATGCCTAGTGTGTGGTGTGATGGAAAAAGTTCTACTATACTTACAACGTAACACGTCAAGAAAATAGGTGTGAGTTAAATGATAAGATCTATGAGAATGTTAATTATGGGAAGCAAAAGCTTCCCATCGGTGCAACCGTATAGTACCAGTGCATCTGTGGTCAACAGCAGGCTAAAGGGCAAAGTGGCTATAGTAACTGCATCTACGGAAGGGTAAGGGAAAAAATTACTTTCTATACAAAAGAGAACTTATTTTATAGATGATACATAGTTCAAATTGTTTTTTGCGTATCACATATTTAGTTCAATTTATAATATAAAATTATATATATTATGGCATAATCTCATTTCCTTTTCAGAATAGGGTATTCTATTGCGAAAAGACTAGGTGATGAGGGTGCCTCGGTCGTAATCTGCAGCAGAAAGGAAAACAATGTAAAGAGAGCCGTTGAAGATCTCCGCAAGGAAGGAATAAATGTGGAGGGCATTACTTGCCATGTTGGAAATGCTGATCATAGGAAGAAATTATTTGACATGGTAAGGTGGAATTTGGACTTTTACTCAAGTATATAAGAATTGAAATATCAAGGCGTAATTTTTTTTTATATTTTTTTTTTAAGGCAATTGAGAAGTTTGGTGGTCTTGATATTCTGGTATCAAATGCTGCAGTCAATCCAGCAGTTTCTCCTATTTTAGAGGTTTGTTTTCCATTTACCTGTCAATATTTTTTATTAGTTGTTGTTTTTATCAGATTATCCCCATGGTTAAGCTCTGCTGTATTTGGCCCTCCCCTGTCCATACTAGTGTTATAAGACTCGAGTTATGGAGTCCGAATTTTGTAGACTCTACTCACTTAACACGCTCAGTACGGCATCGGGTCGAAAGTAACCGATGGTAAGTAACCAGCTAAAAGTTAGCTAAATAGGCTGCCGTACTGAACGTGTTAATAGGCACCTCGGTGAACTCAACTCTGAGTCCCGAGTTGTGTTGAGCATGAGTAAACTATTGAGCGTGAGTCCAGCTACGTTCCGGATATTAAAAAATATGCCAAATAGATGGCACACGTGTGAAGAGTACAAAATATAACCAAATAATAAATAAAAAAAACAGCTACATGAGTTACAATGCCGTACTAAGAACTGTAAGTACTGTAAGTGTCATCACTGAAGGTGAGGTGGGCTCAAACAATAATATGCCTTGAGTAAGACTTGTTACTCCAAAGGACTCGAACGCAGAAAAAGGAGTAGTCCTATGTGAGACTAGCTTGGTTGGAAGTTCTGAAATAAAGGGGTTCCTATGCATTGAGTTGAGTCTCATCATTTGAGTTCAGTCGTAATAAAAAGGATTTGCAGAACTCCAATTCTTTACAACACTAGTCCATACTGATTTTATGCTAGCATAAAAGGAACTAAAAGTTAAAAACAAAACACTTCTATTGAATTAACTGAAAATATTTTGCTTATGTTTCAGACTGATGAAAGTGCATGGGACAAAATATTTGACATAAATGTAAAAAGTTCTTGGTTGTTAGCCAAGGAAGCTTATCCCAACCTTATTAAGAGAGGTGGAGGAAGCATTGTTTTTGTGTCCTCTATTGCTGGATACCAACCCATGGCAGTGAGTAACACCAACATCTATGTATCATGGTTATTTATTTTACCATTTGAATATTTGCTTGTTTTTGAATGAATGGACTGTGTTAATTAACATACAATATTTGTTGATATAAGAAGAATTATATTGAAATGATAATATGAAAATAGTGAAGAGTTCCTATAGCCACTTTCTGTCGCCATCATAATTAAAACTTCCCTCGATAGTACCATTATGGGTACCCTTTCTGGAAGGGGTGGAGGCTGCATTGGATTAAGCACTAAAAGAGGGGTAATAAACACAAAAGATTCCATAGGGTCGAAGTGTATCCGTAAGGACCCCACCGATAAGATAAAATAAGACCATTATGGTTGTATTGTTGTAGAAATTGCATAAGAAGAAGGCATGCAAAATCTCTAGTCAATCAGAATCTGACAATTTAGAAGTACCTACAGGTTAAAATCAAATTGTAGTACTTAAGTTACAAGAATACATACATACCTTCCTTCACGCCTGTAATCCCAGAGTGGGCTAGACAGAGCTACAGAATTACAACTTAAAAAGTTGTTGATAATTCAGTTACAAGAATAAGCTAATATAACCAACCGATAAGTCTCTTAGCTTCACCAGCTAGCTTAGCTGGGTGACCAGTCCAAAATTAATAAGCCCCACCGCCACGACCACTCGGGTACCGGCGGGGGGCAACCTGCGCCAATACTAGAGGTGTGATTTTTAGCACACCAGTTTTAATCGCACCCATAAAACATCCATCTTTTTCGCACAAGCGCACCGTGTGCAATGTCCGCAAACAAAAAAAGCACTCACTCACTAGTTTTATAGTCTACTAGCGACCCGCCCGCGGCTTCGCCCGCGTGGAATGTATTATACATATAAACCTTCCTTAAGAATCACTCTATCTATTAAAAAAAACCGAATCAAAATCCGTTGCGTAGTTTTAAAGATTTAAGCATACATAGGGACAGACAGCGCAAGCGACTTTGTTTTATACTATGTAGTGATATTATACATATAAACCTTCCTTAAGAATCACTCTATCTATTAAAAAAAAACCGAATCAAAATCCGTTGCGTAGTTTTAAAGATTTAAGCATACATAGGGACAGACAGCGCAAGCGACTTTGTTTTATACTATGTAGTGATAGATATACCTAGATGAAATGAAAACATATACCTAAGTAATGTTTGCAAACTATTTCCTACAGCCTTTAGGACCATACAGTGTAAGCAAGACAACTTTATTGGGACTGACCAAGGCAATCGCAAATGAGGTTGTGACCGACAACATCAGAGTGAACTGTGTGGCCCCTGGTATTGTAGCTACGAAGTTTGCTGCTGCTGTGAGTATTCTCTATTAATGGCACCCACCCAAATCTCTTATAGCTTTGTAATGCGAGGTTATTTTACCTTCGATTTGCAATTAACAAAATAAGTAAGTATTGACTGAGCCTTCCAAACACCTAACTGCAAATTTTACAACACAAAATAAAATTACAAAGAATATTTGCGAGATTATTCTACATTCAAATTAAAACTAATTTTACGGAATACGGCGTGTTATATTTTAGATTTTGTACATCTCGATATTTTTAGTTTGATACATTTTCCGGTCTCGTGGCTTCCGGAAACTATGTACCTAAATCAGTCACCTTAAGTATTGCATTGCATGCAATACTTCAACATAAAACCCTTCATCTGCGACCCTTTATATTGCCGCCTAGGCTTAAGGTTCGCAGAGTAATGTGTTATATTGTTTTCTGCGATTTTAAATACACTACATAATTTTTCCGATAATGTAATATAAATTAATGATAAATGACTATTAGTGGATAAAATGGTCTTATGCTTATTTCAGATCACAAGTTCGGAAGCTGGAAAGGAGCAAAGTTTGTCAATAGTACCAATGAAGAGGTTTGGGAAACCAGAGGAGATCGCTGCGGCCGTAGCGTTTTTGGCGTCCAGTGATGCCAGTTACATGACCGGCGAGACCGTCGTGGTGGCGGGCGGCGCGCACGCGCATCTATAATAGCAGCACTTACAGCTGGGGAACGAGCGAAAGGGTCTTGACATCATCATGACATTTTATGTCATGATGATGTCAGTGTTAGTCAAACTTGACCTTTCACACATTTTATTAACATAGTATGCTATCTATTATGTTAAAAATAATTTTAAATAAATGTGCAAATTGTAATGTTTTGGTGAACTAACTTAGGAACATGCATAGTATAGACTTAGTTTAGGGATTGTATACATTAGGATTATAATAATTGTTTAATGGATTTGCAACAGATAACAACTCTTTAAATATTCTTTTCTCAGTTTTGATAATACAAATTTACATTAAGATTTTTTATATACTTACCTTATGAAATATGGAAATATAGACAGCAACTGTTTATGATCAGGGATCGGAAATTCGGATCGATATTTACCTAAAGTTGGCTTCTTAAAAATATTATTTTAATAATATAAGTTCCGGGATTCTGGGATTCAACAAAACGTTAATATAATAGTTACTTTACATGTAGGATAAAACATTCATTTTTGCTCCTATTAATTCGTTAGGTTAATGAGTAACAGGTAAATTAAATAATATTTGGTAAATCTATACATGAAAAATAACTTCAAACAGTTAATATAAATAATTGATTATGAATTAATGCCGGTGCAATTCATTATTTTGAAATCCCAGAAATTTTAGTAATGAATTCTATGATTGAGTCCGCCTCCATACAACTGAACAACAAAGCCGGTGCGAAAGTATAGGTAAATATCGATCCGAATTTTCGATCCCTGTTTATGATGCTAGCTGTGGTAGATAAGTGATAAAGGCAGTTTGGGAAAATGGCAATAAAAAAGGTGATGGTGTGTTTGTGTTTTTATTATATTACACATTTATGGGCTAGTTACTTTTTAAAACTAGCAATTCTTAACCTGATGTCTTATTAGTCATCAATCATCATCATCAGAGTCCAATAAATCTGTCTTATTAAATCCTACGGTTTTCATTAGGTTACTGGATGGCCCAGATAATCCTTCTTCTTTCATGCTCTGGATTATGTTTTGCAAAATAGCTTTACTATCCTGGTGATTTTCTTGCTTGATAGCATTAAGTTCTTCATCCACCTCTTCAATTTCATCCCCACTTTCACAATAATAATCATCACCATCATCATCACTGTTTGAGGCATGACCATGCTCATTATTTCCTAAAGTTATCATATTTAACATTTTTTGGACAGAGTTGGCAAAGTCATCTGCATCAAAATTTATGTTTTGACTGTAGTCTTCTAATTTATTTGTTTCAATACCTTCAAAATCTGAAGTTTGCATCAAAAAAGAAGACAATTCAGATGTAACACTTTGAGCAGTGAGCACACTATCATTTCCAATTTTTGCTTTCTTTCCATAACGAGAATTAAGTAAGTTATTCAACTCATCAGCATTAATGTTTAACCAACTGTCATCATCTTCTTCAAGGCCTTCATTGGAAACATATTTCTGAAGTAATGACTCCTTTGTAAGTGAAAACTCATTTGAAATAATTAGTTGTGAAATATCATTAGAAACTTTTGAATTCATTGGACATTCCATAACAGAATAAAATTCTTTTGCATTATTTAATAATTCATTATAAGAGGCAGAGCTTTCAATATTACTTTTGAAATATCCACTTCCATTTAATTTACTCAAAAAGTTTTTAAATTGTTTTGTTGAAAATATATCTAAAGTTGGCTTATTATTTAAAATTTGATAGCCAAAAGTTAACTTTTGGCCAATAACACTTTTCTTGTCATTTATTTCTTTAAATTTTAGATTCCTGGGAGGTTTGGCATGCATGAGCATTGCATAAAGGCATTTGGTAAATTTTACATTCACAAAGACACAATCTGCGAAATCAGAACTTTTACATGCCTTTGCATCAATGACATCATGATTGCAAAATGAACTGACTAAGGAAGCTACAAGTGCTGGTTTGAGGGTCAACAGTGTTGCAATGTCCACGGGAAGCTTTGCAGTGGCATTGTGAAGGTTCTCTTGCATTTTCTCTGGATATTGCCTTATTCTATGCAATATTGATTGCTGAATTTCACTTGAAGCCTTTGTTTTTCCTGGTACTTCTGCTATGATTTTTATTGCATCCTCATACCCTAATATTGCATCTATGTTTTGTATATTGGGTGGTATTATATGAACCTGGTTTTGATAAATGAAAACCTGAAAGTATAAAAAATACTTTATACATGTTACTAATAATCAAATCCGATAATATTAAACACCTACTACAAGTCTGCGATGTTATGACTCACTAGTAGGTGTAGATATATAGAAATAGACAAGTTTATGAAGTAGCACTATTATTATAATAAAATGTTAGTATATGTTATATTCCTAAATGAATAAAAATTGGACCCCATTCTATGTGCACATTGCTTAAATGGGCTAAAACTAAATTGTCTAATTTTTAGACATAGCTTAGACAGCAGATATAACAAGTGCTATTCCAGAATGTCAAGCTGAATACACCACCTAAAATAAGAAGCATCAGATTCAAATTAGCGCTGTCATTTGATAATGACTGCTGCTTGTAGAATAGCAGTGTTTCAGTGGGCTAGGCCATTTGCAACGTTAAAAGATGGCGGACGTGTAATTTGTTTTAGACTTTAATTTTTGGGTAATTAGGTGTTCAAAGTTCTTTTCTGATAGTGATTTGTTCTTTTTATGCCTTTGTGTCGCACAGTGATTGAAGACTTGGACTTATTTCGTGTATCTGGCATCTTTCTTCTCGTTTCAAGTGGACTCGCAGTGGTGCAGAGGTTAAAACTATCTTGACCTCTGACCTACAAATCACCGTACAACGTGGAAACGCCATAATATCCCTGCGGTAGTAGCTGTTCAAGTCGCCGCGGGGGCAAAAATATAAAAAATAAAATAGTGTTTCAGTGACATCTAAATAAAATTAGGAAGTTTAGAGGCCACTGTAGAATCGGGTCCATTGGTGTCCATCTCACTCAAATTCACCTAGTCCCAAACTAAGCTCAAGGCTTGTACTATGGGTAGATTATGTTGCTAATTGCTCCTACTAGTTTTTAACCAATTCTTTTCTCATTATTTTTATCTAAATTTGTTGAAAATGATACTAACCCTATTATGTGTACTCTCTGGATTAGCCCATACAGGTAAGTACTCTGCTGCTTCTATAAGCAAGAACTCTCCATCATTGTCTTTAACTTGTATGATTAAATCCTGGTATTGTTTACTCAGTTCCAGTATGAGATACACGATAAACCACTCATCCTCAATGTTATCGCCAAAGGATGTCAAGCTTACAAGGTGACAAGGTCTTGCTGAAATTAAAGAAAAATATGTTTAACTCTGCTTGTAGCCTCCCAACCCCTACTAACTAAACAAAACCACCAAATAACAAAGTCTTACACTAAAAATAACTATTTGAATTGAACTAGTTTTTAGCAAATATGGAATTGTAATGGTGATCTGTCTAGAGTCTATAGAAAAAGGATAGTAAAGTAATAACTTAGATTCTTTGGAGATGTGGTACTGAGATGAACAATCCTAAGAAGAATGCATACCATCAGAGTCCATACTGCGGACAACTGGGTTTTTTTTTTTCAGTTGTCTGCAGTGTGGACAAAGGTTCGCTGACAACTGGGAATAGCCGTTAAATTCATATTCCTTAATTTAAGTGCTCTCACGGTTTTAAGAAAGACCATTGATTAAAATCAAGATTCTACTCATTACCATCTCTTTTGTCTTGTTCAAGTGGTAAATGAACTCTAAATTCCTCTTTATGCCAAATATAATCCTTGGATAGTGTTTGTATCGTGATGTTTAGCTGCTGGCATAAGGTCTCCCAATTCACTTCATCAATTATACGAGAGGAAAAAAAACAGCACTCAATGGAATCTTCAAGAATCGGTTCGTCTACGTTTCTTTTGGCCATTTTAATCACAGATTATAAGGTATGCCTGATTTTAAATGAAGTTTAATTTGTTTTTAACTTGGCTCGTTTGAGCAACATAACCCTGAACACCTCGTCTAAAAACTAAATCACACACAGATTATAAAGGAAGGTATATATGGATGGTATGTCTAAAGACAGATAAGAATGAAACTTGGAACTGACATAACGTTAGTAGTAGTCGAGTTCCGCACCGCAGAGTGGAAGCAGTGGCGCTAGTATGCAACCAAATTAAAAAAAGTATACGAAGAATGGCGGTAAATAAATTCTGATTGAAGTTCATTCTCGAATTGAACGAGGTAAACTTTTTCGCACTCATGGTTGATAACCATGAATTAGTTACCATCTTCAATTCGAGAAAAACTTCTAATTTCTGCAGTTTGTGTATGATAATTCATGTTTTTTCACCTGTATGAATAAGGTTGTTTCACAGTTTTTAAACTTGTTAACCCTCAATCATTTTTTTTTCTATTTTTATAATAAAATTAAGTGGGAAATAGTTTGCCAATATTTGATTAAGCTGATATAATATATACTTAACTGGCTCAAATATAGTATTTGCAATCAACAAAGACCTGTCCCACCATCTATTCAATTTCAAATCAAAAAGTGTTCGTGAATTGAAAATATAATAAATTGTAAAAAATATTTATTTTGCAATTAAACCCAAATTTTATGTCACCAGGGCTTCCCAAAAGTAGGTATTGTTTTGAAAAAATACGCCATAAAAATTCTATAGGTAGTCGCTTTAAAAATAGCTCTCATTAAGATTATTCAAGTTAAGATATAATTACATAAAATTTATTTTATTAAATACAAATGAAAATTGTGTATGCACTGGCCGTACTGTGGACTTAATTGAAAAAAATAAGACATATTCATACTGCGAAGATGTTTTTTTAATACTTTAAGAGCTATGGCGTAAGTAAATCTTGTCATAAAATAAAAAATAAAAAACTCCTTCATTTTCGTATGTCAATAGCGGAGCTTACAGTGCAATGATTACTTTCGCAATCGTTGGTATTCATTTTACTCATTTAAGTATTTTTTTGTGCTCCGACAAGCTTGAGCTCGACAAGCCCCCCAGAAGTCAGGGTTTGATGATCATATTAATTTAAACATACTTCATTTATAGCCTGACAAGTTCCTATTTAGCCCTGATGTAGTGTCGCTACAAACAGCTTACATATGGCAATTATACGTGTACGTCATGAATAGTCGGGACAGTGAGTATTGGCATCGTGCAAGAACGAGTGAGATATACAATTAAGTACAGTGTGCGTCAGAGATAAGTATACCCCCTAAGAATAGCGTTTGTTTTACACAAAAGGGTAAAACAATTTCATCTCATGACGTATGTAGCTTCTTGGTCAAGTGGTGAAAGTGGTAAACAGTAGGTGACACAATGTATCGTAGGTTCGAATCCGAGCTGAAATTACTTTTTTTTTTCTGTCAATATCTTCGAAGAGAAAAAATCTTTTGTATTTTTTATGTTCTTTATTCTTTAATATTTTTGAATAGGTTTGTCTTTATAAAAAAAACTCATTTTTTTATAAATATTTTTATTTGCCTATTATGTTAACTAGGTAAGCAAAAAACTGCTTGCAAAACGTTTTGTATGTTATTGTCACATTGTGTTAAATGTATTTTAGTGCCTCAATTGTAAGCTATTTCTTATCAAGCGCATCATCATTATTATGAAAATCTTAAAATAAGGTATTTACAAAAAACGGTAAAACTTGCAAAAATCGGGTAATTTTCGTTATTATTCATTTGTCAAACGACAACTCTAATCTATGGTGATTCAAATTACAGTAGGAGAGTAGGTATTCCTAGAAATATAAACACACTATCCTGATTTAAGAAAGCGTAGTTTTAAGTTTACAAAAGGATTACTCAAATACTTTATTCAATGTTTGTGCGTGTAAAAAGTATTGCAATAATATATGCCACAATAAAATAAAAAAAATGAGCATTATATTCCTAGAAATACGACTCATTATACTTATTTACTTTTATAAAACTGTGAACTTTTTTACACGTGAAAGAGAACCAACATGTCAAACTACCAAGCAGTGTAACAATTTACATCTCTGGTAAATAAGTATCACAGTTTTTGACAAAAGCTAACAACAACATATACAGTTACAAACTATGGGGTTATGTATGATGACTATGCGGATCAAATAGTATCAATATCGAAGAGGGTGACCGTCATTGTTAATTATTTCTTGGAGCCGGCTACGCATGTGCATGACCATGTTTGAACATGCACTGCTGCTGTTTTGCATCAACTCCCATGTCCTGTTGACCTCTTCATCTAATTGTTGCTTTGACTTAACTTCACTGGGGTCCCAATTCAAAACCATTTGACCCCACAAGTTTTCGATTGGGTTTAGGTCAGGACTTTTAGACGGCCAAGTGAAAACAAAAATATCATCCTGTGATGATAACCAGTCCTGGACGAGTCGTGAACGGTGCACCGCACTATTGTCTTGGACGAGGTGAATTCGGCCTTCGGGATATGCAACTCGCACTGACGGCAGCATGACATCTTTCAGCACCTCCAAGTAACGCTGGCTATTCATACGGCCACCGACTTGAACGAGTTCTCCGGGGCCCATGGATGACATCCAGCCCCAATAGGCTGTAAATTACAATAAATATATATAGCAATGAAAATGCATTAACAGATTAAATCGTGTAACGTATAATAATGCAAACTGAAATTACAAAAATAAAACTATTCCGACGTTTCGAGTCCTCGTCGTCGTTCGTGTCTGTCCGTTACTCGAAACATTGGAATAGTAAATTATTATATGCACTATTATACACGATTTAATCCGTAAATGCATTTTCATTGCTATGTCGAGTAATCGTGAAAACCTAAGAAGATAATAAATATATAATTCCAGTATTTTTCAATTACCTGCACGTATCTATATAAAACTATAATTATTTTCATATTTTTGTGTATACCTACATAGGTAAGTAAAATTGCTCACCCAATGTTATTCTTCCACTAGTTCTCAAATCCAACATATTTTTAGGATTATATCTCTCCCCGCTTCTTCTCCATAGTATTTTTCTGCCATCTTTATCAGATTTGAAACATTTTTCATCCGTAAAAATCACTATCTCGTTTTCCCAATCAAAATTAAGGTAACGTTCAGCAAAATGTATTCTAGCGGTTCGATGAGCATCAGTAAGAGGTATTTTTCTTGCAGGTTTGTAATGATGAATATTCGCTGCATGCAAATGTCGCCGAACCGTACTGAGCGAAATCCCAAATGTTTGAGCACTTGAAAGAGTGGTAGTAAATGGAGCCTCCGCGTGAATATTTACAATGTGACGGTGTCTTTCAGATTCATCGGTGTATACTAGAGGACGTGGGCCGGGAAGGTCACACTTCACATCACCCGTATCCACTTCTGAACGGTTCTTCTCTAGAAAATAAATATTAACGCCTATAAGGAACACTTTTGAAAAACAACAAAACACTAAGATGAGAAGTTTTGAAAATATAACGTATATGTATATAACGAGAATTACTCGTCCAGTTCATAATTTTACTTACCGTTATATTCATATCACGGGCTATTTTTTTAATACTCTGGTTTTGTTCCCAGAGAACAATTATTTTGGCTTTTAAAAAAGTCGTCAATCGAACCATAATGAAACTTGTAACAATGCCGCAGAAGTATACGAAAATACAGAAATAATAAGTGAAGGTTTACACACTACACAACACGTATTAAGAGATTTCTAAAAGTAATCTAATAATATGAAGTTACCCTCAAATGCAATAAGTAAACGGAACTAATAAAGCATTCAATTTGCGACCCTATTATCAACATAATTAAAGCGTTGTCATTCAGTTTACGTAAGTCCGAGATGAAATGACGGTCGTATGCGATCAAGTGCAGTATTGAGATAACAAAGATAAAAATAGATAACAAACAAAGATAAAAATAGAAACAACATAACAAACAAAGATAAAAATAGTTCCATATTGACGTTAGACAAGGATGCACTATCAAGACATTGCAAAAAACTAACACATAATTTCGCCATATTATTTCAATGTTTCGATAGCCCTGTGGCAAACAGAGCAGGATCGAAAGGAATCAGACGTCGCGGAATCCGATCACTCGGCAAGTGTTTGTCTTTTTGTATGTTTCTGAGGCAAAATGTTCTTGGTTAATAATGTTCATATTTAAGTAATTCGAATTTGAAGAAATCGGGGGAAACATTACTCGTAAAGTTCGTAAACACAATTCCAGTGGCAACCATCTCCGACGGAGTCACGTGATGCATCGTTGTCACGTGACTCGGTCAGTCCAGTTTTGTCAGGTCAGATGACTACTTGTAGATTGTTAAACTATGTTTTCATGTAATCGGAACAGCATGTCTAGTTGATAATTAAATATGAATAATTACCTATCCGTCAAAATCCTATTCTAAATATTCGACATCCATATATTCATCAGATTCTGGCTCCGATGTATTTTCACTTTCGTCCGTTGAAGAGTCAGGACCACCAACCTCGATTATAAATCTTTCGGTCTGTGATTCGATTATAGGACCTTTTGTCCTATATCCGTCTTCTATTTTTTTTACGTGTTCGCAGCATTTACTCCAATTTTCTATAGTCACTTCCTAAGTAATAACGAAGTGTAAAAGTAAGCTATATTTTTAACTGTTCAATAAAATTCATTGATAAATGTAAATACCTGAAAACTATCTTCAACGAGCTTTAGGAAGGCATCATTCGTGATGGAAACCTTTTTAGTTGCCACTTTTGCTTTCATGATGCCCCAAATCATCTCGATGGGATTTAAATCACAGTGATAGGGCGGTAACCTTATCACCTTGTGACCATGATTTGAGAGAATCGTATCTATTTCGTATACTGGCTCGGGTTTATGACGTCTCAAAATTGTGACCAATTTATCTTTAGATGCATTTTGGGGAAATGAGATGTTATTTAAACGCAGCCACTCAGCAATGACGTGTTTTCTATCGCCAGATGTTGGAGCTTTGTTAATTTGGAAAGAATGGCACCGGGCATTATCCATTATAACACACGTGGGTTCACTGAGATTGGGAATTAATCTCTGCAAAACCCATTTCTTAAAATTGTTCCTGTTCATGGAGTCATGATAATCGGCTTTCTTTTCCTTATCATTATATATTAGGAGTGCATTGGGAACAAATCCCGATAGTCCGCCGGCATGAACTATAATATATCGTTTGCCGGTTGAAACGGATTTCGACACACCGGGTTCATTTTCGCTTTGCCAGCATTTTGCGTGGTTAAGAGAAGTATGGATGTAAGTCTCATCTAAATAAACAAGAGGTATATTTTTGTCCCTTGCTTCTTTTATTTCGTCTAAATAACTTTCCCGCCAAACCACAATATCCGAACGCTCCTTCAATATGTACCGTTGGTTTCTGCACTTTTTGTATTTGAACCCCATACTATGCAATAGCAATCGCAAGTACTCCCTACTACCGGTAAAATCAATATCTTTTTTCAATTCGGTAAGCAGACTTTTGAGAGTTGGTACTTGCTTTCGCACAGCATAGAATTCATGAATTTTGTGCCTTATGGCACTACAGACGCCTTGAATGAGAAAAAATAAATAAATTAATAATTAATATACATATTTAGTACCAAGCTAACCAATTCATGACAATCGCACTATGAATATCATACCCGTCATGTCAACAACTAATTTCAAAACATTGTTTATTGGAATGCTGCTGAATCCTTCGTCCTTTTTCTGCCGCAACCATTTGAATGTATTTATAATAATGTTTTTTGCATCGGGGTGAAATTTCTTGGGCATTTTGATTTTAAAATCGATTTGTTTACATCGGTCACATTCAATGACTTCCAACGTCCGTTGTCAAAAAAAAACGTTGCCATTTAAATAAATTAGTTCCACTGAAAATCCGCAACATGGCGAGGGCTAAAAAGGAACAGCCCTTACATAATGCAGCTTATAGTTTTGATTTTCGTAGGCATACTAATATCTAAACTATTAAGGACAAGAATTTACAAATATATTTAAATCATTTTGTCTCATTGTATGAGACAAGTATTATTTATTATATTATGCCTCGGCGGAAATGAGGATTGCCTGATTCGTTATATAGCAACAGGCCTCTATTACGCTCTGCCTGCTAACCACCTCCTCAAACAATCCCATATTTTCCGGGCCCCTACAATACAATAATGTACTATTCAACTATTCATTGTCAAAAACAGTATAGGCATAGAGCCAAGTTCATCACGTTCCCGCCTACGTAATGCTTTCAACAATAACAATAATACCTACCCCAACAACTACTGCTTTTATCATAATAATTTCGGTGAGAAGGCCCGCAAATGCGAAAACCCGTGCAGTTTCGTGAAGGAAAACCAGCATTAGGGTTGTGGCAGGCGGTAAACAACCCTACAACTACGCTAAAACCGCACCGCCTCTTTATTACGGATCAACACACAAAAAAATAATTTCTTGTAGATACTGGCTCAGATGTGTGTGTTCTTCCTTACTCTTACCTAAATCGAAGACGCAAGCCGTCGTCCTATGAGCTTTACGCTGCTAACTCGACGCCAATAAAGACTTCGACTGGCCTTTCATCATTGCTGACGTCAGTAAGCCTATTATAGGAGCCGATCTGTTAACACATTACGGACTGCTGGTAGACTTAAAAAATCAACGGTTACTCGATCCCACCACAGGTATAGGTATATTCGCAAGACATGCCTCAGGTGATGACCCGCCGTCTGTCAGAATAATCGCAGGCACAACCGTCTACCACCAGCTTTTAGCCAAGTTTCCAGCTATTATAAGGCCCACTAGCGAAGTCGATAACGTCAAGCAAAACACCAGACACCACATATGAACTACTCCAGGTCCTCCTTCTGCCTGTAGAGCAAGACGCCTGCCACCGGAAAAGCTTGAAGTTGCCAAAGAGAAATTCGATGAGCTACTCCAGCAAGGTATCATACGACCCAGTAACAGCCCCTGGGCATCTCCATTACACATGGTAGCTAAGAAGTCTGGAGGATGGCGTCCTTGCGGCGACTACAGAGCGCTTAATGCGCGCACGTTGCCTGACCGTAACCCTCTCCGCCACATCGAAGGGTTCAGCATGTCTCTTCAAGGTGCTACGATCTTCAGCAAGGTTGACCTAGTCAACGCCTTTTATCAACTTCCAGTCAACGAAAACGATATCCAGAAGACAGCTGTCATTACACCTTTTGGACTCTTTGAGTTTGTCAAAATGCCATTCGGTCTACGCAACGCAGCCCAGACCTTCCAGAGGTTCGTAGACGAAGTGACCAGAGACCTGCCATTCTTTCGACCTTTCCCATATCTAGATGACATTTTAGTAACCTCTGAAAACGAATCCCAACACCTGGAACACATCAAGAGCCTATTCTAAAAACTCGAAGACTATGGCGTCATCATAATACAAAGTGTCAGCAATCGGTATCGAACCTCCTTCATCAATGATAGAAGTCATCCAACAGTATTCCAAACCGTCAACAGTCAAAGCACTTCGCAGATTATTAGGCAATGCAAATGCAAGCACCCCTTCACAATCTGCTCAAAAACGGCGTCAAGGGTACTGATCCCGTAGAATGGAGCCCTGATGCTCATACTGCGTTTGAAACGTGCAGACAAAGTCTTGCCCATGCCACCAGACTCACACATCCCAAGCAAAATTGCGAGCTTGCCCTCTACACGGATGCTTCAGATACAGCAATGGGAGCTGCTCTCCATCAGAAAGGCGATACAGACTGGGAACCTATTGCATTTTTCTCCAGGAAACTGACTCCAGCACAATCCAAATACAGTGCGTATGACAAAGAACTTCTTGCCGTGTACCAAGCTATTCATCACTTCCGACATTGGTTAGAAGGAAGACATTTTACTGTCTTCACTGATCATCGTCCACTTACGATACGTAGTCCTCGTCAGTTCCGACACCTGGAATTCATCGGCCAATTCACAACCGACATCAAGTACATCTGCGGCAACGACAACATAGTCGCCGATGCTCTATCAAGAGTGGAAGCGATCAGCAAACCAGTTAGTCCTCTAGAACTTGCCGCAGCCCAAGCTTCTGATGAAGAACTGCAACAACTCCTCAGCACTGACAGCCAAACTAGTCTGCTCATAAAAAAAATGGCCGTTGCTGATTCAAGAACCCTCATTTATTGCGACATTTCAACGTCTTCAGCAAAACCTTACATCCCAACATCCCTCAGACGACAGGTGTTCTATTCACTCCACAATCAGGCGCATCCCGGTGTTAAAGTGACATCAAAATTAGTCACCGACAGATACATGTGGCCAGGAATCAGAAAAGATTGTGCGACCTGGACACGCTCCTGTTTAGCGTGCCAAGCCGCCAAGACCAACCGCCATACCACCGCTGCACCTTTTGCACCACCTAACACCAGATTTGAGCACATACACGTTGACCTAGTTGGACCCCTTCCGTCGTCCCGAGACTAACGTTACTTCAAGACTCCCAGAAGCATACCTTCTAAAAAACATCGAAGCAGAAACTGTAGCACGGAAGTTGTTTTCCGAATGGATATGCCGCTATGGCCTGCCACTTCGGATAACCACAGACCAAGGTAGACAATTTCAGTCTGACCTCTTTTCATCCCTGTCTCGGCTATGTGGTTTCCAGCACATCCACACCACACCATATCACCCAGCCGCAAACGGTTTAGTTGAGCGCCTTCATCGACAACTCAAGGCTGCCCTAAAATGTCATAACAATATCTCTTTGTCAGATGACTTGCCGATTGTGATGATGGGTCTGCGAGCTGCCTATAAATAAGATATAGATGCGACACCAGCTGAAATGGCAAAGAGTAGTGTAATATACTGGGAAAATAGAGCCCTCTCACGGGTTATTCATGCAGACTGATTTGAAGCGCCATCTACATTTTTGAACAAGTACCATTCATATGTATACGTATAGCCAGCTACAGATATTCTTAAAATTTTATGGCTTGGCTTTCCAGTAACAAACTATTTTGCTCTCGTCTTGTCGTAATTATATTCGATTAATATTAATCTGAATTTAAGAATTACGACGAGACGAGAACAAAATAGTTTGTTACTGGGAAATACCTAACTAATTGGGCGGGAGGGTATAATGAAATGAAATGACAACAAGTATTATTTTATAGCTTTTTTTTTTTTTTTATAATGTTTACGTTTGTTGTAGGTAATATTTTTGTGCAGCTATTTTTACTTCGTCATCCCCATCATAGATTAACTTACCGGACAAAATCCGATTAACCGATTGACACCAGCTGTAAATTATTACATTTAATGTAACACTTAGAAATACATTTTTAAAATCATCTTTATGTTTTGGGCATTTAAAAGGATATGTAATTAATATTGTATCAACAATATAATACAAAAGTACACAAACTAAAAAACAACGTCCCTGTCGCACATTAAAATAAGCGTCCATATCGCAGAAATTTAACTTCACACGCGAAGTAAGTCAATACCCAAACGGAGGAGCAAGCGAGCAAGCTCAACTCGACGCTTGAAGTATTGTCCGGAATCGGAACCGGAATCGGAATCACCGGAATGCAATACAAATCACACTCAAATACAACCGTGGCCATGTTAAATGACCGGTAGGCAGGCAGGCAGGGTTGCCATTCCAAAAATCATGTTTCACTCGGCCAGATCTAATAAAATTAGATTATTCGTAGTATTATTTCAAAATAAAAGTATTTTTTGTGATTATTTTCAATGACAGGATATTTCTTATTGAATTATATTTAATGATAACATGCATGCAGTGACATCTATCGGAGACTCATGACATGGCCTCCCAACTCGAACAACGTATAATTATTACTTTAATAAACTCATAGATGGCGTCACAGGTATCGAGCGAAACATTTGAATCAGTAATCGTGAAGATTGAATGATTTTTGCACCTTAATAAACTCAACGTACCTTAATTACATCAAAAACATCCTTCTCTACATAAAGTAGGGTATATTTTATAAGTTTAATAAATGCAATAAATTTTATATTAACTCCATCTAACTCATAAAAAACTTATAAGTTTTCAAGCTTGCTACGCCTTATTAGGTACTGTCACTAGATGGTGCCATCACGGATCGCGAAACTACTATGCACTCACAGACCCCAAGCGTTTCGTTTTTACAAATTCTTGTTTGATGCGTAAAATCAATACTCAAAATACTTCTGTTATATTAATAGAGAAAATAATGTCTTGACGAATATAAATGAATATTACAACTTCAATGGTTAGTACAAACACGGAACGAACAACGAGCTATCTTTAACCATTGAAGTATCAAAACGCGCTGACAGTTTGTGTACAAACATTTAAACTACACTCGGCGTCAAAAAAATCGCACCTTTTGAAATTTTGACTTCAAGCTAATAAAGCTCTTAACTTATTTATTGTACCCTACCAATATTAGTATCATTTGAAAGCACAGTTAATAAACTTTAAAATCGGGCAAAACCGACCTTGTGTGCGTCTCCCGCACTGGAGGTGGACGTGGCCAGGGGTCCCTGACTGCTCATCGGTACATCACAGAGATCATGGAGGACCACGTGGTCCAGTATGCTTGTTTTGTCGGGCCTGAATTCACATTTATGCACGACAACGCCCGCTCTCATGGCGTTGATTGTTCGGGACTACCTGGATCAGGTTGGGATCCCCGTGATGCAGTGGCCAGCGAGAAGTCCTGACCTGAACCTCATAGAGCACCTTTGGGATGATCTGAAACGCCGGGTGCAATTAGGGCTAGGGGAGGTAACACTAGGTTTTAAGTTTAGTTTTAAGAATTTGTTTTACTGTAATTTTTAATTTTGTTATGTTTTTAGATTGTGTAATTTTGGCGTGAATAAATGTTTTTCCTCTTTTCATGAAAAACGTTTTTTTTAAGCTTAGTAATCGTTATCACATTTTTATTAATTAAAGGATTCAATAACCTTTAAAATGAGGCCCCACACTCATACCTTATCTTAGATTAAATAGGGTTTATAGCTGCTTGAAGTCAACATACCAAAAGGTGCGATTTTTTTGACGCCGAGTGTATAACTT
Organism: Acleris emargana; assembly: GCA_927399475.2. Lineage (NCBI taxonomy): Eukaryota > Metazoa > Arthropoda > Insecta > Lepidoptera > Tortricidae > Acleris > Acleris emargana. The sequence continues at coordinate 11,153,471 of OV656846.1, forward strand.
TGTTTCGTTGGATTCGGATAAAGTTGAAGTTGAAGGCGATATTTCCTTTTTATGTAAATACGCTCACCAAACTATTTTTAACTTATTCTTAATTCTCATGTAAGTGAATTGTAAAATTCTTATGAGAAAATAAATTCTTTAAACCTAATAAACCAGTTATTTTTACCTATTGCTTTTATTTATTGTCAGCAAAAAACTTCCCAAACATTTCATTAAAACATTCCTATTTTTTTTTTTTTTTTTATGGTATAGGAGGCAAACGAGCAGACGGATCGCCTGATGGAAAGCGATTACCGTCACCCATAGACACCTGCAGCACCACAGGAGTCAGTCCTGGACATCATTAATCAGGGCAGATGTTCCTATGAATTAATAAAACGCTACCACAATGTCACCGGTAGGATTATAGCCATTACATAATAATTTTAAGTCAACAATTTTCTTGACGTCTCATTCTTGAAGTCAATGCCATCTGGTGATACGTTACTAAAACTATTAGGTAGGCTGCCAGCATCCAGTGGTGGCTCAGATACGGCATCTACTGGTGTAACTACGGGACTAAAATTGCCTACCGAATTGCCTACATTAGGACGGCACGCTTTTGCTCTATGAGATTGGGTATCTGTACTTGTATTCTGTTATCTGTGCTCATGATAACAATCGGTGTTTTTATTGTTCAGAAATGTACATGGCGTAACTATCTATTTAACATAGCACAATGTAGGAGACTGTCCCCCCTCTGCGAAATGGTCTTCGGTCAGAACATCAGACTTCCCGGAGAATTTTTGTCACCTCACTCATCAGCATTACAATCTCAGCTAACGTTCGCATCTTCACTCAGATCTGCATTCCATCGCTTAGCTCCAGTCAATACATCATCTCACTCTCAACCATCCATCTTCGTTCACAAAGATTTAGCTACAGCATCACACGTATATGTCAGAAAGTTCGATAAGAAAGGCCTTCAAAATCCATATGAAGGTCCTTATAGAGTCACTGAAAGGAAAGATAAGTTCTTTAGCATCATTATCAATGGTTCACCTCGCGTTGTAGTTATCCATCAATAACGTCAAGCCAGCTTTTTTCAACGCAGACGATATCGCTCCGTCATCTGCTCCTGTTCTGCCACCTGTAGCTGTAACACCTGAGGAAACGCCTTTTAAGTTTCCACGCACACCTGAACCTGTGTCAACATCACCATCAACCTCCGGTCTCAAAGGGGGGCTGATGTGGCGACCTAGCGACATCTAACGGAAATTTGTATCAACCAGCCGCTAGCGCCACCAACGTCAGACAGCGGAACTAAGGATCCTACATCGCGCTAACGAAGTTTCGACAGCCGGTTAAACATATATACCACTTCCAACTTCATCCCAATGGACTTCGGTCCCCAGGCATAACACCCGCCTGGAGAGAGATCTCTCTATTGTCCTCTCTTCCTACATTGGTACATCCCGACGTGATCGTCATCCTACAAGATAATAAAGCAAAAGTTGTAATATTCAAACTTAACTAAAAAATATTTAAGTAAAGCTACATGAGCATACTACTAAACAGGATAGGAGATACAAAATATTATCATGTCAGTCGAAAGACGTCCACTGCTGGACATAGGCCTCCCTCAAGGCTCTCCACTCAGACCGGTCTTGTGCTTTTCGCATCCACCGCGTTCCCGCGATCCTTACAAGGTCGTTACTCCATCTTGTTGGAGGCCTACCAACAGCTCGTCTCCCGGTCTGCGGACGCCACTCAAGAACCTTCTGACCCCATCGGCCATCAGTCCTGCGTGCGATGTGCCCTGCCCACTGCCACTTCAGTTTAGCTATTCTTCGGGCTATGTCGGTAACTGTTGGGTGGTTAGACTTCTGATTTAAAATGCGTTTTTATCCAACATAGATTTAATAAAATTACTATGAGACTACAATTTCTAATTTTATTTGTTAAAATGTACGTGTGCGCTTGACCGCGTTCGATTCCTTTCTGGCTAGGTGGGGCGGCGGCACCAGCCGCAGCGCTGTGACGACACGGTGTCCCACCGTGTCTTGCTGTGCTCCAACAGTAACCTTAGTTCTACTCCGGATATCATCATTTCGGTCATTACTGGCAAGCTGGCAACACACACTAGTCAAAGACTTTTGACTTCAAACAATGCGGTAATTTGGACGAAAAGGTGCTGCGAAGCTTCCCGAACGCTGCCCAGCCGAGTCGGATTCGACGTGTCCTCTTTCTCAAAGTTGGACCTACCTAACTGGACCGTTTGTCCCAGGTAAATATAGTCGTCAACAACTTCGAGCGCAGGCCCGACTATCACGGGAGTTGGCGCGACATGGACATTGGACATGACTTTCGTCTTGTCCATGTTCATTCTCAAGCCAACTCAGTTGGAAACTCTACTGAGGTCAGTACGGGTGAGTGATGTACTCACCATTTATGTTGATACCTCGTCCTTTCCAGTCCAGAACCCTTAACAGAATCCTCCAATGCAGCGGTGAACAGCTTCGGAGAGTGCACATCTCCTTGTCTGACTCCCCACTGCAGAGGATAGGCTTCTTGCTCCGGTCCTGTAGTCGGACGGACCGTTGCCGTGTGGGTGCCGGCCGAGAATAGCACCACCCCATCTTTTCCCGTGGGTGTCGTAAGAGGCGACTAAGGCATAAACCGGAAAATGGGCAGCAGCGTCCTCCGCGGACTACATGGTATAACTGCGGTCGCCAACCCGACACACTCCGACGATGAGGATGATGAGGGATATTTCCAGAACCATGCATAGCTCCAAAACTCACTTCACGGTTGTTATGGGGGACTTCAACGCAAAACTGGGCAAACGAGACGGTGAAGAGCAGAGAGCGGGGAATTTTGGAGTGGGGCATAGGAATCACCGGGGCCACCTACAGGCCAGTTTTAAGGAGAAGGAGGGACTCTATTTGATGAACTCCTTCTTCAGAAAACGTGAGCATAGGAATTGGACCTGGATGAGCTCTGATGGTGTAACGAGGAATGAGATAGACTTTATCATGTCGACGAAAAAGCACATGGTCAATGATGTCTCCGTGATCAGTGCGGTTAAAACCGGGATTGATCACCGTATGGTTCGAGGCTTATTGAATATCCAGTTCAAGCTTGAAAGGTCTCGACTGATGAAGTCTACGCTCCGCCCGGCACCGGCTCAGCTCCGAAACCCCGAGAGCTTTCAGCTCGAACTTCAAAACCGTTTCGAGTGCCTCGGTAGCGACGTGGACGATTACAACGTCGGGTTTGTGGAAGCTGTCCAAACGGTCGAGTCTAAGTTCTTCAAGATCCGCCGTACCAGGAAGCTCTCAGACTCCACCCTTAGGCTTATGGAGGTGAGGCGCGAAATGATTCTGCAGTACTCTGATGACGCTTGTCGCTATCGGCAGCTCAAGAGACAGATCTCGAAGTTGTGGCGTCAAAATGTGTGCCTAAAACGACGCCGCCAAATTGTATGTTGGCAACATTGTGAAATGTAAATAGCTCGCTCACCAGGGCCGCTACACAGCGCGGACGCACTATTTTTTCTTCCGATGTATATGTATTAAACACAAGATTAAATCCAGTAAAAACTATCTCCGGAATTTCTCTTCTCACCACTGCAACGAGCCCCGCTACGCAACACGTATATAAACGGGTATTACCACTCGGCACGGCTACCCCAAATTGGTGACCACGACGTGTACGTCCATAAGCGTCAAGTTTGGACGTTTACCTTGGACATTGCGGAGGTTCCACTTTTGTCTCATGGCGGCCCTCGACATCGAAGCCTGGTGTGCATCGTTCGAGGCCAGTTTCCACAAAGTGCAGTGAGTGTATGTTGCAATAAAAGTTACGAAAAAGTGCATTTGAACAAACTTGCCTACAACCGGTTTTATCCAGTTCATCTACGTATCCAGTACCTATTTCAGTTTTCCCGTAAAAATATCCTGCAAAGAAACTGACAGTGATTGCAACTATTGGTACCTATTAGCGTTTATTCTATTATTTAACAGAACTACAGTGTTTATACTATTTGGTTTTATGTTGACAATTAATTAATTCAACTGTTTGGTCTAATTACTTACTAATGCCAATTAACTTTAAATACTAACTGCCGCACTCAGAGACGTCAATTAAATTTAATCCTGGTTTAGTGACGTGTTGTCTTATTCTATTGCTGTAGCAAAGAAAGTGACAGCAGCAACTTTAATCAAGTATTAAAAAAAATTGACGTCTCTGAGTGCGGCAGTAAGTTTTGCTAATTTTCGGTTTTTCTACGAATTTTCTGCATTTAAATAATTGTATGTGGATTTTCATTAATGGTGTTTTGTTTATTTATTAGACATAACCGCATTTGTCTTTAAGCACATGTCTGCTACATTGTTTGAAGAGCGCATTTACTAATTAATATTTGGTGTGCGTTTTATCTTGTGTTGTGTGCAGGCATGCAATATTGCATTTTATGATTTTAGTCTAACTTTTTAACAAATTTTGTGTTTTGTGGGTCTGGCTCCCTGCGGGTGAAGGATAAATTTAAAAACTAACCCTTTTCTTTAACCGTAACTATTTTCTTTCTTGGGTGTGGTATCTGAATATATTCCAGAATGTCTGTCGAAGAGCTGCAAACCCAGCTGGAAGCCCTGCAGGTGCAGAATGCTGCTCTTCAAGCGCGACTACGACCCCAAACTTGTGAATCTTCAGCCGATACCTAAGATGTCTACAAAGTAGCTGTCAAGTTACCTCCTTTTTGGTCTGACAGGCCCGCAGTGTGGTTCACACAAGCCGCGGCCCAATTCCACTTGGCAGGAATTTCTAGTGACATGACAAAATTTAGTCATGTCATTAGTATTATTGAACAACGTCTAATAGGTGACATCGAAGATATAATTATGGACCCACCGGAGGAACACAAGTACGACACACTAAAACGTGAGCTTATTAGAAGACTTTCTGTGTCTGATGACCAGCGCATTGAACGCCTACTTAGTGATGAAGAGCGGGGTGACCGAAAACCTACAGCTTTCTTGCGGCACCTTCGGTCTCTCGCCGGTCCCTCTAAAGATGATAGCATACTGCGGCGATTGTGGATGCGTCGCTTACATGGCCACGTGCAGGCTATACTTACTGCACAGTCAGATCTCAGCTTAGACAAATTGGCAGAGCTGACGGACAAGATCATTGAGGTTACTCCTGGACCTCCGAGTATCTACAAGGTGGACAGTAAAGCTACCAGCGGACAACCTGACCTCAAAACTGTCATGGAACGCATAGACAAGCTTGGTCAGCAGGTTGCTGCTTTAACCGACAAGCAGCAGCGTGGAAGATCCAGTGGCCGATCCGCATCTAGGGGTGCAAGCCGCAGCGGCACTCCAACCAATGCTGCAAAAGCGTACTGGTACCATAAGAAATTTGGTACAAAGGCAGCCAAGTGCATCCCTCCATGCAACTGGACAGCGGAAAACTCGACCAGCAGTCAGTAAAGGCGGATTCTGACTGCTGCCAGATCGAACCCCACACCCGCCGCCTTTTTGTCACCGACAAGGTTACCATGTTACCAAGCATCAATATCTGATCGACACAGGTTCCGATTTATGTTGTTACCCATACCGCTGGCTTAGAGAGCAGAGGCCACCCACCGACTGGGAACTCAGCGCAGCCAACGGCAGCACAATTAAAACCTTCGGAACTGTCAATCTTAAACTTGATTTTGGACTGCGGCGCAATTTTACCTGGCAGTTTGTGGTAGCTGACGTCAATACAGCCATTATCGGTTCAGACTTTTTGTCCCATTACCATTTGCTACCTAACTGTCACGATAAGAGGCTTGTTGACGGCAGCACGGGCGTTAAGGCCATTGCTTCTACTGCTACTACCTTGCAGTCCAGCGTCAAGTCTATTGATTCTCAGAACTCTTCATTTGCACAGGTGCTTGCTGAGTTCCCAGACATCACCAAACCTCCTGGTTTCCCACGGTTTGTTAAACATAGCACGGTACATCATATTAGGACAACTGAAGGGCCACCTATTTCTTGCCGGCCCCGGCGCCTGGCACCCCAGAAATTATCTGCTGCCAAGCGCGAATTTGAGGACATGGTGCGCAGTGGTACAGCTCGACCATCTGAAAGTGCTTGGTCGTCTCCTTTACATATGACCACGAAAAAGGACCAGTCCTGGCGTCCCTGTGGCGACTACCGCGCCTTGAACGCCAGAACTACTCCTGACCGGTACCCCGTGCGCCACATTAACGACTTCGCTTACAATCTTGCTGGAGCTACCGTTTTTAGCACCCTCGATCTTGTGAAGGCGTACCAACAAATCCCGGTGGCCGAGGATGACATCCCCAAGACCGCCATCGTTACCCCGTTCGGCCTCTTCGAATTTCCTTTTATGAGTTTTGGATTACGAAATGCTGGACAAAGTTTTCAAAGATTTATCGATGAGGTCACACGGGGCCTTGATTTTGTATTTCCCTACGTGGATGACATCCTCGTCTTCTCGAAAGATGAGGCTCAACACAGGGAACACCTCAGAACGCTCTTCAAGCGTCTGCACGATTATGGAGCGGTGATTAATCCCTCTAAGTGCGTTTTAGGCGCACCCGAAGTACACCGTGTCCAATAAGTTTGCATACAGTTTAGATTCGCAATAAAATAAATGTACAAACAGTTAATACAATCAAAAGTATATTTTATTAATGGTACACGTATAGGGTTTGCAATATTCGTCCAATTTTAGTATTCGAATAATACGAATACTTAGATTTTCAATATTCGAATATTCGAATATTTCGAATAATTCGAATATTTTTGAAAATAAAACAAAAAAAATATTCTAAGTTGTATAATTGTAAAATCTGTAATGTAAAATTAAACTTTTTGGCAATCAACATTTGGTATTTGGTAAATCTTACCGCAAACACTACATACATGTTTGTAAGGTGAGGTGAAAGAGAGAGTGGACAGTTAGATTTGCCAACAGGCCAACTTTAATGAACAAATACAAACTTATTTTCCATATCATATACACTTGGGAGCAAAGAAATCGAGCCACCGTTGCAATTTTTACTTCGATGCTGATTGTACAAAGGTCGTAAGTGTTATCATGAAAATTCGAATGCCATATGATAGGTAATTTCGTCTTCTATCGAATGACACAATTTTAGTGGTGGGGATGGGTATATCCCGTCATTATGGGCAATAACAATACCCCTCTCAAATTAGCTCATTAGTTCACATATTGTACATACATCATTTGTTTATGATACGACATCCTGAACACATCTCTTCTCGATTCTACTGGAAAACCTTGAAGAAACATGGATACTACCCCGTCTGAAGCCGCCCAGGCAATTGCTCTGTTGCAAACAGGGTTGGGTCAACGTGAAGTGGCCCGACAACTGAACCTGACACGATCATCTGTCCAACGTGTGTTCCAGAGGTTCCAAGCGACTGGTGCTTTCTCCAGAAGACCTGGCACTGGCCGGGTACGCTCTACCTCGGAGCAAGATGACGCTTCATTGTGCTGTCAACTCGCTACGGAATCGACGACTCAATGCTGTTCAGCTTCAGCGGAAGCTACGAGAGACCCGGAATGTGTCCATCAGCCGATGGACTGTTAGAAGGAGACTTGCAGAGAAGAATTTAACTTTACACAAGGCTGCGAATGGCCCTAAACTCACTCCGAGTCACCGTCAAACACGTCTTCGCTTTGCTCAGGAACATGAAAACTGGACCTTTGAGCAATGGAGGACAGTACTCTTCTCTGACGAGTGCAGGATTTGTCTTTTTGGCAATGACGGCAGGGAGAGGGTCTACCGAAGGCCGGGAGAGCGATTTTCGCAAAGCTGCATCGAAGAACGAGTCGCATATGGAGGCGGTTCATGCATGGTCTGGGCCGGCATTTCTTTGGAAGTGAAGACAGACATTGTGTTCGTCACTGGGCCTGGTGTCGGGCCAAATTCAAGAGGATTGACTGCTCATCGGTACATTGAAGAGGTCCTCGCTGAACATGTGGTCCCATTTGCTGGCTACATCGGTGACAACTTCATGCTGATGCAAGATAACGCCGGACCACATACAACTCGGATCACTCAGGAGTACCTAAGAGAGGTCGATATCCCTACCATTGAACCCGATAGAGCACGTCTGGGACGAGCTCAAGAGGCGAATCCGGGCCAGGGATTCCGCTCCTGAGATCCTGCACCAGCTCAAGACAGCGATCGAGGAAGAATGGGCGGACATACCTCAAGAATTTCATCAAAAACTCGTGCGTTCGATGAAAAATCACATGCGTGCATGTCGATTGGCCAGAGCAGGGAATACACGTTATTAAAAATCGATAATTTGTTTTAATTTTCATAAAACTCTTTTAATTATTCCCTTGTATTTTTCTGTTCTAAATAATCTAATAAATACATTTTGAGAGCCTTGCGGTTTTCGGCCCTGAAATGCACTGAAAAATCCACCCCTACCATTAAAATTTTTGTCATTCGATAGAAGACAACATTACCTATCATACGGCATTCGAATTTTCATGATAACACTTACGACCTTTATACAATTAGCATTGACGTAAAAATTGCAAGGGCGGCTCGATTTCTTTGCTCCCAAGTGTATATACATGGTATACAAATAAAAACTTATGATAAAAACTTATTTTCCATTATGTAGCAGGTAGCCGGACTCGCCAGCTGGCTACCCCTTTCACCAATTACTGTACGGTAGTTAGTTCATTCTAGAAAGTTTGATTTTAGCTAAGATAAAGAAAAATAGGTAATTATATTGTTTGTCTTAAAGTTATTTTTGATATTTAAATCTATTTCCACGGAGTTGTTAATGTGAAGGATAATTAATCCTGGCATTTTGTTGTAGTGTTTCGCTAGATTAAATAATTACAGACATATTTTTGCACTATTCGAAATATTCGTTTTATTCGAATAATTAATACTGTCGAATTCGAATAATATTTATGGCGAATAATTCGAATATTCGAATATTCGAATATTCGGATTGCAAACCCTACACACGTATGTATAATATTTACAACAAATGTTTCGGAATAACTCCACCTTTAACTTTTGTTACTAGCTTCAAACGTTTCTCAAATGAATCACACGCGGCACGCACCGCTTCCATTGGTATTTGGTCCCAAATATGCTCGATAACCTTTTTGAAATGATCCAGGTTTGCGATTTTATAATCATGTAGTTTCGAGAGCATGTACGACCACACGAAATAATCTAATACATTCAAGTCCGGAGAACTGGGTGGCCATTCATGTTTCGGCAGAAAATCGGTCAAATTAGCCTGACACCAAGCTTGAACAGCGTTTGCCGTGTGTGAAGGAGCTCCGTCTTGTTGGAAAACATAATATTCGTTCTCAAACATCCTTTTTAAATTTAAAGCAACAATTTTCTCCAAAACCTCGGATTGATAGTATTGAGCATTCATTTTAACGCCTTTATCGATAAATACTAGAGGTAGTTTACCCCGCTTACAAACTGCACCCCACACCATCACCGATGGTGAGCTCTGGAACCTAGGAACATTTTTCTGGTTGTCCGGAATGTCTTCTATCATTGGTGCCCACAATCGATCATTTTGGGCGTTATGAGGCTGTTCTAACACGAACAGTTTCTCGTCAGAAAATACAAACTGATCCCCTGCGTGCCAAGAAAGTATTATGTTGGATCTTTGTACTCTCTTTTTCTTGGTCGCTTCGGAAATGCCATGAACTTTTCGTTTTTTGTAGGCATGGCATCCAAGATCCACCCTCAAAATATTGTGTACCGATCCTTTTGAAATTTTCAGCTCGGCAGCCAATTTCGGATAGAACGGTATTTTTTCCGCCGAAGTCGCTCTCTCACAATCTTTACTACTCTATCGGTTCTAGCTGAACGTGGCCGACCGGATCTTTTCCTGTCTTCTACTGAGGAGGTCTCTTTATACCTTTTGATTGTGGTGTAAACTAGATTGCGTTTAATTCCAAGGGGTTTTAAGGCCTTAAAGTAGCACCTGGGCTGTCGCCATTGCTAAATTTTCTGATAATCGTTTCACTAAACTGTTTCATCGTGGATTAAAAGAAAACTACAAATGCTTGATGTTTGAAATGATTGTATTTTGTTAACGACACCATACTTTATTAATTGAAATAAGAATTCGATGGCCTGTAGTCTGTATGTCTTTAGGGTTAGTGCAAAAAGATGTGTATTCGAACTTATTGGACACGGTGTAGTGTTCCTGGGTTTCCACATTAGCTCACAAGGCACCCGCCCTCCTCAAGATCGCATCCAAGCCTTAATAGATTTCCCGCCTCCGAAGACTGTCCAAGGTTGTGCGCCGTTTCCTCGGCATGATAAATTATTATCGCCGCTACATGCCTCACGCCGCTCAGTCTCAGGCGCCTTTGATTGATGCAGTAGTCGCAACCAATGGGAAGGGTACTAAACCATTCTTATGGACACCTGAGCTCCTGATGCATTTTGAAACCTGCAAATCAGGCCTTTCAAACGCAACTTTACTGCAGCATCCGGTCAACGACGCACCCCTTGGCCTGTTTACGGACGCGTCTAGTGTCCATTTAGGATCTTGCCTTCAGCAGTTTGTTAACGACCAATGGTGCCCTATTGCCTTTTTCAGCAAAAAGTTGACCCCCCAAAAGGCTCAGTGGCCAGCGTACTACCGAGAGCTACTGGCGGTGTATGAAAGCGTACAACACTTCCGTCATATTCTCGAAGTTCAGCACGTTACTATTTATACTGACCACAAGCCATTGCTGTACGCTTTCGTACAGCGACGTGAAAAGCTTCCTCCGTCTCAGCTGAACCAGCTGTCATTCATCGGCCAGTTTACGACTGACATCCGCTATATAAAAGGAGAGGATAACGTCGTCGCTGATGCAATGTCGCGAATTGAAGCCATCTCTTTAGAAGAGGACTATGAAGCTCTCTCTAAATCTCAGCAAGAGGACCCAGAACTCGTCGACCTTCGTCAAGGAGCCTCAAGCCTTCAGCTTTCTCGTATTGCTGTTCCTGGTACTGAGGTCTTCATTCTTTGTGACGTTTCTACTGGCAAGCCTCGTCCCTATCTGACCCCTTCGTTTCGTCGCGCGGTGTTTGACAAGTTACATAACTTGAGTCACCCCGGCGTCAGAGCCACCACTCGACTCTTGGTAGGTCGCTATGTCTGGCCTTCCATTGGGAAAGACTGTCGCAGGTGGGCACAGTCTTGTCTCGCGTGCCAACGCAGCAAAGTTTCAAGACACACTTCGGCTCCTCTAGGTACAATAGAGCAACCATCTGGTCGATTCACCCATGTCCATATTGACATAGTTGGCCCTCTGCCCGTCTGCGATGATTTTCGTTATTGTCTCACCGCTATTGACAGGGTTTCTAGGTGGCCAGAGGTGTGGCCTATGCGCTCCATCACTGCCGATGAGGTGGCCGATACCTTCGTCCAAGGATGGGTCGCTCGTTTTGGTGTCCCTTCTACCATAACAACTGACCAGGGCACCCAGTTCGAATCCGACCTGTTCCGGCGCCTTATGCAAACTTTTGAGACAAAGCGCATTCGGACAACCGCATACCATCCTTGTGCGAACGGAATGATTGAGCGACTCCATCGCCAGTTAAAGGCCGCACTTATGTGCCACTCTGACTCTTGGACACGCGCTCTTCCTCTCGTCCTACTCGGCATGCGTACCGCCTACAAGGAAGACTTGAAGGCTACGGCTGCGGAAATCACGAATGGAGAACCTCTACGTTTACCCGGAGAAATGTTGGTTTCCGATTCTGGCGAAAACCTGCTGGTCGATTCCGCTGATTTCGTCGTCCAACTGCGAAGAAAGATGTCATCACTTCGTCCAGCTCCCGCCTCTCGCCACTGGACTCCTTCTGTTTTCATCTCAAAGGACTTACCCACCGCATCTCACGTTTTCCTTCGTGACGACACAGTTCGGCGCCCATTGCAACCTCCTTATAAAGGTCCTTTCGCCGTATTACAGCGTTCCGCGGACGGGAAGACACTGACCTTGGATATCAAAAACAGGAAGGTTGTAGTGAGCGTCGACCGCGTCAAACCAGCCTTTCTTAATTCTGACCCTAGCCCGCCGGTTACTTCGTTACCTACGGATTTGCCTCGAGCACAGCCTGCAGCTGCACTTGCGCCTTGCCCTATAGCGGCGCCTGCGCCTTCAGATACCACAGCCCCTTCGAAACGGCCTTATATAACCAGGTCTGGCCGCCACGTGAGTTTCCAGAATCGTAATGATTTTAGTTACTTTTAATTATTTTTTTTATATTATTTTTTAATTATTGTTTTTTTTGTTTATCCTTCTCCGTGGGGGGGTGGTGTGGCGTCAAAATGTGTGCCTAAAACGACGCCACCAAATTGTATGTTGGCAGCATTGTGAAATGTAAATAGCTCGCTCACCAGGGCCGCTACACAGCGCGGACGCACTATTTTTTCTTCCGATGTATATGTATTAAACACAAGATTAAATCCAGTAAAAACTATCTCCGGAATTTCTCATCTCACCATTGCAACGAGCCCCGCTACGCAACACGTATATAAACGGGTATTACCACTCGGTACGGCTACCCCAAAAAGTCTTTGAAGCGTGATATAGGTACGCCGATTCAATACTAAAAGTATTGAAGAGGCTATTGAGCGTAACAGAGGCTCTAATCTAAGGTGTTTGCCAGGGATCTGTCTGTTGGCCAAACCCAATTGATGAAGCTGAAGTCCGACGACGGCAGAGTCATTTCATCAAAATCTGAGCTATTGGTGGAAGTTGAGAAGTTTTATGGACAGCTGTACACGACAACCAGAACACCCGTCAAAAATATAGCTAAAGACCCGAGGGCTAGATTAACCCGACACTATACCGAAGATCTCCTGCCTGTACGAGATTTGTATGGCCCTCAAACAGCTTAAGAATGGCAAAGCCCCAGGTGAGGATGGAATTACAGCCGAACTCCTGAAGGCGGGTGTTAAACCCATCCTTAGGGGCCTTCAGACGCTGTTTAGCTCCGTCCTCCACGAAGGGAGAACGCCGAAAGCATGGAACAGAGGTGTGGTGGTTCTCTTCTTCAAGAAAGTTGACAAAGCTTTGCTGAAGAACTATAGACCCATCTCACTTCTGAGCCATGTTTACGAGCTGTTTTCAAGGGTCAACACAAATCGTCTCGCGCGCAGGTTTGACGATTTCCAGCCTCCCGAAAAAGCCGGTTTCCGAAAAGTCTATAGTACCGTAGACCACATACATGCGTTGCGGCAGGTTATACAGAAGACCGAAGAGTATAACCTCCCCAGACATGGGCTGTGCTGCAGTCTCTCCAGCGGTGCCAACCGTGTACGAAAACGCCACTATACAAAATATACGAAGATAAAAAAAATATGTTTGATGTGCGTACAATATGGATTAGGCGCACTTTCAAATAAAATTACTCGTTTTTTACCGAAGGGATACATCTATTGATATTATCTTTAGTCACAGAACAGATAGGTACAGAAGACAATCTACATACAAAGTGCGCTCGAGCAACGCACACATAGACACCGCTCACGGACACAATATCTCAGACGAGTTGAGACGCGTGCGAGCGCGAGTGCCGTCCGCTTGACACGCGTCGCTTCTGTGGACTTTTTTGTGCTATAATTAGGTATAATGGTGCAACAAAAAATAAGTTATTAAAACTGTTCAGTGGACGGTTGCTTAAATTCCACTTTAAACGGTGAATTGTCCTTTTTCAAGCTACCAGTGGCTTCAGAGAGGTAAGTAGGTATCTGCTTGTATTTCAATGGTTCGTTTTAACGTTACACAGAAGAATTAGGTAGGTAAGCGCCCCGCCCCGGCCGGCCCCCGAAGAATATATGTAAGATCGATTTAAATAATAGTTTCCTATTTTGAATCAGTATAAACGAAGTACTTAACTATATTTTTGTAAGGTAAATTCACGCCACCTTACGTAAGTTGAAAACATGTTTTTTTGTTTGTGTAGATATTGTGTTGTTTTTACTGTCTTTTGATAGGTTTAGGTCTAAAACGTATATGGTAATGGAAATTGTGTAACTAGGGTAATCCGTTTAGAAGTTATAAGGAATTTTGGATAATGAAAATTGACAAACGTACAATTTTGTATGTGTCTGCTCTGTAAACTTTTTGTATTGTAATACCTAGTAGGTAGGTTTATTGTTTTGTTTTGTAGGATACGTTTTTTGCTATTACGGGCTATGCCCCTCCACTTTAATATTAATTCGTCTGGTCGGCTATTTTTGAAGTTACCTACGGTATATTTTATATTTTCTGTGACAAATTTGTAATATAGGTAACAATGTCATTAAATATTTTTTTAGTTATTGTTAATTTATATTTCCATTCTTCCAGTTTCATTCTCAACAATAAATCAAACGACTAGATACCTACGAGTGCCACAACCGCGATAGTTTTTTATGCATAAGCCATAGTTGACAACCCTAGAGCGACCGCCGAGCGTAGGTATGAAAAGTGAAGTACATACATGTGATTAACTTCTGTACTTTTTTTTTTTTTTTTTTTTTTTTGCCCCCGCGGCGACTTGAACAGCTACTACCGCAGGGATATGGCTTCCACGTGAAGTGATTTCGCCAGTGTCAAGGTTTATATGAGTATAAAACACAATCCAATCTTCTCTAGGAAGATTGGGGGCAACGTTGTACGGTGATTTGTAGGTCAGAGGTCAAGATAGTTTTAACCTCTGCACCACTGCGAGTCCACTTGAAACGAGAAGAAAGATGCCAGATACACGAAATAAGTCCAAGTCTTCAATCACTGTGCGACACTAAGGCATAAAAAGTACAAATCACTATCAGAAAAGAACTTTGAACACCTAATTACCCAAAAATTAAAGTCTAAAACAAATTACACGTCCGCCATCTTTTAACGTTGCAAATGGCCCACTTCTGTACTTATTCTGTGCTTTAGTCTACTACCTGTCACCAAATACCTACTACCTGTCACGTTGTCACAGAAACCATTCTAGGTACATTGACCAAATGATAAGCTTGCATAAGTTACTAATAAGAAATGAGCATGGAAGAGGTTCCGAAATCAGGAAAAAGGTAGGTTTTCCACTAGGGCAGATCCAGGAAAGTGTCAAGAGCCTATCTTATATATTCATTTAGCATCTTCTGTGGTTTTCTGTCAAAAATATATGACTACAATCGGTAGGTACCTATTCTTTAAAATGTTACAAAATATGGAAAATAATTTCTAGAACTTCTAACTTCAAATCCTTTTATTTGCAAAATTTTGCATTTCTTTGGCATTATTTATTATTTTTCGTAATCAGTAGTTCAGTGGCTATGTGAAAAATACTTTTTTTTAATTTCTAAATGACGAAGTTTTTACACAAAAACTAGTTTTAGGTCGAAAGGCAGGTATTTAAAAAAATATCTAAAATCGTGAATATCTCGATAACCAATGAGTTTTGACCCCTGGTTGACTGGACTTAAATCATTACAAATGAGCTGTAGAATAAAGGAATACGGCGAATTTCCAATCACCTGTATAGATGACTCTTTTTAATGAAGGGCATTTGTAACAGGTGCGAAGATAACTATTCTATTGGCCGTTTTTATACTCCCTCTATGCGTTTGTGTAACCCAGTTTTTGACAGCCCAAAGCGAAGCGACGTCTGCTTGAAATCGACCGGCGCGATAATCATCTGCTATATAATATAACACACTCCACCGACAAGAGCATAGCTCTTAAGTTATGAAGAAGAACACATATAATATCTATCCTTTTCCTTATAACTTTGGCAACACTGAGGCAAATGCCAAATATTGAGTTATTTTGACAGGGCCAAAAATATAACCTCATAACCGATTTTATTAACATCACACTTGTAAATACCCCAAGGAAGATAAGGTAACCGGTTCTTCTAATTGAACAACATTACTCTATGAATTGTCTGCCATTAATAATCCCAAACTTTTTGATTTTAGACAAGATGCAGCGATTGGTGTCGTTGGTTAAAATTATGTCAACCGTAAAAGAAAAAATATCAAGTGGAAACCTCAATACGATTACTTCTTTCTTTAGTACATATCAGAATCCTTTTGTCAGGCTACCTTTATTAGCTACAAGCACTCCCATCGTCAATCAAGTTTGTTCATTTAAAGTGAAAGGTCGCGTAAGAAGGCGGTGCAAGTACTGCTACGTTGTGGTTCGAGATCAGAGGTCGTACGTTATTTGCCCAAAGTTTCCTCGCCATAAGCAGATGGCTATGAAGCCAAAACCTCATAATACCTGGATTCTAACAGATGCCACACAGAGCCCTTTAAGAGCTTGGTAAATTTAGTTCATTTTAAGAACATAGTGTCACTTTTTTAGTATAACAAGAAATGCAATTGGAGATTCTAATACAATTATGTTGATTGAGGTAAAATAAAATGAAAAACATTATAAATGATTTGTTTTTATTTAACATTCTAAGTATATAATAAGTAACATATGTTGTTCACATCACCTAACTAGCATGTTCATGGTATAATAATAAATTTACAGCTCTAATTATGAACTTGAAGTTAAAATGTTGTAACCTAGTGAGTTAAACTTCAAAATAGAAATTCTATCACTAAATATTTTCATTTAAAGTCCCCTGCCGCTTCTACCTGTATGTATTTTTTAGGCATAGGCCTTAACCTATAGGCCTCACTTATGTTTTTTAAGAAAATAAGAAGATGGGATCCATGGTCGATGGGAGCTTCGCTGGACCAGTAACCCACAGCTCTAACAAGGGCAACTGGGTGGAATGACCAGAAGACCGAACAACCGCCTGCCTGATCCGGCCAGGCATCCCCATTCATCATCATTATCATTATCATCAATTATTTTCTAATTAACTTTTCAAACCCCGATACATATGTGGATAAAACAAAACGGTCATTAATATCTTAAATTAGAATTCAAGTACTTTTTGATACTGGCTCCTTCGGGAGCCGGCGGGTACCAAAAGGTTAAAAAAACTACTAGATGGATTTTGATGTGGTACCACCATGATGGACCATTTCTCCAGGCAGGTTTAATTTAAACAGTATAATAAATTGGCAATTCATCGAAAATATCCTGGATCACTAGCATGGCATAAATAAAGGTTTATCAATCATGTATATAAAGATTATCCCCAAAGGGGTAAAATAAAACTAAAAGAAATTATAAATAAATATCAGGGGACTTGCACAAAATAGTACCTTTGCAAATCATATATCTTCATTTATGCTATGGCCAGGGTCCAGGAGTTGGATTGAGCTGTAAAAACAAAAATAGGTACACATTAGTTAAATTTTAATTGAAATAAATCATATTAGGTTGGGGCAAAAGTATTTTCGTATTTTGAATGTGTTATTAGTTATTAAATCTCTTTGACTGTACTGAATGTAACTGGCTGGTTTTAATACCATTAAATGTTGACATTCTGAAGATGCAATAAAAATATTAAAAAAAATGTTCCCGCCATTTTTCAATTGTTTTTCAAGCAAGCAAAATGAACGTATGTGCGGAAGAAATTCGGTACATTTTAAAGTTTTATTACATTTTGAAAAGGCGGGAAACTTCGAAGTGGGCGGCCGCGATTTTTTTCTCTTAAATAGGAAAAACATTTGCCTATCAAAATATTGTGATCAGTATTGTATATTATATTTGTATATTAAGTAGATTAGTTTGTAAATATTGCAGTAATTTGGTAAGTTTTATTTATTTATATCGCAATGGACATTTCGGATGACCCCGGCGGGGGCTCAGTCCCATTACCGGTTAGTTTTGTAGTCGTATCAAATGAATCGGGAATGGAGACAGATACGTCTTCAGTATCTAAACGGCACAAACGCAGTCGCGTACACAAATCTCAAAAAAGAAAAAAGGAGCATGGTACTGCTATGTTAATATCTGATTCCAAAGATTGCCACTGCACGGGTCAGGATAGTGATGTGACCGAACCACCGGAAATTAAAAATCCTCCTACTCCTATTAATTTCTCTCCCGTTGTTGATTCAACTCCCCAAAAGTCTCCCCCGGTCATAGTAACAAGAAACCTCTATGATTCGACAGATATTGCTCCATACATAGTGCATATTCAACGCCAACAAGAGTCTCCTAATGACGGCACCACGCTCCACCCCATCTCATTGGGCAAGTTTTTAAAACGCTACGCATTTCGCAACATCATTGATGGTAGTGTTAAGAGAATCGGTAGAAACAGGTGTTCAATATCTTTTTCCAAACATGATGACGCAAATGCTCTCATTGGTCATAAAAGCCTGGTTGAATATAAATTTAAAGCCTTTATACCTTCATACAATATCTCTCGGATGGGTGTTGTCCGAGGTATCCCTACAGATCTTTCTCCCGAAGAAATAATTGAATCAACATCAGTTCCGAATGGATGTGGCAAAATATTGAAAGTTAGACGCATTAATACTAAACAAATTATTGATGGAACACCTATTTGGAAGCCGACACAGACAGTGGTTGTAACATTTGATGGTCAGGTTCTTCCTAGCCGTATTTTCATGTGTTATAATTCACTCCAAGTGCAACTGTATACATACCCAACCATTCAATGTTACAACTGCTGCCACTTTGGACATACAAAGATTCAGTGTAGGTCAAAACCACGCTGTTACAAGTGTGGTAGGGATCCCTCTGGGGACACTTGTAATACTAGTGAGGATTTCTTGTCTTGCTGTTTGTGCGGAGGTGTACATTTCGCAACTAACAAGTCATGCCCAGAATTTCTTAGACAACAAAATATTAAGTATGCCATGGCGGACAAGTGCATATCATATGCGGAAGCATCCAGATTGCTACCACCCTTAACTAAGTCTTATGCTGAGATTTTAGCTATGCCTAAAGACCAACCTACCATATTGAGTAATAATACTAATCATTTCAGACAGCCATCCACCTCCCCAATGTCATACAGAAAGACTGTTTTTGCAAAACCTCGCTTACCTCCTAAGTTAGGTAAAGGTTATAATATTAAGGAGCATAATGGATTAGTCCAACAACCAGCTTCATCACTGATGAATGGTTGTGCTTTAAAAAAAATTAATACAGATAGCACACTCAATATTTCTGATATTATTTCTCTTTTAAATTCTCTCATTAAGTCAAAAGTAATTGAACCGTCCAACGCTGCTAAATTATCTGATGCTATCACAGTACTTAACAACCATAATGGATCATCACAGATCCAAAGCAGTTCAGTGGAACTGCCGAAGCATTATGAATAAAAAAAGTGAACTCTTTTATTTAGTTAATAATTTTAACCCATTTGTTATAGCATTAGCAGAAACTTGGCTCAAGCCAGGTTCTGTATTTAAATTAAGTGGCTTCTCCTGCCTCAGGGATGACAGGTCTGATGGCTATGGAGGAGCTGCTCTTCTCATTAAAAACTCTCTTTCATTTTCCCAATTCCCAGTACATAGTGATGATAACTTTTCAGTTGTAGCTTGCATAATCAATGGAGTCTGTTTTGTATCCATTTATATACCTAAACCTTCACTCCATGTTTTTAGTGAATTAGATGTTTCATTTTCTACTATCCCAAAACCAGTGATTATTATGGGAGATTTTAATTCTCAACATAGATCATGGGGTAGCTCATTATCCAACTGTCATGGTGAGGACCTTTTAAGCTTAATAGATAAACATAATCTCTGCATACTTAATAATGGGTCTCCCACGCGTCGCACGGAACCAACAGAGAATGATAGTGCTATTGATTTAACCATAACATCTCCTAGTCTAGCTTCCACTATTTATTGGGAAACTCTACACTCTACACATGGCAGTGACCATTTTCCAATAGTTTTAAATTTATCCGTGTTCATAGTTAATAATATTCCTAGGCCTCCTCCTCGTATGAAATATAGATTAATTAGTGATAATTGGAGTGACTACAAGCAAAGTATGGAGAATAAAGTCCAAAATCTTGTGCCTATTACAGCACATAATGTAAGTACTTCTGCAGAAGTGTTTAATCAAAATTTAATAGAAGCTGCAGACACATCCTTCCCGCTTAAAAAACTAGCTTCTGATAAGTTACCATGCCCACCATGGTGGGACAAAGAATGTAGTATTGCTGTCAACGAAAGGAAAAAAGTTGAGAAAATATATAATGTGAATATGTCACAAGATAATTTTAATTATCTAATGGAAGTTATTTACAAAACTAAGAAAACACTTAAAGATAAAAAAATTGAAGGATGGAGGAAATTTTGCTTATCTATATCTCCTAATACTAAGGCCGCTGAAGTTTGGCGGAATATACGCAGATTTAGATCAGGTATTAGTACAACTAACTTTACAGTTATGCCGCCTTCTCTATATAATAGTTTCTTAGATCGCTTGGCGCCGGCAACGGTCCCCAATATAAACATGTTTATAAACACAATTCCTTCTACTATTTATTCATGCCCATTCGGCCTTGACGCTTTTTTCTCACTTAATGAACTGAAAGGTGTCTTATCGCAGACCAAGGATTCAGCACCGGGCAAAGATGGCATTCCTTACTCTTTGTATTCTCATCTTGGTGATAAGGCTTTGGAGTACCTTTTAGAGGTTATCAATGCTGTCATCATGACAGGTGACATTCCTTTAACTTGGAAGACCCAAATAGTGTTACCAATTCTAAAACCAGGCAAAAATTCCAAGGATCCCACATCTTATCGCCCTATAGCTTTATCGCCAGTTATAATAAAAATTGTTGAACATCTAGTCAAAAATAGACTGGAATGGTATGTAGAAAGTAAGAATCTTATTCCTAATAGCCAATATGGATTTAGGAAGGGTAGGAGTACGATAGATAGTGTAAGTGTTTTTTGTACAGATATTCGTATTGCTTTTTCTCAAAACGAATCCGTTATTGCAGCATTCTTAGATATTAAAGCGGCATATGATAATGTTGTTATAGAAATTTTGATAAATAAACTGAAACATTTAAATATTCCTTACATTCTATCAAATTTTATATTAAACATGTTATCTGGACGGGAAATCACCTTAGATTCCACTGATCTCGCAAGAACCGTGTGGAGAGGCTTGCCTCAGGGCTCGGTACTAAGTCCTCTTCTCTATAACATATACACTTCTGACCTTGAATCCTCCGTCAAAGACTGTAGAATATTACAGTACGCTGACGATTTATTAATATATTCCGTAGACAGCTGTCCGAAAGTTGCGTCCTTCAATTTAACTAGCACATTAAATCATCTTAGGAACTGGTTGAATGAACATGGTTTGGAGCTTACAGCCTCCAAAAGTACAATTGTTACATTTAGTCGTAAACGTAATTCTCCTCCGGCAAACATTTATTACAATAATGATGTTTTACCTGAAAAGAGTCATGCCAAATTTCTAGGGGTTGTATTAGATTCAAAACTTACAGGTCATCCACACTGTGAGCATGTAGTATCAAAATGTGAGAAAAATTTAAATTTACTTAGATGTCTCACTGGTGTGTGGTGGGGCGCACACCCTTTTACGTTAAAATTAGTTTATAATGCTTTAATAAGAAGTGTGTTAGATTACGGCACTTTTCTTTTAGAACCTTGTAATATGGCTGCTTTAAAAAGGTTAGATGGTATTCAAGCAAAAGCTTTAAGAGTGATTATGGGAGCTATGAAATCTAGCCCCATTAATGCTTTACAAGTAGAGTGTGGTGACCCTCCTCTAGAATTAAGACGTCAGTTTTTGGCCAATCGTTTTTTCTTCCGTACTTTACAGTTTTCCAATCATCAACTTCGTCCAAAAATCCAACTTCTGTCAAATCTTGTCTCATCATGTTCTTATTGGAAGTATAAAACGCCTCCCTATTTGGTAAATAGTTATAATAAATCTTTGGACTTCTCATCTCCTACTTTTCAGACAAACAATTTGCCTCTTTTTGAATGCCTGTTTCAGGCTCTTTTGTTTGAGCCAATCATCTTTTTCAATTTAAATATTGAACGTGATGATCCACATGCAAACATAAATCTGAACTTTATTTTAGATGAACGGTGGCATGATTGGCATCAAATTTATACCGATGCTTCTAAGCGTGGCACTACTGGGAATGTTGGTGTGGGGGTATTTCACAAGCAGTATAAGATTATTCAATTGATTAAGCTTCCACCCGAGACGTCGGTATTCACAGGGGAATGTTTCGGCATAGTTAAAGCATTGGATTATATTTTATTAACAAAGCTCAAAAATACCGTTATATTTAGTGACTCTAAGAGCTCTCTTGAATCCATAGTAAAATTTCCATTTCGCTCTAAAACACATTACCCTTTAATTTTTGAAGCAAGAGTCAAACTTTTGCAATGCGTAAAACTTGGATATATAGTAAACTTGGCATGGATACCAAGTCATTGTAACATCTCTGGAAATGAGCGTGCTGATAAATTAGCTAATGAAGCGGTGGAGTGTGGTGACGTGTTCCCTTATATAAATTTTAGCCATGATGTGGTTACTCTTCCCAGGATTTATCTCAAGGAATCTTGGGAAAAATCCTGGGAAAAATCTTCTAACACCAAAGGGAAATATTACAGGAATATTCAGAAAACTTTACCATTAAAACCTTGGTTTTTTAAGATTCGTTTAAGCAAAAGAGCCACTACAGTCATTATTAGAATGCGTCTAGGCCATACATGTTCTCCTGCCCATCTGGCTCGAATGAAATTAACAAGGAGCCCTGCTTGTGACTGTAGGGATGAGTTTGGGGACTTGAATCATATATTTTTCGCATGCAGTTTGTATGACCATATTCCCTTTTTTGAAAACCTTATTTCCCACCATGTCCCATTCCCTACAAATATGAATATCCTACTCTCCTCTCTTGATCCTTCTATTTATTTGTTTATAGAATCTTTTATAAATTGTAACAACATTAAAATATAATATTTATTCTTTCTTCCAATACTTTTTTACATGTAATCTATTTATTCTGCTATAAAATATAACCAACTACTGTACTGATCCATAGTTCCTTATCCTTTCCGTTTTTTCATCCGTTTTTTAGTAGTAAAATAATCCGTGTTAGTTTCCCTAATTTTTGTTAATAATAAAAAAAAAAAAAACTTGACTAATGGCAAAAGCATTCGTGCGAGTCCAGGAAAAAAAAAAAAAAAAAGTTTTATTACAAAAAAGGTAAAAATGCGACGAACGCCGCGAATAAATTTTGTGCGGTTTACGGACCTAATGCGGTATCAATAAGATTAGCACAAATGTGGTTTAGCGTTTCAAGTCTGGAAATTTTAGTGTGAAAGATGAGGTTCGCTCTGGACGCCCTGTCACAGATAAAATCAGTGCTATCTTTGAAAAAGTGGAGCAAGATCGACATATAAGTAGCTACGACATTGCTGAAGAACTGGATGTTGATCATAAAACAGTTTTACGTCATTTACAAAAGTCTGGATACAAGAAAAAACTTGACATTTGGGTACCACATGATCCCACTGAGAGAAACCTAATGCAACGTGTTTCCATTTGCGATTCTTTGTTGAAACGTAACAATTCCGAACCATTTCTTAAACGGTTGATTACGGGTGATGAAAAATGGGTCACTTACGATACGAATGTGCGAAAAAGATCGTGGTCGATGCATGGACAAGCCCCACAGACCGTGGCAAAGCCCGGCCTGACTCGGAACAAAGTGATGCTGTGTGTATGGTGGGATTGGAAAGGAATCGTCCACTATGAGCTTTTGCCACCAGGTAAAACTATCGATTCTGACCTCTACTGTCAGCAACTGATGAGGTTAAAAGAAGCCCTTGTGAAAAACCGGCCGGAGCTGGTGGACAGGAAGGGCGTAGTGTTCCATCATGATAACGTCAGACCGCACTCATCTATAACCACGCAGCAAAAATTGAGAGAGCTTGTCTGGGATGTGTTGATGCATCCTCCGTATAGCCCTGACCTTGCTTCATCAGAATTCCACCTGTTTCGGTCACTTCAGAACTTTTTAGGAAGCATAAAGCTAACCTCAAAAGAACACTGTGAAAACTACCTGTCAGTTTTTTTTTGTCAAAAATCTCAAAATTTCTACAGCAATGGGATCATGGCACTACCCACAAGATGGCAACAAGTCATAGATCAAAACGGCACATACATATTATAAATAAATAAAAAATTACACCTAAAAAAAATATTTTTCTTTGTATGAAAAATACGAAAAGACTTTTGCCCCGACCTATTATAATAATATTATTAACACGTTGAACGCCAGACCAAAAACCATGTGTAGCCCAGTGGGCCGCGGCGGACACCTTGTGACCGCCAATATGTCGGGATTTACGGTCAGGCCCCGGAGGAAAGTATGCTGTCAGACACATGGTGTCCGTCATGGCGTTCAACGTGTTAATATGAAAGTTTGTTACTCCTTCAGGCTGCAATGAAAGGACGGATTAGGATGAAATTTGGAATGGAGATAGCTTATACCCTGGATTAATACCATAGGATACTTTACCTCCTAAGACCCACCATACAACGAAATTTGCCATCGGAAAATAAACTTATTGCGATTGCAATAGTCTTTTTTCTAATTTAGTTGCCAGTCATAAAAACAAGAGAAATTCTACTTTATCTTCTTTACAATTGATATTTTATTGCAATGTCCGTATTATGTACATTTTTTTGTACGTGGGGACTTAGGAGGTTAAACAAATAAATAAAAATAAATATCACACCAATTGACCTAGTCCCATAATAAAACACTAGGCTTGTAATATGGGTATTAGACAACAGTATTACTTATATACATAGACAACATCCCTGGCTCAGAAACAAATAATAGCGCTTATCACACAAATATCTGCCCTAACTGGGATTTGAACCCAGGACCGCTAAGTCCTGGAACGGTTAAAAGTTCCCAAAGTAGAAGCTAGTATGTTATAATTCTACATTGTAGAAAGTTTGCATTTAGGTTAACAAGATCTGCCATCAGCAGTCGAACACATTCAACATTTACATACAAAAATTCATGGAACAGAGATGTTTTTTTAAATATATTGACTAATTTCATATCTATCATGATCATCATCATCATCATCATCATCATCATCATCATCATCATCATCATCATTATTATAATGTCAGCTGAATCTTGGAGGACATAACACCCCATAGATCTCCACTATGATCCGCCCTGTGCTTCTCACACCAAATTTAAGTTAGTTCTTAACTCTATATGCTCTAGTCTTGTACCAAACAATTAAATAAATACTTATACTTATTTACATTAGTATCCTCATTATGTTTGCATAACAGGCTAGTAATGTAAGTAAATATAAGTACAGAGGTAAAATTGAAATTTGGTTTGCTGAAATTCAATATTACCTCTATATTTACCTTGTTCTATGGACTAAATCATTGACATCAGTATCCTGACTTGTGTTGTTCTCATCAAGTGATTCCTCATCACTGCTATCCATAATCTCTAGAGCTTCCTCCTCACTCTCATTGGTTGTGAGGTCAATAGTGTTCGCCTCCTCAGCTTCACTCTTAACTTCTTCAAGTTGGTTCACAACATTTTTGATTCCGGCAATTCCTTAAAAAAAACATTCAAAACTGAATTTTTGCCAATATGAAGGTCAAACTAAACTTTGTCTATTTGTGTTACCAACCTTTAGCTGGTAATGTTGGTGTGTCTCTCTGAACCCTGCGGCGTCTGGTCCTGTCGTTCTGTTTCATTTGCACCATGTTTTGAAAGTTGATTCGGTAAAGGGCTCCAGCAAGGAGCAGTGTGCATTCAGCATTCCCAGCATTAAATGCATTTTCTAACTCAACATTGCTTCGTTCATCATATTTCCACCAACCTGCACATAGTGACATATCCATCTCTATTTATGACTTTAAACACAACCCAATTTAGTAAAATTTCCTTGTTTCATTAAAAATAACAATATGTTCACAATTTCATTTTTTGTCAGTGCAGTTAGTCAGGAAAATAAAGTACTAATCAAAATTTAACATACCATTCCTTCCTTCATAATACCACTGGTACCCTTCATTCACTTCTTCTGTGCTAATATGTGATGTATTTTCCTCAAGTAGTACTGGATGATCCAAATAATCGGGTGGGATTTCTGCTCTGCACATAGCACATCTTCTGCTTTGAATTGCAACACCCTTAAACATACATACATACATACATAAACTCACGCCTTCATTCCCAGAGTGGGGTAGGCAGAGCTACAGAATTACCAACCACTCTAAAAATTTGTTGATAATGTGGTTACCCTTAAACATTTATAAATATAAACAATAGTATACTTAGAACTTGACAAATTAATCATTACAGAACACAATAAAGAAATAAGTTCCAGTCAAAAATTTCATTTTTGGGACAAGCTTTTGTTGCCTGCTGTCCTTTTCTTTCCAAAGTCTTTAACTGCTTATCAAGACCATACTACTGAGTGCTAACACGGTGGGTCTACGGTAAGAATAGCGGAGACCCTGTTGCTTCCTTCTGACTTTATCAACAGATCATCTCTTATATACCATATGCATTGTCATCAGGTTTACATATGTGGGTCAAATTTAACTTGCAAGATTTGACCCTTACATACATAAATTGCAAGTTAAATAAAATCTTGTAAAAAGAACATACTATGTCATATCAAGTATATTTTCAGTAACAATGGAGAGAAATATAAGTTCAAGTTCATAAATTATCAAGATTTGCAGGAAAACTACAATTCGTTGCTTAAATGCAAAAGCGCCACAAAACAAAAACAAATACAGTTTGATTTCAAACTTTAAGTAAATAGCATTCCGAATTTAAATGCAACACAAACACATTTTGATTTGTGTCGCTTTTGTATTTAAGCAACGAATTTAGCAACACTGTTATTTTCCTAAACCTTTTTCTCGCTTAAATATAGAAAATTGTGTAACGAAACTAGCATTCATAGATTTAAACATAAGAAAGAAAGAAAAAATAAATGTATTGACACAAAAACGACACGGTTTACAATTATAAAAAAAACTATATTCTCCATTGTGCCGTACGATACGTCGATAAAATATGAACTTTTTAGTCCCTCCTATATATTAGGGTGAAAATACTAGTACAACTCAGACTCACCTTTACACAAAGGAAACAAAATATGTGACCACACGGGAGCCGAGTTGGGTGGTGGCATTTTTGTAAACAAACAGCACAGTCTAGGTCTGTAAATTATCAAGTTTCGAATGAAGTATTGATGACTAACTGGGCTGGATGCATTTACTCAATTATAACTGTTTTACCTGTGGATTCATTACTCATCGTGCAACGAAATTTAACATTGAAAGACTAAGCAATTAGTTAGAATGGAAAGTAGGTACCTATACTGTGTACATGGATCACTATAGGGTATGTCTAAAGACATGGATAAATAAATAAATAGTACACAGGTGGGTCAGAACCCGTCAAACGATTTTTTCAATTGACAAATTCTTGACTGCCTGACTTAATTAGTTTTTGGCTTGGGGAAGTGGGGCCATACAGTCGAATTTATAGTTTGTTGATAAAAATGAAGTAACATTTCCAAGTCACCAATTAATGGGCCTTCGCTTAATATGGTAAAACATTTCTATTTGCCATTAACTAATCGTAAATCGATCGGAAAAACTGTGGGTCTTTTCCATGATACATTAATCTAGTATTGCACGCGAAAGTGAAGCGAAGCGATTTTTTGACAGCTCAAGCGAAAGGATGCAGTGCGACTGCCTCCAAAATTAAAATTCATTTATTTGCTTAGGTAGTGTTTGTTTATTATTCCCATCGACATACCAACCAATAGACACCGGGTTCCATACAGAATTCTCTCCCAAAAGTGTCCTAGGGCGACCTATACAAACTTCATACTTGTATAAAATCATTGTCAAAATAAAACATCCTAATTTAAATGGTATATCATTAACGCAATGCTTAATTTTGCATGAAACAATTTATCATCTTATGTCGCTTCGACTAGAGGCTCGTTTTTTTACCTTATGCAGCTTCTACTAGCGGAGTGCCAATGTCACCGCGAACAGAGTACAAATGGAGTAGCTTTATATAGGTACAGTAAAACGGGGTGAATAGAAATCAAGGGGTGAATAGAGACACAACCTAAAATGAAACATATGTTACTAATTATAAGACTGAAATTATTTCCAATAGACGTAACGTTATTGTCCATTTAATACTTGTTCTTATTTGTAACAAGTTATGACTTTTTTTAGGTTGTGTCTCTATTCACCCCGTTTTACGGTACTTAATATTATTTCTGTTGTGACGTCTCAGGTGGGTTTCATTTAAACAAAAACTCAACGCTATTTTTATTATTTAAGATAATAAAAATAATATTGTGGGCTCGTAACCCAAAAACCCAAAAGTCTTCAAAAACCCTAATAGCTACTTGAAAAACTTATATCGACTGACTTATTATGTCGCTGGCAAAAATCATGTGGCATTGCTATTTGTGTAAGTATACCTACTTGACACTGGCTTGGATATAATTATAAAATATCATATATTTGATATACCTGTTAGGCAACGATAGGGAATTTCTAGGAGACCGGTCATTTATTTCACCTTGTTCAGTGGGTCAAAATTATGAATGTAGAGGAAGCGAAAGTTATACTTGTATGCTTAGACCGGTGCACCTGGCATTCCGTAGTATCTGCCTACACCACAGGGCAACAAATGTGAAGCGATGTATAGGTATGTTTAGTGGATTTTTGAAGACGGTTTTATTTTTAAAAAGAAAAATCGCTTTTAAGTGATATTTCTCATATCATTGAGATTTTCTACAGCACATAATACTCGTTCATTACATTAAAAAACCTTATAGTCTAATAACAATTTCCAATCAGCCTTAACAATATTTCGCTATCCAATATGCAGGGCCGTTAATTATTAAAGAGTTCTCCCGGTACTTCACCATCAATTGCACTTCACTACATGCATTACGTGAATAAAAGTAATTTCATATTCTTAATAGAGAAATCTCATCACTGCCCGTTAAACAATTATGATTAATGATTTCCGGTGTTCATCTTTGGTCTTCATCAGTTAAAAAACTCCTGCCGTTCACTCGCGACAATATAACTCTATATCGCACAATAAAATGGATCACGAGGAATCCACAAACTAATATTTAATTTATTACTGCAATAATATAAAGTATAAAACTACTCCATTGACATACTGTTCTCCAACATCCAAATATTGACAATTGTTGGTCCGAAACTAAAATTTTTTTTTTTATTAGAAATACTTAGCTATTTATCAATTAATATTACGAATCGACATTTACATGCCGAAAGTATGACATTCCGTCTGAAAGATTTTTGTAACGGTGATTATTTTTGCAGTTTCTGAAAACGCATTGAGGCATTGTGACACGTGTCACTGTTGGCGTAGTTGACAACGAACTAAATTGAAGTAAGCTCCCAATTTGAAGTGGGTATATATTCGCTGGGCCGTGTTTTGTTCTCTGACCCGTTATCTAGTTGTATTGTTGATCGAAGATTATTCCGTATGCATCGACATACCAACCAATAGATAGACACCGGGTTCCATAAAAAAATCTCTTCGAAAAGAGTCCTAGGGCTAGGCAAAAGTGACCTATACAAACTTCATACTTGTATAAAATCATTGTCAAAATAAAAAATCCTAATATAAATGTTATATACCATAAACGCAATGTTTAATTTTGCTTGAAACAATTTATGATCTTATGTCGCTTCGACTAGAGGCTCGTTTTTTTTTATCTTATGCAGCTTCTACTAGCGGAGTGCCAAAGTCACCGCGAACAGAGTACAAATGGAGTAGCTTTACACTTAATATTATCTCTGTTTTGTCGTCTCAGGTGGGTTTAATATAAACAACAACTCAATACTATTTTTATTATTTAAGATAATATATATAATAGTGCGGGCTCGTAACCCATCATATATTTTTTTAGTAACAAAAAATAATAGCGTCTTCAAAAACCCTAATAGTTACTTGAAAAACTTATATCGACTGACTTATTATGTCGGTGGCAAAAATCATATGTGGCATTACTATTTCTGTAAGTATACCTACTTGACACTGGCTTTGATAAATAAAATATCATATATTTCATATACCTGTTAGGCAACGATAGGCAATTTCTAGGTAACCGGTCATTTATTTCACCTTGTTCAGTGGGTCAAAATTATGTAAGTATGTAGAGGAAGCGAAAGTTATACTTGTATGCTTAGACCGGTGCACCTGGCATTCCGTAGACTCTGCCTACCCCATTGGGAAACAAATGTGAAGCTATGTATATGTATGTTTAATATATACTTTATTGAAAAATGACATAAAATAATACAACAACGATAACACAATAACTGAAAAATAAAACTAAAATTAAATAAGACTAACTCAAATAAAATTTTCTTTCTTTCTTTCTTTCTAAATATATAAATTAACTAAAACATTAAATCTAAGAATGGCCCCTGCGGCATTGTACCAAAGATGCTGGCAGCATTTCCTCGCTGGATGGTTAAACTTATACGTTGAGCGAGGAAACTGCCAGCTCTTCGGTCTCCCGTGACGTCAATGAGCCTCTTCGAAATTTCTTTGAAGAGGCTTCAAGCGCTAGGACCCCACGGACCAAGGGTCTCGACGCCGAATGGAATAAACATATATTCTGGGCCGAGACCATTATATTTTCCTACCTTCATGCTTTCGGCCGCTTCAGTTGCCGCACCAGCCCTATTAGAGGTCCGGTGGAGATGTGATGGGGCTAGCGTATCTACACAGGTTGCATCCCACACTAGCACCCATCCCATATTCCACGGGACCAAGGTCATTCCGTCAGGTCTCTTGCCATCATTTCTAGAAATGCCGGTCGGCTCTAAAAGAGCCGGGACCTTTATTGAGGCAAGAGACCGACGAATGATGTCGTTTAGTGCGGCGTGTCTGGGAAAGCGGCCAGCACTTCTCTGGCAAGAAAGTCCGTGATGTCCTAGTCCAGGGTAGGCGAACCTTTATGCATCAACGTGCCATTTTTTCTAAAGAATGTTTAATGGGGTCATTGACGTGCCATCAAATAATTTTGACTTTCTGATTATTTGGAAAATAATAATAATAAATACTATCAAAACTCTTTATTAAATAAAGTAAACAAAAAAGGTACATTTTGGAATGTTTTTATTACACGCATAAATTAAATTACTATAAAATTAGTGTGACTTCTATTGCTGCAGGTTAGATGACAAATTTTTTATGATCGGCGACGTGCCCTAAATATTGTGTCGCGTGTCATCAATGGCACGCGTGCCATTGGTTCGCCTACCCTGTCCTAGCCGATCTACGTTACTTCCGCAGGGGCACCGATGTGAAGCGCAGACCGGACCCCAAGGCGAAGGCAAACTGAAAGTCGGAGTTTGTTAGGGTCTAGGAAAGTACCAGTGCTTGGCAAGGGATGAGCTTGAAGCCAGTATCCAGCCTCCCTTGTGCCGACTGCTAAAATTCTAGCACGATCCGCTGCGCAGCACTGGCTAAGAAGGGAATCAACAGTCAATTTACATACCGCACCTTCGGTAGGACAAGGGCACAATTGCCCCTATAATCATATAGTACATTGTGCCCTTGTTCTACCGAAGGTGCGATACTATGTCATCCCAACACCTCTGCGATTTTGGGTTAACAGGAAAATTTTGACCGGGGCAAGCAGTTAACCACCCATTTTTTGCGCCCTCCAAGCCTGAAGTCTCATAGTTTAAAGGGAATTCCCTAAAGATTTTTCCTATGAGGCTAGAAGAGCTATGGATCGACGAAAGAAAAGCTGGTAAAGCAATACTAGAAATTTTGCGGATCCCTATACCACCGTACCGAATTGGGAGGAATATAAAATAATATAATATGTATGTTTAGTGGATTTTAGAAGTCGGTTTTATTTGTAAAAAGATAATCACTTTTTAGTTATATTTCTAACATTATTCTGAGATTTACTACAGCACATAATTATACTCGTTCATTCCATTAAGAATTCTTATAGTCTAATAACAATTTCCAATCAGCCTTAACAATGTTTCGCTATCCAATATGCAGGGCCGTTAATCATTAAAGAGTTCATGCATTATGCTGAATAAAAGTAGTTTCATATTCTTAATAGAGAAATCTCATCACTGCCCGTTAAACAATTATGATTAATGATTTTCGGTGTTCATCTTTGGTCTTCATCAGTTAAAAAACTCGTCCTGCCATTCACTCGCGACAATATAACTCTATATCGCACGATGGAATGGATCACCAGGAATCCACAAACTAATATTTAATTTATTACTGCAATAATATCAAGTATTAAAGTACTCCATAGACGCACTGTTCTGCAACAACCAAATATTGACAACTGTTGGTCCGAAAAGATAAAAGAAACTAAAATACAGATACCTACCGGCAAACTTCTTGAGCATTAAACAAGGGAGTGGGGGAAAGTTTGCGCATTGTACACATACGAGCAAAAAAAGTGCCTAACTATTTTATTTAACTGTAGAATACTTTTTACGTAGATAACTTTTAAAAATAGTTAGTTTTAATTTTTGTAAATTGTTAGTGAATATCAGATATTATTGTGAGTTGTTAAATATATTTTTTACTACAATATGATTCTAAAATATGATAAAAAGAAATGAAAACGGGCCAAGTGCGATTCAAGCCATACCAGAAAAAAAATGAAAGAATATATTATTCATCTCACTAGCTCGGAAAGCTCTTTTTGTTTGTTTGATATCTATTGAGAAAATCGCTATTTATCCACAAGTGAAGAAAGAGTTTTGACATTTGAAGGCAGCTTAAGTGATATTTGAAAGCTAACCAAACGTAAAACCTTACAAGTGCTGAATTTTTAACATCACAATTTAATGAATTGCATCGAGTAAAAAACACTAATTACAGTCTTACTACTTTATTTTAATTCATAAATATCAGCATTCAAAATTAACCTTCGTTCTTGTTTTAAAAACGGATAAAATGTTCTGACAGTCCAAATAAGTCGATGTGCAAACAAAACGCATTCGAAACAATAAAAAAAAAACTTACGTCAAAACTTTTCTATTAAGGCGAAGGGTAGGGCAAAATTACGAAATCGAGGTGTTTTTGGATAAATTTATTGGGAAAAATATAGGAAGTGGCAGTTTTAAATGATGATAATCTGAAGACATATATCCTCAAGTCTTGCTCTGACTCATTAATATAGTTATCTAATTGATAGTAAGCTCTATATACCACTTTAAATGAACCGTTTTTAAAAAGTTCGTATTCGTTTTATTCCGGCTGGGCGATTTAGTTTGCAGCCAAACTTTCCACACTTCTTTTTACGGATTTAATGTGTTGCGTGAACTTGAATATATTAGCTTTAATAAGAATTTACAGATTATAGACTCAACACCTATGTGCTCCTAGTGAAACAATGAACTAAATGTTTGCTCTTAAACTATGACTAGGCGTTTTGAAGCTTTTTGTTGAATGTGGCCAAAAAAATATACACAAACTAAAATAAGAATTTAAAATACTCAAAAAATAAACAAAACTATATAAATAAAAAAAACAATTTGTTTCGAATAAAAGTTGATTTTAGTGTTAGATAATGGATTTGAACTTGCATTCACGTTGGATCAGTAAAAAATTATAAAAGTTGTGTAGTTATAACTAGGTAGGTACTCAAAACTACAGAGCGATGAAAGCGACGTTGCGTGCTCGGTTTGGGTTTTGGCGTGTCGCGGCCGACCGCGGCGTTGCCAGACCGTTGGGTTGGTTTGGTTGATAGTTCGAATGTTTCGAACTTTGTTTTGACTCCCACCCAACGGTCAGTCACTGTCATTTCAGTTGAATTGAATCAGTTGCGTTTCTACTATTCCGTGCGAACAAGTAACTACCTACTGCAGTTGTTTTATAATTCGGCCTTGGCGTTGTTGTTTTGTTTCTGTTGTGTTAATTATTTGTTTTGTTATTATAATATCCTGTTACCTATTGTTATTGACATTGAACTTCGTGTTTTATGCGGTGAGATACGGTTATACGGTTATACGAGTATAGAAAAGGGGCGCAACTATATATAGGTATTGGGAGGGAGGGGGAGGGGGTGTTGGGGGTGATAGGGGGGGTGGTTTCGAGAGGGTAAAAAAAATTTTTTTTTTCACTGGGATTTAGAAAATTTTCGGTGTCGCGAAATTTAGGTCAATATAACACTAAGTACATTTTTGTGAATGAATCCAGTAAATCATGCTAAAAGAAACATATTTTGCTCTTTCACTTTTTTTCCTACGATCCATATTTTCCGTATCTCCGGCTCTATAAAAACACTCTAGGGCGCGCAGTGTCGGCACGCGTCCTAACCAGCGAGAGCCCTAAATTCGGACTTGTGTGGAAATGTCCATTTAGGAGCCAATATCTCGGTAATGATCAATATTTTTGCGTCCTCTATACGATAGCATCATAAAAACTCAAACCACAATATCTTGGTAAATATTGGTCGGAGAAAAAAAGTTTATATAACAAAAAAAACATGCTTATTTTACCATGTTTTATAGGATTTATTAACAAAAATGAGGGGTTATATTGACATCAATTACACGACTCCAAAATTGTAGCCCTTCAAAATTACTGACCTTTGAACCCCAATATCTCGGTAAATATTGGTCGGAGAAAAAAAGTTTATGTAACAAAACATGCTTATTTTACCATGTTTTATAGGATTTATTAACAAAAATGAGGGTTATATTGACATAATTTCACTACTCCAAATTTTTTTAAGTCCCAGATCCCTTCAAAATGACTGACATTTGAACCCCTAATATCTCGGTAAATATCAAGTTTAGAGAAAAGTTGCCTATAAAAAACGCTTATTTAAGCGTCTTCTATACGATAGCATCATAAAAAATAGGTGTTATAATGACACCACTTCCATCAAAACAAAACCCAACCCGAAATTCTCGACGAATCGCCGCCTTGTCGTAGACCACGTCAAAATTTAATACATTTAAAATAGTATTATTGAAACAATTTAATCCCTATGCTTTATTATTAATTACATTTTTGGTTCGAAATATAAACTAACTGATAGAGGAAAAGTCCCAAATATAGACCAGGTACATAATATGGACCACTCAAATATCTCGCTAGGTGGCATTGCTAACGAAGTGAAGTTGGCCGCTTTTGACGCAATTGAGGTGCGGCTCCCCGCCGGTGGTTCGCGGCGAAGCTCAGTGCGCGTACGTGTCAGTTATCGTTGATTGAAGTTTTTAGTCACATTTGATGAATTTTTTTTGTGAGTTTTGTAAGGTTATTACTTCTTTCATGACCACCGCTTATTCTTGTACCCCCGTGTCCTAGAAACGTTATTTTGTTAGTAAACTTTCTTGTTGTAGCGTGTGACGACACGTATTACTAGTATTGTTTGAAAAATATTTAATGACAAAATGACACCTGTTCATATTATGGACCAATAGTGTAGTTTCAAATATGGAGTAGTAGTCCATATTATGAACATGGTCGTATGCACTTGTGCGCACTGCATAGGTGTGTACTTTAACTGGAGGCATTAGGTTTTGGTTTAACGAGGAGAGACATCAAGTCTTTAGCCTTTAAACTAGGTGTCGATGGCATTTCATTTTTATGTGAATATTACTATAATAAGGAAGCATATACGGTGGAGACTTTATAGTACCTATTACTTCCACTTATAAGACCGACTACAAGTTCCTAAGTAATTCTAAAAGAAAAAAATGTGATAATTATCTTACCTTAGATACTATGGTCCATATTGCGCACCCATAGGCCATATTATAAACATAGTGGTCCATATAATGTTCCCTTTTTTGAAAGGGTTAATTTTGAGTTTTTTTATAAGTACAACTTTTTTATTAAAATTCGTTTCTTTATAACATTTTTATTATAGTTACAAGATTGCCAGATAATTTCTCGACTGATTAATTTTAATTACATTTCTTTAACTTTAAAATCCTGTGTTTTATTTAACAAATAGTATATGGTAGTCCATATTTGGGGCTTTTCCTCTAGCACTCACACAATCCTAGTAGACCAAAGTTTTCATTGATCTATTCGTGCCAGCTATTCATGAAAAAACCTTTACGTGTTAAATAATTAACTATTTATCTATTTACTTATTTGTTTAAAAGCTATTTTGGACATTGGTTACTGAATTTGAGATAGTATTTAGAAAAACACAAGTGTATCATATTGGTCGATCTAATCAAGCGCCATCTAACGGTAAATGCATGCCTGACTGTTTGACAAACAGCATTATGCGGTCGATCGCAGAGCTTACTTGTTAGATGGCGCGCGAATTAAAACTTTACTCGTCTGGCCGAATGAGCAAGGTCAATTGCCCGCCCCGTCGCCTTAAGCCGTCAACGTTAAATATTCGCATGTTTTTCTATACTCAATCTGTTTAGGTACTTAAATACATGTAAACAAACCATACCAATACCACGTGGTTCTGGATATTAGCCAATCAAAACTGCTCCGTCGAGCGTTGGCTGACCAACTATGTCACGTGATTTTTTTGTTTACATTTATTTAAGTACCTAAACAGATTGAGTATAGTTTGTTTTGTTATTAAAAATGAGTGATTCGAGTGATAAAGACGTATAACACCCGTGGAATTACAGGAAACCGTGCAAAATGCGGAATTGAGCTTACAGTACAAACCATTTTCTTAGTTTCCTCGCTGTAGTCAACGTTAAATATTCGCATGTTTTTCTAGTTTGTTTTGTTATTAAAAATGAGTGATTCGAGTGATAAAGACGTGGTATTAACACCTGTGGAATTACAGGAAACCGTGCAAAATGCGGAACTGAGCTTACAGTACAAACCCTTTTCTTAGTTTCCTCGCTGTAGTGAGGTGAAAAGTTTTGTGTTATACACGGGTGAAAAGTTATTTTACGTCTCGTGTCTTGAAACACTTGCTACGCTCAGGATTCTATTTTTGAACCACTCGCTTCGCTCGTGGTCAATCATAGAATCCTTCTGCTAGCTCGTGTTTCAAATGAACACTCGCAGGTAAAATACAACTTTCCCCAATCCCCACTTGTATAACAAATAACTATATTTATGTATTTATTAGAGCATTTCTTTTTTTTTTTGCCATTTTTACATTTTGCAGTGTCCCATGACTTTGCATTCATAAAAGAAATAGTTCATGAAAAGAATATTAATATATTGTATTTTTTACTCATAGCTCGTTTTATAATCTGACGACAGATATTAAAAAAACGCAATAAAAGCGTCAACTTAATTTAAAATTTAATAAAAAACAAAACAACAATATTTTCAAAGTATGAAAAACCGAATGACCCCCATTCTAAAATCCGTTACTTTAAATTTAAATATTTTCATGACGTCCAAAGAACCTATATAAATGTTTTGATTGTAATCTGTGCTTAGTAGTATTGCAATTCATTGTACATTGAATTTGTTGATGTTGCACCAGTAATATAGTAGTAATTAATTTTTTACTCGTGTCCCAGAAAAAGTTCCAAAACGTAATTTCCTATTGTGTTACCCATTTCACTAGCTTAAATAAAATAAAAACTACTAAAACTGGTATTATTTTCGTCGGACAACACTAACAGATGTCAAATTCTCACGCGGCCATGTTTTGAGCGGTCAGTTACTAATACAAAAACTTCGAGAGAGCACGTGCTGGTTTCTGTGACAGATATTGTTTCCTATTGTGTTAGTGATATTACGAGGTAAGTTTAATCATTTACTTACATTCAGTTACTCTATAGGATAGTTAATATTATTATGTACAGTTTGGTATATAATCATAGAACATTTTGCTTTACAACAAGCGTAGAATATTTTTTTAAAACATTGACCATGCGTTTTGTTACTTCCTATTGTGTTACTTTCGCGTGGTAACATATGAAAGGAAAGCTAGGTTACAATAAGAGGAAAATTATAAAGGCTAGTTTTCATTGTCATACAGGGCTAGAAAATGTCACAAGCTATGTCTGCAGCTGAAAAAATGAGACGCTATAGAGAGCGGTTAAAAACACATAATCCAGAAAAATTAGAAGAACAAAAAAAGAAAAATCTAGAGAGAATGAAGTCAAAATATAAATATAAAAAAATAAGTGAAATGACAGAAACAGAAAAAGTTAGAATACGAAATAAATGGAAAGAAGAAAAAAAAAAGCAGAAATTAAAAAAAAAAAGCAAACACAATGCAAATGAATCAAGTTCTTCAACGAAAACTGTTGAGATTTATTCAGTTATAATATCGCCTGAAAAATCGATGAGGACTTCATCATCACCATCAATAGAAACAAAAACTTTACCTACAAAAAAAATAACAAAACTTATAAAATATACAAAAATTCTACGAAACTCGAGAAATAGATTGAGGGCAGAGTTGAATGAATCTCAAAGACGAATACAATATTTGCAACGAGCATACGAAGGAACAAGAAAAAAGTTATACAGGTTACAAAAATCTATGACAGAGGAGAGGAAGAAATCTGAGATAGAATCGGATAAACTGAAAGTTAGAAATGAGGTTCTAGAAGCTTCTTTAAAATTAACTTACAGAAACTGTATAAATAATAATGAAAGAAAACTTATAAAGAAAATTGGAAAAAATGAAGATGTAATCAAGAATCGAGCACAGGCATGGATTTCAACAAAAATAGGTGTAAGAGTGAGGAACACAAAATCTATGAAAATCCTGTCACGGATCAAAAAATCTATCATAGACTTTTTTAACCGCGATGATGTAAGCAGGGCCACTGCGGGAAAACGTGAATGTAGAACTGTCAAGAAAAATAAACAGCAAATACGATATTTAAATAACTCTCTGCGAGTTTTATATGAAAAATTCAAAACTGAAGGTGGTGTTGCTGCATTTTCAACATTTTGCAGATTTAAACCTTTTTACATTTTAACACCAAGCATAAACAACCGAAACACGTGTCTTTGCATCAAGCACTCAAACATGATTTTCAAAATAAATGCACTTAAACGTTATAAAGTCATAGATTTCTGTAATACCCAAGATCTCTTGAATAAAGTAGCTTGTAACGTAGAATCAATGGACTGCATGCATGGCAAATGTAATAATTGTAGCAATATTGCATTAAACTATGACTTAAATAACATTTCACAAAATATAGCGTGGCAAATGTGGGAAACTGAAAACCATGCTTACAAAAAAAATACTGAAAATGGAGAGCAAGAATTTAAAACAAAAAAAACGGTAAAATCAATCAAGAACGGAACAGTTGAAGAATTAATAAGCCTTTTTGAATCTGATATAGCACGCTTTAAAATACATTGTTTTAATATGTGGCATCAATCAAATTGCTACAAAACATGCATTGAAAAATTACACGATGACGAAATGGCTATTCACTGTGATTTTTCGCAGAACTACGAATGCAAAATGAATGAAGAAATACAGTCAATGCATTTCGGGGCCTCAAAGACGCAAGTAACTTTGCACACTGGGGTAATTTTTTTTAAAGGAGGGCAAAAATCCTTCTGTTCTGTCTCACCGTCCAATGTGCATCAGCCACATGCCATATGGGCTCACTTAAAACCCGTCATAGACTTAGGTAAGACATTAATTCCTGGTCATACGCTTAACAGAGTTCACATTTTTTCGGACGGACCCAGTTCCCAGTACCGTCAAAAAAATAATTTTTATTTAATAAATTATTTTTCCACTCATTACAATCTCGATATCACATGGTCATTTTTTGAGAGTGGTCACGGAAAGGGTGTGGCTGATGCTATTGGAGGAGTGGTAAAGAGGTCTCTTGATAGACACGTTTCTTACGGACGGGACATTATATCTGCAAAAGATGTACATTTTACTTTGAAATCTTCCGTTATATCTATTGATGTATTCTACATAACTGAAGCAGAAATTGACGCCATCAAAAAACTTATACCTGAAAATGAGAAGACTATAAAAGGGACGATGAATATCCATCAGGTTATTTCTTTACCAAATGAAAACTTCTTGCACCATCGTATTCTAAGCTGTTTTTGCTCTAAATCCAAAATACCTTGCAATTGTTACGATCCACTTAAGCACACATTTATAAATTCACTAAAAACCACTCAAGTTTACCAAAATGACTCTGATGAAACAGAAATTGTGCAGATTCCGGAATCTAGAGCAAGTATAATAAGTAATCGTTTAAATGACTTTGACTTCACATCTGATTTGCCAGTTGTATGTCTTGAGGATATTGATCTCTCTCAAGCAACAGAAAAAAACAATGTTATTGACTTCACATCTGATTTGCCAGTTTTATGTCTTGAGGATATCGATCTCCCTCAACCAACAGAAAAAAACAAATCAGAGAATACAAACTTTCCATGCTTCGGTACCAGCAAAATAAACAATGAAAATAATAAAGAAAATAAAAAGAAGGTTGATATCTTAGTATCTGATCCAATAAAATCATACACAACTGAGTCAAAAACTTCTTTGGATTTTGGCTACGCATCTACGAGTAAATTAGAAATAAATAAGACACAGTGCTTACCAAAGAAAATTAAAAATAGTAGTAATAATTTGTCATCCTATGAAGTAACGTCAGATCGCAAAATATTGACTAGCAAGAAAAAAGTTGACAAAGTTATTTCAAAGCAACCTTTACGGAATAAATCATTAACTTGTATTGTGAACAGGCAATTAACGTGCAATAAATGTAAAAATCCTTCAGATTTATATAATTTAGCCAAGTGTATGGTTTGTAAAAAATACTACTGTCTAACATGCACAGATGGCTCAAATTATTTCGATTACATTTGTAATTTTTGTTTTGGAGAGGATTAAATATTGTTGTTAATTATATCATAATATATAACAGGGTAAAAACCCCGGCTGTGTGCTATTGCTGTGTGAAATATTTTTGTTGATATATATAATAAGCAGATTTTATGTTACTATATTGTTTTTGATTTCAGATTAGCGACTGGCTTTAAATTCAAAATGGTGGTCTATTTCGATGTTGATAAAGTTTTAGTAAAGAAGGACTTCCATAAATGTCTTAAAGATGATATTGCCTGGCCCTGGTGGGCCACACATTACATTTTGAGGGAGGCTTGTTTCGGCTGTGGTGCTCAAACAAACGTATTGAGTTCTATTATTCCATTTCACTTTATACTGGAGATGAATAGAACAGATTTAAACTTCTTAATGAAGAGTTCCTTTTTTTGGTGCCAAACGTGCAATTATTACACTGTGTATGATCACTATCCCATTGATGAATGCGAGTTCTGTTATATTTAAAATCTTCATTTGAGCTAAAATTGATTTTAATATGATTATCTAGTTTTAATTTTGAAGTATTACTTTTTATGATGATGTTTTGAGAGAGTAAGACTTTGTTCGATTCGTCGATGATACTGCAATACCGCGTAACTAACAAATTAAACGCACCTTAACCTCAGCAAGTCAGCTCGTGAGGTACATTTTGTAACCTGTTGAAATTGTTAGTTACGTGGTATTGCAGGATCAGCAATGATATTAAGTTTTTTGTGGATTATTGCGATTTTTGATTGGAGTTTTAAAACCTTAACCTATATTGCCACATTGTAATGGCTGTGTGATTTTATTATTTTATTAACAATGACTGCTTAGACTATTACGGGTTATTTTAAAATAAATATGTAACGTTGGTACAAAAGTATACTTACCACATCACTAGTTCACAATAATGACGATTTCTAATCATGTCTTTATAGTCTTTATAGTGTAACTCGAAGTGGTAACTAAGACCTCGTATTGGCAACCAACAACGTGGTAACCTTTGTCACCTATAACCTAGATAATAAACAACTACTTAAAAGTAAATAAATAATACATAGTATAAGATGAATACTTTTATAAACATGACTGCGAGTTGGGCAATAATTACATTTTTTTATTTTTAAGAGTTTATTATGTCTATATCTTAAGAGAATAAGACTTATGGCCGTATTAATAAACCTATCTCAACTTTAATGCTCGTCTCGAGATGCGTCAAAAATGACAGTGTTCTATGATTTGACGTTTACTTTGACGTATCTTGTGACAGGCATCCCAATCAGGATGAGTTTATTAATACGGGCCTTAAAGAGACAAGACTTGTTAATATTATTTGTTTTTATAGTATTTTAGCCTTTTCCCAAAAAAAAAATGTTTAATTTATTTGACGATCTCAAATATAGCTTAAGCACCGTTTTAGATAACCTGCTTTTGGTTTTTTAAGAGTTTTTTTAATATTTTTGTTGAGAGAGTAAGCAAACTTGTTATTTAAGTTTTTTGTTGGCGAATTGGTGTATTCGACGATCCTTGAATATATATAGTTTAAGTACCTACCGTGTAAGTTTACTAAGTAAAACAAAAATGTCTTTGTTTGGTACAAACTTACTCCCCAGCAATGGAAGCGGGTGCATTTTATAATCTGGAATTTCTATATAACGCGTACCTACCCGTCTTCATTGCTCGTGAGCGTAATAGTCGATTAAAAGAGATTAATTAATCTGCTGTTTAACTTTTTTTTTACCCATTTACAAACTTTTGTGATAAAAAATACAAAAACAAATATGTGATGTTATTTCAAAAACATTTAAAACTCAAAATGCTATCCCATTGATACTACACTTAAGTTGTATTCTATTATCTGTGACTTAAGTTAATTACTTCCTAAAATCACAGATATAATAGAATACAAGTACTAAAATGTTCCTAATTAAAATTAAGTATTATTAGTCGCCTAATAGTTTGAATGATTAGTTCAAAGGTTCTTAGATCTTAATTTACATATGTTTAATTATTAACTGCATTATTTTTTTCATTGAACAAGTTCCTTATATTTGCTGATTAATAAGAAAATAATTTTCAAACATTCGTTTTTTTGTTTAATAACTTTTCCTCAAGCATATAAAAAATAATTAATTAACCTAATTTGAGGTACATTGTACACATAGCCTTACAATTCCTCCTTTGTTTCCAATGTCCTTCTTTGTTATTGTCCCAACATTTTCACTGACGTTATTTTCATTTTATTTCATTTCAATTCTATAAAAATAAATAAATTGGCTACCGATAAAACCAATGAATAGGCAATTACAATTTAAAATACAAAAACCTATTCAGATATGCTTACTTAACATTTAAACAAAACTTTAAGGATACTTGGCGATCAAGGTAACACAGAAAAATAATTATTACGATTTTTTCAAAGATAATATATATTGAACGGTTGTTTTTTACTTAATTACATTCAGTTTATTTTTTTATTTTTTTAAATACTTTCATTGAAGTATATAATGTGCAATTTTTCATGATATTAACCATTAAAAAAGTAACACAATAAGAACCCATATTCTACCTTCCCTCAATATTTTGTGATTTTTTCACATTAAAGCCAATAAAAAAAGGGGTACTTGCACAAAATCTAAAAATTTATTAAATATTTTATTAAGTTTCATTAAAAAGCTTTA
Organism: Acleris emargana; assembly: GCA_927399475.2. Taxonomy (NCBI): domain Eukaryota; kingdom Metazoa; phylum Arthropoda; class Insecta; order Lepidoptera; family Tortricidae; genus Acleris; species Acleris emargana. The sequence goes on from OV656846.1 coordinate 11,196,957, forward strand.
TATTTAACTATATTTTTGTTTTTGGTCAACTTCGAAAAATAGTGGCAAAAAAAAAGAGAAATGCTCATTAATAATACATCCCAGCCTATATATGTCCCACTGCTGGGCACAGGCCTCCTCTCAGAACAATAGGGCTTGGGCCATAGTTCCCACGTGGGCCCAGTGCGGATTGGGAACTACACACGCACCATTGAATTGCTTCGTAGGTTGGTGCAGCTTTCCTCACGATGTTTTCCTTCACCGCAAAGCTCGTGATTAATTTCAAATGTTATTAATAATGATTGTGGAAAAAATATTTATAAATATTATTTATAAATGGAACGCACTTTGTTTTTAAAAAGCAAAGGACAATGGGCAAAATGTCCCCACCCACCAACAGAAACGAAACATATCTCATTTGATAGATCTTGGCAACCTGATGATTTTTTACTATGACGACGATCGTCCTATGTATGGGGTTTTCTTGGAAAACCATTATCATATCGTATGGAATTGGTTTAAAAATGAACACGTTCTTGCATTGCATGACTCTTGAAAGGTTTTTTTCATAGAAAAATTCCCATCGATTTAGCTACTGAAATAGTTATTTTGTCTTGTTTTGGGTCCTAACGAACATATAAACATGCATCCCGTGGCTGTTGGAGGGTGGGGACGGGGTCCATACAAAATTGCCCATCACCCTTTAAAAGAACACGATTAGCTGAATTTATAAACCATAACGATCCCGCGTTTTTTGAATGAAACGATGGAGCTTAACCGGGAACATTTCTGCTATTATTATCAATTGTACATTTTTAAATGAAAATTAATTTTAAAATGTGATAAATTGTACCTTTTTAGAAAGCTTATGAATTGAGCAAACTATTCCTGTCATTTTTACGCGAAGTGTTATATTTTTTTTTAGTTATGCTTTAAAATGTTACAAAATTTGGAAAATAATTACTAGAACTTTCAATTTCAATTCCTTTTATTTGCAAAACTTTGCATTTCTTTGGCATTTTTTATTATTTTTCGTAATCAGTAATTCATTGGCTATTTGAAAAATGCTTTTTTTTATTTCTAAATGTCGAATATTTTACACAATGACTAGTTTTAGGTCGAAAGGCGGGTATTTTTTAAAAATTCTAAAAACGTGAATAACTCGATAACCAATGAGTTTTGACCCCTGGTTGACTGGACTTAAATCGTTACAAATGAGCTGTAGAATAAACCCTTTCAAGGAATACGGCGAATTTCCAGTCACCCTGTATGAAATCAATGTACCTACACATTACATACATTTTGAAAATTTATATAAAAAAATAGTTCTGGCTATTATGTATTTATATTCGTTTGTTGTTATATTTATATTTCTGATCAAGGAGATTACTTATCAGCCGTCCCTCGTAAGCTCGGGGCCAGTAGAGCATGCACTTGAAGGAGTGAGGATTCACCGCTGCACCGCATGAGGTAAGTGTTCTCATGATTATTCAAGGTATTTAACATTTAATATTGTAAGTTTTGTATTTGACGTTTCATTTATCGTGTCGTGTCGTATTAAAAATTATTGCTATGCAGTCCATTCATACATACATAAGAAACACACATAACTCTGTAATTATTGATTTATTAAACCAAAATACAAAGGGATGATTCAGATATGGTACGATTAATTATCAAAACTAACTTTCACGGAATGCAGTGAGGTTATTTGCAATGGCAGTTTCAGTCTAAAACCTTATTCTTTTTTCAACCTAACACGTGCTAACACCACCCACTGCTGAGTGAAGGTCTCCTTCAAATGGCGCCGTTTCTCTCCGCCTAAAACCTACGCTCGCTCCAAGGAATCCATCCTCCAAACTATAGTATGAATCTTCTCAAATGAACTTTTCGCTTCGAGCCCTAATCTTCCAAACAAAGGCCATTGTTTCTATTATCGCAAAACCGCTAGCTACCGAGTTAGCACGTGCTACTACAACATTGATATTGAAAAACAAACGGTATCGTCATAGTATTAAGGTTCAAATTGAATGTCACTGACATTCTAGATGTTACGTTTTGGTATTTGCCGTATTGCCTCGGGGCGGTATCGTCCTACACTACCAAAACGTAACATCTAGAATGTCAGTGACATTCAATTTGAACCTTAATACTATGACGATACCGTTTGTTTTTCAATATCAATGTTGTAGTAGCACGTGCTAACTCGGTAGCTAGCGGTTTTGCGATAATAGAAACAATGGCCTTTGTTTGGAAGATTAGGGCTCAAAGCGAAAAGTTCATTTGAGAAGATTCATACTATACCCACCATTGCAGCCAAACACACTCCAAGCATAGACAATCTCGATTTATTTTTAACAATTACAACAAGGCTTGGGCATTACACAAACAGCCACTATGTTAAACGTCGTACTGCGATATACACATTGGTTAAGTTGGTACACTAGGTACATAATTACGAAGAGTCATAATTCCGAATTAATCAAAATTCCGAATTTTCATAATTCCGAATGCAATTTTTTGATAGAAGACTTAACTTTTTATTGTCGCTTAGAAATCAAACCTAACTTAACCTACGTATGACAGTTAAATAACGCATTTAATCTAAAATATCGCCAGTGTAGATATATAACATAGCTTTCGGAAAAATGAAATTGCCGTTAAACGAATATTTGGAAAAAGAAAGCTGTTCCTAGGTTAAATAGATTAGATCGGTTTAATTTTCGCAAACTCGATGATTTAATTTATGCGCCTTTATTGCGCACTTTGTCCCATCGACGAGATCTATCGAGAGGGAGCTTACTCTGAACTTCCTGAAGGTCCTGCGCTATAACGTGTCTATTGGAATGTGAACGTTAATGTTGGATAATATAATATAATATATTAGTGCTGGTGACTGTATCTACCTATGTTCAGCGATTTTCTACTGTTCGAAAGTTTTGTATGTTTTTGATCAATATTAACAACCACTATCATTATTCATTACTGTAATGATATACAAACTCGATAAGTAATGATTATTACCTATTTACATAAACAATGTTTACACTGGCTCAAACTTCGTGGCTGCCATTAGATAAAGAAGATAATTTGCATTAGACGGCCAATGACATTTTTGTGAAGGTAATGACGTAAATTAGAGAGTGTCATTTTGTCTGCTACAATTTTTTTGTGTATTGTTGCGTTTTTAAATACGGACAGCAGTCGAGTCATCTTATCGGCTATCAGCGGTGAACTCTTGACCCTTGGGTCGTCATTAAACATCGTCTCCGATGCGCACAGGCTATTTAATCTGGAGTTGCTTTAAGACGAAGTCGGACGTGCTATCGAGACTCGTAGCTGTCAAGATGAGTACCGTAACGAAGACCATCGTTTCCACGCCTCATATATATAAGCCAGTCGGACCGTACAGGTTAGTAACCAATCATCATCGCAAAGGATTGGCATTCTTTGGATCCAAAGAAGCAGATAAAGTAGGTACTTCAAGACCTAACATTCAGCACCCGTGCACCTGATGTTGAAAGGTTTTTATATTTGAGATTTTTTTGGCTCTCACGTTTTAACATGAACAAAGTAATTACAGATAAATCGAGTGTACAGTGGTGATTTTTTCACAAACGAAACATAATATTGTTCAGGGATAACTAATCTTTAAGGTATTTATTAGGTTGCTGAGAAAAATGGTGACAGACAGACAAACGAAGGTGGCAGGCTTAGGTACTGTCAAGCTAAACGGATTGTCATCAAACCACCTAGGGCTACCGACCGCCCGGGGTGTTATTCTCTTAAAAACGGCGCTCGGTCGGTCGAACGAGTGAACGAGTGAAAGCGCCACACCTGAAACCTTACTTTAGAAATTGAAGTTCAAAGTTACGTTAGCTCCATCCCTGTCACTCTTCGTTCGAGACTAAATCGAGAGAAAGGGATGGAGCTAAGGTAACTTCCAACTTTGATTTTCAAAGTAGGGCCTCTGCGAGTTTATAGGTATAGTCCCGTCAGAGTGCACAAAACACATTTTGACGCGTGCGTACCTACACAATTTGGCAGCAGAGCTTAAGTCGATAAGATCATATTGAGAATACACGCGCTAAAATTTGTTTCGTGCGCTCTGGCGGGTCTACTTAAACTCGCCGGTGTAGCCCGTTCACTCGTTCGACCAACCGCGCGAGCGCCGTATTAAGAGAATAATACCTACTTTACCACCAGTGCACTTCACTCGTACCAAGAAAATTATCGCTATCCATTTTTAACCAATTACGTAATATGTAATCAATAAATAATTTTGGATACCTAGTTAGTTGGTATGGGCATGTGAACTAAAAAATTAAAAATTACTATGAAAAATTAATCACTAAATCGGTTTATGTGGGACAAAACCTATTTATTGGGTTTCTGTAAAAAGGATCATCCACACCAAGTAAGTTATTTTATTACTTGCACTTAGGTAGGTACATGACATTATTTTGGACGTAACCCACAAGTCGGCGTAAAAGCCGCATATTTCACCTACGAGTCGTTGGTGTGTTTTTTTTAATAAGAATTAATTAAACCCCCTGCAATTTTCATCACATTGACAGTCATTGTACGATCAACATCAAAATACACACTTTTGTCGCTTAGAACTTTACAGTGTCGTATGCAATGTCATACAAGATTGTCAAATAGTTAATGCGATAAAGTACAAAAGTGAGTATCTACTTTTGACGCCGACGAAACTGGTAATACTTCAATTTTCCCGGCATTCTAACGGTTTATAAATAGTAAGATTTGTAGAGTAAAGAAACATATTTTTTTATTTCCCTAGATCAGAAGTCTAGAAGCAATTTTCATCTATAGCCCGACCAGAAATAAAAAAGGCGGGATAGCATGTTGGTCCGTGCACTGTGTAGGGTTCCGTTCCGTCGTCGTTACTACAAACACAAAAAATATCTCGAAAAACAACCAGTGCTCACGTATTTTCTATTTAAAGTTATTATGGTGATGGTCTTTAGTAGGTAGGTAATAAACACTAGTCGCCTGTATCTCAAGAACCATTCAAGTCAACCAGTTTGTTGTGTTCACTATTTTAAAATTAACACAAAAGTTCTATTGTTTTCAGACTGTTCTTATCCTTTTTTAAGTAGGGTAAACCGGTGTGATTGCCCACCGACAGTGATTGCCCGCTTAAAAAAAAACATTGTCGAATGTTAGCTTTTGATCTTTCTAGTTTGATTAGAATCCTCTACATGGTGCTGTAATTTTATGTATAGTAGATTTAAAATTTACAACTGGGAAACACTTTAAATAAAAAACAGTAAAGGCGGATTTGGTCTTACGTGGGAGAAAGTCTTGCTTAAACAGGTAAATAGTACATTACTGCAAAGACCAGTAAGTGAGCGTTCCTGGACAAGTAGGGTAAGATGGGGGAATAGCGGTCACTTAAGCAATTATTAATTTATTTTTTATTTTTATGATTTACGGTATCGGGAATTAACTTTTTACATAGCTTATATGAAATACATTATTGATATACAGTGGTGGACATATAATTAGAAACAGTACATAAAACTTAGGTAAACACAGAATGAACTATCGTTATGAGTAAAAATTATAATGATTAAATCACTATTGACTATGCCAGAATATAGCCAATGAGTTAAAAAACTCATAAAATATTTAAAAAAGTAAATCTGTTCTATCTTTAATTATTAAAAGATTTTTAAAATCATGATAGTTGAATTTCTATTACTGGCCGCTTGGACAACTAATTAGAAACGGGATCCATGGTTCGTTCCATTTTTGAAAATAAAAAAAAAACCTCTTTTTAAGCTTTTTCTTTTGTTTCGGCGGCAATTAAACGTCAATTTGGAAAATTACGTGAATAATAAGTATTGGTAAAAATGGGTAAAAATAGGTAAAAATAAGAGTTGTGACGAGTCAACCAGGCAATTAATCGTTAAATTACATTTAGATCGAAAGTGGACTTATAGAAGAATTGCTAAACATCTAGAATGTTCTGTGAAGAAAGTTTTCAACGCTATTGCTCATTATAAAACTAACGGAACTACTAAAAGTGTTGTTAGAGAGGCTCGTCCAAGGAAAACATCTCCCCGGGAAGATTCGCAAATAATACGTGTAGCTAAACAAGACCCGTTCAAAGGCTCCAAAGAGATTAGGAATGAAGTTTTTTCACCTGATGACCCAAGGAACATTTCCTCGAAACTGGTACGCCGCAGATTAGTGGAAGCTAAATTGTTCGGGGGGGTTTCTCGAAAGGTACCGCTTCTTACCAAGCAACACCGAGAGAAGCGATTATTATTTGCAAAGAAATATCTTAACTGGACCGTACGAGAATGGAAAAAAGTGTTATTCTAGGATGAAACAAAAATAAATATGGTGAATTCAGCCGGCAAACGCTACGTTAGACGTCCAATAAACCATGCTTTTGATTATAAATACACGAGGAGTATAGTCAAACACGGCGGTGGTAATATTAAAGTATGGGGATGTTTTTCTGGTTGCGGAGTTGGACCCGTCCGTAAGATTGAAGGTATAATGGATCAATTTCAATACAAAAACATCTTAGAAGAGACAATGATTCCCTACACCGACGACCATTTGCCTGTGACCTGGATCTTTCAGCACGATAACGACCCAAAACACACGGCCCGCAGTGTTAAATCCTTTCTTAGTGAGCAACGTGTTACCATGTTAGACTGGCCCTGAAATAGTCCCGATTTAAATCCAATTGAAAATTTGTGGTACGTCGTTAAAAAAAAAGTCTCCGTTAAATGTAATTCCAGTCAAAATGAACTTTACGAAGCCTTTGTTGAAGCATGGAACTCGATCCCACTCGATAAATGTATGAAATTACTTGAATCAATGCCACGTCGTTGCAGAGCCGTCATTAATAACAAAGGCTATGCAACTAAATATTAATTGTTAAGAAATTTAGTAAACCAAACATTATTTTACATAAATAATTTGAAATTGTTGACGTTGACACGTTAAAACTTTGATTTTTACCTCATTTCTTTAGTGTTTCTAATTACTTGTCCATGACGGATGGTACTGCAAATGTCGTTTAGTTGTTTGTACGTAACTAAATATCTAAATGGTAGTTGTAAACTCGGATATTTATTTGTTTTTTAATTAATTATAAGTTGTTGAACGTATTCTATGCATTTTGTTGTTTTATTTCCAAAAACAATAGTTTTACGGCAATGTGCCTTGTATAATGTGAAATACGTCGCAAGTGTTTCTAATTATATGTCCACCACTGTATATGAAATACATTATCAATATATTACGGGTTTCTTATTTATTGATCATTGTGTGAAACCCTTCGTTGACCGGTATTACCCGCAAATGCGGGTAATACCGGTCTACTGTTGGGGTATTACCGGTCATTCAAAATTAACACAGGGTTGCTTCTAAAATGTATCAAAACGAAACAAAACGACAGTTTATTAATATTATCTTTATTTAACCAAAATTAACCAAAACATTTTTTATCTTTTAACCAAAATTAACTCTTTTTTATTAAAAAATATATATATTATTATTATTTATATTTTACTTTGAAAATCACAGATGAGACGGAACTGTCTTTAACTTAGATTCTAACTATATTATATATTTCTTTTTATTATATTTACCCAAATCAACTCTTTAAAAAAACGAACAAGTATTATTAATTAGATATTGATAAATTCTACTTTGAAAATCACAGATTGATACGCTTAGGAACTCTTACTTATATTTTAATTATTATATATTTTTTATCAAAATTAACTCTTTTTTTATAAAATAAAATAGACCTATTATTAATTATTTATATTTCTGCTTTTAAAATGACAGATTGTATCTTTTTTTTTTTTTTTTTAGCTAAATCAACTTTTTTTTATTCATGTTTGGATTAATCAAAATTAAAGATTAAGATGTGTGAGATTTCCCTTTCGTAGTGGTTCTGTTCCTGTGTCTCGGCATCTATTTAAATATAAAAATAATTGTAATGAGACGTTATTTTAACAAACACACAAATAATAAATTGTCTTATAACTCCATACGGGTCAGTGACCGGTATTACCCGCTTAGAGTGATTGCCATAACCCCAAAATATGGCAACGGTTTTTTTGCTTAGTCACGAAAAATGTAAATAACTTTCATAAAATCCAACAAGTACATACAATACACTTGCAAACGTACAGTAATTAACTTTAAGAAAGATATTAATTGGTATAAATCACTTTAAGCTTACCTTTCATCAAATTTTCGATTTTATTACAACAAAACACGCCCGAAACTCCGAACCTGTACACAGCTGTCACACTAACTGCGCGCGAAAGACAATGGCGCCGCTCGGTAAATTAGTTTACTCGGGCGCATACTAGATGGCGACACTAGTAGCGATTGCATAATGTTGTTGGAAGTTTTATATTTTGACGTGACCGGCATTGCCCGCTGACTGCCATTCTTACCCTATGAGCACAGATAACAGAATACAAGTACAGATACCCAATCTCATAGAGCAAAAGCGTGCCGTCCTAATGTAGGCAATTCGGTAGGCAATTTTAGTCCCGTAGTTACACCAGTAGATGCCGTATCTGAGCCACCACTGGATGCTGGCAGCCTACCTAATAGTTTTAGTAACGTATCACCAGATGGCATTGACTTCAAGAATGAGACGTCAAGAAAATTGTTGATTTAAAATTAATATGTAATGGCTATAATCCTACCGGTGACATTGTGGTAGCGTTTTATTCATTCATAGGAACATCTGCCCTGATTAATGATGTCCAGGACAAAATAGGAATGTTTTAATGACATGTTCGGGAAGTTTTTTGCTGACAATAAATAAAAGCAATAGGTAAAAATAACTGGTTTATTAGGTTTAAAGAATTTATTTTTTCATATGAATTTTACAATTCACTTACATGAGAATTAAGAATAAGTTAAAAATAGATATTCACGCAAAACAAATATAAAAGAAAAAAAGAAAAATAGTTAGTAGGTACAGTCAAAAGCATAAATAAGTGATCATTTATGTACCTTGTCACTTTAACGTTATGTTTGAAATGCTATACAAAATAGTGAAACGATTGAAAGCGACAAGGTACATAAATGATCACTTATTTACGCTGTTGACTGTACCTTAAATTAATTACATACATTTTAACATATAAGATTTTAATTTTAATTTACTACTAAGACTATATGTATTATGTTTTTACGTGGTAGGTGGGTAGACTTAAATTAGTAGGTAGACAAAGTCGAGGCTGAGCGCGCCCGCGTTGTTGCAGCGATAAGGTGGACACAGATTAAGGTTGAATGGATGTGGCTTAAAGCGCGTTGCGGATATCAGAGCGCACTTGCTCAGTTACATAGAATTTAAGTAATCTTTTGAAATTTTGCATGGTCTTAGCATCTTTTATGCTTTCAGGAAGCTTATTTATTATATAAGTTTGCACCTTCATACAGATTTTTTTTCCGTAATTAGTACGAGGAGTACGAAGTACTAGATTATTACAATTTCTCAATTTTATTTATCGTAGGTACGACTTTTTTCTGTTTAAATGACTTAAAAAGAGGTATGACTTTACTATATTTCATGAGATCTGGAAATATCCCTTCTGAAATGGAATTATTGTAAATTAATGCTAGATGGGGTGCAATTACATCTATGATATGAAAAAGTACACTAACTGATGTGCCCTACAAATCCTCAGTCTTTTTTAAACTAAGCGATTTAAATACTTTGACTATTGAATCTGAATTTACAGGGCTGAATTCAAAGTTTATATTACATTTACTGACATTAGTGCAAAGTAATGATTGAGCTTGCACCGCGGATGATTTAAGACATTTCGTGGTCTTAATGGCTTTGTTGGAAAAATAATATTCGAATGCTAAGGCAACTTCTTTATTTGACTTGATTTGTTTGTCACCTGTGTTTAGGGTGACCTGATTATCACGAGTTTTAGATTTTCCCGTTTCTCTGTTTATAATATTCCATTCAGTTTTTACGCCGAGTGTAGTTTAAATGTTTGTACACAAACTGTCAGCGCGTTTTGATACTTCAATGGTTAAAGATAGCACGTTGTTCGTTCCGTGTTTGTACTAACATTTTAATACACCGAAACCGCCAAAACAGTATTTTGTAATATTCATTTATATTCGTCAAGACATTATTTTCTCTATTGTTTTTTTGTTTTTAATATAAAAGAAGTATTTTGAGTATTGATTTTACGCATCAAACAAGAATTTGTAAAAACGAAACGCTTGGGGCCTGTGAGTGCATAGTAGCACAGTATATAAATAAACCAGTAAAGAAGCTACGAACAAACGCTCGAAACGACGCACTCACACAGACGCACACCTCTACCAGACCGCTAAGAGGATTTGGCGGTGCTGTCAGTCGCGTGTGTCGCGTCGAGACGAATGGGCTCCTTTGCATTTTACGCTTGTTCTTGAGAAAGATGCCACAAAAGTATTGCGTGGTATACGGTTGTTTGAATTCGGCTTCTTCAAACCCGGGACTATCATTTTTTAAACTCCCTGCTGGTGTAGAAAGGTAAGAATAAATAAAATATTTTTAAATAAAGAGCTTTTTATAATACGATGACGTGTTGCAAAAGTAAACATTTAAAAATTGTTTGCAAAATCGATATCTGGGGATGTGTATGGTCTTCGACAACTAATCTGTTGGCAGAATGAGAAAAAGTAGCCGCCATCTCAAACTCTTTAGTTATTTAACCGATTGCTTCCAAAATCGATATCTGGGGATGTGTATGGTCTCCGACAACTAATCTGTTGGCAGAATGAGAAAAAGTAGCCGCCATCTTGAACTCTTTAGTTATTCAACCGATTGCTTCCAAAATCGATAACTGGGGATTTTTTACACAATAAAATTAAACAATAAAGCGTTCCGAACATGTCGTAGCAGACGAAAGTATTTTTCAGTGAGTAATTTGTAATAAAGGTTAAAAGCAGCCAATAAATAAATTAGGTTTGTTTATTCTTCAGTTTTATTTGATATTGTGATAGTGCAGTCGCTAGTTAATCTGAAATGTATAACTAACGAAGAATAAAGACTTCTTGAAATGCTAAAGTTATGTTTATTACCTACCCAATTTTATCTGCAGGGGCTACTTTTACTGATTATGTTAACGGATTCGTTATCGGACATCACACAGATCTCCAGATATCGATTTTGGAAGCAGCCTGTCGAATAATAAAAAAGTTCAAGATGGCGGCTACTTTTTCTCATTCTGCCAAGAAATTCGCTGTCGAAAACCACGCACATCCCTAGATATCGATTTTGGAAGCAATCGGTTGAATAACTAAAAAATTAAAGATGGCGGCTACTTTTTCTCAATCTGCAACGGATTTGTTGTCGCAGGTCACACGTATCGATTTTGCACTAACTAGCTGAGATACAATAAACAAGATTTTTTTTCAATTTTACAAAATGTTAGTGGACAACACTTACGCTCAATTGGAGCGTAGGTATTTATCTTGAAAAGTAGGCCTAGTTTCTTTACTGGTTTATTTATATACTGTGATAGTAGTTTCGTGATCCGTGATGGCACCATCTAGTGACAGTACCTAATAAGGCGTAGCAAGCTTGAAAGCTTATAAGTTTTTTATGAGTTAGATGGAGTTAATATAAAATTTATTGCATTTATTAAACTTATAAAATATACCCTACTTTATGTAGAGAAGGATGTTTTTGATGTAATTAAGGTACGTTGAATTTATTAAGGTGCAAAAATCATTCAATCTTCACGATTACTGATTCAAATGTTTCGCTCGATACCTGTGGCGCCATCTATGAGTTTATTAAAGTAATAATTATACGTTGTTCGAGTTGGGAGGCCATGCTATGAGTTAGAAGGCCGAGCCGCCAGCCGAGGCCTTTTATACATGTATAAATATATATATGTATACGAGTCCAGGATGGCTCTTAATGGTTGAGGTTTGTAATAGTGCTTTTCTTTCGTTAGTTTGCGTTTAGTTTTGAACATTGTTCTGTTTTTACATTACATGAATGTTTTAGTAAAAAAATGAAAATTATTGTTTTTGAAACTCCATGTTAATTTTAGAATGGAAAGTTTTAATCCAACATGATTTATAAACTGAAATTACTAAATACAAACATAAAATCCCACACTATACTTCTACAACATTACTAACAATAAGTACAAAACGCAACGTGCATACTTTTTCTGCGACGCGTTAAGTGTCACAGACTATAAAATGGCTGTTTAAGGCTCCAAAAATATATCTATCTCATAAAATGTCATTCCAAAACGAGAGATAGATATATTTGGAGCCTCCCTCATAATATAACCATGTTATAATGGCTAAACTCTAGTCTGTGTTTGGTACTATGTTTTTTTTCCAAACAGATCTAAAGAGGATGACCTACTGTCCAGTAAGTAAAATACATACTTACTTATGGTGCGTTCCTAATTCCTATATTCAAAACCGATGGTAGAATTGTGACGTCTCGTTAAAATTTGACACATTTTGTACGTAGCAAATGTCATAAAGCTACTGCCCGTAAGGAAAACGATTCGTTTCTTGAATATAGGAACCGGGCATACTGGACGGTAGGAGATTCCAAATTTCAAATCTCAATGTGTGTTGTATGTTGGTTATTTTATATTCAGCATTTTATTACATGAATGTGATAAAATTAAAAGCATTTACATCGTTTATGTAAATCTGCGTTAAATTTTGAATCTTAACAGTAATTTTAGCAATGGGCAATTAGTGAACCAAAATTTGAGTATTTTTAGTTATTGCCCACCCTTTTTTTAATTGTCAGTTATTGCCCGGGTAATACCTGTCAAGGTAGATTATTGATCAGTGTTGCGTTTAAAATGCTTAAATTCTTTCGCTATCCTTGTGCATTCATATCTTAATTGTTATATGTAGTTATATTTTCAGTATGCCAAAAACACCAAAAAATGATACAGTAAAGAAATAAATAATTCATGTACATTGCATTCCTCGAAAACATAAGGAATATGTACTGACTCTGGTGATTCTGACATCATCAGCGAAATAATTATTTGATGCTGTTATGAAAGCGCAACGCAATATTTTTTAATTTATTAAATAAATAGCGTAAAACGTTCGATCGATAGCATACGACAAATTAAGCCAGTCTTCACACATCATCGGCCTGCAGGAAACCTGGCTAATGCCAGCAGATCTCTCATATCTCGGCAGTATTTATTGTAAATTCGGGCATACGAGATCTTCAGCAGTGGACGCAGCGGCCGGTATGCTGCAAGGACGACCACATGGAGGAGTCGCGCTTTTATGGGATAAAACAGTGTTTTCAAATGTGTCCGTTGTACAGTGTGAAAACCCTCGCGTGTGCGGTATTATGATATTTTTAAATCAAAGGACCCTTTTAGTGCTAAAAGTTGCCAACGGATAAATATGATAATTTGACCGATTTTACGGATTGTCTCGCTTTGGTAAGTGCCGTTATTAATAATAACACTGCTGAGTCTGTGTTCAAACTCGGCGACTTTAATGCGCACCCCAGCGAACGGTTTTACAATGAGCCGACTTGTGCTTGTGCCGATCAAGATTGGTTGTGTGCAGATGTGGAAGTGTTGGCTTGCAGTCTGGGACCTATACATTTATTAGTAAAGCGTATGGCTCGTGGTGGTTGGACCATTGTGTAGCCACAAAATGTTTATGTTCAATTAGACGTTTTGTAGTCAGATCACTTCCCAGTAGTAGTGGAATGTAACTTTTCTTCGATTGAACCTAAGTACATATGTTCTGAAAACCAGAGAGTTGATAAGATTATATGGGGAGAGCGGAAGCCAGAGCAAGTAAATATTTATACCGAGAAATGTCATGAACTATTAAAATACGTAGACTTCCCAGATGTTTTACGTAATTGTTGTAGCCAAATGTGTAGTAATTTAAATCATAAAAAGTATATTGATCAATTGTATAAAGATATCACGAACGCCTTAAGCTACGCAGCAACTATTAGGTCCAAAAAAATAATAATAATAGAGAAGACCTGTTATAGGATGGAATAAACATGTTGGCGAGGCTCATAGTGAGCCTCGGTATTGATTTAAGCGATGGATGGATGGATGGTCCGGCGAACCTAAGTCGGGTGATATTTACGAAACCATGGTCAAGACTCGAAAAGTCTTTAAGGCTCGTTTTAAATGGTGCCAGAAACATGAGGAGGAAATAAAAATGGATATAATTGCGGAACACCATTCTAAGCGAGACTTTCGAAATTTATCGAATTCTACCAACAGATTAAATAGCAAGCCCAGCCTGCCCGTGAGTGTCGTGGGGGAGTTATTTAAGGAACACTTTGCAGTCATATCACCGTTAGGGCCACCGCTGACGTTGGAAATGGTAGAATCTAGGTCACGTGTTCAGGAGATGAGGACTCAATTCACTGCGAGGGATCTTAAAAATCACTTAAGCTCCATATCGAGGGGGAAGTCCCCTGGACACGATGGGCTTAGTGTCGAACATCTACATCATGCCGGCCCACACGGAGCCATGTTTTACACTTTGTGTGTGGGACACTCGTACCTCCTGGCCGGCATGATGAAGACTGTAGTGGTTCAAATTATTTAAGTTAAAACTGGTGACGTAAGCGTTAACACCAACTATAGAACTATTTCGTTCGCCACCATTGTCGCTAAAGTATTTGACGGCCTGCTTAACTTTCAACTAGATAGATATCTTAAGCTGCATGATAACCAGTTTGGTTTCAGGCCAAGGCTATCTACTGAGAGTGCTATTTTGGCGTTAAAGCAGACCGTCAAATATTATACAGATCGGAAAACAGCCATCTATGCATGCTTCCTAGATCTCTCTAAGGCATTTGACCCAGGTCAAATGTTTCATTATGATGTTTTGTGGCAGAAACTTAGATATTATTATTAGTATGCCGAGTGAACTGAGTAGTATTTTTGATGCAGGGTGGGTTGACCTCGCCGAAATTGTTCAACCTCTACGTCAATGCGCTTATTGAGGAGCTCAGCAGCACCCGTCTCGGCTGCCATATTGACGGAGTGTGCGTAATCAAATTGAATTATGCGGACGACATGGTGTTGTTGAGCGCCTCGGCATGTGGACTTGCTAAGCTTATTTCAACATGTGAAAAGTATGCTGCTGCTCACGGCTTGATTTATAATGTTAAAAAGAGTGAATGTGTCATCTTTAGCTTAAAGGCAAACAAACTCCTATGATTCCATCCGTAAAATTCAACCGTTGCGAGTGATAAATCAATTTAAATATTTGGGACATGTGGTGACGGCGGACCTTAAAGATGACGCTGACATCGAGCGCGAGCGCAGAGCGTTGTCCGTCAGAGCTAACATGATTGCCCGCAGGCTTGCTCACTGTTATAAGGAGGTAAAAACCACGCTATTCATAGCTTACCCACTGTACAACTTTATACAGGCAGCCTGTGGGCGAATTATACGCACAAGCGGTACAGCGCTCTGCGTGTGCAATACAATAATGCATTCAGGGTGCTGATGGGGCTGCCCACCACGTGCTTCTACACCACGATGCGCAAGCGAGCCGCGGCGCTCGTGCGCAGGGTGCGCGCCAGCGCCAACAGCACCCTGAACATGCTCGCGGACAGGGTGGACTGCCTGTATTTAAATAACTGCGGCATGTTAGATGTCCGCGGGAATAAATAAAGAATGTGCCATGTAACCACTAACACTATTATAAGTTTTAAAATTGTTACTAACCCTATTGATCCTATGTTGGTCGTGAATAAATTATTATCAGTATTACGTATTTATCAATCACGGGACTATTGGAGTCCTGGACATTTAGAAGGCGTACATGGAGCCGAAGCCAATACGTAGAGGCCATTTAGACTAGTTTAATTTAGTAAAGTGATGAGACACCAACCGGCAATTGACAACATTTCAAAAAAAAAAGAATTATTGTTTTTTCGCGTTTATAATAGCTGGTTAAAAATTAGACTACCCGTATTTCTTGGTTTTTCTTTATTTAACTTAAATTCGTCGTTAATAATTTATTAAAGAAATAGTCATTAAAAAGACCGTATATACAAAGTTAGGAATACTGATGTCGTGATCTTAGCCTGATATAAAATTAAAAAAAGTAACATGTGTCATGTAATGTCACTCACTTGTCAATCATTCGCTGCCGTTCGTTCACAAATTTGTTATTTTGCGTAATTTAATTAATTACGTAATTTGTAGACGCCATTAAAATAAATAAACTATTTTGCGTAGAATCGAAAGCGTGTCGTTAGAATAAAGTAATCCGTCAGACAGATAAAAAAAGAACAGAACATGACTGTTGTATTTTTTTTTAATTCCTTTAATAATAATGGACTAAGGGCACTATAAGTGTATTCCTAACATTCACAATCCAACTTTTTTTACTGTTTTTCCTAAATATAAAAAATGTACTGCATAAAAAAATCTAACGATATTTTTACTGTAATCAGCAGTGTAAAATCTAGAAACGGTATTTTATTTTACTACCTTAGCAAAAAATGAATTGTTGTCAATTATCCCTGAGTTCAAACCATCGAAGTATGCTCCCACGGACAACAACTGGTTAGTGTAGGACTATTTAAGAAGGATGGAAACATTAATAATAGGCTCTATGAATAAACTTAATATGGATTGGTGAACTTGGCTATTGAAGAAACTACGGCACCTGCCTGGCCAATGCTAATTACTTTCGTTCGTCCCAAACCGAGATCTCGTGACGTGATACTCAACCAAACCCATTTTATAAGAGTATTTTTTATCAACATCGTAGGTAATTAACTTTTATTTACTTAGTAATCAATTAAAATCGACACATTAAAATCTTTAATAACTCCAGCTAATTTATCACAGAAATACAGGCATGTTTTGTTACGTTTTAATATAGGTATGATTCCCAATTTGAAAAACTTATGTACTTATCAACTTTATGTAAACCGTATTCTTGCTAATAAGACATTAATGATTTTATTAAGTTCAAATGATGTAATTGTATTAACTTTGTAGGAAAATTTTAATAATAGTACCTACATATTGCCTGAAAATTGAATAGTACCTATATTAACGGTGCAAACAAGTTTTATATGGTTATCGATACATTCTGAAACATTCCTGGTTGCATTCGTAAGTGGACTGCAGGAAAGAGACGCACACCTCTTGAAAAAAGGACACTACGTGTCGCTGTAAGAGTAGTCCTTAATCTGCTGAACATAAGGACTACTATGTTGGCGTCTTATTTATTATTATTATTATTATGGCTGACTTATGTAGTTGGTAATCTATACCGTGACTACTTCACCCGGGCACGGGTAGCGATGCCCCAAGGGGGGGCATGCTGAACCCTAAGTTAGAGGTGCGGTGTTGATCGCACCTCTGGAGGGGTGCCTCCATCGGGTGTCAGGCCGGTCGAGCGCAGCTCGGCCGGCTGAGTATCTTGAAGGACTCCGTTTTCTTCGGTTGCTTCCAAGTGTTCGGTTTCTTCGGTTTCTTGAGTATGTTCGGTTTCTTCGGTTTCTTCGATCTTCTCGATCCCTGCAGTGATGCTATGAGGCTCAGGTCCGGATCTGGGGGGGCGGCCACGTCGTCCCTGGCGGCGGAGCTTCTTCCGTTCTTCAGTGCCCTCATCTACTGCGAGTTGGATGGGATCGGTGGGATCGAGCAGGATGTGCTTGGGGCGCCTGACGGGTGCCCCGAGCGCAGCGAGCACGTCGGGATCGGATGGGGTTGGCGCCTTGTCCCTAGATGGCACCTAAGTGACTAGTAAGGGCTACCTTCCGTTCAGTAGCTGAACTACGATAGAAAAAAACCATCTTACAGAATTTTTCAACCTTGAAAACGATGTTTAAGTTTGTGCTACTATGAAAACTATGTTACGGCGTTTTTAATTCGTAAGCTGTAACCAATTATGAGAAGTTTGTTTTTATAGTAGTTAATAGAGACGTAAGACGCACACATGTTTAAAAGTGGCGACACCGGGTCTTGTACGAATTTGCACTCATCATGACATGACATATCTCCCTTGTTTCTGTGATCTGAGGTCTGTACCTACATATTTTTCTCTACATATAACAATTTACTTCACAATGTATTTGTCACAAGCACAGATATTTATTGCCTTCGAAACTTTGTTGGGTGACCATGTAGTTTGTTGATAATTTATTGTTCAGTAGCATAATTTAAATAAATGTGAATGGATTAAAAAGTCATTTTCATACACACGAAAAGTAATAGGTATGTTTATTTCTAGTGTACCGAATGAAGTGAAGTATTGAGTCAACTTATTCAGCATACCTACGTACTTTTACTTGTTTGTTCGCGGCGATAACCTGAGTATAAAATTTGGTAGTAGTTGAGTTGTACCTACTTATAACTCTTTAAGTTTGAACATGAGCAGGACCGGCTCTTATGGAGTTAAGGGGATGTCGTGAGGTTTCTGTTCGTGGCGAACCACTATATTAAACTGCCAATCTCCTGACCACCGATTAAAGGTCTCGTGTGTATAGCACTAATTGCACACGACACGAAAGCATCAGTGACACTTTTTAAATATGTTGTTTTGTTTAGCACTGTTCTCACTGAAACAAATGTCTTATACATTGATAATTTGTTGTTTAATATTTAATGTTTATTGATAACCCTCACCTAGTTTCGCTCTTGTAACTGATATTATTTGTTATTCAAAAACAAAGTGGGTATTTAAAACGAAGTGTTATTGTAGTGTGGACGTATCTTGGATTACGTAGTAGTTTTCGCGGCATCCACTAAGATCACCTGAGTGGATTACCCAGGTGATTATATTGGACGAATTTGTCCTTTAAAATCCCCCAGGTGATTCAACTGGACGCTATGTCCAGGAGGATCCCCTAGGTGATTTTAGTGGACAGATATATACCCAGTAGGATCCCCCAGAAAATAATATGACTTCGCAGGTGATTCTAGTTGACAAACATGTCCAATTAGATCATCTAGGTGATTCAATTGGATTACGTTGTACATTACGATCACCCAGGTGATTTAAATGGTCTGCTACATCCAGAACGATCACTCAGGTGATTCAAATGGACGTAAATATCTAGCACGCTCCCTTGGGTGATTTTTGTGGACAACTGCGTTCAGAAGGATCAACCAGGTGATCACAGTGGATATATTTGTTCGCTAAAATCACCTGGGTGATCTTGCTGGAAATCTCTAGGAATAGGGATTTTGACTCACAAGCTTGATTGTTACTTTTACATTCTGTTTAAGATTAAATAACTATTAACTGTACGTTTTTTAAATCAAAACTCGTTTGCAGAAATATTGTGGTTATATGTCAAACAGTACTGATTTGTTTACATCTTTTATCATTTCTATTGACCCCGACTTTACATCTAATTACGTTGAGGTATTATTTACAATACGATAACTACACAGATGCATGGACAGTGAAAGTATTAAAATGAGGTTACTTGACTTTCGATAGTATCTAATGAAAAAATGGTCATATATTGTTTAGGCAAATACGTAAAGATTAACCATTATTTTCATCTTAGAAAAAAAAACATTCTTAGCCTGTTTATGCAAAATGTGGTTACAGAATTATCAACAAGTTTTTAGAGTTCTTGGTAATTCTGTAGCTCTGCCTACCCCACTCTGGGAATGAAGGCGTGAGAGTTTATGTAGAAAAAAAAACATACATACATCTTTTGTATTCGACTGCATGTTAGGATCACCCAGGTGATTTTAGCGAACAAATATATCCACTGTGATCACCTGGTTGATCCTTCTGAACGTAGTAGTCCACAAAAATCACCCAAGGGAGCGTGCTAGATATTTACGTCCATTTGAATCACCTGAGTGATCGTTCTGGATGTAGCAGACCATTTAAATCACCTGGGTGATCGTAATGTACAACGTAATCCAATTGAATCACCTAGATGATCTAATTGGACATGTTTTTCAACTAGAATCACCTGCGAAGTCATATTATTTTCTGGGGGATCCTACTGGATATATATCTGTCCACTAAAATCACCTAGGGGATCCTCCTGGACATAGCGTCCAGTTGAATCACCTGGGGGATTTTAAAGGACAAATTCGTCCAATATAATCACCTGGGTGATCCACTCAGGTGATCTTAGTGGATGCCGCGGTAGTTTTGCGTTCGGATCTATAAAAATATGATTTTTACTGCAGTTATAAAAGAGAATAGCGCTATCGGTATCCGGAAAAGGTTACAATAACAAAAATCTTCTTAAAATATCCGGATACGGCGGTATGTTATCTATCAACTCCTCGTAAACGGCTGGACCGATTTGGATGACATTTTGTGTGTATATTTCAATGGGTTCCTGGATGGTTTGAAAACAATTGCACCCGGTAGGTAGCGCTGCTCTCGGTATGTCACCAATCACCTAACTCCTCCTAAACGGCTGGACCGATTTTGATGAAATAGTGTGTTTATATTTCAATGGTTACCTGGATGGTTGGAAAACACAATTGGAGCGCTGCTGTCGGTATGTCACCAGATTTAAATTAATAATAACCAAATTTAATAATTTAGACATAGAGACAATAGTAAACAAGAGATATCAAAAAACGATGGCTCAACCGTAGGTCCGTTAGAAGTAATTATAGAATCGCAAATATAAAAAAAAAAGTTACATTTAAAATATTATATTTAATGTGGCACTTGCTTATCCGAGCAGGACGACGCGACGTCTGCCGGGTGCGCTTGTTCGATATAATACTTATCTGGCTACTTACACACGCTTTGCCTCGTAGACAGCGCTTTGCCCTCATATGCATCTGATAGTTGTTTCTGCAACTTATGGACACCAACATCGACCAACATTACGAGTAGTGTCCATTACATCAAACAAATCTGGCTAGGATCAACTAAGAACCCGAGCTTCTCAAAACATACAATCAGCCGATGCTTATTGGCGCCCTAGAATTGTTTCCGAAACTTTTGGCAACCTCTAAAAATGACCGACTGTAGCCTACTCGTATATCTAACCGACAAGCCATGTTTTCTTCATTCTAACCAAGAAACTGCAAGATGCTTTGTTCTCTGTAAAACAAAGAATTAACTACGAATAGATATTACAAAGTTTCAGAAATGCACCTGTATTCCTAAATCTCCTAAAATACATGTAATTTTAGTTTAACGTGATTACATATTTATAAACGAAACATAACACAAAGTTAAAAATTGCTTTCCACTGATAAACAAATTCGTCAAAAATTAAAAAGACTTGTTCAAATGTGAGACTAGTTTAACTAAAGGCATACAATTCGTGTAAAACTGGGATCGAACCTTGTGAGTGCATTAGTATTGTTAGCAGTTGGCATGTGTGGTGCATATTGTCCTGAGCCGCGCCCTGAATGGGCTGTACAGCAGAAGTGCGACATCACGTCACTAATATCAGCCAAATTTTCATTTAATTTCACGTACTTAGTATACCTACTTGTTTGTATATTTATTTGGTTTGGTTCAAATCTTGCCACTTAAGCCAGTTCCCGTTATTGGAATGGGGTGAAGTTTGAAGTACCATAATATGTAAACTTCATGGCAATGCGATATTATTGGTATGTAGAGCTGATCTGATGTTAGAGTCTGAAGGTGACAGCAGGATCTCTGCTGTACTTCACGTAGAGCCACCGAGTTTGGACTCGTAACTTTAGTCTCAAAGCTTGCCTTAAAATTATTTTTTTGTCTAAAACTTATTATATTTAAATTTAGGCAACAAGTTAAGAATATGTACCTGCTTGCCGAGAGTACCTACTGATGTCGCACCGCTCCACTGTACCGCCAGTCGGCTGTGGCCTGTCAGATGCTGTAGGTACTTGTACGCGTTTACCTTATTGTTTCAGCCAAGCGATCTTGGTAGACAAAACGTTGTACGTGTCGGGCACGCTGGGTATGGACCCGACGGCGCAGCTGGTGGCCGGCGGCGCGGGCCCGCAGGCGCGGCAGGCGCTCTGCAACATCAAACACGTGCTCGAGGCCGGTGGCGCTTCACTCGAATCCGTCATCAAGACCACCATACTGCTCAACGACATAGCTGACTTTCAGACTGTCAACGCAGTTTATGGAGAATGTGAGTAAATAAACAGCGTTTAACGAAATTAATAACAAAAAAAAGTAGCCTCGTGCAAGTCTTAGAGAGTTGCAATATGTTTTGAAATGTGAAAATACTTACGGCTTCGGTAAATTGGAGCATTAAAATTGTATGGATTTAAAGCATAACTTTTAAGTATATTGTTCAGCAAATGCTAGCCAATACCAATGTCATTTTGACAATATGCCATGCGAGTGTTGTTTATAGCCATGAAAGGTAAACGAGTACACGGGCCGTCTGGATGGTACTTAAGCAACAACAATGCCAGGGGCACAGCCAAGTTGCTGTTTTTCAGTGAATAAACTTCTGTAGCCGGATTTCATGGTAGACGTGCCATAGTGCTGAGGAATCATCGTGGAGGGATGGGTTTCCATAGTCCAAAGTACGAGAAAGAAAAGACGTATGGAAACGGGCTGTAGTCGATTTTAAAGGGACCATCCTCAGTTAATATGGAGGACCTCTACTCAGGTGGCGGGTGGTTAGATAGCAAAAAGGTCATGTAGGCACTAAGCTTAACAATTCCTCAAAGCAGGCCCCGTAAAAGAATTTAGGTAAATGTGTGGAGTTGGAATGGCAGTTGTATTTTCTGATAGTCATTGCGAACTGTCGTGCGTTATCGTGGTTGGACGATTTCTAGATTAGGTAGGTACCGGTTGAACGATTAAAACCTGCTCTTTGGTTTCATTTCTAGTCTACGGCTGCGTTTATATTACACCAGAGCTGTACTAGGTAGGTCAGCGGGTCGCATATTTATTCACCAATAGGATGACTAGGTATATCACCCTAACTTCTCATGTTCTTTTTTCAGTTTTCCAGAAGGACTGTCCAGCGCGCGCGACGTTCCAGGTGGGCAAGCTGCCGGCGGGCGCGGCGGTCGAGATCGAGGCCATCGCGCTGAGCGGGAACCTCGTCGTGGCCGAGGCGGGCCCCTGCCCCTGCGCAAAATGACTAGCCGGCGACGGTGTCACACATTCAAAATTATAAACATATCACTATTATTTCTTAGAGCAATCAACTGCCACCTTTCGTGATCCATACTAATGAAATAAAGAAATATGAATAGTGGCAGTTGAAGGCGCGGAGAAACACCCCCTTGTCATCACATAAATTTACATGTTTTCGTTGTACTTGCATTTAGTAGTTTATGATAAATGTCTTACATATAACTTGGAATTGTGGCGTTTTTCTAAGCGCTCGAGTTCAATTTTAAACGGAACGTTGTTAGTACTTGCGCAATCACAGTTAGTATCTAATAACGCATGCGTTGTTGTTGGAGGCTGTTAGATGTATCCGCGATTCAATATTTATTTTAACAAATTATCAAGTGGTAGTTTTGTATCTTGTACGT
This sequence comes from Acleris emargana, assembly GCA_927399475.2. Taxonomy (NCBI): domain Eukaryota; kingdom Metazoa; phylum Arthropoda; class Insecta; order Lepidoptera; family Tortricidae; genus Acleris; species Acleris emargana. The sequence goes on from OV656846.1 coordinate 11,220,413, forward strand.
ACATTGTTACTTATGTTAAATTAAATGATTTAAGTATACAAACATGTATTCGTTTTAATTTAATAAATAAAGGAAGTCAAAAGTGATCGTTCCAAGCAGCCACGTTACATTAGTCGAATTTCCTTACTTAATAAAAGGATATTTTGTTGTTATTTGAAAAAATATTTTGTTAAAATCTACATACATACATACATACATACATAAACTCACGCCTTCATTCCCAGAGTGGGGTAGGCAGAGCTACAGAATTACCAAGCACTCTTAAATAAGTTGTTGATAATTCTGTAACCACGTTTTGCACAATCAGGCTAAGATGTTTATCAGTGTATTAGTGACAGTGTTAAAATCTAAATTTTAAAATACTGAAGATTAATTGTGTATAATGATAAAAGAGATTTCGTCCACGAGTTCTACGATACATCAGCGTTACATGTCTTTAAATTCCTGTGTCAAATCAATTGCCCAAGATACCGCATTGGTAAAATGGGAAAACGTTCCTCGACTTTTTTTTCTAATTTCACGGCCGGTAAATCAAGAAACTTTAAACAATATGTACTTCCGTTCGCTATGACAATATTTATTATTAGAAAATCAAGCTCATGTAATCAAAACTGTACCTCTATATTTTTGTAACAATAATAAAAAAATATGCTTAAATATTTGAGAATCTACTGGTACGCTTACTTATAACTTTATTTTAAGATGAGATTAAGATTTAAGATTCTCGTAGGTAAAGGTGAAAAATGCAAAGTGGAAAATAGAAAGAGAAGCGGCTTCTATCTGTCACTGTTGTTCTCAGCAATTACAAATACATCAGATGGCGTTATCTGTGGCATGGGTGTTGCACTTGGGATGTTTCCTTTTGGTTTTCATTTTAAGTTATTAGATTATTTAAAAAAATCAGTCCAGTGCGAGTCCGACTCGAGGGCCGAGGGTTCCGTACAGCAGCCAGAGACCCTCCTAAGGTCCAAAGTCAATCTGACATTCTACATCAATAACGTTGAGTCCTATAAGTATCCGTGTTTTTTTTTTTTTTTTGCCCCCGCGGCGACTTGAACAGCTACTACCGCAGGGATAATGGCGTTTCCACGTGAAGTGATTTCGCCAGTGTCAAGGTTTATATGAGTATAAAACAATATAGCAATAAAACACAATCCAATCTTCTCTAGGAAGATTGGGGGCAACGTTGTACGGTGATTTGTAGGTCAGAGGTCAAGATAGTTTTAACCTCTGCACCACTGCGAGTCCACTTGAAACGAGAAGAAAGATGCCAGATACACGAAATAAGTCCAAGTCTTCAATCACTGTGCGACACAAAGGCATAAAAAGTACGAATCACTATCAGAAAAGAACTTTGAACACCTAATTACCCAAAAATTAAAGTCTAAAACAAATTACACGTCCGCCATCTTTTAACGTTGCAAATGGCCCCATTGTACGAATTCACTACATTACATGAAGTGAACCGTATCCGTGTTGTTGTCCTATAAGTTACAAATGACTTGGCATCTCTAATGATATGACGAGATAGATACAGTTTTTTTTTAATTGGTCCTAAATTGACGTTGGCGGCCGTACATAGTCCTGCTTGCTGCTTGTTGTCGACATTATCTTTGAGCTGTTAAGTAAAAAATCGGTCAAGTGAGAATTCCGTATTAAATGATAGTAAATTTCATTAAGTTACGAAATAACACTTAAAGGTTTTATGAACTTTATTTTGTATGCTAGCTAGGTCCAGGTTAACTTACGTAAACTTTCTTGCAACTTTTTAAAGTATTTTAATCTTTTATGATAAAATCGGACAATTTCACCAATTTTATTTTTGGGTATTAATCGAAAAGTATGACAAAAATATGTTTTCACTTCTCCGGCTCTAAAATAACTCGTATTAGCCATGTATAGGTTGACTAAAGTGATGAACTTAATTCCTGAGATCAAAACGACACTTTACTCCCTAGAGACTAAAGTATCTTTTTTATTTTATTTAATAGTGTTTTTTTGTCTGAGGTCGAGGATTATATAGTGCTTTTCTCAAGTAATGTGAGAAAATATTAAAAGTACATTACTGCAATCTTACGATGGCAATCACAAGACTGCAATATTACGATGGTAATCTCAAAACTGCAATGTTACGTTAGCAATCTTAAGACTGGGCCTCTATTCACGGAACACGGTAAAAACCATAACGTGTTTGAGCTGTTATCGTATTGTCGCCGTTTTGATGGTCAAATTCAAATTTGTCAGAAACTTTGTTACACATTTGTTAAATAGGTACTTACTGTAATTTTGTATAGAACGTCGTTTTTTTTTGTCACATTCTCAAAGTGAAAAGTGGAGTGTTTAACTCGAGACTGAAAAGCCATAATGACACTCGACCTTCATAAATATACATACATACATGTACTCACGCCTTTATTCCCTGAGTGAAGTTTTCAAAGCTACAGAATTACCAACAACTCTAAAAACTTATTGATAAATATCTCGTGTCATAATGGCTTACTTTAGTCCCTTGTTGAACAATCGGCTATTTCACTTCTCATTCTGTTAAAATGTTACTTAAGTCTCGTCACATCGGGACTAAAGCTCGCTCCTTGTTAATCTCCAGGGACCAAAACTATATTTTCTTAAAATTACTTTGGAAACCCCTAAACAGCGAATCACGGTGTTTGTGAATTGAGGATTATACAGTATACAGTGCGTAAACGGAATACGAACAAATATTTTAACGACGTATGCATCCTAATTAACGTAAAAACATGCGTATCGTTAACATAAGTTGTATTTTTTTTTCATACTAATAAAATCGCCACGCAATGTATTAGAAATGGCTCACTTATCCAGCAGAGACTTAAATCTTCGTTTCAACTGACAAGGTTTCAAGTGGTTCGGCAAAAGTCGGTTAGACTCGGGTCGCAGTTGTGATTATGTGTATTTACAACTTGTTTATGAATGAAAAGCCGTGGCATCTTTTTATTTTGTTGTTTATTTTTATTTATTAAAGTAAATCAAACGAAATTTTACAAAATATCAAAAACTGCACCGTTAAACCACAGTTTGGTTTGACTCGATGCACCATTCCACGTCAGCTACAAACAAATAAAAATGTACATAAGAGTGTTTAAACTAAGATACTTAAAACAATTATGCGTAATCTACCCAACACAAATCATCACCACCAAAAGTAAGGACTACGTAAGTAATACAAAACATTGCACGGAGTCATGGCCTCCCAACTCGAACAACATATAATTATTACTTTAATAAACTCATAGATGGCGTCACAGGTATCGAGCGAAACATTTGAATCAGTAATCGTGAAGATTGAATGATTTTTGCACCTTAATAAATTCAACGTACCTTAATTACATCAAAAACATCCTTCTCTACATAAAGTAGGGTATATTTTACAAGTTTAATAAATGCAATAAATTTTATATTAACTCCATCTAACTCATAAAAAACTTATAAGCTTTCAAGCTTGCTACGCCTTATTAGGTACTGTCACTAGATGGTGCCATCACGGATCGCGAAACTACTATCACAGTATATAAATAAACCAGTAAAGAAACTAGGCCTACTTTTCAAGATAAATACCTACGCTCCAATTGAGCGTTTAAGGGTTGTCCATTAACATTTTGTAAAATTGAAAAAAAATCTTGTTTATTGTATCTCAGCTAGTTAGTGCAAAATCGATACGTGTGATCTGCGACAACAAATCCGTTGCAGATTGAGAAAAAGTAGCCGCCATCTTGAACTTTTTAGTTATTCAACCGATTGCTTCCAAAATCGATATATGGGGATGTGTATGGTCTCCGACAACTAATCTGTTGACAGATTGAGAAAAAGTAGAGGCCATATTTATTTTTTTATTTATTCAACCGATTGCTTCCAAAATCGATATCTGGGGATGTGCGTGGTCTCCGACAACGAATTTGTTGGCAGAATGAGAAAAAGTAGCCGCCACCTTGAACTTTTTTATTATTCGACAGGCTAATTCAATTGTCAATTTCGAGAGTTAGGACCACACAGATCTCCAGATATCGATTTTGGAAGCAGCCAGTCGAATAATAAAAAAAATCAAGATGGCGGCTACTTTTTCTCATTCCGCCAACAGATTAGTTGTCGGAGACCATACACATCCCTAGATATCGATTTTGGAAGCAATCGGTTGAATAACTAAAGAGTTCAAGATGGCGGCTACTTTTTCTCATGCTGCCAACGAAATCATTGTCAGAGACCACACAGATACCCAGATTTCGATTTTGGAAGGAATAGGTAGAACAACACAAAGTGTAACAATGCGGCGGTTTCTTTTTTTTCTAAATTCGAGAGGAAGTATGCTTATTTGACATATTTCATAACCTAATAAACAAAATGTCAGACGTGTTGCAAAAGTTCCCGATTCATCGGGAAATCTACCGATTTCGGCTCTTCCCTCCCGATATCACGATTTAGCGACCCCGTTTCCCGAATTTCTACATTTCGAACCAAAGTAACAAATTCAAACAGTATTTTTAAGACGACAACACCAATGGTAGACACTCAAAGAAGGACCTATCCACGGTCGAGAAAAATATTTAAAAAAAACACTCAATGTTCAAATATTGCAGAGATGTTTATTATTTTATATCGTTTAATAATTTAATAGTTTGTAAATTAAAGTAATTAGTGTAAAATACCGTTGTTTTATTTCGACTAAAATCTCCCGAGTTCTCTTGAATTTTCGCTGGGAAATTAAACGATTTTTATATTTTTACTTTTGCAACACGTCATCGTATTATAAAAAGCATTTTTTTTTTAATATTTTATTTATTCTTACCTTTCAACACCAGTAGAGAGTTTAAAAAATGAAAGTTCCGGGTTTGAAAAAGCCGAATTCAAACAACCGTATATACCACGCAATATTTCTGTGGCATCTTTCTCAAGGTCTCGTAGAGGCGTGCGTCTGTGTGAGTGCGTCGTTTCTAGCATTTGTTCGTAGCTTCTTTACTGGTTTACTTATATACTGTGCTACTATGCACTCACAGACCCCAAGCGTTTCGTTTGTACAAATTCTTATTTGATGCGTAAAATCAATACTCGAAATACTTCTTTTATATTAAAAACAAAAAAACAATAGAGAAAATAATGTCTTGACGAATATAAATGAATATTACAAAATACTGTTTTGGCGGTTTTGGTGTATTAAAATGTTAGTACAAACACGTAACGAACAACGTGCTATCTTTAACCATTGAAGTATCAAAACGCGCTGACAGTTTGTGTACAAACATTTAAACTACACTCGGCGTCAAAAAAATCGCACTTTTGAAATTTTGACTTCAAGCGAATAAAGCTCTTAACTTATTTATTGTACCCTACCAATATTAGTATCATTTGAAAGCACAGTTAATAAACTTTAAAATCGGGCAAAACCGACCTTGTGTGCGTCTCCCGCACTGGAGGTGGACGTGGCCAGGGGTCCCTGACTGCTCATCGGTACATCACAGAGATCCTGGAGGACCACGTGGTCCCGTATGCTGGTTTTGTCGGGCCTGAATTCACATTCATGCACGACAACGCCCGCTCTCATACGGCGTTGATTGTTCGGGACAATCTGGATCAGGTTCAGGTCAGGATCCCCGTGATGCAGTGGCCAGCGAGAAGTCCTGACCTGAACCCCATAGAGCACATTTGGGATGATCTGAATCGCCGGGTGCGGTCTCGTGATACTGCCCCTGCCACCCTTGAACAGCTTCGGGACGCCGTCGTCGAGGAGTGGAGTGACATTCCTCAAGAACGCATCGTGACGTTGGTGAGGTCAATGAAGGATCGCATGGAGGCTGTAATTAGGGCTAGGGGAGGTAACCCTAGGTTTTAGTTTCGTTTTAAGAATTTGTTTTACTGTATTTTTTAATTTTGTTATGTTTTTAGATTGTGTAATTTTGGCGTGAATAAATGTTTTTCCTCTTTTCATGAAAAACGATTTTTTTTAAGCTTAGTAATCATTATCACATTTTTATTAATTAAAGGAAAAAATGAGGCCCTACACTCATACCTTATCTTAGATTAAATAGGGTTTATAGCTGCTTGAAGTCAACATACCAAAAGGTGCGATTTTTTTGAGGCCGAGTGTATAACTTTGTTTCGTTGGATTCGGATAAAGTTGAAGTTGAAGGCGATATTTCCTTTTTATATATGATATATTCTTAATTCTCATTGTAAGTGAATTGTAAAATTCTTATGAGAAAATAAATTCTTTAAACCTAATAAACCAGTTATTTTTACCTATTGCTTTTATTTATTGTCAGCAAAAAACTTCCCAAACATGTCATTAAAACATTCCTATTTGTCCTGGACATCATTAATCAGGGCAGATGTTCCTATGAATTAATAAAACGCTAACACAATGTCACCGGTAGGATTATACCCATTACATATTAATTTTAAGTCAACAATTTTCTTGACGTCTCATTCTTGAAGTCAATGCCATCTGGTGATACGTTACTAAAACTATTAGGTAGGCTGCCAGCATCCAGTGGTGGCTCAGATACGGCATCTACTGGTGTAACTACGGGACTAAAATTGCCTACCGAATTGCCTACATTAGGACGGCACGCTTTTGCTGTATGAGATTGGGTATCTGTACTTGTATTCTGTTATCTGTGACGGAGTCTTATCGTTATCTCTGGCCGGCCGCCGCGCCGCCGAACCGGTTTATAGAATAGAATAGAATAGAAACATTTATTTCGAGTAAATTTACACCCATATATTGTTAGTAGTTCATTAATCCTAAATGTTAGTAACAATTTACAAACTTACACTAATTGTAAGGGGCGTGTAGCCCACAACAATGACGCATGTAAGGGCAGTCTACTCTGCCCTCTATCATGCTTTGGATGATATTGCATCCTACTTACAATGCACGCCCGGTACAGGATGATCCAATTATGCCGGAAATTATATAAATAATAAATTAGCAAATAAATAGATGTTTGTGATTTTGTTATATTATATTTGACTTTGACTATTCTGTAATTGAATTAACATTTGTTTTTTTAGAAACTTTGCGATATTGGTTGGTGTAATTTTAATTTTCCAATTATCCGGTATTTGATTTATTAAATCAGGCAAAATATATTCAGACGTTCTTTTACCATAAAAATTTCGAAAAGGTGGTTTCTTCAGTACGCGGTTAGTAACTTGTCTAGTGGTTTTTGGATGTGAGATGACATGTTGGATTTCACTTCTAAAATATTGTTCCTTCAGAATGTGGTGCTTAAATTTAGTGTGAACAGGTAAAACTTCGCACATGCTAAAAAGATCCCCATTACACTTCACACTCTTCCTAATATTAAATGGCACTCCAAGCTGCAGATTATATATCTTATCCAGATGCGTCAGATGCGTGTTAATTTAATAGTATCCCTTTACATTTCCAGAAAATTCAAAAAGATCTTCATTTGATCGTGATTTGATCCACGCTGCAAGTAATTAACATCGCTTACTTATGTAGTTACTTATTTTATTATTCATAAAAATGCAAAATGAAAACGTTTTTCTTAATATTCAGATCTAAAATCTTTCAACAAATAACATTGTATTTATACTTTAGATGTACTTTATTATTATTATTATTTAAGTAATATTTATAAATTTATTAAACCAACAACAAAAAATAAAAATCTAACAAAAGCCCTGCAAGACTGTTTTAGGACAGTTTGACTGCGGAAGACTTTAACGGCCGAACCCTATATTCAATCCGAGGATAGATAAGGCTTAGCTCGGGTTAAAATTTGACATTTGCCCATACAAAATGTGTCAAATTTTAATCCGAAGTAAGCCTATCTGTCCGCGGATTGAATACCTATAGGGTTTGGCCGTAAAAGGTTCTGTGATGTGACTGACGGCCAATCGTTACATTGACATTATGTCAACATTGGGTACCCACCTACCCAAACAAAATAATTTTCTACCTTTTAATTTCAAGCAGTATTTTTACTAGCTTTTGCCCGCGACTCTGTCCGCGTAGAGGTCGTTTATCGCTTATATCGGGATAAAAACTGTCCTTAGTGTCATTAGTCATAATAAGTCGATCCGTGATAAGGAATACCTGAGTGTCAAATTTCATACAAATCCGTTCAAGTGTTTTTGCGTAATTGAAACACAAAAATCCACAGAAATTTTCACATTAGTGGATTAGTGGGATTACTAAAAAAATTCATTGTAAGTAGGATGCAAAACTTGGAATGAAGTAAGTGTCTAACTTCCTCAGGTGAAATTATTGTGTAGAGCTGTGGTGTAGAGTAACTATTAGATTAAATGAAATGAAATGGTGCCCAGGTTCTTTTAAGTTGTGAGGATCTACCCGTGACTGTTACGCAGATGCCAGCCCCATTCTGCGTGGATGTGCTCTCGTCAGTCCAGTGGAGATTATCTTCGCTAAAAACCCGCCGCCTTCTCGATGTTGGCTGAGCAACCACTCACAAAGTGGATTCGTGGCGCCATCTCCCTGGAGGGCAAAACGGGAGTCTTTGAAAGTTTATACGGATGTTGCTTGTCTCGCTTGAGGATATTATGCATCACCGTGTGACTTACATTAAAGTGTAGCCCAGCATTCCTGGTACTACTCTCTGGGTTAGATGAAAAATGGAGCAGTATTCTATCTACTGTTTGAACGGGAAGCTCTTGATTCACTGCTGCACTCTCAGTTTTTCCGGTCACGATTAAATCCTCTCGAACTCGCTGTAATGCGTTCAAAATCACTCGAGCGCTACTCGGAACTCTGCGATTCGGGAACCCCCCTCTGTACAAAGTTAAAGCTCTGCTTCCATTTTGTTCAGCTTCACCATATGCTATAATCATATCACTCAATTCCTGAGCACTAAAATTTTAGATTTTTGTAACTAGCTTCCAGCACAATGTCATGTGTCGTACACAGTAGGCAGAAAGTGTCCTTTATTTACTACATGATAGGTTTTCTGAATGCAATGCTAGTCCTCATATCTAAACTGTTTTGATAATAAATAAGTGGGTACAATACAACTTCTTTCGTCTATGTTCATCTGATATCACGATTGATTATGAAATTGTCTGACAGTTACGGTTATTTGTGCCTTGCAGCAAGAGCCATAACACAAGAAAAAAACCGGGCAAGAGCATGTCGGACCATGCTCAGTGTAGGCTGTAGGGTTGCCGTTGGAAAACTGTTATCCCCATACGACACAGGTCGCGGTCAGTTTACCAACACCGCAGATAAGTTTTCGGTGGTTATAACATTCAAACCGTTTGTTACTCAATAACCACTAAAGTCTACTTAGTAGTGATAGTTTTCCCTTCAAAAAAACTTTACTTACCCAATTAAGCTAGTTTGGCTGCCGATATACGTGAGGTCTGAAAAACTATGCATTATACATTGCTGCTCGATGAGGCCTTTAAATATTGATTGCGCTCTATGTATTACAGTTATTAACAAAATTCCACATTTACATAACTTTTATGGCTATAACCTACGTCAAGTTAAAATGTTTGCTCGTATTCCGTTAACACACTGTAGACATTTACATTGATTGTGTATAGTCAATTTTTAGGGCGTGAAAATAACTTCAAAATTACAATTCTGCGCAAAAAAAAAAAAAAAAAATAACTTCGTGAAACACGATAATTGACTTCGAATATGAATCTATTTAAGGAGGAATTCATGTCATTATCATTATGCATGGTCCAAATAATTTTAAAATAGTTTTGAAGTTTAAATTAGTTGGCTAAATCCACAAGCATTTTAAAACGTCACTTTACAAAAAAAAACAACCGTGGAAAAAAGTTGTAAGAAACTAAATATCGTATGTTGTAAATATTATAATTTTGTTAAGAACCGTCGTTTTTTACCCTCACAATTAAAGTAAGAAGTAGTGTTTAACGCGAGAATACAACCATAATAAATTACACTCGAACTATATATAGCCGGGAGAATTTTTAGAGCAGTGTTTTGATGTCCCAAGGATAAAAAAAAAAACCGGTGAACAATCTACGATAAACATAAAATCGTTTGTTTTTTTCGGCTATTGTTTAAAACACTGCTGTTTTAAACAATAGCTGAAAAAAATAAACGAATACTAAGCAGCAGCAGTAAGGCTGTGAGGCCTGTCCCACTCGCGGTTTTCTCCAAACAAATTATTATAACTTTACTTCTAGTCAGCGTATTAATAAGTTACAGTTAGTACATTATTAGAAAGAAAAATAAACAAGGCGTCTTTGTCTCACGATTAGCAACTAATTCGCAACGTTCAAACACCTGCTGTTATCTAATTAGTCGACTAACCTACTGCCATCTTTGCGATCCTATTGAGTCGAACATTAATTATGCTTCGGTCATTCAGTGAAGTGGACGAGCTTTTGCCGAGCATTGCGACTCTGTCGAGGTAAGTCTTTCACACGACGTATTTGGTTTTCTCAAACATCATTTCCGTTGATGCGAAAAATACCTTCCCCAAATTGCTCAGAATGTGATGTACCTGAAGATGTGTACCATATTTTAATGGAGTGTGTCCGAAACGAGTCATTTAGAAGCCAACTTCGTATCACTATAGACTTGTTTTTTGTTATGGGTGGCTGTAATAGCGCCTTAGCCTTCCCCTTGTCGGATGAGGCCCGGGCGCTATTGAAGCTGGCTAAATTAGCGGTAAGAAATAGGCCTTAAGACTTTTTTAAATTGATTTTGTATATGTTTGCTGTAACATGGAGCGACATGGTCATGTTATGATCAAGCTCTTTAAATAAAGAGAAAAAAAAAACATTTCCGTTGGTTATTATACTTATTATATTAGAATGTGCAATGTCTTATTTCAGTTCATTTTTAATATTTAATAGGATAGGTAATTTGATATAATTTACGCGAATCGGGTGTATATTTATTGCTTAATTGGTTTAGTAGTTAATATCTTAAAAATACTTAATTGTCGTCATCTTGGTGGCATCATTTCGATGGCATTTTTGTTCACGAAAATGACGATTGAGGTTATAATATGTACAAAATGCACTAAAATGCATAATGACCACAATAAATATTAACCCTGTTAAAAAAAGTTATCATGATCACCATGATATCCAAAACACGTCTAGTGCTTGACATAACTTAATTATTTTATATCTGTAATCCTTAGGTATCTGTATAATATTCTATAATAATTGTTAGCTAACATGATATAGGCGATTTGGATAAAACTGTAATAGCCCAGCAGCCACCGCCTGAATTTTTTTTTGATTAACAACAGGCTAAATTTTCGTAAGCTCGTTCGGTTTGACGAGACGCCCACGTTTTTACTCCTCCGAAAATCTGGAGGAGGTATGTAATGTACTGCGCAGGCGTTGAACATGTCGATTTGGTAGGGAAAAAAATTTGATGACTAACAGCAATTTTTTTTTTCGAATCTTGAGATAATAGTCAAATGATGTCGGAATAACAATTGTCCTACAAATTGGATGGTATGAGTAGAGGGTCCTCCACCTCGAATATGTCAAAATAACAAGTGAAAAAAATTAACTACCAACGAGCTGATTTTTTGTGTGCAGCTTACTATATATTTTTTATACATAGTATAAAACAAAGTCGCTTGCGCTGTCTGTCCCTATGTATGCTTAAATCTTTAAAACTACGCAACGGATTTTGATGCGGTTTTTTTTAATAGATAGAGTGATTCTTAAGGAAGGTTTATATGTATAATACATTCCACGCGGGCGAAGCCGCGGGCGGGTCGCTAGTATATTTATATAATTGAATGGCCAAAGAGTCCTACAAATTTAGCGGCACGTTTCCCTAGTCCTACGCAAGGATGTTGTCGATTCTACGGGGACAATTTTTTCATTAACAACAACCTGGTTTTGATTTTGTCCTGTCGGGAATGAAGTGTACAACACAATTGTACCACTGTCCTACACAAAAAGTGGTATGTGTTTTCAGGAATCGAGATATTGTGTCCACACTTTTCACGGCTCTCATCTCAGAAGTCAATGTTCGATCCCGGGGGGAGCAATTTTTTTTTTTTTCATTTGGTCGAAATTAATTGTTAATAATGTTTGGAAAATTGATTTTCCTCAAGTATTGAAGGAATTAGTTTATATCTCAGCAATTTTTGCACATGCTAAGAATGAATAATTCCTCTCTCTGATGAATACATTTTTTTTAACATAATAAATAATTGATTATATGAAACTATTGAAGAGGTTGAATATTGTTAAGTAATAATTGTTATTAATTGTTAATTTTTTTAATATATTTTTTTAATTTTTTTAATGAAGTCAATGATATTAACATAATTGACTCGATGCAATCTTCTCAACAAAAAAATATTGTACATGTAACTAAGTATTTATAATAATAAAAATAATACTGCTATTGCAAGTTAAAATGTTCGCGCTATAGAAAGGAGCCAAGAAAATACGAAATTTCAAGAGGCTTTTATACAACTGCACAGCGGGCGTGCCGAGTTAACAACATCGAGTGAGGTATTCCGGGTTCTTGAAGAGTACGTGTGCAGATTGTATACATTAAAAACTAAAAGTGACGTAAACAAAGGACGGTACGAGTTGTTTGAAAAAAGCTACAAATGCAACAAACAAGACGAGAAGATTGTAAAAAAAAAAATTGTTGGATACGATCCCTCTGTTCTACCGCCAACAAAACAAGAGCTACTGCAGCAGATTAAACGGACATCATACATCTCCAGTATATGGTGTAACGTACACATGCGCAGCCCCACCGAAAAGAGTCCAGAGAATTGCGGATGGGCATTAATGGATGACAAGTACCATCATTATTGGTTTGATGGCCCCCACAGTCCATCTCTTGGAGAATTGTCTTCCGATGTTCAAGGTACTCTATTCTTATTTTTCTTACGTGTGCATGATTACACTCCAATTTGTTAATTTTCCTAATTATTTTGTTACAGAATCAGATGACATTTCTTCTGACGATTGCGACGAAGATGAAGACGATGTTCGAGGCGAAACAGATGAAGAGTCGACTTCACAATCCGACGAAGATTAAGACTGTACTTATTTATTTTCATACTTGTATTTCTTAGTTTTATTTTTGAATGTCATATATATTCATTTCATATAGCTACAATTATATTATTTCAAAAAAAATATTGATTCTGCTTACGAATATGTATCCCAAGTTGCAAAAACTACAACGACGAAATATTATGTGATTTTCAATATTCTTGTAGGACTAGTGATACATACCCGTTTTTTGGTAGGACACTGTTGAATTCAGGCAAAGAATGCACTAAGTTAACATGTCTTTTTTTTGTCCTCCGGTTGTTAATGAAAAAATTGTCCCCGTAGAATCGACAACATCCTTGCGTAGGACTAGGGAAACGTGCCGCTAAATTTGTAGGACTCTTTGGCCATTCAATTATATAAATATATAGTAAGCTGCACACAAAAAATCAGCTCGTTGGTAGTTAATTTTTTTCACTTGTTATTTTGACATATTCGAGGTGGAGGACCCTCTACTCATACCATCCAATTTGTAGGACAATTATTTTTCCGACATCATTTGACTATTATTCATAACATTCGAAAAAAAAAAATTGCTGTTAGTCATCAATTTTTTTTCCCTACCAAATCGACATGTTCAACGCCTGCGCAGTACATTACATACCTCCTCCAGATTTTCGGAGGAGTAAAAACGTGGGCGTCTCGTCAAACCGAACGAGCTTACGAAAATTTAGCCTGTTGTTAATCAAAAAAAAATTCAGGCGGTGGCTGCTGGACTATAAGCCTATTATTGTGGAAATAAATAAATAAATAACCCTGTTTCGAAAATCATCACGATTGCTTCTGTGCTGCTAACTATCCATTCTATATATCGCACTGCCAGATCAAAGGTGTAGTAACTCAAAATACAACTGTATTTTAAAATCAACTTTAATTCAACGTCTATGAGCTTGAAACAAAACTAACAATGATTTTGAGTTGATGCTGTCTTGACCTAGCAGTGCGATATATAAAAATAAGAGTTCGTTGGTTTTTGCTTGACATATCTAATAATAATAATAATGGCGAAGAGTCTCGACCAACACCTGAAGAGACTCTCGCTAGATGGCTGGATCAAGGGCCAGATACAGAAGGCAGTACTCCTCGACACGGCACGCATTGTGAGGAGGTTCCTGTCTCTCTGCAGCCCTAACCGCCGGTAGGTATGTATGTATGTATGTATGTATGTGGTATTGTTATTTTACTTTTATATTTGAATACTTATTGTAAAAAACCTAATTTACAGAAAATTCAATAAATATCTGAATAATAATATATTAAGGTCTTAATGTCCTCGTAAGGCCCAACGTCCTAATTATAGGACATTTTGTCAAAGTGACTTTTGACTTTAGTCGACTGACACAAGACTCTTTTTCCAACTAACGAAATTTGACGCTGGCCTTACGAGGATATACAATTTCACATTCATTTTCTAAGCAGCCGTCATTTTGGTGGTGTATGTTACTATTGTATTAAAAGTTAAAGTATTACCATTAAATCGGTGCCTCATATATATTTAACATTCTTATTTGAATATGTAACCTATCAAATGATAATTAATAATGAACGAGCGCACACGCCACCTGATTGTAAGTGGACTAAGCCCACAGACATTAGCAATCTCAAGATTACAACCTTAAGACTACAAATTCGAACTGGAATGTGAATTGAATATGTTCTTAAATCTTGCAATTATTATTCTTAACAGGTAAACAAGAACACACCGGTGCATCGAAAATGGCATCCACTCAGCAAGCTATGACACCGAATGCGAGTACAATCATTATTTGGTATGTTGTTCCAGCGATGCGATTCTGGCAGACAATACGTTGTACGTGTCGGGCACGGTGGGCATGGACCCGCACTCGCAGCTGGTGTGCGGCGGCGCGGAGGTGCAGGCGCGGCAGGCGCTCACCAACATCAAACATGTGCTCGAGGCCGGCGGCGCCTCGCTCGAGTCCGTCGTCAAGACCACCATAATGCTAAACGACATATCCGACTACCAAGCTGTCAATCAAGTTTATGCCGAATGTAAGCAAAGCACTCAGTAGAGCCCTTGTGATTGGCTAAAGTGTAACAACAGTGAAAACATAACACTGCCCTCCTAAGCTAATACGCAGTAAGTCAGATAAAACTCTTGTAGCAATATCAACCTTATTACTAAGAGAAGAGAACTAAAACTGCTTTGATTATTGATTTTGGGATACTGTTTTTTTGCTTAGGAGGGCAGAACAGTACTAGTTAGATCATCTTATCTTTGCATCGCACGGCTTGGTATCGTGCGCGCTTTGTGGGTAAGTAGGTAAGTATTTAGCGCCATAAGAAAAAATAAATTTCAATACCTTTTTTAATAAATAAATAATAATAATAAGTGTAATCGCTATAAAACTACCCTATAATATTACCACCGTAAATAATAATAAATCATAGATACTATATTGTGGATGCTCCGGTATATTTGTATACAGTGGATGGCCTGAACAATTTGATCACTTGGAGTGAGTACGTATTTATGGATATTTTGGATGGTGCGGTATATTTGGAACTGTTGACTGCCACTATATTTATGATGCTGACTGTACCTATGGCTTGCTTATTTATTAAATACTACAGGACCACCACCTGATGGTAAATGGGCTCCGTAGCCCATAGACATTTGCAATTCAAGACTGCAGGACTAGGATGGAATGCCTCTGTAAGTGTTCTTATTGTTTCAGTTTTCCCGAAGAACTGTCCGGCGCGCTCGATTTTTCAGGTGATCGGGCTGCCGAAGGACGCGGCGGTGGAGATCGAGGCGATCGCACTGAGCGGCGACCTCATCACGGCCGACGCCGGCCCGTGCCCCTGCTCCCGGCGATGACTACCTATAGATTCCAAACTTAAACTAAATCCCGACCGACAAGTTCCCGCGCGACCGTCCCGCGGCCGACAGACGTTCGGGGCGGCGGGGCGATTAATTGTTACACGTGGCGTAGTTGCGAGCTTTTCCCTTTCCCGCTTCGTCCTTTTTATGATGCTTTTAAATTTGTATTTAAACATTCATATATCCTAAATTAGTATCTTGAAAAACTACCTACAGATATAATTTCTTCCTATTTATTCTTCCTTAGTGTACTGTAATTGTCTATAGTTTGGCGTTTATTCAGAAAAATACAATTTTAAAATTGACGAAAGAAATTAAACACTTATGCAAATTGGATTATTTAATGGTACATTATTCATTAGTTTCATTACATTGTCATGTAAAATTCATGTCCCTAGAGCGTTTGTTTGAAACTTAGTGCGCGTAGAACTCGGTAAACGTTATTCCTTCGGAACAAATGAACGATCTAGACTATCGTGCGCCAAATTACATCTGAATCTGTTAAGCGGTTTATGCGAGATTGTCAGACACATATACAACCATCTTAATACCAAACAACCTCCTAAACGTTTGTATTGTGTTTTTAATCCACAAAGAAACCGCGCGACTTTGATTTGGGATGATTGAAACAATACCTATATAATTTTATTAGTCCATGCTATTTTATTGAGAGGGAGACAGATAGCACCTATGATAAGCTAGGTAAAAGATAAAAAAGATAAAAAAAGGTACTTAAGGTACGTAAAGGTACTTTCTCATACTTGCTAGAGTTTAAATAAAATGGGTTAACTTGAAACTAAAATGTGCGTGTGTTGATTAGGTGCCTAACTATTAATTGCGGCTTACTTTGAATTAATCTATAACTTCACCTTTTTTTGTTTTTACAACGATTAAGAAAGTAGGTCTTTGAGATCTCATATAGTGATTAGTTAGGAATAATACCAACAACCATGATTATGGTTCACTAGCTTACTGGAGGAGGAGTTCAATTCGTGGTCGTGTTGGCTATTGAACTTTCCTTTTAGCTGAGTATGGAGTTACCTATTATAAGAATGTTCTAGTGTTCGGGCGAGCTCTAATTTTTTCTATGGTTTAGTTTGAAGTTTGTTATGACAAGTCGCTAACTGCTCAACAATCAATTAGGACATTCGTACTCGAATTCATGTTACTTGTCTTGTCACTGTTAACACACAAATTCATGCGGAATCGCACCAATCATCACACACACGAAACCAGTATCAATAATTACCATTCGTTCTTCTTCCTCTCACTTAATTGTCAGATTATTGGGAGAGAGCTCTCTGACTAGTAATTATGAGAAAAATTAAGGCCATGCCAGCGAAACAGCACAAAGGAGTGTGAGTTAATGTATATAAAAACCAATTCTCGTGCATTAGTCTCGCTAAAACCCGCAAACGGCTCGAACGATTTCAATAAAAAGTAAAAGTTGTACTTATTTCTTATTTGCCAGAACAAGGTTTAAATGAAAAATAAATGAATCCGAGTGACGCCATCGCAAGTCGTAGCTCTACACACGTCGTCCCCCAAGTTAACTTATCAATTAGTTCTCGGAGGTCAAGGTCTAGCTTGCACGTACTGCCTATTAAAAATTTCACCGTTTAGCTATTAATTTATTTTAAAGCCAAACAGTTGCCTGCAAACGTGTTCATTATGCAAAATAAACGAGTTTAGTAGTAAATTTTACTAACGTGGGACACAATTAATTACAAAAGCTTACCCTCTAAATATGTCACTTGAGCACAACAAAATTGCTAGGATAAGGCGCAGGGTAGAAATGTAGGCTAGTTATTTGCGGTTTTTCGTTTTAAGAGTTGGCACTACTATTAAATGTGTACTATGTTACTTTGTTTAGTAATTAAGTAATTTAACACACTTGATAGAAGTTCGTTGATGCGTTCGATAACATTCCAGCAAGAATTACCCGTCGAGTTTGAACGCTGGGCCTATGAGTATAATTTAACTATTCAACATTTCTGAAATAAAATGGTTTCCGATTTCCTACCTATACAGGGTGTTTGGTACATCGTTTGCCAAATTAAAATGGCGGATTGGTGGGGTCACTTGTTATCTCTTTCGGCTCCAAAACACATTTCTAAGAGCTGTCATGTTTAAAATTGTATAAAGAAAGAGATATTATTTAAGCCTCCAATTTTAATTTTATTGTGTAATGTTGTAGAGTTTTACCAAAATTACGGAATAACGTGCGAGTGATGCCTAGCTTTTTTTATTGACCCTCAAAAGGTGTAAACAGTGTAAAAATTCAGTGGAAGGTCAACTTTGCTTTACGATTTAAAAAAACTACAAAAAATTATGTTCTTAAAATTCTTTTGAAAACATCAGTCTCTGCCTATCTTCTTTCTAAACATGTTCGTAAATCAAAAAAATCTTAAAAAAATCCTGTTTGAGAAAATGTGTTTTGGGGGCCGAAAAGATAGCAAAACCAATCCGCCAAAACCAATCCACCAAATACCCTGTATATTGCTGTTTTGTCTTTTTCTTATTTTCCCTATCCTTTTCTTGGCAAAGCAACAGTGGGAAAAAATACGATGTAGAACACGATCAGAAATAATCTTGTATAGAGTATTTACTACCTACTTAGACAATTATTTTGGATTCTTAAGAAGTTTGTAGCTATTGTTGCACGCATTTCTATTGCCTTTACACCTGTTGATATCGTATTGTCAACCTTATGATAGCTCTTATTGACTTGACAATAATGGCGGCCGGGTGAAAAACAATACAAAAGCAATAGGGGAAATGTCAATGTAAAATAAGAGCCCTGGTCCGAGATGGTAGGCGGTACAAACGATCGCATCGCCAACGTTGTGACAGCTCTTATTGACTTGACAGTGATGGCAGCCGAGTTCAAAACAGCACCATTTTTATTTTTATTTTTTTTTATAGCAAGAGAAGGCAAACGAGCACACAGGCCACCTGATGGTAAGTGGAAACTGTGACCCATAGACATTCGCATTCACAAGACTGCAAATGCGTTGCCAACCCTGAGGACTAAGATGGAATGCCTCTATGCTAGTCATTTCACCGGCTTTCTTATCCCCAAACCGGAACACAACGATGCGAACACTGCTGCTTGGCGGTAGGTTAATGGATAAGAAGGTGGTACCAACCCGGACGGACCCTGCACAAGGACCTCCCACAAGATAACAGGCCAAAGACGATATGGTTTTTACCGCCTGGAATAGAGGCCCTCTGGCGTTTTCCAGCGGACCGGCGTAGCAGAAGCTACGGTCTGCTACGTCGTAGAGCTGCAAAGTCTACAAACTCCGCATAATAAAATTGCCCGGTTAAAATAACACAGCGCTGTTTCTACTCGTAAATGTGACATACGGCTATTTATATATTTTTTTTGGTGCAGGTGTAACCTCAGCTCTAGAAGTCAACAACATTGGCCACTTTGTATTCGTTAGTTAGCATGTACGCCACATCGCGTTTCAAAATAAAAGGGTATTTTGCTGTATAAAAAGCCGTGGGTCTAGAATAGAAATGGCCGTGAAAGGAGAACAACGGCCACGAGCGGCCGCAGGGTCGGGGGCGGCGTTCATCACCCGGTAACTGTTGCGTGTACTCGCACGGCGCACCGCGCGGCTGGCGCATAGCTTAGAACAAAGAGCTTTCACTCCGCCGTAAGCTTTAATTACACATTGGTTCTCAGGACCAAAATAACTGATGAAACCTTGTACGCCGTTTGCCAGCGGACCATAATTAGTAAAAAGGCATATAAATAACAAATATTACACAAACAAACTTATTTTTAAGTGTTTATGGAAATTCAAGGTCTTTCACCTGCTCCTATTACGGCAACATTTAAACGGTTGTGTCTAATCTAAAGTTTTCATAAAATTCTTAACGATTGTAAACCTGTACAGGGGCTCTATTCTAATCGGTGTAACCATATTGCTTTTTATATGTTATCATATCGTTTTAACTCGGCTGCCATTACTGTCAAGTAAATAAGAGCTATCATATCGTTTGTCAAAGTTAAGATTCCATCGCATTCCATCAAAGTGGAAAGGCGACTCCGGTTGACTGGTAACCTTATCCCCGACTAGAATTGTCCCTTTATTTGGCGTTCGATGCATCTGGTTAATTGATCAAAATTATGATTATCCTACCAACGAGCTTATCTGATGACAGCTTTAGAACGTGGGCAAATCACACGTGTGTGATCCCATAAGAATCGGTATGAAAATGACTTCCAAATACTAATGGACCTTGTGTAACTGCGGGTGGCTGCGGGATCCCGCGCGGGGCTTCCTGGATCGACACAGAAATACGTCAATACGCCGCTTCTTGTTGCGGTTTATCCACAATTTTCATCGAAAACGGTGATTAAAAAAAATTGACATTAATCTTGCTAGCATACAAGAATAAATACTACATTTTTGTTTCCCGTTAACAATACAGACAGTAAAGGTACGGGCATTTTTAGGACCTAAATACATATATGAATCTTAATGATTTTCTACAAAAATTCTTACGTGAATGTAAGTTCAACATAAGTGCAACATTCAGCGACATTCACGTAAGAATCTTTGTCGAAAACCGTCATTTTTATTTGACGCTTAATTAAAAGAAGTTTGTCCGCTGACTCCGTCCGTGCTGAAAAGATTTATCGCTATATTTGCTCGGTTACTCTTATTTTCTGGAATAAAAATATATAGTTTGAATATAATATATACTTATTATATTTGTCAGCTGGCCCTATCTACTTATACAAGAATCTCGAAGACTTCCGAGAGCAACAATGTCTTATTTTCAAAACGATTGTTTCTAAGGCAGTATCATAACATAACATCAAGCACCACCATAACGAACACTTCACTCTTCTATTAATACCTCCTCGTCCAGTATCAAGAAGCCTTCACATTGAAATTCCGTCTGACGAAAGAAAGGTCTCACTAAATATGCGCGTCAAAGTAAAGGAATGTATTACGTTGGTTTAATTGGAAAAACGCGATGGGGGTGCGAGGTCAGCTGAGTGGGCTCCCTCCTCCATAATAGGCTGTTACGATACGATCTGGGGGCGCGCAGCCGAGCGGGCTCAGTGCCGCCTCGGAGTCCGAGGGTCCGGTGCGCTCGCGGCGGGGCGGCGCGACTGCCGGTCCTCACCGAACCCTGCGACTGTTGCGACTTTGATGTTGGACTCCTCCACGGATGGTTGCCCGCTAAACGAGGCCACGATGGGCTGCACCAGCAGCGCTCCAAGCATGGCCCCTGCGAATGCCACAGGTAGCAATTTATTATTTCAAACGTCATTCAGTATTGTTGAGCCTCCAGTGTTGTTCATAGTTCACAGTATTGTATCATAAGTCATAACCTATACTGACCCTGGCTATTTATATGGATTTTGTGTTTCTTTTGGAAATGCTAGTCTGAAATAAAATAGTATTTGTTAAATTTCCTAAAGGGTAGGTACAATTCGTGCTTGTACGCGTCATTGAATTGTTTACAAAGTATAGTAAAAAGAAGCAACAATAGAAAGAAGAAAAAAATATCAGCATATATTTTTGCTGGCTTACTATGTCTGAGATACATAAGGGTCAATTCGCGTCAGTATTCGTTGATTTTAAATATCTGTAAACTTAAATGTACTCGATTCTAGTCTAACAAGAATGGACTGATACAAATTGGCGCCGACTCAGTACCAATTTCACCAAACGATGTTAAATTTAATCATGTTAATCGACTGTTAATTCATACATTTTGACAGATGTTAACGCTCTAATCGTCTGTTAAGTGGTTAATATCGTTTGGTGAAATTGGTATTCATGGTTTTAAGTGTTTTTGAACAAGCGTAGTACATTTAACAGTTTAGTTTTCAAAGCATAGCAAGTAACTAGCATAAGTCAACAACAGAATTTACGATTTCAACGATAAAAGGTTCAAATTGATTACTGACCAACCATAAAACCTGCTGGAAACCGCTACATATTATGAATTTTAAAGCGTCTCTTATTTTCAGAAAACAATATAACTTTTCCCGGTGACATGCAAGAAAATCAAATGGCAGAAATGAACAATATGGTCAGCGGCGTAACTGAAACAAAAGCCGTAATCGAAAATGAGGTGCTTCCTATGTGTGATAATTTAGAAGAATCAAAACATTTATCGGAAAATGGCATGTCTAGGATAGAGGCCGTGAGCCGGCGGATAGACAAAGGTATGTTAATGCAGCACTACAATTAACACGATTTTGAGGCTGAACATTTCCATACAAAATCCGTACTTACGTCATTAACTGTACCATTTTTCAAAAAGTATTTTGATTATTCGTTAGGGAGAAGTAGCGCCCTCAAAGGCAGGTCTTTCTTGCAGTTAGGATAACTATGCGCCCTAAAATCCATTCTAGCAAGGGTTTTATGCATTATATTATGCTTGTTTTATACTCTCTTGTAGCACCTATGTTGTTTCCTCGAACGGTACGGGCGGCTTCTGCGGATCAGCGTAGGACGGCGTAGCACCACGGACGGTAGCACGCACCAATCGCAGCGTAACGTAGACCGTACTGACCGTAGACCTCTCCTCCAATACCGCCGGATTTGTTAGATCAATTTTCCAAAATCGTTATTTCTTAGTACTTAGCAGAATTTTCATTCGCCTCTTTTCCAGGATTAAGTTTTTTCATCACGCTTGCACGTAAACAGTATCTAAACATACAGGTTAACTTGGCCGCAATGCCCGATATAAAACCCTCGACCTTTTTTTTACCATGAAACCCAAGGTCGGTAAGTAATTTTTTTTTAATTTATAGCACAGCACACAGGTCATGCAAGTTCAAGCAAAGAGTTTACACGCAATTGAAAAATTGTCTTAAAATGTTATTTAAACAAGAATTTCATTGCAATCTCACTATATGTTTCTTAAATACTCAATTAATGTTCTTAATAATCGATTTTAATAGTTTTCTGTATCAAAACGTCGTTTTTTTTTACACTCCTTCAGGGCTGTATGTATACCTACGTAAGTATTTGCTTTTAACGTTTCTGAACGAAACATCTGTATAATCTGTGGAGTCCGCCCGTCATCCGCTTAAAAAAAGTTCAAGTAATTCGTAATAATAGTTGTGCTGACTTGTGTATTATATTATAAGTTTTTTCTGCCCTATAATTTTATTTATTTACTCGCAAATGTGATGAAAAACATTGTATGTTTCACGGGCGGTACAGGAATTACGTACCTCGACTCAGAAAGCCCTCAGTCTTCGACTTCGGGCTTCTACTAGAGCCTCGATCGTAATTCCTTACTTACCGACCTTAATACACAAATTGTGATGGGCCGCGGTAATATTCCCGTTACCAGTAAGTTTCCGTTTGGGAATATTCCCAGTAAGTTTCTAATGTTACCAGTAATATTCCCAAAAGGTGGGAATATACTATACTGGTGATTTATATGAGATTAAATGATTATATAGTTAGTTAAATAAGCAATATGCATAGATATATTCCTTTCTCTTTTACACATATCACCTTTTTTCTCTTTCACACAAACTTCTTATCTGAAATGGCACAAACACAAAGGACTTAGTTTTGCCCTTGACTCGACTCAGTGCACGTGCTTTTTGTGATGATAGTGAAAAATGTGATAATGATTACTAAGCTTAAAGAAAATCGTTTTTCATGAAAAGAGGAAAAACATTTATTCACGCCAAAATTACACAATCTAAAAACATAACAAAAAAAAAAAATACAGTAAAACAAATAGTTAAAACTAAACTTAAAACCTAGTGTTACCTCCCCAAGCCCTAATTACAGCCTCCATGCGATCCTTCATTGACCTCACCAACGTCACGATTCGTTCTTGAGGAATGTCACTCCACTCCTCGACGACGGCGTCCCGAAGCTGTTCAAGGGTAGCAGGGGCAGTATCACGAGACCGCACCCGGCGTTTCAGATCATCCCAAAGGTGCTCTATGGGGTTCAGGTCAGAACTTCTCGCTGGCCACTGCATCACGGGGATCCCAACCTGATCCAGGTAGTCCCGAACAATCAACGCCGTATGAGAGCGGCCGTTGTCGTGCATGAATGTGAATTCAGGGCCGACAAAACCAGCATACGGGACCACGTGGTCCTCCAGGATCTCTGTGATGTACCGATGAGCAGTCAGGGACCCCTGGCCACGTCCACCTCCAGTGCGAGAGACGCACACAAGGTCGGTTTTGCCCTGGATTGAAATTCCGCCCCAGAACATGCAGGATCCTCCTCCGTAGCTGACGGTTTCTTCAAAGCAGGCTTGTGAGTACGGTTCTCCCTGCCTCCTGTACACTCTTCTACGCCTATCGTTGCAGAAAAGGCATACCCTCGTCTCGTCGGAGAAGAGGACAGACTGAAGTCTGACTCGCCTATGCTCTGCTGTCAATTTATTGCAGCCCTACGAGGCAGGATTTTCTTCTCTCGCAGCCTTCTTCTTACTGTGGAGACGCTCACCGACGTCCTCCGAGCTGTTCGGAGCTGCTGTTGCACCTCAACAGCGTTGGAGAATCGGTTACGCAAAAACGTTGACACAATATAGCGGTCGTCTCTGTCGGAAGTGAAACGTCGTCTCCCAGATCCATGCTTCCTGATGTAGCCTCCAGTCTCCTGGAACCGCTGGGATACTCGTTTCACCCGAAAACGGCTTATGTTGAGTTGTCCAGCAACATCAACCTGCCGTAGTCCTGATTGCAGTAGTGCTACCACTTGAGCTGCTTCTTCTGCCGTGATATCCATTTTTCAGAGTTTTCTCTTACTGGAGCTGTTCAGGTGTGACTTCTGTGATGTCTGGATAGCAAATTACCCATAATTCATTTTTACCTCCCCTTTTATTCGTGTTCAGGGTGGCACAAGTAGTGAGTCCTCTAATGAGTTTTCCATCACTTTTTTTTAAAGACCCTAACGTGTCGTGATCATTGTTTTTACGAAAAAGAACGATTCGCGTTTTTAAAGTTGATTAACTGTGCTTTCAAATGATACTAATATTGGTAGGGTACAATAAATAAGTTAAGAGCTTTATTCGCTTGAAATCAAAATTGCAAAAGGTGCGATTTTTTTGACGCCGTGTGTATTTGTATAATTAAACTGATTTTCTGACATTTCCTTTCATTTCGATCGAAACTAAGATGTTTTTACAGTGATTTAAAGTGTTCTTGGCCATAATTACACGATGGGAATATTCCCAGTAACATTGGAAAAATACCTGGTAATTTTGGGAATATTCCCGGTAACATTGGGAATTTACTTTCTGGGGGGGAGCTCCGTATTTTTTTTTATTCTAAATTGTTCCAATGTTTACCAAATAAGCATAAAACACAAAAAAATATTACTTTATAATTCAGTTTTTCTATATTTCCCTAAATTTCCAATACTTGGAAATATTACTGGTAACATTACTGGGAATATTCCCGCCATGGGAATATTCCCGGTAACGACCCATCACTATACACAATGTACTATTACGGTCGTGTTTTTCCCCGACGCGTAATTCACATTCTACAAATTAATTTTTCACGCCACTGCTCGGAAATATGGCCAAAGAAGGATCGAAATCAGAATAGAAAGTTGCTCTTAGTAGTACAACACAAAAACAGTCCAACAATGTTGAGTTGCAAAGTAAAATGGAGTGTTTTTAGACCAGTTTACTTTCTACTCTGCTATTGGTCGGTTATTTATGACTAGACTACAAATACGGTTCTATAATCAGAATTATTAAAAGTCGACGCCATTTTGAACTTTTTTGTTACTGGTCCAATTGCCCTGAAAATCGATATCTGAGGGTCCCTGGGGACTAAACATACAATTCCAAAATTAGAATTGTTAAAAGTGGACGCCATTTTGAACTTTTTTGTTACTGGTCTGATTGCTCTGAAAATCGATATCTGAGGGTCCCTGGGGACTAAACATACAATTCTAAAATTAGAATTGTTAAAAGTGGACGCCATTTTGAAATTTTTTGTTACTGGTTCGATTGCTCTGAAAATCGATATCTGAGGGTCCCTAAAGACTACAAATACGGTTTCATAATCAGAATTGTTAAAAGTCGACGCCATTTTGAACTTTTTTGTTACTGGTCCGATTGCCCTGAAAATCGATATCTGAGGGTCCTTGGGGACTACAAATACGGTTCCATAATCAGAATTGTTAAAAGTGGATGCCATTTTGAACTTTTTTGTTTCTGGTCTGGTTCTGATTATGGAACCATAAGAACCATTGTAGTCCCCAGGGACCCTCAGATATCGATTTTCAGGGCAATCGGACCAGTAACAAAAAAGTTCAAAATGGCGTTGACTTTCAACCATTCTGATTATGGAACCGTATTTGTAGTCTTTAGGGACCCTCAGATATCGATTTTCAGAGCAATCGGATCAGTAACAAAAAAGTTCAAAATGGCGTCCACTTTTAACAATTCTGATTATGAAACCGTATTTGTAGTCTTTAGGGACCCTCGATATTTCAACATTTCCTTGTCATTCAGCAACTGTCCTAATGCTAATATCAATATTACTTTTAATTAAACTGTGTATTATGTCCTAACCTGTTTTATTTCCTTACATTAGGCGTGAAAAGCACATAGTATTGCCTCGGTAGAAAGTGCAATAGATGGACTCGTATCTTCGCGGTCCTCACCTGCGGCTCGGCCCGCGAACTAACTCGTCCATCTATTGCTTACTTTCTGTACCTGGGCTACAATGTACTATAACGGTGTCGACGGAGCCTTCGCGGACTTCATATTTCTGTGTGCTTTAGCCCTTGGGGACTTCTGCAAAGTTTTACCTAATTATAAGTGGAAAAATTTCCAAAAAAGTATTCAATTGTGAACAAATTTTTTTTTTCGTTACGTTGTTTGATGCTTACTATGTTTTTTTTTTTTTTATAGCATGGGAAGGCAAACGAGCACACATGCCACCTGATGGTAAGTGGAAACTGTGACCCATAGACATTCGCATTCACAAGACTGCAAATGCGTTGCCAACCCTGAGGACTAAGATGGAATGCCTCTATGCTAGTCATTTCACCGGCTGTCTTATCCCCAAACCGGAACACAACGATACGAACACTGCTGCTTGGCGGTAGGTTAATGGATAAGATGATGGGTTCCAACCCGGACGGACCCTGCACAAGGTCCTCCCACAAGTAACGTCACTGTGACACAGTTTAAGGATTATAGGTTTTTTTTTACCCGACTGCGTCAGAAGGAGGGTTATGTTTTTCGAGCGTATGTATGTATGTATGTATGTATGTATGTATGTATGTATGTATGTCTATTTCTGGGCACGCTCTGCAGCCTAAACGGCTTGACCGATTTTAACATACTAGGTGTCATTCGATTCGTCTTAATTGCCGAAGTGACATAGGGTATATAATATTTCAAAATGGCGTCTGCAAAAACAAAGAGGGGGTTTTAAAAAAAAAAAAATTGCTTATTATAGCAATATGGGTCTCAAATGAAAGCTAGTAAATAGCCCATTCCAAATATATATACATTATAATATAATACTTTAATGCTACCATTTAGACAGGGAAATCAAAAAGGACGTTAATTGTTAAGTAATAAATATTTCTTGTTGAGCAGTAAACGCCTACAATATAAACCATTAAGAAAGTAGTGTAATAATGAATAATTCACGAATACCTACTACATACTTGATTAATGCACATTGATGTTATAGTATAAATTGCTGGCTAATACCTACCTAATGCGCCATCCTGCCTACGCATGGACAGTTTATTTAAGTAAAGATACACGGAATAGGTAACCTCAATGTAGGTGCTTAGTCTAGTACCCAGGTACACGTATGACGTACTGACCGTTGAGGAACTAAATTGTTAGAGATTAAGAGAAGTTTAGTTGATTTATACCTACTTCAATTTCTCGGCCTAAGTATGTATCTACAATCTGTTCGATCGGCCTCCATCTAACCAAATGAACTAATCTTACGTTACTACTGGGGATCGATTTTTGAATGCACGATGCTTCTTTTGCTAAAAGGAGAGTTCCGCTTGTAATTTGTTACTTATAGCTTCGTGACATTAAAAAATCGAGCTTCAGAGCTCATTTAACGTTTGGTTATATTAATAAAACCACTATTTTATTAATAAAAACTAAAAAATGTGAAATAAACTAAATTATTTAAATAAAAACAAAAAACCCGACTGCAGTAAAAAAAACAACTGTAAAGCGAGAAACAAGCTATATAATCGATAGGTAAATACTTATAATGTACCATGCAATGATTTTTTGTTTGATACCTCGTTAACAAGTAATGCAATTTATACCAATATACATACAACTTGAATAGTGGAAAAGGTATTGCAGGCGGGGACAAGCAATGAATTATAAAATGTACTTAAGTATTTTCTTGAAACAAAAAACATTTGGATTAATAGCTTGTCCCCGCCTGGAAAACCTTTTCCACTATTCAAGTTGTATGTATATTGGTATAAATTGCATTACTTGTTAACGAGGTATCAAACAAAAAATCATTGCATGGTACATTATAAGTATTTACCTATCGATTATATAGCTTGTTTCTCGCTTTACAGTTGTTTTTTTTACTGCAGTCGGGTTTTTTGTTTTTATTTAAATAATTCTTCATAATAGTTGAATGGCCCAATTAACCTCGCAGACAAGGTGTCGTTAGATTCGTCTTAACGTCACGAGTGTCTATGGGTACTTTAATAAAAAAATGCCAAAGTGCGTATAATTATGTGTGACAAGTTCCATCCGATCCGTTCAGTTGTTGAAGCGGATTGAATAACAAACATCCAAACTTTGTCATTTATTATACACCGTGTTTTTTTTTATTTACGATAACTTCGGCATATTACTAGGTACATCCATAGAAACTAAGTGGTAGATTCTTTTTTTGTATATTGCAATATGCAATATGCTCTATGGAGCAAAGTAACTAAATGAACTTTGCTCCATAGAGAAAAAAATTTTTTTTTTTCAATATAAAAAAAACGAATCTACCACTTAGTTTCTATGGATGTACTAAGTAATATGCCGAAGTTATCGTAAATCAAAAAAAACACGGTGTATTAGTAAGAAGTGAGATTTATTATCTAATAAAATCTATCAACCTATTCGGAGTAGTAAACAATCGTACTAAATATTAAAAATGTGAAAATGTGTGTGTTTGTTTGTTGCTCCTTCACGCTGCAACGGCTGGACGGATTTGGATGAAATTTAAATGGACATGGGTTATGCCCTGGATTGACACATAGGCTACTTTTCACACCGGAAAATTTAAAAGTTTCCGAGCAAATATTATTTATTTATATAGGTAACAGCCTACAATATCCCACTGCTGGGCAAAGGCCCTTCCATCCACGTAGCCCTATCTTGAGCAGTGTCCCACCAGTCTTG
Source organism: Acleris emargana (assembly GCA_927399475.2). NCBI lineage: Eukaryota > Metazoa > Arthropoda > Insecta > Lepidoptera > Tortricidae > Acleris > Acleris emargana. Next base: position 11,249,679 of record OV656846.1, read on the forward strand.
ATTGAAGGCATCTCTCCTCATAACAACAGCTCAGTTCAATATTATTTTTGAAGACGAAGTCAGGTGCAGAAGCCAGTGATTAATAATAATTATCGCTTATCTTAAATATGGTAAGTAACAATAAAAACTTTTTGTTTTTGTTTTGCCGTCAGAAACGCAAAAAATAACCTGTTTTAAAATGGTGGCTTTTGGCTATAGTAGATTGTTAAACAAGGGACTAAAACAAGCCATAATGACACGGATAGGAGATGTGAGAGGCTATAGTTCGACTGTCATTAATGTAATTATGGTTGTTTAGTCTCGCGTTAAACAATATACTTTTCACTTTATAAGTATGCGAGGAAAAAAACGACGTTCTATACAAAATTACAATATTTAGTATATCAATAGTAGATTGTTCAACAAGGGACTAAAACAAGCCATAACGACTCGAGATATTTACGCTAGCTGAGCGAGGGTGGCTAGTTCGAGTGTCATTACTAGTGATGGGCGATTTCTGAAACATTACAAAACTTTCCTTAACTGCGAAAATAACAGCTTCTGAAAGTTACATAATAAGATGAAAATTATTCTGTCACAAGTAAATTTCATGAAAAGTTTCCGTTTCTTACGTTGCATTACAAAACTTTAGTAATTTTCAGAAATTAAACGATTTTATTATAGTAACTTTCAAAATATTACTTGAAATTTTAGGTGAAACTTTCACTTTTGAAACTTTCAGAATATACATACATACATACATAAACTCACGCCTTCATTCCCAAAATGGGGTAGGCAGAGCTACGGAATTACCAGCAACTCTAAAACCTTGTTGATAATTCTGTAACCACATTTTGCATAATTAGGCTAAGGTGTTTACCAGCGCATTAGTGACAAGTTGCAAGCCCATCGCCTAACAGTACTATAAGCCCTTATTCCCTTAGTCGCCTCTTACGACATCCACGGGAAGACATGGAGTGGCACTATTCTAACCCGGCAACCACACGAATATAATATAATATATAATATAATATAATATAATGTGCAGGGCCTCTATTCAACACGATAATAACCATATGGTGTTTGAGCTGTTATCGTATTGTCACCGTTATGATAGCTCTTATTTACTTGACAGTAATGGCGGCTGACGTCATAACAATACCATAACAGGTTAACTACGATATCGCTTTTACCACCTAGAATACCGGCCCTGATTGAGTTCTGTCATATGACACCCCATTTGCTATAATCAAACCACTTTAATGTTTCAACACTCCATTCTAGATGCCTTTTTAATTATCTATAAAAAAAAAAAAAAAAATTTATCTAAAAACAAATGCGGGCAAGCAAGTTGTAGGTACAACTGTGCCAAATTCCAAGTTGATAGCATTTGTAGTTGCTGAGAAAACCTGCTGTGACATACAGCTGTCTGTATGTCACAGCAGGTTTTCTCAGCAAGAACAACGAGCAACGAAGTCTCACCATAAGGGTTCCTTTTTAGGGTTCCGTAGTCAAACTAGGAACCCTTATAGTTTCGCCAGTCCGTCCGTCCGTCCGTCCATCCGCAGCCTAACTCTTAGTACTGGAAAGCTGTAATTTTGCTTTAGTCACGCCAACAAAGTGGTAAAATAAAATCTTGAAAAACCTCCCTTACACGTAACGTGGGAATGTATTTTTTCTCGTCTACCCCATAAGTAGTGTGTTGGTGGATAACTGGATAGGTCTTTCAAAAATATTGCGGGCTTGTGAAACAACTTTTTCGGTTAAGGGATCCGTTTATTAATATTAGGCTTTAAAGCGCTCATTTTTGTTAGAGTCAAGTGACCCCCTCCCTCCCCCCGCCCCCCTTCTACAGCCGAAACTGCAAATACTAAAAATCTGAAAAATATCTTAAATGACAGCACATATTATAACGAATTTTAAAGGAAACTATGACGACGCTTCATTGGTTCTTGAGTTACAAACGGTTTAAATGTTTATACCTACCGAAAACTTATTGCGGTGGCGACCTAAATATGTCGATATTTATGGGCATAACAGTTTTCCAACGGCAAAGTTAATTTTGTCGCGGGGTCTAATTTGTTTGTAGTAACGGCTTCGGAACCCTACCCTGACCATGATCCGACCTGCTCTTGCCCGGTTTTTTATTACCATTTTGGTACGGAACCCTAAAAATAATAACATACGGATTGACTTGAGATCCTCCTCCGTTGTTTTTCGTTGGTTCAAAAATGTTTTCCGTTGTGATACAGACTGTACCTACATACCTGTTGTTACTAAATACTACATTGTTAAATCGAAAGGTGTCATAATATTTATATAAAAACTATCGACGTGTTTACTGATTTTGGTTGTAATAAAAAAAACTGTACCTACACGTGTAAATTGTTATTGGCAAAAGTTTTTGCGACACGGAATTGTGATGTTTTACCATTTAAAAGAAGAAAACTAACAAAACAAAACAAAAAGCAACTAAAAAACTTTCATCTTATGGGACACAATAGCTAAAATATGCTGAAGAATCTTATTTGGCTTTACTCGTCTTTGTGACATTTGCACCTGACAGTAACTGACAGAGCATTCATTCTTCAACGAACATAGGTTTTTAGTGTGTTTATGAAGAAGGGGCTTTTTCACCTAATAGCATTGGAATAAGGTACAAAATTGAATACATCTTTTTGTAGTCGACTGTAGAGTTATTAATAAATTGGGTACTTATAGCTTCTTCTGCCCGTGGCTTCGCTTGCGTGTACCTACTTCAGAATGTGATCTTACCAAGATGAATAATTTAAGTTTGTCCTAACCGAAACGAGAACGAAATATAAAGCTAATAATTGCGCTGTAGGTACTTCGTAGGGAAAATCACTTAACTACCCAGTAACTTTGACCACACCGAGGCAAGCAATTCGATACAGAGTTTTAAATCAGAGCTAGCGCCATCTCGTTCGTATATGGAGAACTAAAAGTGTGGTTCTTATGTATCTAACTTACGTGTACGTATACTTAAATCAATGAATACAAACTGAAAGAATTACAGGATGACAAACGTAAATATAAATAAAAACACACTACCCACACATAACTAGATGAGATTTCACCTTTTTAATTTTGTTACTTGTCCATACAAGCTGGCCAGTGTGGCCACCACCTAGGAAGCAAATTCACAGCTTTCAAAGATTAATTTGATTTTGTAGAAATGAGATGTTTCTAGGGATAAAACTATTCTATGTCCTATTCCAGGACTTAACCTATACAGGGTGTCCGGTAAATAGTGGCCTACCTTACAGGGCTGGATAGCTCAGCTCAGGAGTGGCCAAAATATCATAAATTATGTTTTGTAAAATTCGCACCAAAAACGAGATATCTCAACTTTTTAAAATTTTGGAAATGCGGTACCCTGGTTCACTATTTTTGATGCCGCGACCACATTTATTACAATGTTTCTGTTTCGTTTACTGTTTAAGATAGCTGTTTAAATTTGCTATAAGACCCTATCAACGGAATTAATAAAAGTATAGCAGTTTTTTTAATTTTTCAAATCAAATTTAAAGTTTAGGAATCTGAGTTTAACTTGCGGCAAGTTCAACATCGCACGGTGTAAAAAAAAAGTACTAAGACTTGTAGTGTTGCTTTCCTAAAAATTGGCCTGGTTAATGGAAATTTTAAAATGATATAACAATTGAGTTTATTGATTACAGCAGCGAAGTTATTATTAAGTTTGTCCAACAAAGACTGAATTTTATCAAACTAGCGAATTTAATAAACGACTTTTGCTTCCGTTTAAAATCAGGTTAGCTGGTTCTAAATGTTTTAAAAGACAGTTTACATTAATGTGAAATACAACGACACTATGATAAAAGGTAACATACATTTTCTTAAATTTAAAGCAAGTGTACGAATTGCTTGCCGCCAGCCCTAATGCAAGCTCGGCAGCGTTTCATGAACGACCTCTTGAGTTCGGAGGCATATTGTCGCTCACCAATTTGTCGGCTAGCTTCTGCGACGCAACTACGCAGCTTATAATTTTATTAATTCCGTTGATAGGATCTTATAGAAAATTGAAACAGCTATCTGTCACAGTAAACGAAACTGAAAAATTCTCATAAATGTGGCCGCGGCATCGAAAATAGTGAACCAGGGTACCGCATTTCCAAAATTTTGAAAAGTTGAGATATCTCGTTTTTGGTGCGACTTTTACTAAACATAATTTATCATATTTTGGCCACTCCTGAGCTGAGCTATCCAGCCCTGTAAGGTAGTCCACTATTTACCGGAAACCCTGTATATGTGCTAAGTTTCATCCCGATCCGTTCAGTGATTGAAGCGTGATTGAGTAAAAAACATCCAAACATCCAAACTTTCTAATTTATAATATTAGTAAGAAATAATAAGTAAGATTTGTGCCGTGTGGTGCCGGTAGAGTAGAATAGCACCACCCCTTATCCTCCCGTGGGTATCGTAGAAGGCGATTAAGGGATTAAGGGATTATTATACTGGTAAAATCTCCTCCGGCGGGATAGGCGTCGTTAGCATTGGGCTGCTACCTATCTAGGAGAAGGAAAACTCCGAATTCAAACCCGGCGGGATAGGCGTCGTTAGCATTGGGCTGCTACCTATCTAGGAGAAGGAAAACTCCGAATTCAAACCCGGCGGGATAGGCGTCGTCAGCATTGGGCTGCTACCTATCTAGGAGAAGGAAAACTCCGAATTCAAACCCGACCCTGCATAATGGACCATGCGAGCACGATTTAAAAGGTTTATACCCCAGGAGGGTACTGGCAATGCCAGAGAATCCCTCCCCAGGCCTTTTTTTGGAGGTGGGAGGACCTTGTGCAGGATCCGTCCGGGTTGGTACCACCATCTTATCCATTAACCTACCGCCAAGCAGCAGTGTTCGCATTGTTGTGTTCCGGTTTGGGGATAAGACAGCCGGTGAAATGACTAGCATAGAGGCATTCCATCTTCGGCCTCAGGGTTGGCAACGCATTTGCAGTCTTAGGATTGCGGTCTTGTGAATGCGAATGTCTATGGGTCACAGTTTCCACTTACCATCAGGTGGCCTGTGTGCTCGTTTGCCTTCCTATGATATAAAAAAAAAAAAAAAAAAAAAAAGCCTGGGCAGCCCTTCGTACTCTGGGGGGGGGCAAAATAGTGCACGTATGTTCGGATCCCTCCGGGGATCGGAACGGCGGCGATGCCGTTTGCCACGTGTCACGCCGTGTTCGCAGGGGGGTTGGCAAAAAGCGGGCCGCTGAAAGCCGCCTTGCTACGATGAATGTTTGTGGAGGGATGGAACATAAATTAGATGAGGTATGTATGATGATGAAAGAGAGAAAGCTGGATGTTCTTTGTGTGACTGAGACGAAGAAAAAAGGGGTGAGTACGTCCACACACGGAACCTTGACGGCTTTGTGGTCCGGAGTTCCGGTATCCGAGCACGGTCGTCAGGGAGTTGGCATCGTACTCACAGAGCGAATGGCTGAATGTATGCAAGAGCATGAATGTGTGAGCCCAAGACTTCTCTGGGTGAGACTCAAGGTAGGTCTCACCCGTTTATTCGTAATTGGGGCTTATGCCCCAGATACGAATAAATCGAAAAAAGAAAGGGAGGAGTTTTGGGAAAGTTTGCATGAGGTTTCAACAAAATGCAAGGAGAATGAGAGGATTATTTTGTTAGGCGATTTTAATGGTTGGACAGGCGTGCAAAGGGATGGTTTTGAATCGGTACTGGGTAAGTATGGTGATGAGCGAGTGAACGAGAATGGCAAATGTCTTCTCAATGTATGTTTGGCCAAGAATCTCTGCGTGACAAACACTTTGTTTGATCACAAAGAGATTCATCAGTATACGTGGAGACGGCAGAATGAGAAGTCTATGATAGACTTGATGATTGTGGATGAACGGTTGCGTAACAAAGTTGTAGATACCAGAGCATTTCGAGGAGTTAGCGTAGGTTCAGATCACTACTTAGTGGTAACACGAGTAAGGGGTCTGTTCACACGTTGGCGCCATCGTGTTCCCGTACCTACCACTGCGTTAGAGAGGATAAAAGTAGAGAAACTGAATGACGAAGTTATACAAGATGAGTACGTAAGAAAGCTGAAAGATTGTTTTGAATGTGTTAATAAGATGAAAGACAGTGAAGTTGAGAATAATGTAAATAATGTATGGGAGATTATGAAGAATGGAATGGTCAAATCGGCCACTGAAGTATGTGGTGTAGTAAAAAGAAGGAAACGCAAGAATGAACGACCGGAATGGTGGGATAGAGAGGTAGATGATGTAGTGAAAGAGAAGAAAAAGTGTTGGTTGGATTTTGTAGCTGTAGATCCAGGACAAGATCTAAGCGACAGAAAGAAAAAAGAGTATAATAGATCAAAGAAAAGAGTGAAAGACGTTGTGGCTAGAAAGAAAGATTTACTGAATGAAAAGTATGACAGGAGTTTCTCTGACAACTTCCAGTCGAATATTAAACTCTTTTGGAGCTTGATTAATTCGGCTCGGGGGAAATCGGAGAAAACTAAATTAAACGCGGTGAGGGATGAGTCTGGAGACTTAATATGTGAGGAAGAAAAAATGCTTGATAGATGGAAAACTTATTTTGAAAGCTTGTTTGAATGCGAAGATATTTGTCGTGAGCCAGAAAGCATGAGTAAAGATGCAAGTAGCGAAGATGAAAGTGTGATTAGTATGAGTGAAATAATGAAGGCTTTAAAAAGTATGAAAGCGGGAAAGTCAGCAGGTTGTGATAGAGTGTCGATAGAAATGCTGAGGAGAGGAGATGGCGTGGTGGGTAGTCTGTTGTACCGTCTTTTCAATGCATGTTGGAGTAGCGGCCGAGTCCCGGAAGATTGCGTCAAGGCCGTTATCGTCCCTCTGTATAAAGGAAAGGGATCACAGCAAGACTGCAAAAACTACCGCGGTATCAGCCTCCTTAGTGTTGTCGGCAAAGTATATGCGAAGATTTTAATTGAAAGGGTATTGAATGTTACGAATGACAAAATCTGGGATGTACAAGCGGGATTTCGAAAGGGAATGGGATGTACGGATCAGGTCTTTTCACTACGGTCCATCACAGAAAAGTTCTTGGCGGTGAACCAAAAGGTTTTCTGTGCTTTTGTGGACCTGGAAAAGGCCTATGATAGGGTAGATAGAAAGGAGTTGTGGACGGTGCTGTCTATGTATGGAGTGAGCAGCAACCTGGTGCAGGCTTTGAGGTCCCTTTATGAGGGTTCCAAAGCCTGTGTCAGAATCAATGGCGCATACTCGGCCTGGTTTAACATCTCTAAAGGTGTTAGACAGGGCTGTGTTGCCTCACCATGGCTGTTCAATCTATTCATGGACAGTTGTATGTGGGATTTGAAAGGGTATGATAAGGGTTTGCGTGTGCAAGAGTTGCTAATCAAATGCCTCTTATATGCCGATGATCAAGTTATACTTGCCCCATCGGTACTTGAGTTGCAGGAGATGGTGACAGTGATGAATGAGGGATTTAAGCAAAAGGGGATGAAAGTAAATGTTACCAAGACCAAGGTCATGGTGATAGAGAAGGATGAGGAGATGACTGAGTGCGTGATAAATATAAATGGTGAATTAGTAGAACAAGTGAGCGAATTTGTGTACCTGGGAAGTATGTTTACAAGAGATGGTAAGTGTGAGAAGGATATCGAGAGGAGGGTGAATGCGGGCAATCAAATTAATGGGGCCCTGTACTCCTTTGTAAGCAGACAGGGCGTTTCACAAAAAGCCCGGCTGGCTGTTCACAATGGAGTGCTGGCACCTACCCTGATGTATGGTAGTGAATGTTGGGTGTGGCAGGACAAGCATGTAAGTCGTGTAAATGCAGTTGAAATGCGCTCTTTGCGTAGTATGTGTGGTGTGAAACTGATTGATAGAGTAAGAAATGAAAAAATCAGAGAGAAATGTGGAATAAAAGAAGATGTAGTGACTAAGATTGAAAAGGGCAAGCTTCGATGGTTCGGTCATTTGGAAAGGATGGATGAAAGAAGATTGACGAAAGAGATATACAGATCGAAAGTGAGTGGAAGGGTCGGAAGGGGCCGCCCTAGGCGTACTTTTTCGAATCAAATCGGAGAAATACTGGAAAAGGGCAGAATCTTAAGTACACGAAACCGACGTGCGTGCATGACTCGATGTATGAATGTTGAAGAAGCGAAAGAAATTTGTCAAGGTCGTAGCAAGTGGAAAGAAGTGGTCTCTGCCTACCCCTCTGGGAAACAGGCGTGATTTAATGTATGTATGTATGTAATAAGTAAGATGAGATCATGAGATGTACAGAATGGTTTTTTCTATCGTTTTTTTTTTCTACAGTAATATTAATTATGTATCGATGTACAGATTTTTTACTCCTAAGAATTGTCTTGCCTTGAAGGCTGAAAACATGTTAATATCATGTCAACGTCAATCTGACATCGCTCCTTTTGACATAGACTAAAAAATATAATGTACAAAGCCTGTCCCATGTTGTCACACTGACTGGGTGGCGGAAGCTATATGAGGAATAAAATATTTTATTGAACAATTTTGACAAATAATTACTATTAAGAATAAAAAAATATGTTACTAACAATCTATGGAATTCTATGATCCTGAAATAAATCCATAAGTTCGAAAAAGTTTGCGGTACCTATAAGGGTATAATTTATTCAGTACTGCTTTTTTTGCTACTAACGAAATTATTGGTTTATTTCAAAATCTGAATGATAAACAGCTAACATGCAAAAAATGCAGGTAAGTAATTGCATGTAGGTATGTATGTCATACGCTGTAGATGGACATGACGAAATATAAGGATTTTTTTCACTTTTAAAGAAAATCTAGTCACGAAAATTAATTATTCATTTATATTCTGCCGTCATAACCCAAAAGGGGTATCTCAAGTACAATAAACGAAGCAGATTCAATCCGAACCCGTAAGTAATATGGTCACTCTTGCTACAGGAATTTTGTCTGATAGTTAATCTGTATAAGTAGTTAAGTTTCATGACTAACTGCCGCACTCAGAGACGTCAATCAATTTTTAATGCTTGTTAAGTGACGTGTTGTCTTATTCTATTGCTACAGCAAAGAATGTGACAGCAGCAACTTTAATCAATCATTAAGTTTAATTGACGTCTCTGAGTGCGGCAGTAACTGACTAAAGTTACCGTTTCAAAATGTTAGTCCTTAACTATGTACACTTTTTTTGAAAACCATCCAAATACCTTTTATTGACCTAATTTGATAATTTCTAAGTGGTTTTCCTTCTACGACTTTATTATAATATAGGTATAGATTTAAGTGACAACATGGAAGAAGGCAGTCGTCGGGTCTTTAACCCTTTTCCAGGCCTTGCTAAAGTAATGATACAAGCAAGAAGCTCTATTCCATTAGAGCCACGAATTCGTAACTTTCTGAAAGATAATGATCCATGAAGTCATATTTCAGGGAAGTTCAATTAAATTTGTGTCGTAAAATGTAGGTAGTTAAGTTCAATTTTGAGCGACATGAATATGGTCGATGAAATGTACTATGCCTGGAAAAGGGTTAAAGCTCGTTTTTTGATAGACTTGTTTACCTTATTTGAATACGTATAATCGATCTTGAATTCCAATCTAAGACCCTTATGTATTTTGCAAAAATGGTTGGTTTGACCAGCGACGATTACCTGGTAGTCCTGGTGCCTACTAACGGTACTATAACAAACTGCTCTTTCTCACTCTAACTAAACACACGGTCGGTGGCCTTGTGATCGGGGTAGGCATAAACCCGCCCGCTCGCATAAACTTAACTAAATCAGGTAATGGCCAAGTTAAGAAACACGAAATGAATAAACAGAACCTAATCCATTTAACATGTTTTGAGAAGCAACAGTGCAATGGTAGCCATGGCTACCTCGGCTGTAGGTTGGTGCCAACAAGTTTATTTTGCAAACTAAATTAAATGGCCGCCCGTTCAGAACCATGTGCCGGAACTTGACCGCTACTTGTTAAATTATTACAGTCGTTTAGTATTGCAACGAACACGAACTTGAGATCTCTCGCGATAGCATGGCCTTCTCCATTAAGCATTAGGTCAAATTACTTATTTATGAGCGTATTTAGAAATAATGGCACGGCAAACACAGGTTAAGTGCGTCTAATTCACACTTTCACAAAAATATAATACTTACGTACCTCGTTAGAATCGTTTTGTGCGAGTCTTCTTGTCAAGTTAATTTCTATCGTTAGTGATGGTAGGTCTTCTTTGTTTTAGGTAATGGTTATTGTTTAATTATAAATCTTGGGTAAGTTGGAAAAGTAAATAAATAGAACAATAGGACTCGTGTCAAAAATCTGATTTCAATACATAAAAACAATTAAATATAAATATCTATATAAAACATTACATTACATTACATTAAATCACGCCTGTTTCCCAGAGGGGTAGGCAGAGACCACTATATAAAACAATATTCAAAATAAAAGAAGCCATATGTCAGGTAAATTTGCATTTTCTTAGGGGCTTTATACCGCATACTAGATGTCAAAAAGATTTTTAAATCGACTCGGATTCGACGAATATTCATTTGGAAGTGTCTTACTTTATTTTTGTTAAACTAAAAGACGCCCGCGACTTTGTACGCGTAGAATTCGCTACTCCCCCTATTTTAACCCCTCAGGGAATGAGTTCCCAAAGATCCCTTCTAAGTGCATCCCTAGGATCTTCAAGGAATATTCCCCCCAAATTTCAAATCCCTAGGTCCAGCGGTTTCGACTGTGCGTTGAACGATCAGTCAGCCAGTCAGTCCCGCTCCATCTTTTATATTTATATACATATAGAGTAAGAGATGCGACACGAATCTTCTTGAAGCCTGATAGTCCTCTAGACTTCAGGTAAATACGTGCGACGCATGTGGGTACGTGTGACTTAGGGAAATAAGGGTTCTGTTTTCCATTTTACCCCACTTTATTATGTTATGTTCTTGACCAGTATGTATGTTTGTGGATATATGCATGAATAACTTGAAACTAATAATATAGAAAATCGACGGAATTAACAACAGCGCGATAGCTCTTCGAAGGCGTTTGTAGGTACTTGTCATTCACTGGCTCTCATACGGTCTTATTAAGAGCGAGTGAGAGAGAAGTACAAACCCGAAGCGCTTTCTAGGTGCTCACAGATAGCAATTATGTCATTATTCTATTGGATGAGCGGTGTGTTTAGATGACAGTGTTTTGAAGCTTGCTTATTGTTAGATTTGTTACTACTTATCCATTTTGTAACGAATGAACAACTAAGTACCTACTCTCGTGGCTGTGTTCCTCGGTAAACACTAATATTTGCACAAGATGTCCTCATTCGATAGAAAGCTTGACCTTTCCGCACAAGTTCTCTGTACGCTATAAACGTTATTCGTGCATATCTCTCAAGTCTTGGAGTATTTTTACGACGTCGTTAACCTAACTACATCTAGCCTTCGCACTTGTTGTTATTTCATTAATTTTATTTCGGAATGACGTGACGTTATATTTTTAAACTACGCTGCTGTAAACATTTAGCAAGAAAAGGCGGTCAGCAATTATATGCAAATTTATTTCACGCTACAGCGCTATGGTATTTTAGGGAGTGTCTGCAATTTGTTGTTATTTAATTTCAGATGTACAGACGGATAGTTTTAGGATAGATAATGATTGGAATGAAAGTTATAAATTATTACAAGAAGATAAAATGTCAAAGCTAGAGGAGGTTGTAGAGGAAGCTGTCGAGAAATTATCCCAACATAACATGAGTTCGGGGAACTCTGAGAGCGCCACCGAGAAGCCCACAGAGCCCACCGAGGTCGCGGCCGAGACGGACCCTGACACCAGCAAAGCCCCGGCAGCTGACGACGCCGAAGCTAACGAAGAAGAAGAGTAAGTGCAAAATTTACTCTTCAACAACTAACAAACCAAGAGGTCGCTTTAATGAATTACTTATCATAAGATCGACTCAATTTGGTTAAAGGCTATTCATCCAACGAAATATTCCTTGCACTTTATTTAATTTACTGAACAGAAATATATTTTTGTAGGAACATTACTTTAATTAAGAATGTTGGGACAGTGTCCGGCGGTTGCCTCTTGGGATTTTAGTTTCTTGAGATTATTTCACCTACCACGTCCAACTTTTTCTGGTCAAGTAGGTACTTTTGTGAGATATAAAAAAAACTGTAAAAAACTTACAATAAATGACGTTGGAGCATTTGAACATTGGAAGGCGGTGCTTCTCCTTTGTTTTTACCATACCTTATTATGCCATCTGACTCCTATTTTACCAAACTGTCAAGGCATTTTAGATACATTTGCCAGTGTAGTGATCATGTCGTTGTACTTATAGGAAGCCTGCTATGTAAATAAAATGGTCAAACTGTCACCTGTTGCTGTTAGATTGATTGCACAGTGTGAAATCTGCCCTTAAAAACGGACATATATCATTTTGGAACTCAAACGATAGATTTCACCATTTCAAATGCGAGACGATCATACCGGAGTGCCAATTCTACTCAAAACTCGAGTTTTTTTTTTTTATCTTATTTTTCTATGAAACTGAAAATTTTCATAGAATTGCGTGTAACTGCAAAAGTATAGAATAATCACCGATTATCTGTTTAGATATCAATAGCATCTTGTTTCAGGTACGTAATAAAAAAAACTAGGCGTGTTTTTATGGAAGCAGTACAAAGTAAAAGTTGATTTTTTCTTTTTTAGTTTTTATTTTATTTTTCCCTTACCCTAGCGTATTAGCATTTGATACTTACCTAAAATATTCGTTGAAACCATTACTATCCACCCCTAAAGTATCAAATCAAAATCTAGCAGGATCTTGGAAATATCCATATTTAAAAATGTTCGTTCAGGGTTGTCAAAAGCATGTTATTAAACGTCTTATTTAAATGTGGGTGTATTAATAAATTGTCCCGATAAATTGAAGTTCTTAAATGTGATTTCCATGTCTTATCTCCGTTCACTGATATTTTCTAAAAATAAAATTCTCTTATGAAAGTGTTTCGACCCAACTACACCATAACTAACTTTTCTTATTGGTGAAATGATATAATACGTTTGCAGAAATGGAGTTGAGTAGACTGAATTAATGTGTCATAGATTTTATCATTTATCATAGATATTAGAGAAAGCTATGTTTGACCTAAATCCTTAAAGCGACCGATCGCCATAAATTAAAATAATTGAATTGAATTGACTTTAGCTTTGGCATTGACAGTTAGCTATCAAAATCGTGCCATTTTCGCTGAAATACTAGATATTCAACAGTGGCTGCTGGACGATCTACATACAATGTTAGTAGTTTTATCTAGCGGATTGCCTATTAACGCTAATAAATTCGGCTACTTTTGCAAGTTAATTGCATCTAAGTACGTTTCAGCATATGAATGGCATCCGATGACGGTGACATTGCATAAAATTTTAGTCCATGGCAAGGAAATAATTGAAACTTGTGCTTTACCCATAGGGTTACTTTCGGAGCAAGCTGGGGAAGCCCGAAATAAATTCTGGCGTTATGACCGTGAGCACCATTGTAGGAAGTTGGATCGGGAACCAAAACCATGTTGGATTTGTTTCATAGAGCACTGGAGTCGTCTGATCCTTGTATTTCCAACATACGGCTTAGAGACAGGCAAAATAAATTAAAGCGTTTACCTCTGCCACCAGCCGCTATAATGTTACTCAAACCATATGATGTCCAAACGGAAGAACATTTTAATGAGTCACGAAGCGATGATAACCTTTTAAGCAATTTAGAAGGCCATAGTCATGAAAGCACAGAAGTTCTTCAAAACGAAAACAACATAATATTTTACTGAACATAACACCTAGTTTTTTAAATTAAAGATTTATAGTGTATTTATGTATTGTAATGCTAAACAAATAAGCGTCTTCAACGCAGACACAAGACTCGATTCACAGTTCAATCTTGATGTATCACCTTTTATCAGCAGAAATCTTCTGACCACCTTCCAGCTCCATCGTCAGGTCAGCACAATGTTATCATGTTTTATGGTTACTTAAAAATTAAACTTTTCTATACAAATATTATGTGGAAAATATGCGACAACCCTATTTCCATAGTTATCAGAAAAAACTTTAGAACGAATTATCTCAGAGATCCTTTGAGATTTAGATCTAATTTTTTTTTTAGTGTTTGCTGCACGTGTAAACAATTGTTTTGACTAGTAATAAAATCCTAATGCTTTGAGATTTCTGATAAAAAAAAAAAAAAACAAAATTAACAAAAACCTAAATAATTCAAACAAAATAACAACTAGAGCTCTATTTTTTATATAATACACACGCCATGCATTGTTTAATTTATTGTCACTGTGATTTGCGTTTAGTTTTGTCGAAAACTGGAGATCTTCCATGTTTATGTTTTTTCTAAATAAAATTAAAAACAAAAAAAAACTCGAGTTCTGAGCAGAATTGGCACTCCGGTATGATCGTCTCGCATTTGAAATGGTTAAATCTATCGTTTGAGTTCCAAAATGATATATGTCCGTTTTTAAGGGCAGATTTCACACTGTGGATTGATGCGATGATCACGCAGGTAAACTGATAGCGAAAATTAAACTTTTCGATTTTCGAGTTAATATTTTCCTAAACAGTCCCCCAAATCTATAATGATATTTAAGAGCTATCCAATTATACATCAATTGATCTCATAATGTAAAAATAAAAATCTTTTGCTTTACTTAATTGTATTTAAAAAATGTTTTTACGTATTCCATCATTGAAGATTCTACATTTTGCTTATTGTGTTGTAACAATTCAGAATTGAATTTGTCTGCACTATTTACACTAACATTATCTATTTTTATGTCAATATATATGTATTTGTAGGAACCAAATTACGCATTTGACACTAGGCTATGCAAACTTCGTAGACTGGTCCGCCGAATAATCCTTACGCGCGGGCGCATAATCGTTTCGCATAGATAATATACTTATACCTAGCATATACTTATCTAGTATTACGACAAAATCAATACAAATTGTTTGGCTAGTAGTTAAATATATTTGAGATTTGTAAGAGTAGTAAGAGTAGCTAGGTATATTCCCCAAATATTTTTTCATTGTAGCGAATATTAATTCACATCGCTTTCTTTCATGATCGCAAGTTTAATTATTCCTCTTTCTTCACCGTATAGGGTTTTTTCATATAGCGTCACTTAATGTTCGCGCTTATTTAAATTGCTGAAATTACTAGTTTATTATTTTATTAGTTGAATTTTTTCCCATTCCAAAGATCTAATTTGATAGAGTCGACAGAGCTCCGCCTGGCGGAGCTCCTATTTCCGGGTTATTTCGGCCTGATAAAAATACGAACATAACCTAACCTACCTACGTATTACAATGTAATAACTATTGTAAAAATTGTAATGGGGAAAATAGGGAACGGAAAAAATGCGAACAGTAAAAATCACCAACATTAAATTACGCTTTATAATAAACAGTGATCGGATCTCGGATGCAATTTCCCGGGATTTAAGTCCGTTATCTTAACATGGATATGACTTACAATCCCGCGAGTCTCTTTGATACCTACATTTATAAAAAGGTGAATAACTTTTAATTGTAAGTAGTTTACTCTGTAAAAGTAATAAAATAATATGTAGTTAATAAGTTAATAACAACATTTTTACAGTACTGCATAGAAGAACTGAACGTAACGTGTACGTCTTATCTTAATAGTCTTTTCATAAACAATTACCACTTATCAACCTCTTTTATTAAATGATATGGCTACTTGAAATAAGCACTCGATCTGAATGACAATGTCTGGACTGACATTGTCATTCAGATCGAGCTCTGCTTATCATATCACATTCTCATTAACGACAAATAATAATAATTTCAGGTATAAATAACCATTACTAATAGACAATTCTAGTGTTCGTTAAGTGTGCACATATTAAGTGACGTATTTTTAATTTGACGACTTTTTGGATTGTGGTGGTTTCTTAGAAAAAACGTACCTAGACAAGTAGAAATTAAAATATGGCGTGGCAACCTAAGGAAGAAACTATTCTAAGTTGGATTAAATCGTATCCTGACTTAATGTTCGAATCAACTAAGCGTAGTATACAGGGTGGAAAGTTGAGATGGGGCATTAAGGGCAGCTACCAGAACCCTTGCTGCCACGTGAAAATGATCTTAGGAGACTTCACCCAACTTTTTGAGTGATGGCAAAGTAGTTAATGGGGAGACCATATCAAATTTTGTTATTGATTGTTTAGAAAAAATATGGGGTGAATCTTACGAAGACAAAGTTGACAATGACCTATTATAGATAGATAGCGAACATTTTCATTTTGTTTATTTAGTTTAACCCTCGACAAAAGTTATTAATTATTAATAATAAAATAACCCATTTCCCAAAATCCCGGGAAATCCCGTGTCACATCCATGTTAAGCATAACGTTTGAGGTCGTTCACCCCAAATTGCATCCGAGATCCGATCACTGATAATAAATCACTACCTACATGAATAAAAATTAACGATTATGAAAGACACGATGTGAAAATTCGCTACTTTGAAAAAAGGATTTTGTGAAATTTATTTAATTAATCATACGTAAGTACACTTTTAACAGTGGTTTAGGGTTGCAAGTCCCACAACAGTGCCACCATTTCTTGGCAAGCGATGCTTAAGTATTTCGAAACTGTAGAAAAACTGGACTGCGCTATTAACATTATTACAGTTATAGTTTTTAATGGAGTATTTACTTAATCATTTTTCAAATGTTCGACTGTTATCGCGACCGTTTCAAAAACATTCTTGTAACGATAGATACTAAGCGAAAGCGACACACACACATGCCTTCACGCCTTCAATCCCGGAGTAGGGTAGGCAGAGCTACAGAATTACCAACTCAAAATAAAATCGATAATTCCGTAATCACATTTTGCACAAATTAGGCTAAGGTGTTCACCAGTGTATTAGTGACAGGTTGCAAGCCCATCACCTAACAGTACTAGAAACCCTTATTCCCTTGATCGCCTCTTACTACTTCTATGGGAAGACATGGAGTAGCACTGTTCTAAGCAGGCCACCACACGAAAGCGACATTATTTTATTTAAATGGGTTCTAATCGATGTAACGGTGACCCCTTCTTTCGAAGCTGATATCTTATAAACGGCCCGACCGATGTTCATGGAACCGTAACTTAAGACCCCGCTAGAAAACCAGCTTTGAAATAAAAAATCGAATTCAAATCGGTTCACCCGTTAAAGTGCTACGGTGCCACATACAGACACACCAACACACACACAGCGGTCCAACTATAGCATCCCTCTTTTGGCTTCGGGACGCCCTTTTCGGTTTGAAGGTTGAACAGCGACACCTAACGGATAGGTAAAACCAAGAGCCGCTGTCGAGTAGCATTTCGTCGGTGATACTGCAAAACCGCGTAACTAACAAATTTATGATAGAGCAAAATAAACCTTACTGTCTTATTAAAAAGGTGCATTTTGCTTTTTATTTAAAATGTTACTTACGCGGTTTTGCAGTTTCACCGACGATTTCTCATAGGCAAATCCAGTATTAATGATTTCTTAAAATCATTTTAGTTATCAGGGTAGAAAGTATCACGTCCAATTGTCCATCTCCACGGAAGACTCGGCACACAAGTGCCTGTTAAGCCGTTTCGCCATGAAAACCTAAAATAAAATGAACCAAACACACTTAGGAGTATTTCGCATTTATTAGTAAGTTAAATAACCCCTTTAATAACTAAGGTTCTGCGCGCATCACGCAAATGTTTCAATAAAGAAAATTATAGGTGCGGAGAATACATCGACGACTGGCACATGATCTGGTATGTTCGCAGTTACGAGCACCTCGAGGAAGCCAGCAGCCCCAGCCGGTCGGCCAGCAGCCGCGCCACGCGCTGGGAAGCCCTCGCCGACGTCGCCGCCGAGCTGCCCCCCTCGCTCGCCGTCGACCCCCTCACCGGACAAATCTACTCTTTATCAAAATGAGATTCTAAGAAGTCATGATTACTCAAGATTGATTACTTACTACGCCGTGGGAGTAGTCCGAATTCAACCAAGCAGCAGTGTTCGCATTCTAGGCTTCCGCGGTGTCGAGATACTAGCATTCCACCTCAGTCCTTAGGGTTGGCAACGCATTTACAGTCTTGACAATTCCAAGGTATATGGGGTTCAGATCTTCCTTGCTGTCAGGTGGCTTGTGTGTTCGTTTGCCATTTTCTTACCATAAAAAAAAAACACGAAGACCAGTTCTCAAAGGTAAAACCTAGGATAATAAGATTAATAAGAATAACACTAGACTTATAATATCGTTGTTTTAAATAAATTTTGATGATCACGTTAGTGTTTTTGTATATATACTTCCTTCCCAAATAATATTTACGAAGTCTTGCCACGTCCTGCACAATAAGACAGATAACTGTTTGTCACGCTTGACCTCGCTTGTCTTCATAACGCACCTTCAGAACAATAGTGACATAATTCAGAAATTTTAAATTTCGAGTTAGAGCTCTACCGTAATCAATTTATGACTTAAAGTTTGAAAGTTGACATTTTGAATAAGGTCACTATCGTTCTGAAGGTGCGATAATAGCACGGGCGTTTTTTAAGGCGCATTAAAATATTTTAACACAAACTAGTTTCGATTAATCGCGTGCATTAGCGATTCTTTGCCGCGAAGCTTTTGATCGATTTCAATACCTCCCTAAATAACTCTTCTTCTTCGTCGGTTTCACTCTAGACAGTCATCACACCCTACTAGGCCCTACTTTGAAAATCGAAGTTCGAAGTCACGTTAGCTCCGTCTCTGTTACTCATCATTTGTAACTTCTCGTTACTTCGATTTTTAAGTGTTAATATACTGCTTTCGGCTGCGTAGGAGTATACCTAGTCGTACACTATTTTCAACAGACTTAAAAAAAGCAGGTTCTCAGTTTGACCTGTATGTATGGGGCGTTTTCAAAAAAAATGGTACCCATTTTAAAAAGTAGTATAAATTTTGTATGCCTATTTTTCGCCAGATTTTTCATTATAATCTGAAGTTCATATCTTATATTTTAGACGAAACAAGAAAGGAATGCGAAATTAAAGCTATTTTAGCTAAAATATTATAACACAATGGAACATAGATGTGGAAACGCATTCCGTTTTGTGACTAGGTTTAAGACAAAAAACAATCAAAATACATTGTTTTTATGAAATCAATTTATTTAACCAACTTAATATTCACTTTGTTTAATGAAACACAACAATTCCAAAATAATTAAGCTAACAGTTTTTTTAATTTCTCAGGATAGCTTTCGACACAAAGACTGCTAGGTAAATAATTATGTTTATTTTTATCGTGTTGTGAGTACCTAATCATCGACAAATTTTTTGGACGATTATTTTTTTTCTTAAAATTATACAATTTATTTTAAGAAAAAATGTTATTTTATTTTTATAGTTAATGTAAAGTAACACAAAATCAAATCATTCCACTCACTTCGAAGGGACATTCACAAAACTGAACACTTAAAAGTTGTAAGGGTTCGTTCGCATGACACTAAATATAGTTAGGTATCGATTTTTATTTATTACGTACCTATTTCTTTAAAAAGTTGGAAAAAAATCTGTCAGAACAGTAACACTTAACGTTAGTAAATGCTTAAATAAAAAAGTGTACTTTTTAATCTTAATTTTTCATTATCAATTCTTAAATTTGTAGGCACTTTGGACACCAGTCTTTCATTAAGTTAGCTAGGATTTTAATACCCATTAGGTACCTACCTACTGAGAAACATAAGAGCGCTGACTCTGATCGCCATCCGAACACAGTCTACTGATATTTTGTTAGCAAGAAGTTATTTTGTACAAAGATGTAGGTATTATTTACAAAAAATTATAGGTAGGTATACTACGATTATAAGTTATGAGAACGGCGACTGTATCTTGTCTGGGCCCCCTGGGACAGTGCTCTTAAGACTATTCTACTCTATAGTCTAGAAGGTACCAAGGTACTTTCAAACCATAATAAATAAATTCTAGTCAATAATCAATTATTTTAAATAACTACAGTCTTTCTCAATTACTTATATTATATTAGTTGATCATTGTTATTATGGACTATGTTATTACAACACTTGTTTATAATAGGTGAGATTGATGTTTTACATTATAAGGATTTTTCCAAGGACAAAATATATTATCTTACGTATTCATGGAAAAGCTTTGTAAATGCAGTCGAACAAAACCTGCAAAAAATAATGAAAATAAAGAAATCTAATAAAAATCTATCCGTATCTCGTAATATGATGTGCCATGTGAACTGGGTTTTATAGTTTCAGTCGTGTTGTGACTCGTCGTTCAGGAGACCGATTTTTGACTTTCGAGCGCTCGATTTCAAAACCGAGCGGTAGAAAATATTCGAATGCGAGAATCTTTCACAATTTATTTTCGAATGGTCCCAAATTCCATATTTTTGAGATTTTCACTCGAAAGTGAGGGATTGACTAAATAATATTGTTAAATTGGAACTTATTTCATTATATTACGCAGAAAGTCGATGTTTTACCGGTTTTTTTAATTCATATTTTAATTGCGAATAAATGTGTGAAGCTAACAAAAGATGAAATCATAACAAGCAATTTAATATTTCAGTGCCCATAAGATTTTTTTACACTTATTTTACAAATTCTTGACTGGTTATAAATGTAGGAAAAATGAAACGCTTTCTCGTCTGTGGATGTCTATGGGATTGTGCTAGGTTTGTTTATGTTTCGTGTACTTCCCGGCATACATACCCAAGTTGGTAACCCAACAGGTTTGGAAGATGTCAAATGAGTGAGACTTTCAGACTTTCTATTGATAGAATTCAAAACGAATGCCACGGACCGCTCGTGTTCATATTTTCTATCGCTCGCAAGTCAAAAATACCATTTCATTGTTTTTTGTCACTTTCCAGTGAAACTTTCGAGCGGTCGAAAGTCAAAAATCGGTCCCCACCATCAAAAAAGTGACAAAACGGATGTCACATTTAGTTAGTTACTTCAATGTTTTATTTTTTATTAATATATATTTAACACTCAATGCAATAAACGTTTGAATTAAGGAAACTAGTTCTATTGACAATGATGAAAAACAAAAAAAAATAGTCAAAATACTTGTCAAACTAAGTAAACTTCGGTCACATACCTACCTGAACGTAAGTTTTATGCCCCCGATAAGCGACAACCAACAAGTGCTCCTTTTTGCCTTATTGTGAAACTGATGGAATTGCGGTGTGCGACAAAAGGATACGTAATGTTGTTATTAGGTACCATGAAATATTGAACATTGGTTTGCTAAAAATATTGTGGTCACTAAACCGAAACTTCCGGGTGGGTCAATATTTGGGGATGCGATGTTTTTATTTAAAAAAAAACATTATTACTGAAAATATCAAAACGTAGGATTTATAATATTACGTAAACCTATCCCATAGAATAAATTTTAACTAATACTTTTCATTTAGTACCCTACAATGCATAAATAAGTATTCAAGTTTGTATTGCGCTATTCGGAGAGGGGACATGCTTTATATACCGTAAAACGGGGCTATTTGGGAATCACGAGGCTATTTGGAACTAAGTAATTATAAGCTTTTAGTTGATATATTTTTTGTCATAGCTATGATAAAACTGTAAAATTTGTTGTCAGGCTAAGTTTTTAGGTTCTACCATAGCCATGAGAAAAAATATATCAACTAAAAGCTTATAATTACTTGGTTTCAAATAGCCTCGTGATTCCCAAATAGCCCCGATTTAAGGTACGTGTTCTTTGACGCATTGTTATTTTCTAAAAAGACAAATGGTTCTTTTTTCATTTTACAACCGTTTTTAAGAACAAGCTTAATATATACTTAATCAGTCGAAAAATATTTCAATCGCAATAAATTTACGGTTGATTTAAAATATCACGTAAAACTGGAGACACGCCAAAAATGGAGGGTACACTTTTTTTTGAAAACGCCCTATGCATGTTTGTCCTCCATTATCTCGCGTTTGGTTGAACCGATTTTGATGTGGTTTTCAGAAACGTAATCTGATGAGATTGTTTATATGACTATGACTTCCCCGCGACCTTACTTGCGGTGAACTTGAAATGCTTGAAGTTTCATATCAACTAAGAAGTGGGACTAGTGGGAGTGGTGGGTGTAGTACATAACAGCTTATTATGATCACGGATAGTAAAATAAAATAAATGTTTTAGTGTTTTTGAAGACGGTTTTTTGTTTTTTAAAACATTTTATAGCTAACATGTTCAGTGTAGGTTTAACGTTTAACCTATAATTCAGCCACTAGCCGTTGGTGTTAATATAAAATTACAGAAGAAGTTAATACATCTGGGGACCGATTTTTGACTTTCGACCGCTCGAAAGTTTCACTCGAAAGTGACAAAAAACAATGAAATGGTATTTTTGACTTGCGAGCGATAGAATATATGAACACGAGCGGTCCGTGGCATTCGTTTTGAATTCTATCAATAGTAAGTCTGAAAGTCTCACTCATTTGACATCTTCCAAACCTGTTGGGTTACCAACTATTTACTTGGGTATATGTATGCCGGGAAGTACACGAAGCATAAACAAACCTAGCACAATCCCATAGACATCCACAGACGAGAAAGCGTTTCATTTTTCCTACATTTATAACCAGTCAAGAATTTGTAAAATAAGCGTAAAAAAATCTTATGGGCACTGAAATATTAAATTGCTTGTTATGATTTCATCTTTTGTTAGCTTAACACATTTATTCGCAATTAAAATACGAATTGAAAAAACCGGTAAAACATCGACTTTCTGCGTAATATAATGAAATAAGTTCCAACTTAACAATATTATTTAGTCAATCCCTCACTTTCGAGTGAAAATCTCAAAAATATGGAATTTGGGACCATTCGAAAATAAATTGTGAAAGATTCTCGCATTCGAATATTTTCTACCGCTCGGTTTTGAAATCGAGCGCTCGAAAGTCAAACATCGGTATCCTGAATGTGTTTAAATATACTGTTATTACTTATAAGTTATTTTATTACACAGGTTATACTAGGTATTCCAATTCCTTGTGAAACCTTAAGATTAAATTCAAGGAAAAACAATAACAGGAGTAATGAGGGCGCCATTGCACATCCGGCAGTCTGAAACACGCAGAAAGGTACATTTATAAAGGACAGATTATTATTATGGAAGGTTTATCCTTTTATTAAAGGTAACCCTAAATGGCTGTTATATTAACTTAGTAGTCCATATTAAAGAGCCACTGTATCTAATATTGAAATCCTGATATACAGAAACGATTACACTCTAAAATAATGGCTGTGGCCTGGAGCTAATAGGGCCAATATCAATTATCATTGTTTTCCGTAATGAGCGTTTTTACCATGCATCAGCATTAATAGTTTATCAGTATTAATACCGACTTTGGCCCTATTAGCACCAGGCCACAGATGGGATATTTCACCAAATAGCATCATAATAGAATTCCAGAAGAGCCGCTGCTGCTGTTTAGGTAAATTATGAACGCAATTAAAACTTAGTAGTGGGTCGTATATTTACGACAAAAGGGGTTCCAAAAACAATATTTTGTAAAAATATGGACTATGTTTAATCTAGTACATGGTAGTATTAGGATGATACTTAAAAATATTCCAGATAACTCAAAAAAAAAAGTTATTTTTTACGACATATTGCGATGTATGTCGAAAGTATATACCAAAAGCATATTTTCGATGCATATGAACAAGCTTATTGCCGTCAGGAAAGGTAAAATAAATAGGTATATAGACACGGATGTGACAGATTGTGCCTCGGTCGTGACATTACTGAACGTGATGGAAAAATAATTTGAAGCTGTGCAAAACGAGCCCTTTCATAATGATACCCCGCTCACTTGCTATAATCGCTTTACTTTAAAAAAATTAAACCCTCTATTAGACCCATTTTTAATGAATATAAAACATTTTTCGTTTATTTTTATTTATAAACAGATGCGAGCACGCAAGTTGTTGTGTTCTAAGAAAATCTGCTGAGACAAACAGACAGATGGACAAACAGCCACCGAAGTCTCACCATCAGGGTTCCTTTTTTACCATGTCGTAAGGAACCCTAAAAACCAGTAAATTGTAAAAATATAATAGAATGTCACGTCCACGCGTTTTTATGTCACGGCCATGTACTCAAACAGTCCATGGTAGTGACAATTTTAAACGTGTTCAACATAACCTATAAACTAGCCATGACTTCGCAAATCTTAAGTAATTATCTTAAACAGGACTGTATGAGGTACAAATTATGTTTAAAACAATAGCGTGGCACTGGCAGTTACTTTCAAAAATCGTACACGGCGTTGACGTGTTAAGGATGTCCCTTTTTTTAAATAAATGAGATGTTTTTTTTGCGAGGCACACACTAAATTCAGCCGCTAGCGTTGCTGTTCTAAAAAATATTAAAAAAGGTTACTAACATCAAATATACTTTTCTACCGAGTAGCACATTTTTATAGTATCGCACACACATGGTCGTGACACAAAAATTACTCACAAACTCTATGTTGCTCAAAATCATAAATAGATGTTTTTTTTTTATTATTTTCTTTAAGAGCCACATAGAACAATTAGAACATAGATTAGTCTTGCGTAGATAATTGCTGTAATATTACGCATAAAAACATGACATCTTTTTAGAAAAAATAATAGGTACTATTTCCAAATCCGGCAATCTCACACTACACGGTCCGTGACATTTTGGACTTGTAATTTTTTTTAAATTTGTTTGTAATCATTTTATGTGTAAAATTACATTCAGACATGATATAACAAGTAATTTACCAAGTAAATTGATACACAGTTACTGATTTCTCTGAAAAAAATATTCAATTCTCACATCTCAGACAAAAACACGTAAGAATAAGAATCACCCATTAATTTGCGAGATTTTAGGATGTCTGATGCCGTTTTTTTAAATTTCGTTAATTATTGCGGGATTATCAAATGAAACTAAATTTAACTGGTTTTTTAACAACCGCATAATTGTTTTATAGTAGCAGAGTATCACATCACCATAGTTTCAGTATGAAAACAACTGTTTTTATACAGTTCGAAATGCTACTTGGGTATACAAAGGTGCAACCTCAGAGGTGGATCGTGAATTTGTGGTCACAATATCTACTACTGTTTTCAATAAGGGATGGGGGCCCTTTGTATCAACAGAGCCATGGCTGCAGCTCCTGAAGCCCTTAAAGTAGATCCCTCTGTGTTACCGGTAAATAGTTTGCTTCTTTACATACCTACATAGGTATAATGCGTGTTGAAAAACAGCTATACAAATAGGAGCTTTTTTATTGGTGCGTATAACGTAACTTGACTAGTAAGTTAATTCGAAATGGCCCAACCTATTTAAAATGTAGGTAAAGTTTGTAATAATAGCGTATTTAGAGTCTTATTGTGTAATGTGGATTTGCACTGGGTATAAGAGCAAGTTATTGTACTTTTCCAGTATTTATTTATAAAAATAGACTAGCCTTTGTAAGATACACTTTTAACTAGATCAGGATAATTATGAACATAATGCCTCTACAAGTCACTGCTTCCCTGTATCTCCTATGGTTTTCGACTTCCCCATACTACTTATAATATTAAGTGCCATATCTGCATAAAGATGTTCACTGCTATACATGGACACAAACCAAATACCATGCATTGAATAAAATTAAAATAACAAATAAAGATTTAATCAACAATTTCACTGAACAAATTAAGCTGCTAACAAAAATATGACCATTGTACCTATTCTGATAACAAATGATTGAACTTACTTGCTATTAGTATTAAAAAATAGAAAGCTAACACTACAAACTACTTTTGACCTTGAACATAGCAAGTCCATTATCTTCAGTGGTTCCACCAAACACAACTGCACACAGGGCAGAATGGGGTAGACTGTTCCACACTGCCTGTACCCATTCATCAATAACTTGCATTTGTTTATTTTCATTATCACTATTTATTTCCAATTTTAAATGTGCCATAGAAAAATTGTATTCTGCTACAGCTTCTATAAGTGATGAAATTACTTCATCAGCCCCATCAACTGTTTTTAACTTAACCTTTTTTGGCTTCACCTTTTTTAACTGTGAACTTAAACTTTCCTTGGCCTGGGTCAGGTATGTATGGTAGTCACCAGTGATGTCATCACATCCAACAACCAAAGAAGTCTTCTTTTGCTCTATCATGTGGTTAAATATTGATAGTGCATATTCTTTTGTAGTAGCCAATTTAACATTCTCCTTGTATTTATCTCTCTTTGTGTGCACTGCATCCCCAAATTCAATATGTTTACTTAGCTTAAGCTGAACAAGTTTAAGTGATGTCAGTGAATCTTCAACAGAGCAATGCCCTGTTTTTCCTGATTGGATATCACTGTTAAGGAATTCTTTTGCTAAAAATTTCAGTTTAGGCTTGCGGCTTCTCTGCCCGACAAAATTATAAATGAAACTGGTATCTATCACATATGGATGCATCATTTTCAATGCATGCAAATCTAAGTTAAGTGATTGTCCTACCAGAATAGCATCAGGAGGTAAAAGTTCTCTAATGTCTTTCTGCACATCTTCTAGCCTTTTAGTGACATCATTTAGTAAGTTCTTTGTTATTCCAGAAAATTTTGTTAGATAGTCAGTGATGTCATTATATGGCTTGACCAAAGAGTCATATATAGTACTATGTTTTTCATCTGTAATGGACACACGAGTCAGCTCTGACCCCGCATTTGTCATACACATTTCACAGTCAAGGCCAAACATTGGAGACTTATCTGTCACAGGAGCATATTCACTCTTAGTCATGATATAATCAGAATAAGCACTTTCCAATTTGCCTTTCAAGGGAACAGGATATGTTTCTTCAATCAACTGCCATGCAGAAAGCAACAACTGTGTTCTTGGAAATTTATCTTGGGAAATGATATCAAATGGTTCCACAGTTTCTCCTGTAATTGGGAAGACTGCTCTCATCATTACCATTAGGTCCTTCCTCGCCTCAAGTGCCAGGTTCATGCTCCCATATTTTTGTATTAAACTTTCTTTATAATTTTCTGACAATGGAACTAGAGAGAGTTCTTGCACTAGGGAACCCTCGTAAATAGCTGGGGTTAAGATTTCTACAAAACTTTGAAATATTTTCTTCGTCCTAGCAAATTGGTTTTGTAACTTATTCCAGTGTTGAATAGATATGCCCTCCAAAACCAGACAGATAGTTTGTTTAATATTGGAGCATTTCTCTAAAACATACCATCGCGGGGGTTGTGTCAAATTGAGGTTTCCCATCAACGAATGCAATAACAAGTATTGCACGTCTGTTAGAGTCAGCGGAATTCTTTCACTGTCTGGCGTAGACAAGGAAGCCGTCTCCCCTGATGCTTTTAATCTAAATTTGGCCATGTGCTTGTAATTCTTCTGAGCCCTCAATGTTTCAGAAGTCCCATTTTCAGTTTTTTTCGCCACAATATCTTGTCCTGAAAGTTGACAACAGTTATAATACAAAAGAAAACAAGTATTATACTTATTCGAGTTATGTCACGTTAAAAGTTTGAATTCATACCTTGAATTGCATCAGTTGTTTTACGTCGCTTTTTTGGGCACGGAATTTCGTTCATTTTCAGGTATTCTCATACAACAAACACCAGCACTAGATAACCTAAAAATATTTGAGTCACAGGTCACAGATTATAATGGTATGTAAAATTGGGTACGCAGTACGCACCACAGATTATAAAGGTTTGTCATGCATCGTCATTATCGGCCGTCGCATAGGGTCAACCCACGGTCAACCCACAGGGTCAACCTAGGATTTCCTGTAAACTTCGGGGAGGGAAGATGGGCGATTGGAAGATAACCGACTTTTAATTTTGATTCATTATATCTGTTTAAGGCAAGGGTAGTCAAAAAACACGGTCAACTCAAGTGTCCCCATGTGTATCCCACCCAGAGTAAGACAATGTCGAACAGTTAAGCAAGAGATATCGATATACAGTAAAAGTTATCAGCAACGATTAATCACAACAAGTCCTTAAGAGGCCGTACACGAAATTTTGCCGATATCGCTGATTTACGTGATTTTCCAGACGTGATTTTACAGTTGAAATACTGTATTTCTACAAGTTTTAATACACAACACGAAAGATAAATTCTAATTTTATCGAATGTATGAGCTACTTTTCTGTTTTCATTATTTTATTTTGATTAACCGACCTGACACTGGCGACTGTTATGTGAATTTTGCTAGAAGAGGTTTAGAATGTCACATATTCATGAACCGTTTTGACGTCTAAACGGTATGAAAAAATTACAATGTATTGCTGTGAAAGTCGTCTAAAGAATGTATGAATTACTTTTTACGACTTTCAAATAAATTTTTCGAGTAAAAAAATAAATAAACTTGGTAATTTTTTATAGAAAACGGGCAAAAAATATTTTTTATTTCGGCTACTCAGAACTCTTGTTTATAAAATTAAAACAATAGAAATAAACTTAAGTTCATAATCAATCCATTACCTAAAAAAAATATCCAAAAAGTTCAAAAGAATTGGCAATAAATAATGTTTTAAAACAACCTAAATCTCGCATTTTGATACTCGACAAAAATAAAAAAGTGGCTCATTTATTCGTAGCTCATTTATTCGATCATAACTTAAATGATATTTAATGTTGAGCATTAAAACTTATAGAAAAGCAGTATTTTAACTGTTAAATCACAAAAATAAGCAAAACGGTCAAAAAATCGTGTACGGCCTCTTAAGCAGTCTCCCTCATCACACTTGACATCGGCGAAATCACTGCGGAATGCCACTAAGTTACGATTTTAACATGACGGATCGGACCATGCTCAGCGTAGGGATCCGAAGCCGTTACTATAAGTACAAAAAACAACATGTATTAACAAATTTTATATTTAAAGTTATTTGGTGCTGCACTGCACTGCATCTTAAGGTTGGTCCACATTTGTGACATGGTTCCTTGACCGTGTCAGTACCGGTAAATACAAAATAACACGGTAAAAACATTGAAAACATGGGTCTGTACATAGCTTTCTTCTAGTTAACCTTTACAAAGTATTTGGATGATACAAATTTTAGTTTTTGGGATAAGGGTTCTAATAAAATTATTTTGAACAGTTATGTGGCGTGGATGGGTGGCGGTCTGGTCGCATAACAACTATTGTCATAACACTTTACGCATAAAGTTGATGCTCATAATTTTTTTTTGGCATAAATTATACTAGGCATAATTGTTCCTTGTCATAATTGTACGGAGTCATAATTGGTTTAATCATAATGTAGAAAGGCATACATTTATTAAGTCAAAATATTAATATAATATAAAGTTAGTGCCAAAACCGACTCGGATCGCGGATAGGTTAGGGTTATTTTTTTATAAAAGAGCGGAAAAAGTTTATTTATAAAGCCATACCATTATAAAGTATGGTTAAATAATTTTATGCGCATCAAATTTATGCGCGTTACACAATATGTTCTTAAACATTATGATTAAAAACTTTATGCGCATAAAATGTATGACAATTTACAGTTATGCGCAATGATGAGTATGACGAATCCTTGTATGCCCATAAAAAATATGACTTTAAACTTTATGCAACCCAACCCCTACCCGGCGTGGATATTTTGTCGCTGTGGGATTTCGTGCTACTGGGCATTTTTATCTACTTATTTATTAGTGAAGACTTCAATAAAAAAAAGGCAAAATAAGTTTTTTTTTTTTATATATAATCGGCTGTCTTGTTTCGACGTATAGACAATAATTATAAAATATCAAAACAAGCAGTCTGATTTTCGAAACTAGCTTTTTGTTAGGGCGCGTACAGATTATGCACGGCAAACACACGAACATTGGCTCGCGCGGCGCGCCTCTATGAGGTCACCCTGTCTTCCCGGCCACCGCGCGAGTCAATGTTCGAGGGTTTACCGCGCGTAATGTGGACCTAGCTTTAGAATTGTCATCGACGAGAGTATTGGAAAATAATAACACGCTTTTCTTTGTAATCCTTGAACTTTATTTTGTACTAGCTTTACATAAAACAAAGATACCTAATTACAAGTACTCATAATAATAATATACTATATTTGGTTAAACTATTATAAAAATTATATAGTTCAAGGCGATAACCATTTTACGAGCTGGCAAAGTCGGAATCAATTATCAAATCTCAAGCATCCCTAAACAATTGTGATAGTTTTAAATATATATTGTTTCTTATTTTGAACTTTTAAAAGATCATAAAATCACAAAGTTCTTAACGCATTTTTAAATTCCCTTTACCAGCTCAGTCTACAATTGAAATTGATCTTAATTCTCGGGATAATCTTAAATTTGGTTACACACTATTTAAGTTATATACGTAAATTTCATTTGATAAGGGTAAAAATAATTGCTATTTAGAAGACATGCTTCCGTACGAGTTATATTTCTTCCATTCATTTGTTGCCAGGTATCGTCCTTTCTATGAATGCCCGCATGTCTTTCAACTCTGCTTCTGAAGAGCTGTGTGTAAGCCCTTGATATGTAGTGAACTCAATGTTCTTCATGAAGGTCTTGAGGAAGGAAGCGGTCATTTGGCCCCATTTGAAGGGCACCACTGGATCGCAATCTCCGTGGGCCTGGAATATCTGCAACAAAAAATACAACATTTTAGTTGTATAATATTTAGGGCCGTATTAATAAACGGATCTTGGCTAAGAATCCTGCTTGGCTTGATGTTTACTTTGACGTATCTTGAGACGAGCATTTCATTCAAAATCAGTTTATTAATACTGTACGGCCCATAGTAAACTGATATTTCGGTGAGGAATCCCCCCACGAACCGGGCGTTAAACTTAATTAATAAAATGCTCCAGCAGATCCCCGACGCCGATGTATTTGTGGACAGTACAGGAAATTGCTTTGTTCCTGAATAATTCTTATAATTAAGGAATTCTGAGCTAGTTTTTTTCATTAGTATTTTATGTACGTTTGCAGTTTGGCAATTGCCTTATTGTGTGTTTTTTTTTAGTTATTTTATATTTTACATTTGGCGCTGTTTTGTATGTGTAAGGTTTTTTGGCCTCTGTACAGTGAACTTACATATAATTAACAGAGAATGTCAGCCAGTTTAGATCTTTGGCTTACCGTATTCTTTATTAAAAACAGAAAATAGCAGTAAAAAAATGTGCGATACGTCAAATACATATATATATACATACTTTCACGCCCCTAATCCCAGAGTGGGCTAGGCAGAGCAACAGAATTACCTACAACTTTAAAAAGTTGTTGATAATACAGCAACCACAATTTAAACAAATAGGCTAAGATGGTTAGTAGGTTGCGAGCCCATCGCCTAACAGTACTGCAAGCCTGTATTCCCTTAGTGACCTGTTACGACATCCACGGGAAGACATGGAGTGGCACTATTCTAATCCGGCAACCACACGGGAAAAAGAAACACGGCCTTTAGTAGATGAAGCTGAACTCCAGACGGAAAGTTAACCTTTATGAATTCGGAGAAATTTACTTGAACATTTAAATTAGAATTTTTAATCTTGTGCCAATAAAATTTACTTAAATTCAAAATATTAATTTGATTTTTGACCCAGGTCAAGAGTAGAGGGCAGGTTTTATTGGAAACACTTTTCAAAATTGTGTATGCCAAGTCGCCGTCCTTTTTGCTATTCAGTTGTTGGAAAATGGCTAATATATCTATGTTGCCTCTCTGGATCTTTAAGATTAAGGCTCGCGTTAAAAAAGACTTGGTTAGAATCCAAAAGTGTTAGTGATTTGTACGATAACTATGTCGTTTAGGCATAAAGACTGCGCATGTCCGGTTAGACGCCTGTTTAAACTCAAATTCTAGGTAAATTTACGTTTACCACGCATGCCGTGCTTTGGCTTGCAGGGAGGGTTTAGTGAGCTGATATACAGGTATAATCATCTAGTTTTGGATGTCCGAACTATGGTTATTGCTCCGATATGTCTCCTTTTTTGTGCTCTTGGGAATATACCAACGAAAAGGTTACATACAGATAACTCATATAAGTTTTTGTACATTCGACCGGCAACACCGGGCTCCGCGCCCCTGCGCCGTATGTGTACACAGTACAACAAATCAATTTACTTGGTGGACATGTTTAGTACAACGATAGCACAATTTAATCGCATAATGCTACAACTATCAACAAAATTAGACAATTGAAAACGTAATGTAATATAGCATGTTGGTGCGCACTTACTACTTTTAAGCAGGGACCGGAACCGCTTAGCGCGAAAGGGGTTTTTGATATGCTTTTTGATAGACTTGTTGTTACAAACCCCAAAGATGCGCTTAGCTTATCGTCGACTTAGCTCAAAGAAAGGGCAACCCAACGATACGGTTAATTCGACTAAGCGCTAAGCCTATTCCAATACCCTATTGTCTGTTACCTTATTCAAGCTTATTCGAACGGTTTCAAGCTGGTTTAACCTCTATGCGCAAGAGTTTAGACGTATTATTGAATTACCTAACAATTGATAGGGTGGCGGCAGGCAGTAGCCGCTTAAGCGAGACGGCTAGAGTTCGCCCGAATGCGCAAAAAAGAGAGAGGCGATCGATGGGGTAATACCCAGTCAATGCTAAGCGCTTAAATATTAAACTACCGAAACCCTAATGAACCGGGTAAGCTCTTTGGATGCGGTTAATTACTTCAAAGGGGTTCGCCCTAACGTTAAGGTGACTCAATCATAGCTAAGCACATCGATTGGCTAACCGAATGATAGGCTAAGCCTATTGATAGGGTTAATCAAAAGAAGGGGTTTTCCGGTCCCTGCTTTTAAGGTATGTCATGTTTTGTCGTCATTTCGTGTTTAACAGTTTCTTCTTTTCTTCCTTGTAATTTTTTGTCAACGATTGTCAATCAGTCTTAGTGCTAGTGCAGCAAAATTGAATACAAAAACATGTTAAAGCGGGAGCTGTCTAAACAATAAGTGCATGTTAGTTTATACTCCATTTGGTAAATTTTGTATGTTTGTTCTCCAACAAAGAAAGAAAAATAAATAAATTATAAATCCGCGAACTGAAAATGTTTGGGAACCCCTGGCATAGATAATCGATAAACCTGAGCGTAGTCGGGACAGCCCGCTATATGTATGATATGAAAGTAATACAAACGAAAAAATATATATAAAACATTTTTTTATTGTTATTAATTACATCTTAAATAAGTTCAAGAATGAAGGATACTGGCAAGTTTCTAATGCATTAATTGTTAAAGATTATATAATATCCACCAAATTTACATAATTAGTAATTCAATAAGCCAGGTTCAGTTGATTAACCTGGTCTTCCTGTCTCTTTGCATTATTTAATGCAAACAATGGGCTTTTCAAGCGAGTTATTGCCACTAAAATAGAACTGAGTCCAGTTGTTCTTTACTTTTCGTTTTGTGGTAAAAAGCTTACACCCCATACTTTAATATAATTAACAGGCTTAAGTTGATGGGCCATTCATTTTGTGCTATGTTCGTGGGCGACCCGTTAATTTAAGCTTATTCGATGGCAACGAAAGTTTTTATACGACTTATGAGTATTATTATTATTTCTATGAGTATGTTACGCTATTTATCCGCTGGGTAAACCGATTTTCAAAAAAAGTTTTTTTGTTTGAAAAGGTATATTTTCGAGGGGGTCTCACCGTCACCAATTCAAATATCCCAAAGTTTCTTATTCATTCATGGCCGAACCTTATATTCAATATCGCGTACAGATAAGGCTTACCTACTTCGAGTTAAAATTTGACATTTGCACATACAAAATGCGTCAAATTTTAATCCGAAGTAAGCCTATCATTCCGCGGTTTTAATATAGGTTTGGCCATAAGAGGCATGTGACCCTTAATCGCGTACCGTCAAAAAACTCCTTATTTATTTTATTGATAATGGGTTTGCTCGTGACTAACTCTTGGTGGACGAAGATTTTGTCGACGATGAAGCGAGCTCACC
The DNA here is from genome assembly GCA_927399475.2 of Acleris emargana. Lineage (NCBI taxonomy): Eukaryota > Metazoa > Arthropoda > Insecta > Lepidoptera > Tortricidae > Acleris > Acleris emargana. The sequence continues at coordinate 11,283,721 of OV656846.1, forward strand.
CAGAAGATACCAGAAGATTTTCACCATAGCTTTAGCTTAGGTACATTTCTCACCCCCTAAATCAAGCCCAATTTCAGCAAATTTTGAATATGTTGTAGTTGTTATGAAAAACTAGGTTTGTACTTTTCTGGTTTTCTTTCTTTTTCTTCATTAAATATTTTCTTGGAAAGGAGAACGTACAGAGCTAGTTTCATAATATAATTATACAACAAATGATTTTGCCGTCCCCATCTGGGAATGAAGGCGTGAAGGTATGTACGTAAGTATCCACCATCCTTTAGTTAGAACAATAACTACAAGACCCCTTTGGTTCGGTTTCAATTGACAACAATTCATTTTGTGCTAAGGTAGTAAAATAAAATACCGTTTCTAGATTTTACTCTGCTGATTACAGTAAAAAATATCTTTGGATTTTTTTATGCAGTAGTTTTTTTTATATTTAGGAAAAACAGTAAAAAAAGTTGGATTGTGAATGTTAGGAATACACTTATAGTGCCCTTAGTCCATTTATTACCAAAGGAATTCAAAAAAATATACAACTGTCATGTTCATTTTTTATCTGTCTGACGGATTATTTGATTCTAACGACACGCTTTCGATTCTACGCAAAATAGTTTATTTATTTTAATGGCGTCTACAAATTACGTAATTAATTAAATTACGCAAAATAACAAATTTGTGAACGAACGGCAGCGAATGATTGACAAGTGAGTGACATGACATGACACATGATACTTTTTGTTTATTTTATATCAGGCTAAGATCACGACATCAGTATTCCTAACTTTGTATATACGGTCTTTTTAATGACTATTTCTTTAATAAGTTATTAACGTCAAATTTAAGTTAAATAAAGAAAAACCAAGAATTACGGGTAGTCTAATTTTTAACCAGCTATTATAAACGCGAAAAATAATAATGTTTTTTTTTTAAATGTTGTCTATTGTTTTTTGAAGTCATCGAGTCGCTGCTGAAAATGGAATTGTCCAGTGAAAATTTAAGAGGAAGATTTATTACGACTTTAAAAGTGGATTTACACACAAACAATGTGGAGAACGCAAGATGATTGCTGCTTTTAGTAATGAAGCACCTTCAAAGATGACAATATACAGGGGGTATTCAGAATTTCAACGTGGCCGTGTATCCCAAAATCGGCAGTCACGCAAGAAAACGTCGATGTTGTGCGTCAGGTGATAAAGGAAGACCGACATGTGTCATATCGGGAGATTCAGAGTGTTAAGGCATTGGAATCAGTCAGATACAAATATTTTACAGGAACAATTAGGCGTGCGAAAGTTGTTTTCCCGTTGGATTCCTTACTTATTGTCTGATGAGCAGAAAACGACTCATGTCAATTGGTGCCGCAGAACTTTGAATAAATACCACGTAGAAAGCTCAAATCGTCGGTGATACTGCAAAACCGCGTAACTAACAAATTTATGATAGAGCAAAATAAAACTTACTCTCTTATTAAAAAGGTGCATTTTGCTCCTTATTTAAAATGTTCCTTACGCGGTTTTGCAGTTTCATCGACGAAATGCAGTTTTTAGCATTTAATCAGGTGACGAGTGTTGGATATATGCATATGAGCCTGAAATCAAATACAAATCTCGAGTATGGGTCTACGAAGACGAGCTCAAGCCGACAAAAGTTATTCGTCCTAGCAGCACGGTCAAAAAGATGGTGGCTATGTTTGTCTCCAAATCGGGACACGTGGCTATTATTCTTCTTGAAGATCGTAAAACGGTGAATGCCGATTGGTACACCACTATTTGTTTGTCGATTACCTATCTTTGCTGAACTCCGAAAAAAAACCCACATTCACAACGACAATGCCAGCCCTCACACCGCTCAGAAAACAACTGAGTATCTCTGGACGGTGAAAAGTCGAATTACTGGACCATCCTCCATACAGCCCCGACTTAAGCCCCGATGACTTTTTCACATTCTCCAAAATTAAGGATCAGTTGCGTGATCAGCGGTTTCAGACGCCGGAAGCAGTGGAGGCTTTTAAAATGGCCATATTGTCGCCCCTATTTAGGACTTTTAATGACTGGTTTTAACGCATAGAAAACTGCATAAAATATGAAAGAGAATACTTTGAAAAACAATAAAAATACTTTTATTCAATTTAAGTTAGGTTTAGTATAAAACAAAGTTGCTTCCCGCCGTCCGTCCCTCTGGTTGAGCGCGTAGATCTTTCAAACTACGCAACAGATTTTAATCCGGTTATCATGAATAGATAGAGATAATAAATTCTGGTTTATATACCGGGCGGATCACTAGTAACTTATTGTATAATCGTGCCTGAGGTTATCATCACTCTGCATAATAAGATTAATAAGTAATACCCAACCGCATCACATAAGTTGTTTAAAGTCGTGAATGCCTGAAATTAGATGTTATGAAACTGAATACATTTTTAGTGAAATCTTTATAAATAAAATATATACAAAATTTTAATTTTCAATATTTTTGGCATTTTACTCAAACAACAAAAAAATGTTCCTATGACATTATAATTTAATTTTGCATCAGCAGTAATGGAACAATGGCTTTTTGAGTTAACCAAAACTTAGTATCAAAACTATGATAATGATCAAAATTAAGGTCATATGCATGCATGCATGCAATAATTAAATATCTAATAGTGTGCATTACAATATAAGTGTCTTAGAGAAATCAACAAGCAATCAAATCATGGTGTCTATAGGATAAAACACCAAACTACTCTATCTTGCAGTCGGGTACAAATTAATAGTCTTTACCACACTATTACACTGTTAAATTGAGTCATGTTATGAGCTGATTGTGTATATAATATCTTTCAACTTGGGTGTCTTATGATTGTTATACCATCTATTGATCAAAGGGTATCATTTCATTTGATTAAATTACCAATATTTGTTTGTTTCGATATCCGTTTAGTCTCGCAAAATGTCGAAAATGGCTGAACCAATTATTATTTAGTATATTAAAAAAAATGTTGTGTGGCCATAACAAGGATGGAGTGAAATAAATAACCAGGCGATGCCGGACATGAACCGCTAGTAATGTAAATATATAGTATATTTATTCATAAATGTAATCACTGTCTCGCAATACGGCTTTAACGAAATTTGCAATATAGAGGTTTACGGCCTACAGGGCCGAAAAATCAACCTATTCAGCTGTCCTTTTCCAGTTTTTAGGGTACCATACCTCAAAAGAAAAAAACGGAACCCTTATAGGATCACTTTGTTGTCCGTCTGTTTGTCCGTCCGTCCGTCTGTCTGTCTGTCAAGACCCTTTATCTCCGGAAAGCGTAAAGGTATCGAGTTGAAATTAAAACCATATACTCAAGTCTACACTCCCTTGAAGCTGTGAAAAATTGAAACTTCTAAATTAACGTAAAAAATAGATACGGCCGTTTAAGCCGCAAAAATCGTAAATTTCGACACTCTCAAGGGAATCAAAATGTATAGGGTATTTTCCGTTACCGTATACCGTGTTATACCCATATAGGGAAAAATCTGAAACTATACATTTTTAATTAAATCCCAAAAAAAACAGGTCTATATGCAAGGAACGGCTGTCCAAATTTTGAATTGAGTTAACTGTGTCATGTGCCCTCGGAACTCTCGGTGGGCGAGTCCGATTCGCACTTGCCCGTTTTTAAAAAAAAAAATCCATGTGCTAAATTTATATAAGCATCTGGATACATCCAAAACAGTATAAAATAAGTTACAATTAAGTGAGTCCGAAATTATACATACCGGCATGTCTAAAGGCACCTTGACTGCATCAGGGAAATGAGCATGTCTTGGGAGCCAGCAAGAGAGTGAAATCACCCCAGCCAGTGGTTGAGTGAATGTGAGAGCAGAGTGTAAGGCCAGTGCACCTCCTTGGGAGAAACCTCCTAGCAAGATTCGGTTTGCTGGAATACCAGCCTGAAAAACAGAAACACTTGATCAAATTAGTTTGAAATTTGCATTCAAGAAAATCACACGATCCATTATCATCTTTTCAATTTCTCATGTCAAATTCAAAATGTGACAATCACACAACATGTTTGCTATGCTATGGAAATTAAAACTTAATTCATATGAAACAAAGTTTTTGCTATGGAAAAGGCAATGGCTGTTGGTGGGATCAGTGGCACGACACAGCTGTCGGCCAAACTGTGGGGTAAAAAAGGATCATCAAAAATTAAAATATAGATTAAACTACTTATTATTTCGAGCTATGTTTTGGTTAATCAGAAACATAATTTAAAAACATTCTTGAATTGACCTGCCTACTTAAGCACATCCTGAAATGTGTAGAATTTAAACAGCTCCATAACTAAAGAAACTAACATAATATCCCTGGAGACAAAGTTAGACTTATTTACATGGGGTCCCATTAAATGTGCTTCAAAAACATTTCAATATAATTTACTGGAACTAATGTACTTGTAGGAAAAAATAACTTGAAAATCTTTTATATTTATGACAGACTCATAGTGATTTCGCCAATGTCAAGTGAGCGGAATCAGACAAAAAGAAAAAATAAGAACTGCCAGGTTAATAAATTTAATTTATTTAAAAACATACTTACTTTAATCTCATCAGTAATTAAACCATGGATGAGATCAGTAGCTCTCATGATTCCCTCCTCATCCTCTGGAGCAGTCGCATCCAGGGTCCTTAGGTCGAACCAGGAAGGCATACGGAAACCCGCATTTAGCGTTACTGGGATCGTGGCTGCAGTGGGGCAGATCACCTTCACGTGAGGACCCCGTATAGCAGCAATCGTGCTCGCCCAGCCATGCCTATAAGGTTTTTTTCCGATTAGCTTAAACACTTGAGACAAAGCATATGAAATTTATGAATATCATACTAACCCGGTATCACCGAGCCCGTGTAAAAATATTAGCTGAAACATAAAAAGTTCGTAAGAAACAGGACTTTAATCTCTCTTGTATAATATATAAAGAAAACGAGATATTGCTAAACTTACAGATGCAGTTTCCTTTACAGTGGCGGCAATAATTACTGGATTCGGTTCCATTTCGTAATGAAATTATCGAATTTGTGATAATCAATAGTTTCCAGCTACTGCGACAGACTAGACAGCGGAGCTGCCACACACGGACTTGCCTGCAAACGCTGATGCCAGCCACAGCCACATACAGCTGTCAATTTGACTGATCTGTCGGAGCGGAGTGGAGTACTCGGAGTCGGATCGAATTCGGGAAAAATCCATAGATAAGCTAATTATTATGACCATGGACTTGTACCTAAACTGGACTGAGTACTGCGATAAAAAAGTGTGACCGACAGAGAAACCATACTAGAGAATTGCATCTCGTTTTAATTAGGGTGACCAAGTACATCTGCGGACATCACACCCCCCCAAATCATAGCCACCCTTTTATCGTAATCGTAAAATAGAGCCAATTGTTCCTTACCTGTGAAATGATATTCCACAGTCACCAAAGCTTTCACTTCTACAACCCTTTACGCAACATATTTTCACAATTTTTACTCATTTAATACATACATACAGTGGTGGACATATAATTAGAAACAGTACATAAAACTTAGGTAAACACAGAATGAACTATCGTTATGAGTAAAAATTATATTGATTAAATCACTATTGACTATGCCAGAATATAGCCAATGAGTTAAAAAACTCATAAAATATTTAAAAAAGTAAATCTGTTCTATCTTTAATTATTAAAAGATTTTAAAAATCATGATAGTTGAATTTCTATTACTGGCCGCTTGGACAACTAATTAGAAACAGGATCCATGGTTCGTTCCATTTTTGAAACTAAAAAAAAAACCTCTTTACGCTTTTTCTGTTGTTTCGGCGGCAATTAAACGTCAATTTGGAAAATTACGTGAATAATAAGTATTGTTAAAAATGGGTAAAAATAAGAGTTGTGACGAGTCAACCGGGCAATTAATCGTTAAATTACATTTAGATCGAAAGTGGACTTATAGAAGAATTGCTAAACATCTAGAATGTTCTGTGAAGAAAGTTTTCAACGCTATTGCTCATTATAAAACTAACGGAACTACTAAAAGTGTTGTTAGAAAGGCTCGTCCAAGGAAAACATCTCCCCGGGAAGATTCGCAAATAATACGTGTAGCTAAACAAGACCCGTTCAAAGGCTCCAACGAGATTAGAAATGAAGTTTTTTCACCTGATGACCCAAGGAACATTTCCTCGAAACTGGTACGCCGCAGATTAGTGGAAGCTAAACTGTACATAAACTCACGCCTTCATTCCCAGAGTGGGGTAGGCAGAGCTAAAGAATTACCAACAAGTCCCAAAACTCGTTGATAATTCTGTAACCACATTTTGCACAAGTAGGCTAAGATGTTTCCCAGTGTATTAGTGACAGGTGGCAAGCCCATCGCCTAACAGTACCGCAAGCCTTTATTCCCTTAGTCGCCTCTTACGACATCCACGGGAAGACATGGAGTGGCACTATTCTAACCCGGCAACCACACGGGGGACTCATTTAATATGAATCTAATTTAGTCGACAAGGCAACAAACAAGAGCTCAACGACGCCATTAAACAAATATGTCAACGCTGGGGATACCAGACAAAATTTACAATTAGGTACCACAATATTCTATTCATACCGTGTTTTATTTATACCGTTTTAATCAGTAAATAATGTTAAAATCATAAACATTTACAAATTAGGTAAAAGGTAATATCTCTTATATAAATGTAGCTATTTAGTATATAAGCAGGTAATTATTTACAGTATTCTTTAATACCACTATGTCATTACCTTTTTTACATTGGCAACTTGAGTGAGGGGGACACCGTCCTCGGGTTGGTTGCTCTCGCTCATCCTCATCTCCTATCATAACATAATTGTAACTGTCTTGCTTCGTAATACGGTTCAATTTTGATTGACTAGAAAAAGTTAGTACTCAGTCCAGTTTAGATACAAGTCCATGATTATGACATCTTGTAGTTAATTGGTTACTCACGTTGGCAACAGTGCATTTCTTTACTTCAAGTCCAAGGTGCCCGCTTTGCACGCAACGCAAGCCACACGCTATGTTATCTGTATTGTATGATACTGTACTATGCTGCGTGGTGTGGTGTATTGTGCTATATACTCATCTGTGGGGACTGTGGGAGTAATAAACAAAGCGAATTCCTCGCCAATCCGCTATTAATTATTAATAAGCATAAAGAATTTCATTACAAGGTTCTTCAATCATACTATTTTTCAAGTAAGTGGTTTTATTTTCTTAGAGACGATCGAAAGTAGGTTTACAATATTACGTTCGTTCTAGAAATTGTCAGTGTTACTAGAAATCGTTCCATCATTGAATATTTTTATAGTATTTTATCAAGCGTACTATCGCATTTTAACAATACTACTAATGTTTATATTTGTTGTATATAACTTTGTGTACAAAACTAATTGTCACGTTCACGTCAAACCGTACGCGGGAAAGGAAGGTGTTCTATATCCTTTTTTTACGAGTAGTTTTCTCCAAAATGAAAACACCACTTCTTTGCATCTTTCTTTTGTATACTAAGTAAGATTTATGTCTGAAGCCCTTCTAATTTCACTATAGCCAACTAATTTGTCTGTTGTTCTGAAAATTCTTTGCTTTTACTCTTGGCCCAAGATATATCCTTTTTAAGAATGCTGATCTTTAAAATGTTATTAATTTTTCAGTATACATAATGGCAAAAGAAGATATATCACTGCCAGTAGAAATGGGAAAACTTGAAATTGAACCAGTGAAAAATAAGGGCAGTGTGGATGTAAATCCATTTTTTCACTCGCTAAACAAAAGGCATTTATTTACTAGAAGTTCTATACAAGCATTGAGATGCCATTGCCTTACCCAAAAGAATAAAAGCTCCATAACCATCTGCAAAAAGAAAAATAATAAAATCCTTAAGAAGCCTGTTTTAAAATTATTGTATGATTACTGCAAAGATACAGAGGAGCCACACAGATGTGATTTATATCCAAGTAAGTTAGAATCGTCAGTGTTAGAAAGTGTTAATTCAGAAAATTCTCTCCTGGGTGAACTTGTAGATAACTGTAATCAATTAAGAATCTCATCTGAGCGGGAACAGGCTCCAGGTGAAACTAGCGTGAGTAACGACACGAGATGGTGGCACAAAGATCTACCTTGCAGCAGTTTGCAGAGCAGAGAATCTGCATCAGATAAGAGCAGGACAGGTCCGTCGTGTTCTCAGGAGGCACTAAATCCCACACCGTGTGATGTTACAATTGATGAACTAGCTTGTTACTTTGAAACATTTGTTCACATACCCAAAAAAATGTCATCAATGGCTGAAATGATGTATATTTGAGGCAGTCACATTTAATCATGACAAAATTAATTGAATGTACCTACTAATGGTGCAAGAGCGGCAAAGTGGCCTCCAATCGGGTTTGTTTTCATAGTAATTATTTTATTAACACTACACTTAGGCTATATCAAAACACAATTGTAATCACTCTGTGATAAAACTGTTTGTGAAATAATTAAATAAATTTCATTACAACTTTGAAAAACCTTATACCTAGTATTTTGTGATGTATGATTTGAATCTACTTTTTTGTGTTAATGTTTAAAATAGTACATCACAACTTTTTTTCAAACATTTATCAATGTTATTATGTTTCAAGGATAAATCCTGTAGTGTCGGATAGATAAATAAATATAAATATATCAATATGTTAAAGTAATTGTATCCTCTTAATACCCTGCGGCCTTCTCAAAGAACAAAATGAAGTTCATCATTGAGACCTGGGTAAGGCAGAATGGAAGATGTCATTACGACTGAATGTCCCTCTAAAAGAACAAAATAAATATCCTCATTGAGTCCTGAACATTTAGAGTTGATTTAAGTCTTATTAGACTATTCCGTATGATTTTCGACAGAACAAACTGTTCGCTATTATGCAAGGATGATATTTCATTAGTTAAATTATTGATAAATTTGTACTTTATAAAGCGCACTCAGTCTTAGTCCTTAGTAAAAATATAAATAAAATATTAAAACAACAAAAAAAAAGTGTAATTTGTGTACTTATATTTTTATTAAATTCCATATTTTAATTTGTTGTCATACCACCTAAATTTTACAGTAAAACTGGCCAAATGCTTAGCGTCTTCAGGATTTTCTGTTTCAGACCCACTTAAAAACTTGGTTATTTTCTTATCCAATGATGCTAAAATAATGAATATACATTTTTAAACATGAAAAATTAACAATAATGTGCACAGAAGTGTATTTATGTGTTAGAATAAAGAATATAAAACATTTAGTAAATAATATTGTACTATATTTGGAACAGCTATACCTCCTGCTACAGATAATCTTATTATCTACTAGGAGGCCTCAACAACTTTTATAACCTAAATATTATTAAATGAATAAACTATTTTCAATGTGTGTGCGCATTAGAACATTTTTTTTTAAATAAAACTTGGAGAGAATGATTAGAATTTTTGTTTGTAACAAAAATTCCTTGTTTACATATTGTACTTTAACTTTGGATTTAATAAATACTGCATAAATAAAACTGATGAAATGTGATTTTCTAAGAATATCTGAAAGTAGCAAATTAACCATGTAAAGACCGAACACACTTTGCAAAGAACAAATTCATTATCTTCCTAATTATTCAATTTCTCTTGCATATTTTGTAAATATAAAACATCACAGGCTATGTATACAGTCCTGGCCCACTAATTAAGAACAGCCTCTGCACACATGCTGGGTTATAATTTATAATTTCTTGAATTTGCACCAATGGTCCCATGCCATGCCATGAAAAATCACCCCAAAGTTTAATATTACCGCCGCCATGGGCGCCATGTTTCACTGTTACGGTGGGATTGAACGCCATATTTGGCGGTCGGCGTACGTAGGTTTGACCGTCAGATCCTATTCTCTTAATTTTAGTTTCATTAAACCATAAAATATGCATCCACTGAGACAAGTCCAGCCTTCATGTTCTTTTGCAAATTGAATCCTCGCATCTCTGTTTCTTTTGCTCACTAAAGGTTTCTTGCGAGATACTCTGCTATTTAATTTCGCTTCGTTCAGTCTTTTCTTTATAGTCTTTTCCTGACCAATTATACTATATTTTTCTGATGGAGGCATCAGAACTAAATTTTTACCAATTTTCTCAGTACGTAATAATAAATAACAGAACAGTCAAGGCATAGAAAACCAATTGAAAAGTTGTTTCTTTTCAATTATTTTGGAAGATGCGGGGATTCAAACACTGTTCCTAATTAGAGTGCCAATAATAGTATCATTGAAATTATAGCAAGTTTGTATTCTTATTAATTATCAATGGGTTCTAAAGTATGAGTAGGTATAGAATCATTTTACTGGTTCCTGGATTCACGACAAAGCTTCATTAATAATAATTTCCTTATATTGTTTAGTTTAGTTTATTTATTCATCAATGTAATGTTACAATATAAATTGCATTGCTTGTCAAAAAATACATTGATATCGTCAACATTGATACAAAATAATAAAATATTGGGCTGCATTATACAAATTATAGCTGTCTATACTTTATCTAGTTATATGAAACGTGCTTGTTCTTAGTTAGTCGGCCACAACTGTATATTTACTAGTAAAAGGATTTAAAAAAATCATAATGATATTTATATTTTCACAAAATAATGTTGTATTTGCTTACAGTGTCAACAACTACCCGCCATTGTTACGAGTTTATTGCCATAGATAAAGAGTATGGTTACTTAATGTTTGATAAAATGATTCAAGGACAGTCAAATACGCAAATAAATAGCTACCTACTTCACTTTCTTACACATTACCCTAAATCAAACAAAAACTAATTTGTTCTACTTATAGAACGTTAGGTCTTAGTGCGAACTGCCACTAAAGAACCGCCAGGACTCCATGATGATAACCATTTTGTTCTATAGATAAGAAAGTTTGGTCTTAGTGACAATTTGTTTTTCTAAGTCTGGGTCAGTCATATACATAGGTACATATTTATATGAAGCTAATTTATTTTATACTCTCATGTGTGCATACTTGCATAGCTCAACCATGCACCAAAGTATAATACTGGCTCTGTACTTATGATGATTTTAAGTTGACACATTCAATGTGAATGACTTGAAATCAGGAGTTTGGGAACCCCTACAGAATATTGACATTTATTATACCTACAATAATATCTGTCTGATTAGTGATTATAACTTGTGATTGATTTGGATAGACAAGCCCTGTACAGGTGTCGCTATGCAAGTTTTTTCCTTCTTGATTGAGTACCGTAAAACAACAACTAGTCAGTACATAATATACCCAGCAATAATAGCAGTAGGTTTTTCAGAATAATATGATGAGGAAAATTGGACTATTGTTGCAGGTGCAGGGTAGGACCATAGTTATGTAGTTTTACGGTACATGATGTGTAGAATAAAAAAGATTAAATACTCAGCACAAAAATATCTTAAATGTCTGGTGTGAGAGTTATAATGATTATTCATTCAATAACCCTATTATTGCAAAAGTGTTCATCTTGAGTAGGGCGTGTATTTCCTTCCTGGCATTAGTTGGTCTGCAGTATCGCACCGAATTCAGTGTAATCTTGACTATATACTACTGACTATATTTTGTGCTCTGCATGGCCATTAGCAACATGCTATGCCCAGAACCCACATGATACCTGACTGGGTAGCACTTAACCCGAGCACGAAATTGGAATAGATTAAAGAGTTATATTGGAAAAGATATATGTGATTTAGAGGCTGCCACTGCATGTGTTCAATCTTGTATTAATTCAATTTTTTTAATAAAAAACATTCATTTGAAAATTAAAACAGAATTTTCGTTTTTTACAACAAGAGCTACCAGGCCAAAACTCTGGTTAATTTATTCATACATACACACAAGCATACTTACGAGCCTTCATTCCCGGAGTGGGGTAGGCAGAGCTACAGAATTACATACCAACAGCTCGTTGTTAAAGTTAAAGATATAAGATAAAATACATTTATTCATTAAGTAAGATTTAAAGGGTGAACACTATTAAATTGTCGCTAACATTTTCCGTTTTTTCTTTCCGGGCTCGCAATCTTCTTTCGTTCAACTTATTAGGTTTCAAATTTGGGACGTATTTGCATGTTTTAGTCATAAAAAAAACATTCACTTGTTTTTATTAGTCAAGATGTAGTCAAAAGAACAATGCGTTCGTGAATTACTTTTGCTAGTCTTTCCTATAAATCCCAATTTATCCACTTCGGAGCTTGTAAAATCGTGTAAGACAAGTCGGAGACCAGTGAAAAGGACCCTAAAAAACTAAAACAAGGTGGAACTATTGAAAGATAGCAGCAAGAGGATCATCCAATGAAAATGGAACAAAAAATTGAAATCAAAGGTGTGTAAGGTGCTTGATCAGAATCCGGCAATCTCTTCTCGAGATGTGTCCAAAAACATTGGTACCTACAAGTTTAACAAATGTACAAAACAAGAGCGGTATTTCTAATTATAAAAAGCAAAAAGCTCCGAAGAGAACGGTAGAACAGTAGGTATAATCGAGCAGTTGGACGGTTACCATTACTTTTCTTCTCGTAACGTCTCAGGTCTGCATGAATCAGAAAAAGTGATTCCCGTGGAGAAATTCGCCAAGAATGTGGCATGTGATATGCCAGTGCGGCATGAGAAGTTTGCCTTTTGTAACCACTGTCCACTGGCACTTTGAATTTTGATTTAAAAAAAAGGTTATTACCACTTACAAAATAGCACACTTTTTCGACATTGTTCTGGACAGATTTGACTAGTTGTCACTATTCGTCCCCCTATACTACGGCCAATAGAATAATACTGGGCTAATATTAACACATAGCTGCGGAAAACATGCCAACCGGCCCCATCATTGCCTGATTTTAAAAGAAAGTGGATTAAATGTAGGTTAGGTTAGGTCAGAAATGAATCTTCGCAAAATTGTATGAGTCGCGTCAAGAGTAAAGTCTGAGAATCGTGTCGTCGTACTCTGGATAAACCATAAAATTGTGTTAGCTGATCTGTTATATCATGAACTTTCTTATAATAAAGAATTTCGAGACACTAGAACATTATTTCATTTCGTAAAATACCTATAATTCAAATGGCGACAATTGAATAGCTCACTCTTTAATTCTGTAACCACGTGTTTCAAACAGGCGAAGATGTATACCGTGAATAAAAGTATATTTTTAATCAAGACATCAGTGTTTATCTCCACCAAGCTCATTCAAGCCGGCAACCACATGGCTTAAAAAGTAATATAATAAATTTACATCATTGTAGTGACTTTATAGATTTAAATATTAATATATAAATGCAGGTCATCTTAGCATGTGAGGCCACTTTGTCTCAACACTAAAACTAGACCATTTTGTACCTTATTGAATTGTATGTGTAAATAAATCGGTACCAATATAATTATTGTTGAACAATAAAATATTTTATACTAAGTAGTAATTTCTCAAATGATAATGAAGAATGTATAATTATTTTAATTAAAGGGCAATCGGAAAAATACTTACTTGACCTTTTAATTCATACCTCCTTCCTTGTTTAACTTTTAAATTTATGCAAAAACTATAAATTTGAACCAATCTCTTCTTTTACAACTTCATTCTTAGATGAATCCAAGATGACCTTGTCGTTCTCGGGACATAAACTTTCCCCTGCAAGTGCACTGGCGACCCCGATGCTGCTCATTGTGTTGGAATGTTTACTCATTTTGAAAATAAGCTGAAAAATAATAAATAGAAAATTGTCATATTTGATTGACATTTATTCACTCAAGTCAAGAGTAAACTTGAACAATATTTAGGTCATTACCTACCAGGGCTTTGGCCTTTTCTTAATTCAAAGCTACGAATTTAAGGTTCAGCTGTGCTATGGACAACGTACCTAATTCCAAGAGTTCTGGTTCTGTATTTATTAATTTATTAATATCACCAACAGTAGGAATAATGTTTTTAATAACTAACAAGGAAAGGTACGCCAACTGTCCGGCTCCGATTTGATTTATTTTTATATATGTTAGAGAGAAGTCTAAAAAAACGAACACGTATTTTTTTACCTACCCAAACTCAACCTATTCGGAGAAATTGTCGTCGTAAGTAGGTACTAAAAAATGCCCAAAAGCTTTAAGTTCTGTAGAGAGTTTTGTTAAAGCAAATTGCTAGTTAAATACTGGGTTGATTATATGTTAGAGAACATGAAAAAATAACGGACCCGTGTTTTGTTATTTCGGCTCAAACTTATATTTTACAAAAAAAAAAAACACCTTCAAAGTTTCATACTTCTCATGGTTTCACTCACTTCACGTTTTGTTGCTACAGGTTATATCAAACTAAGGTTAGAGTACTAGAACACCCACAAATATATAAGTATATAATATTATATAAAACAATTGCTCGTTTAAAGGTATTACACACATTACAGACACATTGGTTTTTATAAAGTTATTATAATCAAAACTTAAATGAAGATATAAAAAAGATATGAAACTAAACTCAAACTATAATATTAAATATATAGTAAAAAGACCCGTGAGGTTTGTCCCGATACAGGTGTCAAAATCCATTTGTGTGTGCATCACTACAATCTACCATATATTATCGAGTATGATAATTGACATAAGTACGTCAATAAACAATAGCTATAAAACATACAATTTTATAACCATTTGACAAGGTTTAGACCAACTGCTGCCCAGAAGCACAGAACAGATAGGTACAGAAAGCAATCTACATACGAGTACAAAGTGCGCTCGAGCAACGCACACATAGACACCGCTCACGGACACGATATCTCGGAGTAGTTGGGAAGAGTGCGAGCGAGAGTGCCGTCCGCATGACACGCGTCGCGTCCGTGGACTTTTTTGTGCGATAATTAGGTATAATGGCGCAACAAAAAAGAAGTTATTATAACTGTTCAGTGGACGGTTGCTTAAATTCCACTTTAAACGGTGAACTGTCCTTTTTCAAGCTACCAGTGGCTTCAGAGAGGTAAGTAGGTATCTGCTTGTATTTCAATGGTTCTTTTTAAACTTACACAGAAGAGGTAGGTAGGTAAGCGCCCCGCCCCGGCCCCCGAAGAATATATCTAAGATCGATTTAAATAATAGTTTCCTATTTTGAATCAGTATAAACGAAGTACTTAACTATATTTTTGTAAGGTAAATTCACGCCACCTTACGTAAGTTGAAAACATGTTTTTTTGTTTGTGTAGATATTGTGTTGTTTTTAGTGTATTTTGATAGGTTTAGGTCTAAAACGTATACGGTAATGAAAATTGTGTAACTAGGGTAATCCGTTTAGAAGTTATAAGGAATTTTCGATAATGAAAATTGAAAAACGTAAAATTTTGTATGTTTCTGCTCTGTAAACTTTTTGTATTGTAATAAATACCTAGTAGGTAGGTTTATTGTTTTGTTTTGTAGGATAAGTTTTTTGCTATTACGGGCTATAGGTAGGTACTGCGGGTTTGGATTAGCCCCTCCAGTCACCCCCTCCACTTTAATATTAATTCGTCTGGTCGGTTATTTTTGAAGTTACCTACGGTATTTTTAGGGTTTCGTACCCAAAGGGTTAAAACTGGACCCTATTGCTAAGACTCCGCTGTCCGTCTGTCCGTCTGTCTGTCACAAAGCATCTCACAACAATAAATCAAACGACTAGATACGAGTGCCACTACCGCGATAGTTTTTTGTGCATAAGCCATAGTTGACAACCCTAGAGCGACCGCCGAGCGTAGGTATGAAAAGTGAAGTACATACATGTGATTTACTTCTGTACTTATCTGTTCTGTGCCAGAAGTGAAAAAACCTTAAACTAGTTCCTCCTTAAAAAAAAACAGTTTAGTAGGAGTCTGACTCGCGCACCGAGGATTTAAGATACGTTTGGAAAACGCAAAAGAAAATACTCATTTTAATGAGCTTTATTTTCCATGCAATAAGGTCAATTTTGACTAAACTAAATTTTAATACAGATTTTTAGTTTTTCGATCATTTTTCCAGAAATGTAAATTATGACAAGTTTATTTTATTTTTGCGTAAAATATCCTAAGTAATTATTTTTAAATCAGAAAATTTTCAGATTTTTTGGTTCATAAACTTTGCTATACTTAAATCAAAATGTATCTACGCCACGGAAAACTAAAAAAAAATTGTTCTGAAATTTTCAGAGCCCTTCCTCGGTTGCTATAATCAAATCACTTTAATTTTTCAACCTCCCATTCTGGACCCGTTTTAAATATTTAGAAAAATGATTTCATTTTTATTTTTACTAAAAACAGAAATATCAAGTTGACAACTTTACTACTATAGTTTCTGAGAAAAACTGCTATGACATACAGACAGACAGACACCTAAGTCTTACCAACTCACCATAAGGGATCCTTTTTTACCATTTTGGTACGGAACTCTAAAAACCACTTGTTTTCAAATTTGCTTCTGGAGAAAAACAATAAAGCTTTTGTTTTTTACTCCAGTAACTTTAGTAAACATTTGTTTGCGTCAAATCCGGTAGTTCTAATTTTTTGCTGACTTGTTAATGATATTGGCCCATTGAATAATCCAAGGTTGTGGCCTCGAGTGCCGAACGCAACTTTGTCAAAATAAAAAAAACCGTGTTGATTTCGGACTTTTTTCAGATTTTGGCGATTATAACCCTAAAGAACTAGTTTTTGAAAGTACGTTCTCAGAACGGCTTTGAAGCAAACTAAATTTGCTACCTAAACCATATGAGACTAAAATTGTCGCTGTAGACCCAACAGTTATTGAGATAAAGCTTTTCAAAACTCATTTTTTTTTCGAACTTCGCAATTGTTTGCAATTAGTGCGTTCTGTTAGGGGTAGATAACATAATTCACTTTGTGATACCAGCACCAAATTTTAGTATATTGCTAAACATGTTATTCTATTTTAAAAAGTGTCGGGACCCCATCTGAAAGTGCCGGGACCCGGAGATATGACGTCAATAAAATGGCGGCCGCTGCATTTAAAAAAATGCGAATTATGTACTATATACATGTGTGGGGTATGAAATGAACGGGAATTAAATGTTATACTTAATTATAATACTATTATACACAAAAGTAGCTGAGTGTTGCTGTAACGTCAAGTAACATGTCGGCCAAATAGACTCCATGTTCAATTCCGTTTTGGGGGCCATTTGCAACGTTAAAAGATGGCGGACGTTTAATTTGTTTTAGACTTTAATTTTTGAGTAATTAGGTGTTCAAAGTTCTTTTCTGATAGTGATTTGTACTTTTTATGCCTTTGTGTCGCACAGTGATGAAGACTTGGACTTATTTCGTGTATCTGGCATCTTTCTTCTCGTTTCAAGTGGACTCGCAGTGGTGCAGAGGTTAAAACTATCTTGACCTCTGACCTACAAATCACCGTACAACGTTGCCCCCAATCTTCCTAGAGAAGATTGGATTGTTTTTTATTGCTATATTGATTTATACTTATATATACTTGACACTGGCGAAATCACTTCACGTGGAAACGCCATATCCCCGCGGTAGTAGCTGTTCAAGTCGCCGCGGGGGCAAAGAAAGAAGAAGAAGAATTCCGTTTTGCTAGAAATACATAGGAACAAATCTTTGTTGGCTTATATTTTGGTTATTTTTATAGATATTCAAAATATATTTTTTCTTAACTGTTACATGAATCAACTTTTATTGAAGCTGTGCGAAAATTCATGAATATTCCCTGTTGTACGCGATACAATGCGAGGTACATTTTAGCACTGCTTGTTTCTGGTGGTGCTTCGTAGTGACGCGGTTATATAACGTTCAATTATTATAGTGAATTTAGCTTAGCCATTAAATGTTTGCCCAGATTCGAATCTGTCAGAGGTGACGCCAAGCAACTTTACTAGCATCTAATGCTTACAAAGGTATTTTTTTGGATTAAGGACATAGTTTACCTTGTAAAATCTAGGTTTTTCATAAAGCCATAAGCAGAAAATTGAACCAATTACAATAGCAATTGTGAAAAGTAAGTATTTAGTTGCGTATTTGTAAGCTTCTATTAGTAAACTACGCCAACAGTTAATGGACTGCATGTTTGCGACTGACATCGTCTGACGTGACGGTTTTAAGTCATCGTCATCACCAAAGAGAATATAATACCATTATATGATCTATCGATCGGGTGGAAAACAAGAAATTAAATTTTGTCGTTTTCAATTTTATATCTATACCTTAATATAAAAATGAATCACTATTTCTCCTGGTCCAGCTATAACTTGAGAACGGCTGAACCGATTTGTCTGATTTCTTTTTGATGTGTTCGTCATTGTCAGGACAAGGTTTGTATGAAAGAAAATAATTGAAAAATCCACCGGGACAGACAGGCAGCAGGGCGAAACCGTTAGTACAAATTATATTACAAAATGTAAGTAGGTAGACGGGTGATTGGCAATGTGACGCATTCCTTTGAGGAGCGTAGAATAGGTACTTTCAGCTGATTTGCAGTATTTCAGGTCGTGTAGGTATTAACCTTTCCTGAAACAAATACTTTCAGAGTTGTGGTCTCAATGTATCAAATCAAATCAAAATCTATTTTGCATTTGAATAGGTAGCGTCAATTTCGAACACATTGCACTCTTTTTTTTTTATAAATAAATATTTCTTGTCTGTGAGCATTCAGAAGGTTCTTTGGGTTGGGACTTCTTTTTCACTCGCTCATAAGAGCGTATGAGTGAATGACGCACCTTCTAAGAGCTATCGCACTGTACCTCTTGCTGGGGCTGAAATCTATTACCTACCATTGTTACCTACACGGTAAAACCTTATTGGTTTTGATGGGTTATCATCGTATTGCCAACGTTTTGATAGCTAATTTATTTGTGTTTCGTGTGGTATAATTGGGCCAAACTGGGGCGCATACCCGTAAAATCATAAAGCCTAGCATTGAGGAAACAGCGGCGTTGTACAGTCGAGTACAAATGTATGCCAGTCCCACAACCAAGTGGAATCTAAAGACACAATGTTCAAATCCATCAAGGCGTTTAGGCTGTACATCGTGACAAAGATATACCAATACATACATACACTTGAAATCAGAACGCTCGTTCTGACGCAGTCGGCTTAACGTGGAAATGAATCAAGTTGTTGGATTAAGTAATATTTAATCCAAATTTCTAATTATAGATAAGTATACATTTGGAACGGTATACCTTTACTTCCCAGAATTTCATATGCCCGAATATCACTTGCCATAATTTACAAATGGCATAATGTTACATCTTATAATTTCGTATGATATACTGATTGTTTATCATAGTAGTCAAATAACAGAATCTTTGTTTCCCATAATATTAATTTCAATAATTTCATTTTTCATAATCATTTTAATCCATATTTGTCACATGCCATAATGTCATTTGCCATCCGTGTAAATGGTGAAAAGTGATGTTTGAATTAGGCAAAATTTACCTACATAGGTTAGGTTAGGTTAGAGTTGCAACAAGGCGCGAAGCGCCTCAACTACGCGGAATAGGAGCTCCGTCGACATTAGTTTCGATCATTTATGTCCATATCAGTCGTGAATGAACTCACAACCAACCAATTCAAATTCCACAGCTCCGAACACAATTGATAATAAATATCGCAATTGCAATGCACCGCCATCAACGTATTAAATATTAAAAACATACCCACACCACAAATAGGAAAAAAAATCAAGCGCCTACAGAAAATTTTAAGCAAATGCATAGTCAGGATGGATTCGGAAATAATTATGGCGTTTAAATATTCTATTAAATAAAATTATTGCACTTAATAATATGGAAAACATTACGTATGGCATCAGTATCATTACGGCATCTAACTTTCGGGAAAACAAGAGTATGTAAGATAACTTTTCTGGGAAATGTTACATTCGGGCATATAAAATTCGGGCAAAAGAAATTCGGGCAAGTGAAAATTATAGCATATGAATTTCGGGCAAACAATAGATAATCATTTGGAACGACTCATCCTTGAACGTTTTGTACGTCGAGTATAACGGCCAACGCGGTGACACAGCCAGTATGCATTTACGAGCCCCCGATATAACGGCGACCCCTTCTGTTAGAGCCGTTATCTCTTCAACGGCCCAACCAATTATCATGAAACCTGACTAAGAACCAGAAGCAACAAACTATTTTCGGGTGTCGATTGAAATCGGGTTGATCTGCTATTTTTGCTGGACCAGCTATTTTCAGTTTAACTATTGAGTTATTCAAAATTACCTGGGTGATGGAATGGAACCCTAGGAGGTAACACAAAAACAGTGCGATCCGGTCCCAAATCTTTTATCTAAAATAAAAGTGCTTGTTATTGGTTTAGAACCGAATTTTAATAAATTTTAACTTTACCTTCTACAGTTTTGTAAACAACGATCCTGATATTATTTAAAAGTTTAATTCTTTAAACCCTAATTCTCCTAGTGTTACCAGTATTTGTAGTGCCACACTAAACTCTGTGCACATCGCCTGCTTGATATCGGCTCGCAAATATTGTCTTTTGATCTAAAGTTTACTTACCTTCTAAGTGGTTGCCCATTCTTGAAAAGGTTAGGCCCTAGTAAAACAGAATAATTGAGGAAATAAATAAAAAGCCTCAATCTGTAAGGTACCTTTTATAATCGTTAGTAAAAAGAAAATTACATCTGGGTTCTTTTTACAATCACAATCTTTGAAGTATTCACTAATTTTGATTAAATCTTAACAATACAAGATTTAGATTAACATATAAAAAAATTAAGAGGAAGTACCTATTTTTTTTTATAAGATCTGTTTCAAAGCTATGAGCTAAACATTTACAAGTAGTGACTACGTTTCGTAGTCGATAAAGTATATGTTACAATCGCCAAACGAACTATTAATTGAGCATAACAATTTGAAAGTGGGACCCAATGCGGTAACCATGCGGGCTGGCGCAGCTGGCCCGCGCCCGGCCGCCGCTCGGCGCCAGCTACAACTAGTCTACAACGACAAACACGCCGAGCGACCAGCGAGGCCCCGCGACGCTACTTGTGCCAGCCGATCTGGTATGTTCCATATTTATTTATTACCAAGGTGTAAAATTGTAATCAATGCATATCAATTTGTATTTAGAAACCTAAATTGTACAGGCTACCTACAACCTAAAAATTGTACAATGCTTATACAATTATTTCAAACCTGAGAATTATGCAGATATCCATAGTGTTAGGTTGATTCTTAACGAGTATTAACATCCAAGTCCTTTATATTTTATATTGTTTCATATTGGATTAAATTATCAGTATTGTCTTTTGAAAAATTTACATAATCTAGAGAACACTTCAGTTAATGCATTAAACAGATGATGACAGTTGTGTTAAAAAAGTACGACAATATAACACTTACCAAATAAAATATTCACATTGATTTCAAAACTTTTCCCTATTATACAATCATAATTCATTATAATATGATTTCATATATGTATTGTACACTACCAAAATATTAGGATCACAGGTATAAATTTTGAAGAACAAGAAATTGGAACACAATGCGTGATTAAATAGGATGTTCTTGTGCATTTTGTTTTTGAAACTTCTGTATAGATAATATATTTTAAAATATATTTAACATGATTGCCTACAACACCCCATATATTACGCAGCCAAGCAACGCCGCAGCAGGGAGTTTAGTAAAGTAAACGTTTTCGTACACAATTCCACAGCTCACAACGCGCACCATTAGAAAAATAAATTATAGATGCTCCTAAACTACTATTTTCAATTTATCTTGGCATGTGTTCACTGCACACCTGAAACACAAAAATAAAACATGGAGGAATACCTATGGTAATTATGTATTGTGTAGCGACGACGCGTTTAGGCTAGTTGATAGAGACCCTGTGTAAAGGCCCCTCTACACGTCGGCGGATCATGGGCCAACGTAAGGGACCCATTTACACCTTAGAGTGAGCAACATATTCTTGCATCTCACTCTTATGTATTGCTCGGTCCCTTGATCCGCCCATGATCCGCGGACGTGTAGAGGGGCCAGTAGAAGCTCAATTTCGTGAAATAAAGGCGAAAGTAACTATGTCTGCTTTTCTGTTTTGTTACGTTTTCATATCTAAACCACTGAACCGATTTTAATGAAAGATAGTTTGAATCCCGTGAAATTCCCGATTTCCCATGAAAAGGGAAAGTTCCCGCCAGAATACCGGTAAACTAGTTGATGCGGACTGGTAGGTAGTTAATGATCACACCTGAGAATCATATCTGCCCAGTAGCTTTCTCCAGGCAAGCGAGGTCTGTGTTAAGTCTTCAGACTGCTATGCAGGTCCGATTGCATGACCAGGTAAAATTTAGGTCCATGACTTGATAGGCATAAACAATATAAAGGACTTAAGATAATGAGGAGGATAACTTACTGCAGTCGAGCAGGAGAGCGGTGTATAATTGTTCTGCGAGTTAGATGTCCCGGGAAATGTGTTCATTTGCATCTGCATTTGAGGCGGAGGCGGCGGGTGCGTGGCGAGCGGGGAGACGGGCGGCGCGGCGGCCCCCCCCCCGACGCTCGGGCTGCCCGTCGTCGACAGCCGCGAGAACGCCGCCAGCGCGTCGGGGAAGTTGGGCGGCGTCGCGGGAGTGTTGCATGGCGTTATCAGTTGCTGGAATCGGATACATGTACAATTATTCAGTGTCAGGCACTTTTCCCACTGCTGGCGAGGAAGCGATTAGCTATCGACTATTTTCTCGCTCAAGAATCGAACAAAAGATATAGATCCCGAGTCAATAAAAGAGACATTTATATTAATAGTTGATCGCTGGTTATTCACACTGACGGCGAGAACTCTCTTGACTAGTTTGTAAAAACAAAGGAATTAAAGTCCATACTAACTGAGTTGTCTTATTTAGTAAAAACTTTTATAATCTCAAAATGCATAGTTTCCGGGCTAATACGGCCGTTTTCTGGTAAATAAAGCAACCTAGAGACCTCATTTTGCGCACTATTTTCCTTGTTTTACATCACGAATGGTTTTTTTTTATGACAAAATTGTAATTTTAGGTGTAAAGGGAGCATTTTGAGGTTATAAAAGTGTTGACTAAATAAGACAAGGCAGTTGGTATGGCGTATAGATCCCGTGTCAATAAAAGAGACACATTAATAGTTGATTGCTGGCTCTACTCGCTTCTGTTCTTAGATACAGAAAATGTACAAATTATGTGCATTACTGAAAGTTAAATAAATAAGACAAGTCAGGTGGTATGGAGTATACATCTGAAGACCTTATTTATACCTATGGGATATAGTTACAAGCGAATGTATGTTTTTTTACAATTGACGTACCTGACGAAAATGTGGTCCAGCTATGCCATTGGCCCCCGCAGGTATGGCAACTTCTTGGAAGAATATTGATAACGCCGTCTGTAAACAAATAATGCATGTGAAATAGGATGTCAACAGGGTACTTTAAAAGATTTTCTGTGGGGACAAATTACATGTTGAACACGATGTACTCGAAAATAGGCAAAAAAACTGCCCCACCGAAGGGGTAAGTAAATAAACGTAACCAATTATTTATACCTAAGTGGAGACAGCGACGACGTATATCAAGGAAAGCTGCCCGTGTGGCATTGTTTAATAATAATAAGTTTGGGAGTAGGTATGAACTGAACAGAGATGCGCGAGCGAATGGCAGAAGAGGGGGGAGGCCTTTGTGGAACAATCAATTCATATAAAAAGGTGGTTATAAGGAAAGAAAATGATTATTCATTACGTATGCGTTTTTGAAAAAAGTATGTGTCTATCTGTACTACAGATATACAATTACTGTTATTCTAGGACTTCTAGCTGCAGAAGAAGTCCTACGATATCAGCAAAATGTTTGTGTTATATAATAAGAACATTTCAAATGACGCCCACACCAATGCTTAAAAACAGTGACGGTACGGAATCGCAGTGACGCATAGTATGCGTACCGTTTTTATCGCATGCCCTCCACGCCGCTGCTTAACGGTGCGTATATTACGGTGCTTCAAAAACAGCGCCATGTGGTTACTATGACCCCGTCTTTGTTTAGGCAACGACACCGTTTTTTAAGCATTTGTGTGGAGGGCATGCGTCAAACACGGAACGGATACGACGCGTCACTGCGATTCCGTACCGTCATCGTTTTTTAAGCATTGGTGTGGGCGTAACTTAAGTATATACCTAAAGTAGGTTAAAATTATTTATAACCGTAAATACTTGTATTGCACATATGGCAGCTAAGATATTATAGGGTAGCAGTTAGCTGGGTTAATAGCTTTGAAGGTACAAAATAATAATATAATGTTCACACAAAAAAAAATACTTTACCTACTGCTAATATGCTTTATGCGTAATGGTACACATGTCTTTTAGTTATACCATGTTGTAGATGAGCTAAGAAATATTTTAAAAAATCTGCTTGGCTAACAATATGTTATATTGGTACTTGATGTAAGTTTTCTTTCACATTACCTAACCACATAGATATTATTTTGAACCAAAACAACTATATTTATATGAATCTGCTGTCTGAAAACTAGTGAAATGCATAGGTGTAAATTTCAGTTTTCATCCACTCCGGAGCAAATGTAAGTACGTAAAGTAAACCAATACTAAGGCTGTTTTTAGTTTTTGCCCAAATAATTCAATATAAGTAATTTACTTTTGCAGCAATGAGAATTGGGTTGGTGAAAATTAAATGTCTAATCCAGTAACCACCGAAGATAATTTAACATCAAACGAGGATATAAAATGGATTAGGTTATTAAAAATTGACACACATACAAAATTACACCTGTCTTAACAGTTTTTTATAACTAAATCTCTTACAGAGTAGGTACATAATTCAGTATTAGCCCACTAAAATTCTAGTAAGTACACTCGGCTTCAAAAAAATCGCACCTTTTGGTACGTTGAATTCAAGCAGCTATAAACCCTATTTAATCTAAGATAAGGTATGAGTGTGGGGCCTCATTTTAAAGGTTATTGAATCCTTTAATTAATAAAATGTGATAATGATTACTAAGCTTAAAAAAAAACGTTTTTCATGAAAAGAGGTAAAACATTTATTCACGCCAAAATTACACAATCTAAAAACATAACAAAATTAAAAAATACAAATTCTTAAAACTAAACTTAAAACCTAGTGTTACCTCCCCTAGCCCTAATTACAGCCTCCATGCGATCCTTCATTGACCTCACCAACGCCACGATGCGTTCTTGAGGAATGTCACTCTGTAGTGTACTCAGTACCTACTTACCTACCTATTTGTTATGATACTGATGATATTGATTTTATATTGTGTATAATTAAACTTAACATTAAAAACTTAATCTTAACTCAATAATACTTACTTAATTAGTTATTGTTATAATATAATTAACATAAATAAATAAATCCTAATATATGTATTTACAACATGCATAACAAATAACAATGTAAACCTAAATACTAAGAAATATGTTATTGTAATATTTAATATTTTGTACGTTGAGCGGACAAACAATCCTAGAATTAATATTAGTGACCGCGCATCACGCGTTCACGCGATGGCCGCTCACGCTAATAATAACATCGGTGATTGTATTCGTTAGTTCCGTTTTCTGTATACTTCCTTTCGATCTTTTGTGGTGATTTACTAACATTTTCTCCTTCTATTATTTACGTTATCGTGAATTAAACTGTGTTGTGTTATTTACGGACTTATGATTTACACCCCGTCCACCGCAACCACAACTCCACTCCTCGACGACGGCGTCCCGAAGCTGTTCAAGGGTGGCAGGGGCAGTATCACGAGACCGCACCCGGCGTCCCGATCATCCCAAAGGTGCTCTATGGGGTTCAGGTCAGGACTTCTCGCTGGCCACTGCATCACGGGGATCCCAACCTGATCCAGGTAGTCCCGAACAATCAACGCCGTATGAGAGCGGGCGTTGTCGTGCATGAATGTGAATTCAGGCCTGACAAAACCAGCATACGGGACCACGTGGTCCTCCAGGATCTCTGTGATGTACCGATGAGCAGTCAGGGACCCCTGGCCACGTCCACCTCCAGTGCGGGAGACGCACACAAGGTCGGTTTTGCCCTGGGTTGAAATTCCGCCCAGAACATGCAGGATCCTCCTCCGTAGCTGACGGTTTCTTCAAAGCAGGCTTGTGAGTACCGTTCTCCCTGCCTCCTGTACACTCTTCTACGCCTATCGTTGCAGAAAAGGCATACCCTCGTCTCGTCGGAGAAGAGGACAGACTTCCATTGTTCGAACGTCCAATCCACGTGGTCTCGGGCAAACTGAAGTCTGACTCGCCTATGCTCTCGCAGCCTTCTTCTTACTGTGGAGACGCTCACCGACGTCCTCCGAGCTGTTCGGAGCTGCTGTTGCACCTCAACAGCGTTGGAGAATCGGTTACGCAAACACGTCGACACAATATAGCGGTCGTCTCTGTCGGAAGTGCAACGTCGTCTCCCAGATCCATGCTTCCTGATGTAGCCTCCAGTCTGCTGGAACCGCTGGGATACTCGTTTCACCCGGAAACGGCTTATGTTGAGTTGTCGAGCAACATCAACCTACTACGGTCCTGATTACAGTAGTGCTACCACTTGAGCTGCTTCTTCTGCCGTGGCATCCATTTTTCAGTTTTTTCTCTTACTGGAGCTGTTCAGGTGTGACTTCTGTGATGTCTGGATAGCAAATGACCCATAATTCATTTTTACCCCCCCTTTTATTCGTGTTCAGGGTGGCACAAGTAGTGAGTCCGGGGTCTGTTCATTTGACCGAAATACGTTTGGCCGAATGAGTCGTTTGGCAACTGTTTCATTTCCCAACCCGCATATATTTCTGTAACTGTGAATATTTCAGGATTTATTTTTGTACCATTGTGTAGACTATAGGTTAGGTTAGGTTAGCTATTTTTTTTTAAATCTGAAATATTTACAGTTACAGAAATATAAGCGGGTTAGGAAATGAAACAGTTGCCAAACGACTCATTCGGCCAAACGTATTTCGGTGAAACATTAGTGAACCAGTGAGTCCTCTAATGAGTTTTTCATCACTTTTTTTTAAAGACCCTAACGTGTCGTGATCATTGTTTTTACGAAAAAGAACGATTCGCGTTTTTAAAGTTTATTAACTGTGCTTTCAAATGATACTAATATTGGTAGGGTACAATAAATAAGTTAAGAGCTTTATTCGCTTGAAGTCAAAATTTCAAAAGGTGCGATCTTTTTGATGCCGAGTGTAGTATTTACGTAAGTAAGTAGTATTTAAGTCTATCATTTATCATAGATAATTTAATATGATAACTTCTAATTCAGCCTAATGCACAAAAACCTAACACAACCAAGAAGTTAAACCTTGGCGAGAAATCTGAAACATATCTCTATTTTTCAAGGACCGCGACAACACTTTCTAAATAAATTAAATCCGTACATTAAACACCAACGCGTAATTAAATGTTTATTAGAGTCTCATTTAGTTTAATAAATTAAAATATTTATGTTTGTGAAATGGATGATTTGGCACTAAGGGCCCCAACGCGACCAAACAAGCGCAATTAGCTATTTTTATTATACTATTCTCAACTTTTGTTCTAAACAGCGTATACTACTAGATGAAAATTGGTGCTGAACAGAAAACAGGCGATATCACCCTATAGTTGAAATAAGAATCAACATATGAGATGTTAATACAAAGTAAATATTCCATGATTACAACACTACGGTCAGCCTGTCTGTACTTTGCTCAGAGGTAATAATCCACAAAATTACATACAGCGATTGAATCTTGAAAGTTATTATTAAATAAATATAATGTAATGTATATTTATCTGTCTTGTCTTAGTTATCAACATACACTCAATACCAGAAGGAAGGAAATCTGAGCAGGATGCTACTTATATTGGGTTATGTTTAGATATAGCGTGATAATTTAAATACTTTGCTTTTACTAAAATATCATTGTTGCTATGATTTAGCATCCATTTTTAGGGTTCCTTATGGAAGAGGTGCTAAAAGGGACCCTAGTTTGGTTCAGGTCGACTTTGTCCACAGTCCTATTACTCCACCATGCCACCTTCCTAACTCATTCACATTTTTATATCATCAATTTCCTATCTTGTCCGCTTTCCTATATTGTCCATAGTGCTAACTCGTCCACATTCATATATCGTCCACAGTGCTAACCTGGTCCATATTCCAATATAAATGTTCAATTTTAAAGCAAACTTATTTTTCTATAATAGTCATTTGTCACAATCATTATCTTTATTTACAATTATTCTTGGTTTTGTTATGAAGTAATTCAAGTAATAAACTAACTATGTAGTATTATTATTAAAGCTTGTTTTATTTTATGAATGTTGTTTTAATATTGGTGCAACTTCATCATTTTAAAGAATTACATTTGAAATATATTCGTATATAAATTACATATAGGTACTTAACATTTGAAATGTTCTTATTGTTACTAAATGTAACAGATCAAAAGTTTATACCTATCATTCATAGTTATAGTGTGAAATGTCATCCCCTTATAACTAATCAATAGACATAGAAGTTTTTGTGGCAAAAACGTCAATTAACTACCAAATTCCTTCCGTTTATCAATAACCGTTTCAAATACTTATTTCATAGTGACATTTTATAGAAGATAGAATTTAACATGTTATAAAATGAATATAATGATAGGTAATATTTAATTTAAGTAATTCATAGGCTACTTTTTAGGGATTTTATAATTCAAATAAACATCTATTTACAAAAATATTTTTTAATTATTAATGTGTTTCTTACACAAAAAATTCTTATAATGCTATTTAATTGATTTCCTTACAAATTAAACTGAAACCAAGAGTGTCTAACAACAAAGGCCAAAGGTTTAGGTAAATTGTATGACATCATGTAGCATAATAGTATTCTCTAATATAATACCTACTCAGTTTTCGGAAAATATATAAAACACTAAAAATGAAAAAATATATACTTGTATAATTATTTTTATGAGTTACGGTGCATGGAAATAGGCCGACTCGCATAACACTAAACAAAAGAAAATAAATTATGTTGTATATTGCAACTTTATAAAAAGTATAATACATACATACATACATAAACTCACGCCTTCATTCCCAGAGTGGGGTAGGCAGAGCTACAGAATTACCAAAAAGTATAATTTATAGATAAATCAATTTCATTTGGAAGTCCCTAGGACAATTTTATTAGCGCCACAAAAACTTCTCTAAGTCTGCTAATCAATATTATAAATGAGATTAGATTCTCCGGTTCCATATTTATTTGTTTGGATACACTTAACAAAATTAAAAAAAAAAGTGAAGTGAGGAATGAAGTATGTTTATTTGGTTAGTTACTTTTATGTACAAACCTAAATTATAAAAACATGACCTATATAGATAAAAGCCATGTCTTTATCAGTGATATACTTATTACACATTTTAAATTAAGGTAAACACATGAAAATGATATTATTTAACCTAAAATATTTGATTTTATCGTCATCCATATAAAACATGTAACATTAACATTATATTAAAAGGTAAACATAACAAAACAAAACAAAGCACTAGTTCATGAAAATAAAGCAATATTAATTATATGTTCCAAAAAGTATAAAAGTAAACACAGGTTTGTTATCAAACACAATATTGTCAGTAGCCATGAATGCTACGATCCTACCTATTGCGTATCATTTCATTCATCAACATAATTATGTACATATTGGGTAATACAGGTACGCATAGAGGAATTTTCCAGTAAAGTTAGTGATTCCTAAAAAGGTATTACCAAATCTCAAAAATAAGTACTCGTAGAAACACCATTGATACATCTAAATCGAATCAAGGCTATTGCAAAACACTTCGTCAAATTATGTAGCAGCCATTTCATGATTACTGTTTGTTTACATATACCAGGAAATTTACCTCAAATTGCCAATGAGCCGCTTGAAGCAACTGTTTTGCTTGTTCTCGAGCACATCCTGCTGCTAGAACGAATTGATTTATCATAACTTGCTCACGTAAAGCTGAATCCATTGTACTAAAAATCAAATAATAAGTCCACTACAATACAACCGGAGTAGGAAATAAATACTAAGCTGAGCTGATGGATGAGTAATGATGACAATTTAAGTTGTAGCATGAGTAACTAGAGAAGAGACATGCATTTATAAATCTGTGGCGCTAGTGAAGTTTATAAATCAGTCAGAGCAAAAGAGAGATTAGATACGTTTACGTTTTTACCGTATTTCGTACTACACAGAGTATACAATGAATTAAACACATATAAAAAAAAACAAATGTCAACCTTAATGCAATAGGTATGTTATAATATAATATAAAGATCCATGACGTTATCGTTTTGCACAAAGTCTTGTGAAACCTTAGTTATTATAAGGAAGTTTAGTTATTTTTTTATTTATAAATTCTTTTTCCCATTTTTATATTACTCCTATAAGAACCCTGCCCGCTATTTATACAGTTTTTTATGCACTAGTAATACAGTTAAATCTTAAAACTATAAGATTGGACATGAATGAATGTGGAAGAAGCGATATAAATTTGTCAAGATCGTAGCAAGTGGAAAGAAGTGGTCTTTGCCTACCCCTCTGGGAAAAAGGCGTGATTTAATGTATGTATGTATATATATATAAACAAAGATTTGTTCCTGTCTCTTTCTAGCAAAACAATTTAACATTGAATTTATTTGGCGACACGGCTCTGCCTACTCTGGGAATGAAGGCGTGAAGGTATGTATGTATGAATTTATTTGGCGACGGTCGGCCATGACGTCACGGTGCATATCGGATCTTTCTGTCTGGCTTGTATCATCCATATTACTTGCTCGATCTTAATTTTAATTTCACTTTTGGCGATTTCTTTACGATATTTTCATAATTTGTTGAGAAATAGGATTTTAAAAATCCAAGCATATTCCCTATTGAATGGCTTAAAATACTTAGAGTCCAGGCCTAAACATTTTAAAAAGAAACCCTATTGAATATGAGTTATTTGCAGGAGGTGAAACAGTCAAGGCCCTTATCACACATTATGAATGCTTATCACGTCACGAGTCAGCCAAGAGGCCGCTGTCATTTGTGTCATCTGTCAAGCGAAATCCCCTCTAAACTGGCTTTTATTCCACACGGCCTTCTAGTCAACTCTACATAGAGTTCGCTCAAGATTTTATTTTAAGTGATTTCAGCTAAGTTTTGCAAAATGATCCAGTTGAGTTTGACAGTAATTTGTGTTAGTGTTTTTCTCATATTTAAGATATCGTACGCAGAAGAAAGGTATGCAGAGCTTTCGAATGAAAGTCAAAGCAGTCAATCGATATCGGAAGATAATTTACAATCTCAATTAATGAATTACTATGGCAGCAAATATGATCGTATGTTACAAAAACTTTCAAGGTCGAAAAGATTGGCCGAAGTTAGTTCTAGCGAACCTAGTATGTTGAATGAAAGAATAAACACATCATCTACGAGTTCATCAACGGAAAGCTCTCATATTGTTTATGAAATTGGTCCAGGCAACAATTCGATATTATCTGTAGTACAAGTTACAGCTTCTCCTTCAAGTGCACCCAACGAGTCGGCAGTTGGGGCCAGCGACGCTGCGCCCTTGCCTGAAAAAAGTTCGGCGGAAGATGAACACAACAGTTCTATGGCTATCTTTTTTGTTTTGTGTATCCTGGCCCTAGGAATACTGTTGATCCATCTCATGCTACAAACAGGTTTCTCTTATCTGCCTGAGAGTGTTGTCATTGTTTTCCTCGGAGCCTTGATTGGTATGATCATAAACCTTATGTCTATCCGCAATATTGCAAATTGGAGGAAAGAGGAAGCATTTTCGCCAACTGC
This sequence comes from Acleris emargana, assembly GCA_927399475.2. Classification (NCBI taxonomy): domain Eukaryota; kingdom Metazoa; phylum Arthropoda; class Insecta; order Lepidoptera; family Tortricidae; genus Acleris; species Acleris emargana. Next base: position 11,315,621 of record OV656846.1, read on the forward strand.
ATTCTTTTTGGTTCTTTTACCACCAATTATATTTGAATCTGGATATAATTTGCACAAGGGCAACTTTTTCCAAAACATTGGATCAATACTGTTGTTTGCTATAGTTGGTACTGCTATATCAGCATTAGTAATTGGGGCAGGGATATATCTGTTGGGGTTGGCCCAAGTGGTGTATAAGTTAAGTTTTGTGGAGTCATTTGCTTTTGGTTCCCTAATATCTGCTGTGGACCCAGTAGCCACTGTGGCTATTTTTCACGCCCTTGATTGTGATCCTGTTTTGAATATGTTGGTGTTTGGGGAGAGTATTCTTAATGATGCAGTGGCTATAGTGCTGACAACAGCTGTGTTGGACTCCAATGATCCCCTCATGTCTACTGGTGAGGCAATACTCTCAGCTATAAATCGGTTTTGGTTAATGTTCTTTGCATCAGCTGGTATTGGGGTTCTCTTTGCACTGGTTAGTGCTCTTTTATTGAAACATGTTGACTTGCGTAAAAATCCTTCTCTGGAGTTTGGAATGATGTTGGTGTTTACCTATGCACCATATGTCTTGGCAGAGGGCATTCATCTTTCTGGTGAGTTAATATTGACTTTTATATCTACTTATGTAAGATAAAATAGGTACAGTCACGGGCATTAACATCTATACAGCCATCGCGTCAAATATGTCCATGTCGCGTGTATACAGGGACATTATTGCCAGTAGCATAAAGTTGTATAGATATTTTTGACATCTTGGGAACGTATATATACAGGGTTACTGGTTAAGTCGACCTAGATCCTTTAAGGGGTTGTAGTTTCTAGGTTTCTGACCACTTTGACTAAGAAACACCATAATACTAAACTTAACCGTTTTCAAGATATTCAACTTTTAAGATAATTATTCTTAAATACCGATTTTTTGTAGATCGCAATTTTTTTTTTTGAATCCTTGCATTTAATTTGGTTGTTTATACAATAATTATGTAGAAGATAAGTTGCTTCAACATTCTCGACACTTGAATTGCCGTTAACTGAACAAACCGAGTTGTAGTATATGAATGATAGCTAAAGAAGGAAATAAACTCTCACAAAATATTTTTTTCTTATACGAATATTAAAAAAAAATCTTAGTTGAAAGTCTCCCAGGTAGTAGTAAAATTTTAATGTGTTTATTACGAGGTTAGGTTAGGGGTTAGATCCGGACTTCTAGCTGGCCATGGTATGGGCCCACCTCTCCCAATCCACTTATATAACACATTCAAATTTTACTAATACCTGGGAGACTTCCAACTAAGATTTTTCAATTAATTCTGATAATAACCAAAATTGCTATACCTCGTTGGATAGCTGAAGAAATGTAGATATTTTTAAGATTGTCTGCAGTATTAAAAGTTAAATATCTTGAAAACGGTTAAGTTTAGGATATGGTGTTTCTTAGTCAAAGTGGTCAGAAATCATAGAAACTACAACCCCTTAAAGGATCTAGGTCGACTTAACCAGTAACCCTGTACTTATATATATTTATGCTCTTGACTGTACAGAGTTTTAAATTTTCTTTTTTTTTTCCAGGTATAATGGCTATATTGTTTTGTGGCATTGTGATGTCGCATTACACTCACTTCAACTTATCCACGGTCACGCAAGTCACCATGCAGCAGACCATGCGTACTCTGGCCTTTATTGCTGAGACTTGTGTCTTTGCTTATCTGGGATTGGCTATTTTCAGGTATTGACAATGCAACCTTTAAGGTTACTATTAATTACTGAAGGATTAGATTAAAACAAACGGGTTTATGTGGTTTATACCAGTTCATTGTTTATATTTCATGGTATTTCATCTGATAATTTAAAAAACAGTTCACAGTAAGGCTACTTTTTTTATTATAATTTTGCTAGGTGAATACAATACAAACTCCAATTTTATTTACCTTTGATCAAAGAGAATGCAAATCACAACTAATCCAAATTTCAGCTTCCGACACCGAGTGGAGCCAGCATTGGTGGTGTGGAGCATAGTAATGTGTCTGCTTGGTAGAGCCGCTAACATATTCCCATTGGCACTACTCTGTAATAAGTTCCGGGAACACAAGATCACTAAGAAAATGATGTTCATTATGTGGTTCAGTGGTATGTTATTGTGTTAACATTTATTTATAAACCTTGTTAAGTCCAATATGCAATGTGTATGTAGATACATATATATCTATGTATGTGAATCCTTTATTGCTCATAAACAATAACAAGACGATGATGATTATTAGAGAATGTGGACAATGGAATCTAAATAATATGCAAAGGAAATAAAGTTAAAATTATTTTGTTTATGATTTATGGAATAGTTTTTACCATAGGTTCATTTAAAGCGCATTTTTAAGGTTCCACAGTCAACAAGGAGCCCTCATAGTCTCGCGGTTTCACGCACAAATGCGGTTTAGTAACTCTTGGTACTTCAAAGCTGTAATTTATTAAAGAAAAAATTGGTTCCGTTACCACATACATGTAAATATACCTATTCAAAAGCATCTAAGAAGAACAACTAAATAGAAAACTCGTTCAGTACTAGCACAAGTTTTCCGCGACTTGTTGGTCGCTCGGATCTCCCATTCTACCTAGTCAGTAACGATAGAGACGACTAGTGCTCCCAGTGCATACTTGTTGATTTTTAAGATAGGTTTTTGTGTTTGTAGTAACGGCGTAGGAACTGTACTCCGTAGCAGGTCCGACATGCTCTTGCCCGGTTTTTGGTACTAATATTCCATGTTGAATTTCTTCAGGGCTACGAGGAGCGATTTCATACGCCTTGTCACTGCATCTCGGGTTTTCCGACGAGACTCGCCACGTGATTATCACTACCACTCTTATCATCGTTTTGTTTACGACACTCTTCTTTGGTGGATCAACTATGCCATTACTGAAATTTTTGAGGGTAATTATGCTTTATCCTAGTAATGATATAAATGTGAGAATTGGCATGTATTACTTGTTCGCACGCTTAAACGGTTAAACGGATTTGGATGAAATTTGGCACACAGCACAGGTAGTGTAGGTATATCCATTTGTTTAAAATTTGTATGGGAAAAGTAATAAACGAACGGAGCGGACGAAGTCGCGGGCAAAAGCTTTTAGCTTATATTAAAATAAATCCCATTAACTAAACCTTGACTGAAAAACTAATGTTTCCAATCTAAAACTTGAGACTTTTGGGCTGGTGAACATCACAACGAAGTGCAGGGCAGCGTATTTTCGAGTTGATATAAGTAATATTGCAAATTAATTAAGGTATCTTTGCGAGCGCCAGCGCCAAAGTTCATGATAATTTAGAACAGAAAAATTCTGCGGGGAGCACCTCGCGGTTGTAAATTTAGTCCAAAAATAACATTATTGAAATCTTTGTGGACGAAGGGAAGTAGTGTGTGCATACAATGATATTTTATTTTCTAGGCAAACAAGAAACCGAAGAAATCACGTTCATTACGTAAGCAAAAGGAAGTAAGTCTGTCCAAAACTAAAGAATGGGGCCAGGCAATTGACTCCGAACATTTATCTGAAATTACTGAAGAGGAATTAGAGGTAACTTATATTATAACTTCAGAAAAATCATAACTCACATACCTGAAAACATAATGCTACTTGTATATTTAATTTGAGTTTTTCAAGGGTTCCTGAACAGTATTAAATATGACATATAACAAGAAGTCTCGTTTGCAGGTGAATTACTCGCACGCCGCCAGACTGCGCGGGTTCGTGCGGCTGGACCTAAAGTACTTGATTCCGTTTTTCACACGAAGGTTCACCCATCAGGTAAGGTACCTATTAAGTAAGCGCTAAACCCACGGCGCGTAGCCTAACACATAAAATCGTGTCAACTTACTTAAAATTGCGTTGCGATAAACGTTCAAGGGAACTCATTGAATAACAATAATCAGATTATAGTTCAGCCGGTGGTCCTGTTTACATGGTAATATACTACAAGTTACTGCGTAATAAAATAACCTATTATTATTTTTGCGGTTAATTTTTATTTCTACATAGTACCATGTTTTGCCTTTTTCTTTTTTTAGTTAAGATTGGGTCTACGATCTACTTGTGGTTCAGGGCCCTTACTAATCTTGCTGTGTAACTGTCTTATTTGAATGATATTGTAACAAGTGGCAACTTTGTTGGTTGTTTGTTCAAAGTGATTTGTAAGTTAATGCCCAAATAAAATCAAAATAAAGTAAAATAAAATAAAAATAAAGTTTATCTCACCGATCTGCAACCCAACGGTAAGATTAGTATTTAATAAACTTTCGGTGTATTTCCATATGAAACGGCTAACTAAATGCATGTAAAAACCTTATATACATACATACATACATACATACCTTCACGCCTTCATTCCCAGAGTGGGGTAGGCAGAGCTATATTTTGACATCAATAATCACTCATAGCCATTAGTAACTAGATTTTAAAAATAATGTAAATGTCATTTACATAATTAAACTAAGATTTAATTACACTATAAGTAGTATTACGATTACGTCGTACGTACGTCGGGAAAAATAATTATGCTCAATCTGAAAAGGCCTTAATGGCGAATTGTTTGATCAGAAGTTAACTGAACTAATGGTTAGAATTCAAAAATCGAATGGAAAATGTGACACATTTGGTCCAGCCAGATGTAACAAATGGTTATAGTTAACAGTTAACCGATGGTTAAACTAAGTCCATTTCTTCGTTTAGGTTAAACATCTAACGCGTGGTGAACACCAAAATATCTAAGGCCCTTAGGGCCGAGTTCACCAACAGATGTTTAAAATATAAACGTTTCTTTATTTCTTTGTTATGCACGCCACGAATAAATGATTTTCTTTATTTCTTTCTTTAAACCTGAAACGCCCGATAACGATTATTTGGTGTTCACCACGCGTAAACAATTGATTAAGTGCCGTAACCGACTGTTTAACTTAAACGGAGAAATAGACTTAGTTTAACCATCAGTTAACTGCTCCTGAAAGTGAAATTGTACTGTATCCATCACTATTAGGTTACTTAAACGCAATAAAATGGAAGACACTTTGAATTATGTATTTGAAGAAAATAAAGTTCTAGATGATTTTGAAGTATTAAGCGACTGTTACGCCCACTTCGTATGTCGTGAGATGACGTCGAGATGAATAGGTCGTCTGATATTTGATCAGGTCGTCTTACTTAGTAGATACTTTTTAAACAAATTGTTATTATTATTATTGTCATTTTCAGGAATTAAAGGATTGTAAAAGCCAGATGACGGACCTGACTAACCAGTGGTATCAGGCGATAAGAATCACGAATGACCGTGAAACGGACGAAGAAGAAATATTACCGCAAAGTGTGTCCAACTCGACGAGCAGTCTTCAGCGGGGCGTATAAGGTACTCGCGGTGAGACTTGAGTACGTTTCACCACGAAGACGCGCTCCACTACATAAATTCATATATTACCAATAAACTCTTTTAATACTTTTCGGGTATATTTGTATGACGTTAAGGTCCTAAAGTGTTAATCGAGTTTCTTGGTAGACTTGACAAAATTCTAGTGACAGCCACTTAACAGATTTTTGTTGTATTTAAAGTTAATTTACGCATATCTTATGGCTGCAAGCTTGCAAGGTCCTACTAAAGTTAGACTAACGAGACTATACTTCATTTGTATAGGTCGTAAATAAATGTAAACAAAAGAACCACGTGATATAGTTCGTCAGCCAATAGCAGCAGGACGCTGACACGTCAAAGCTCGACGAAACTGTTGTGATTGGGTGTTTAACAGGGCCACTTGGTTTAGTTTGTTGCTATCGCGCTGCGAATATATCTTACCTGGCTTCCAGCCCGCAAATATTTTCGTTTTGTTTACCCCCTTATCTTAGTAGTATACTGTAATGCACTGGGAATGTGAAAACGGCCATAAGGCATGGTTTATTTATGTGGCAAGAAGACAGAGGATTACAAGCAAACCCAGTGTAAAGTTAGTATTGATTTTTTTTGGTTAAGTAGATAAATTATTTGTTAATTATATGTATTTTCACTTATTTGTGAGCACTTATTCAATGTGATTTGAATTTGTATGTTATAGATATTGTGATACCGAGTCAGTGATTGTGATGGCATAAATACTTAGTTAATTTGCCTAATTAGGAGGTTGTATGTTAGAAGTATTAGCAATGCGTTGCCTATTTTAGTTCGTACTCATTTCGTATTAAATTTTAAATTATACATACACAGTGCTCTCTCACCGAAGATAGATGAGTATGTTTTTTAATTATTATTTGTACATTACAGTTAAGAAAAGTTGATTATATAATTTATTTATGTTTTGTAAATAGTATTTAACTTAAGAATCGAAATAATATTTACATTAAGTATCTGTATATAATACTTTATGATGGTCTTTAAGATGAAAAGTGTGATATAAGTTATTCTTTAAAAGTTTGACAGTTTGTATTACAAATACAAGGCTATGGTATTTATACCTAAGATTCGTGTAATTTGGATTGTTTACTATTATTGTGTATTTTAGTTTAGTTAAATAATCGTAATGCGCCACTGGTACGTATGTAAAGTTCCTTTGTTTAGTTTCCAGTATAGTTATTAGGATTCCATGCCAAAATGTTAAAAAGGCACCATTATGGTGAGACCACGGTGTCTGTGTGTAAGTCACATGAATGTTACTCTGCAGCAAGAGAAACGCACTTTCTGATTTATATCCAAACATTTACAAAAATGATTAAGGTTACTACAAAGGTTATTTGTTACTTTGGAGCCGTAGAATTTGAAATTAATCAGACTTCTAGATATTTATTAATATTATACGGGAAAAATACGATGATGTTGTCAAAACGAAGTTTCAAAATTTAGTGTTAAAATATCGACAAGTGTAAATGGACTTTATTGCGTACGGAATAAAGTTCATAAATATTTAAGAATTTCGTTGAACGCGATTCTAGCTGTTGCCTGCGACTCCATCCACGTAGATGTAGTTTATCGCTATTCAATCGGGACTGTCAAATGTTAGGGGACAAAACCCGGACGAGCTCTCCATGCCAAACTTAATTAAAGTTGGGCAGGGGATTATCCGTGAAAGCTTACCAGGCAGACTAGAGTTACGATCACATTTATAATATTATGTATGGATTATTTAAATTACATAGAAAATTTAACAATGTTGTCGAAACTGATTGCGTCGAAATAAAAATTCATAAATAATTTTCTTTATAGTATACCTAATAAAATAACTAATAATAACAATAATAGAAGTGCTACCAAGATATATTTATTAGTGCTTGTATCTATTCGCAACATGTTAGTTTGATCTGGGCCTCTATTCTGCTGGGTAAAACCATATTGCGTTGAGCATGTTACCGTATTGTTTTCAACTCAGCTGGCATTACTGTCGAGTAATTCATCGCCTGACGTCTGTATCGACAGCGCTTGGCAAACTTTTTAAGACCTCAGGCAGACTGTAGGTAGGCGTAAGATTGAAATGACATGATAACATCTAAAACCACAATATTTCTTTGTATAGGAGCATTCCATGAAAAACGGTAACTATCTCGTCTAATTTATTAATCCGAATTCCATTATTTCGGTCAGGACTATTATCTAATGATATCTATAAACATTATTATTATAAATTTTACAAAGTTTTAAACAATAGCCATGTGTCAGCAGCTCAATTTCATTGTTGTGTAAAGTCTGAAAATGATCCCGATCTCTTTATTGGATAATAAAGACTATGTAAAGGTTATACCATTGCTAACCCTACTTTTAATTCACTCACTAGCCAAATTGTCTTCGTTCTTGCATTTCTCAAACTGGTTGCAGTATAACCACTTGCCTAATAAAAACGACCGGCAGCTCGATCTAGTCCTCTCGAACTTTAATTTGGGGCTATCTGCCGCTGATCCACTGGTGCCCGTAGACGCTCACCACCCCGTGTTCTGCGTGTCTGCCGACACCGGCGCGAGCGATCGTTCTCTGAAGCAAGCTCCGCGCGTGGCTAGACGCTTCTTCGCCGCAGATTACAAATTAATTAATGCCGAACTGGAACGTATAAATTGGGAACCGCTTTTAAAAATAAATAATATTAGCGACGTGGTAGATTTTTTTTATAGTAAAATTAATGTGATAATTAACGATTTTATTCCGTTTACTACAATTCATAGTGACACCAGCTACCCAGTATGGTACTCGCGCCCGTTGATAAGGCTAATTAAGAAAAAAAAGAAAGCTCATAGAAAATGGAAGATGTACGGTAGACTATCGGATTATAACACTTTTTCTAATCTGCGTGCCTCAGCGAAAAAAATGGTGGATTCGTGTTATAATCTATTCATTTTACGAAGCGAAAATAATATTAAACACAACCCCAAAGCCTTCTGGTCCTTTATAAAATCAAAAAAATCTAATAGCAGCATCCCTGACTCCTTCTACTACTACAATGACATGGTGGCTTGTGAAGGGCACGATATAGCAAATATGTTCAATACTTTTTTTCAGTCTGTATTTGTACAGCATGACGCATCATCTTCTGTGACACACCCATCATCTCCTACTGACCAGGACTTCTCATCTACCGTCAATGTCATCAGTAATGTTGTAATCTACTCTCAGTTAGTGGAAAGGTCCCTAAAATAGCTAGATGACTCGAAAGGTAGTGGTCCGGATGGAATCCACCCGGTTTTTTTGAAGCGTTGTAGTGTAGCTTTAGCATTTCCTATCTCTGTGTTGTTTTCACTTTCTTTAAATCTGTATCATGCCGAAAGTTTGGAAGCGCTCTTTAGTCGTTCCCATCTTCAAAAAGGGTGACAAGCACGACATACAAAATTATCGCGGAATCTCTATATTGTCTACTATACCTAAGTTGTTTGAAAAAATTATCTACGACACTCTTTATAAATTAGTTAGACCTGCACTTTCGACGAAGCAACACAGTTTCGTTAGTAGGCGGTCAGTTGAGTCTAACCTTTCGGAATTTCTCGATACCGTTCTGAAGGCTATGGACAAGGGGATTCAGGTTGATGCTGTCTACACGGACTATTCTAAGGCTTTCGATAAAATTTCTCATTCGATATTAGTGCAAAAGCTAAAAACATTCGGCATACACGGTGATCTGCTTAGATGGCTGACGTCATACCTGCGAGATAGATCCCAAGCTGTTTCCGTCAAAGGTCATACATCGAGCTTTATTCCCGTACCATCCGCCGTGCCACAGGGGTCCCATATTGGACCCTTACTGTTTAATATCTTTATTAACGATGTGGTCAACTGTTTTCATCACTCCAACATCTTACTTTTTGCCGATGATTCAAAAATGTATACGTCGGTGACGTCCATAGGCGATTGTATTAATTTGCAGGATGATCTTAACAGATTGGATCAGTACTGTCTTAATAATGGTCTTGTACTTAATATTGGCAAATGTTTATCTATTTCATTCTCTCGTAAACGCAACCCAATACTTTTCGACTACACAATTAGGAATGAATCACTTAATAGGGTTACGGAGGTTAGAGATCTAGGTGTTTACATTGATAGTGAAATCCAACTTGTGTCTCACATCGACAAAATTACCTCAAAGGCTTATAGGATGCTTGGCTTCATATTTAGGCAAAGTAAAGATTTTAAAGGCCCTCGTACCTTGGTACTGTTGTACAATGCTTACGTACGATCACATTTGGAATACGCGTCCGTTGTTTGGAGTCCTCATTACTCTGTACACATCGAGTCAATCGAGAAAATACAGAATAAGTTCATTAGGTGGATGAAATACAAATTTAAATCGTTTAACATTAATAACTTTGTGAGTCTGCAACTCCGCCGTGAACATAAGGATCAAGTGTTTTTATACAAGGTACTAAATGATTCTATTGAGTCGCAATACCTCACGAACAACATTTACTTTAGATGTCCTAATTTTCGATCTCGGAATAATAATTTATATTCTGTTCCTTTCTGTCGCACCAAATATGCCAAAAATTCCTATCTCGTCAGAGCATGCTCAACCTACAACATCAAATATTCGCACATTGACCCCTTTAGCTTGCGCCTTGGGCAATTTATTTCCGCAGTGAAAACAGTTAAAAAAGAAAACGGTAGCTAGTAATTAGTATTTTGGTTTTTGTGTTATTTTTATTTTATTTTTTCTCCTCTTCCAAATTTGCTTGCTTTCTCCTTCCATTCATAAATGTTATTATTAAATAAGTTTCTGTTTATCACGCTTTTATCTCCTCTGAGCATAAATTGTGCTATCTAGTAGTGAAAACTGTTTTGGCTCATGTATTATCCATATTATTTTATATTTTTTGTAATATTTAAGCTGTTTGTTTTCCCTTAAATAAATAAATAAGTAATACAATTTCTGTCAAACTTAGATTCATCACTCCAAAGTATTATTTTAAGAAAAGACGGCTCTTCGATGTCTGAATTTAATAGGAAACGACAAAATGCTAAACGACGAATCGGATCTCCTTCGTCTAAACCTTGAACAGGTGTGTAATGGAACGGGTGCCTGCCATCACCATTAACAACTGTCCACACTTTCCACTTAGTTAAATTCAATTGTCTTGCAACTTTCCTGATACTCGTCGTGGGATCTTCACTGAATTGTGCTAATATTTCTTCGTCGACATCAACAACATAATGTTCAGGATAGTGGAGACCAGGACGTCTTGAGGCTACATTACCAGTTTCCCGAAGTTTTATAAAGGTATTCCTAAAAACTTGAGCGTTTGGAAGTCTTCGAGAGGAAAAACGTTCCTGGTATAAATTACGAGCCCTTGTTGCGTCTCCGTGAGCAAGCCCGTACATAAAAATTATGTCTGCTTACTCGTGGTTGGAAAACGAAGTCATCGTGAAATCGTTAAAATTTAAGGAACTTTTTATTTGTAGACATGCAAAGTTGTAAAATTATCTAATAAAAAATTCATCGTCATGTTTAAAGAGGTTTTATTAATAATTCTAGCAGTAGAAGGTAATTGTTTGAATTTATTTTGAAGAACCAAGGTGTAGCAATGGCAAAACACTTAAAATTAACGGGTAGATCTCACTATTCCCATTGAGCTTTCCCATTGATGGTGATACTACTTGTATCACTATCCCCATTGCGTTTATATAACCACTACTATTCGCGACCAATAAAACGCTCGGATATTATGACCTGTTTATTATTGTTTTGATATCTATACAGGCAATTAGTAATAATAAGTTACAATGACAATAATGATTTTCAATGACGTATCCATATTATTATTATTTTCGTATTATTTTACACCCGACGTTTAAAAAAAACCGCTCAAAATGGGAATAATGAGACATTTTGTAGGAGAACATAAGTCTCGCTATTACCATTCGGCGTTTCGTAATTCAATGGGAATAGTGAGACTGATTTGAAAAAAAAAGTGCAGTCTCAGTATTACCACTGCAATGGGAAATGGGAATAGTGAGATCTACCCAAATTAACTCAATACAAGCTATACAGGGTGTTAAATAAAAAAAAAACTGGCAAACAGTGATTTTTCAAAAAATAAATAAATATGACAATATCTCAAAAACCGTGAAACTTAGCATAATAGTAAATGTGGTCAAAGATTTTCAGAATGACCCTAACTATCATCCCTTAAAACCCCTACACCCGACTGCCAAACACCCTGTATATGCTTACGTAACCTTAGTTTTTAAAGCACTTAAAACATTACAGCAAAAGTACATACTATACTTCTTAGGTATACTTTACAGCTTTACGATTATACCAATAATTAACTACCGAAACTCGGATATAAAAAGTACCAGAAATGAAAAGTCTGAACACTAAGTACGAATGTCGATTACAACATCATGGAATGCTCCTATACTTGGGTCATACACAGATTTAGGTTACCATTTTTATTGTGGACATAGCCGAAATCATAAAAAATCTTAAAAACGTTAAAGACCTAATTTTCAGGCAACTAATTAACGGCGTCAGGTGACAGGTCCTATCAAATAAAAACATAACTTATATGCTCACAAGCCTTTAACTATTGGCCACAGGAGTGACAACTTATGTTTTTTCGAGTGTGTATGACCCAATTACTTGGTTCTATAGTCGTTGGGTTCAAAACCAGTCGCTTGTTTCTCTGAATTTCAATTACTTCATTGTAAATGGTTAATACTTTTAAGGGATGGCAAGAAGCAGATTTTTTAAAAATCGGGTTGATGTTGACTACACACATTGTGTCTGAATAAGGGTCTCCCCAAACCAGTCGACGCGGAGTCGGCTTTCGCCGAGTGTTTTACACCACACTATTCGCATTTAGCCGATCGGCCGTCTCCGCGGTAGGACACCTGCGTTCAGCAGTCTCATCCTCCTTGCGGCCGTAGAGACGCCCGGTCGCCTGCGATTTGCTATCGCAACAGTTGTAAAACGACGGTCGGCTCTCGCGTGCTACGTACGGCCGTCGAGACGTCAGACAGCACGCGTACAGCCGTTGAGTCGGATGAACAGATGTAGGTAACAGCGGGTGATCGGCAATCGTAAATCTCATTTTACACACATAATAATGTTTAGATCTATGTAAAATAACCTACCTACACCACATGTTACTTTACAAAATATGTAATAAATAAAACGTCCAGTGTTTATAAATTTATGTAATAAATTTGTTCAAGCCATTTATTAGTATATTTTAGCATTCCGCTTTACGAGTAAAAATCAATAGTACTTTTAGCTTCTTAATAGCGTTCAGCTGGAGATCTTTCTAACACGCGTTTCAAAGAAAAACGGAGATTGCCGATTGCTATTAAGAAACTAGTACTGTAAATGTTTTGAAATGTTTGTTACAGCACCAGTTAAAGTGGGAACTGCTAAGTGCATCCTGGTTATACATATTAATGTAATCAATCAACTATTTCCTTCTATTATTTTATAAAACATAAAATATGTACTTAATTAATTGAATAAACATTGTATTATTGCTGTGAGTGATGGTTTAATTTTTATTACTTGTTGTGTCATTCCTCCTCATTTTCCAAATTAATATGGCTACCAAATTTTCCATACAAATGTGCTTTCAGTTCACCCATTTGTGATTTTAATTCCTCACATTTTGTTTCAAGCTCACCTATTTCATTTTCTTTCTTCAATTTTAATTCTTCTAATGATTTCTGAAATTATAAAACATGCTTCATTAAAAGAGGCACGTGGTGCTATTTACAAATTGCATAGATTCGAAAGATTTATAAAATTGTATTAGTTGAAGTGGCCATTTGAGTAACACATTCAGTGTGACTGACCAATTAACACATACAAATAAAATTGTCAGTATCAGTGTTCTTAGCCCGGGCGGTATTAAGCGTCTGTTAAGAGGATTGTATGGTTGAACATTTCCATACAAAATACAATAACGATTTTTTCCCTTTAAACCTAGTCCGATTTTAAAAAATTTGGAATATTTTGTGAAGAGGGCAGCATTTGGGAAGTTACATCCTATTCTCACGACGTCGATCCCGCAGTGCTTGAAGTCAAAAGTCTTTAAGCAGTGTGTCTTACCCATGATGAATTGATGACCTATGGTGCCGAGACGTGGACCTTTACAGTGAGACTACTTCACTAATTGAAAGTTGCTCAGTGAGCCATTGAGGGCATACCTACTTGGCGTGTCATTGATGGATAAGATTCGCAACGAAGTTATCCGTCATAGGACTAAGGTGGAGGACATTTCTCTGAAGGCTAGCAGGCTGAAGTGGCAGTGGGCTGGTCACATAATATTTCGAAGAACTGATGATCGTTGGACCAGATCGGTTTTGGAGTGGAGACCACGCACGGGCAAGCGTAGTGTGGGTATATAGGCCGCCAGCTAGATGGAGGGACGACGTGAGGTTTGCTGGGAGCAGTTGGATGAGGTAGGCCCAGGATCGAGCCAATTGGCGAGCCATGTTAGAGGCCTACGTCCAGCAGTGGACTGCTATAAACAGACATGATGATGATGATGATGATGTAAAACTAGGTCTGTAAGTTTTCCTTTAAAAAAAAGACCTTGAAAGGAAGAAAACAGAAACATACAAACAGTTTTTCATAAATTCAACAGACTCTTATTCAAAAACCGTGGAACCTCGGACTTGATTTGAGTGGTGAGATACGTTTTCATCCGGAGCTAAATTTGTATAGATATTTTTTTTTTGACAGCTACGCGATTTAACCATCGCGTCACAGTTCTTAATAAATAAGGGCCACTAATTGGAAATCCACAATATAGCGTAACTACCTGTCTACATCATTTATTTGTAGATCTTATAAACAACGGCTCGTCTGTGTGCTATCCGCGTGAAACGATGCCACACGAGCGTTGCCGGTGCGTTGTGTCGTCGCAACAACGCTGTGATTTTAACGTAGAGCGACGCACGTATTTCAAACCATCGCGTGGCATGTAGTTCTAATTTATTTGTACAACAACGCAGCGACGCACTAGCAACGCCCATGTGTCACCTCTCTAATTAGGATCCTTTGAACCGTGTCCGGGCATAACAGGTACTCGGACACTTAATACACGGGTACCCTGATACCCGTCCTGAACAGGTTCTAAACATGTGTCCGTGCAACACGGGAACTGATACCCAGCTAGTCTTTACGAAATCCGGACACAAGGCATACTGCTGCTACTACTGTCTACGTGTGACATACTGTGTATAATCAGGTACCCCGTCATTTTCCATAAAAAACATTAGTACTAATTTAATTTGCCATAATGGTCACTGGCTTGAATTTTCATTTGCCCTAATATTATATACCATAATTTTTGAGTGCCACAATACTCAAGTGTCATAATGTTAAACCTCTCTAATATTAGATACCATAATAACAGTTTCCATAATATTAACTTTATATAATGTTCATAATCCTTAATATTTTATGCTATAACAATCATTTGCCATAATTATGAAAAAGCAGATCCAGACTTTCAGTGCGTTCAGTGGGTATAATCTTGGAATAAGGTCGGTAGGGGCTATTTCGACTGAGGGGTAATTAAAACTAAGGGCAATAACTTATATACTATTTGCCTTAGGGCCACTTGCAGCAAAAATTTAAATCGAGATTAATGCTAAAGTTCAGTTTAGCTATGTCAAAATGTATGGAACTGTCAGTCATAAATATAGATTTAAGCTTAAATCTCGATTTAAATTTTTGCTGCAAGTGGCCCTTATTCAATAATGTCATATGTACGCAGAACGGTAAACTACCTGTTTCGTGAAAAAATTATAGTTGGCGTTGCTCACGCGTAATCTGCCTTAATGACAGGTCTTTTTTTATCAGTCGCCTATTTTCGCAAGTGTTAACGGACTACGCTCTTCAACTTTGTGAAAAAAAAAAATATTTTGATTGCTTGTTTTCACAATATTATACCGTGAGTGGTGAAAATATAAACCGTAAGTTGTATTCTGCTTATTTGTTTGTTACAGATATAAGTTTTAGAAGAGATATTTGGTTAGTTTTAATAGCCCCGCAAAAGTATTGAAGTCGGATATTTCGACTACCCTCAAGTTGCAATTACCCCGCTTTATTTTGTATGGTGTTCTAAAACACTAGTGATGTCCAATTTATCGATACTCTACTTAATAAAAACCTTAGCATATTATCTGAAAAACTTGGTTAATTTAACAACTTTTAGTAGTTTTTATAGTAAACTATATATCTTTTTTTACAGTATATAAATAAAAGTAGGAATAAAAAAAACTGTGCTTTTCTGGTTATATAGGTATTAATGTTTTGTTTTGAACTCAAGAACTTGCACTTAGAAAGCAATATTTGTTGATTAGATATACCCGGCACTTTACTTGATGTACCTATGTCGTGGTTAACATGACAATTTCTTAAAAGCGTAAAGTAATGCGTTTTCATATGGTTTTAGATGGTGCGGCACTATAAACGTAAAAAAGAAAAACAATATCCATTAGACCAACTTCATAGAGCAGTTGAAGATGTGGTGGGTGTAACCTATGGTTTCACTATATACAAACGACGTTTCAAATATTTTTTAATGGGAGATTAAAGTTTTAGTAATTACTGTAAATTAAGTATTAGTTAATTATTTGTAAGTGAAAACTTAATTAGTAGTAATATTGGTGAAGACTGGTTTGATTTTACTTCTTTTATTAGCAAATAAAAACCGATTTAAATTAAATCTAGAAGAACCACATTTTTTTTACAATGGATTAGTTTTGTTCATTTGATTCGATTTATCGACTATGTTGGCCGACATGTGCCCCTGCACTATTATCTATGGAAAAAATTGAAATAGCCCCTCCCAAATGTTCAAAGTGTTTTTTTTACGATACTGAGGCTTCTAGGATTGCAATAAGGTATTATTTTGAATGAACCATGCAGTAATAAAGGTCTGGCTTTCAAATTCAGTACCATCACAGCATTAGTAGGACTAAATATGTGTCATAGTTGATATTGCCCCACCGCGGGGTAAATGCAACTATTTCTGCCTTTTTTTGAGTTTTTTTTAAATTTGAACATACAATGAGGGAATTCTGTATTATGGACACGTGGAAAATAAAGTCAAATAAAACCTTTAGAACACCTATTTATTTTATTTATCATATCGTATTCACAGACGAAGATCCTGACCTTTGAAGTTGATGTTTGTGTTTTTTTAGTCGAAATAGCCCCTACCAACCTTACATACTATTATTACAATAACCTGCCTATTCTACCTTAAGAAAGGTCTCGTTTGGACACGACGGCGAGCGAAGACATTACCGGAACCGCAATTTTTTTTATAATACTACTAGCGACCCGCCCGCGGCTTCGCCCGCGTGGAATGTATTATACATATAAACCTTCCTTAAGAATCACTCTATCTATTAAAAAAAACCGCATCAAAATCCGTTGCGTAGTTTTAAAGATTTAAGCATACATAGGGACAGACAGCGCAAGCGACTTTGTTTTATACTATGTAGTGATACTTACAACAAAAAAACAACTCCAAGAGAATTATGGCAAAAAAATATTATGGCATTTGATTTTGATTTTTCAGGCATATAATTTTAGTATGTACACTTAATAGGGATAATCAAATGTATCGTTATGGCACTTAAAATTATGGCAAATGAGATTATTGCATATAAAATTCGGGGACAAAGCAGAGAACCATAAAATCATCATCATCAGCCTGGATCAGTCCAATGCAGAACATAGGCTTCCCCCAATACACGCCATTTTAACCTGTCTTTGGCCTGTTGCATCCATCATCTGCTAGCGACCTTTGCGATTTGTCCCTCCACCTGGCTGGAAAATGGGTTTCTTGTGCCTATTAGACATGATTTATGTTTTTGTAACATTAATATTCAATCATACTTTTTGATTTCAACTTTACTTTATATTTTTGTATTATTGATAAGCAGGGGTCGGACAAAAAGTGCAGATGACGTCAAACCACTTATAGGATGATTTCAAATAGTATTTTTGATTTTCATAAACAATTATCACTTATCATTTATCAACCTCTTTATTAAACAATATCGCCACTTGAAATGAGTAAGGTTTTGACTGACATATTGTCAATCAGATGAACAATAAATTGACTTCGTTATTGTTTAGCTATTGTATCTTCTCGATTATATTTAGCTAAAAATTATATTTACTAATGTATAAAAAACGCTGTAAAATGTCATCTTTACTCGAATATTGTGGCAATATATATATATATATATATATGCTACAACTGATATTTTAATATCCGTAGGAACGCAGACTACAGGACAAGGCAAAGATATCTCTACACAAACTGAGCAATCAAGTACTGCGATTGTTATGGATACCGCGAAATTGTTGGCTAATTGTTCCCCCGGTCAACCAATAGAGGAAAAAAAAATCATTCAAGCATATTTTAAGTCTGTGACAACAATAATAGACTTGTTAGAAATGCATAATTTCATTAAATAATAAGTATAATAAAATAATACCAAAGTATCTTTTTTTTATTTTTACTTATCTTACCAACTGTTCCCACTTTTGAGCATTAAACCTATTTATCTGAGGTTCCCACAGACTTGTTCTAATTTCAAATAATTATACCTTATGGTAACAAGTTTATGTCACACCTGCCCATAAAGTCGCTTTTTACGCCCACTACGTGTACGGAAAAAGCCGCAAACATCTGCGATCTCGGACTTTCTTTGTTTTATCTCCCTAGTGGTGTAATATACTATTATTCACTACATCACCCTCTCTCTCTCATCATCACCTCTGTATTATTAATTCCATGGATAATTTTTTTACGATTATTTTGTTATGTTTCATTAATACTACTTTGTTACTAAATGTCACACGGAAGTCTAAATACAAACTTAAACATCATCCTGTGTGCAAGATTACGTCATTTTTACTTCATCCGCACTTTTTGTCCGACCCCTGTTGATAAGTAAACTCTACAGCAATTAGAGAGTATACAGTCATGTAGTGAATAATGTTATGCCATCGTTTTTTGTCAGATAAGTTCATATTGATTTTGCTTTCTCAATTAGGTTATCGGTGTGTACTAAAGTTGACTGAGCCAGCAAGAAAAAAATGAACTGTTCCGACAATAAACAATGTCAAAACATTATTCACTACATCTGTACCTTATACATCTTACATTATATTCCTGCCAGAGAGATCACAAGACGGCAAAGTAGGATCTATTTCAAGAGTAATGGGTATATATTACATACATACATACATTAAATCACGCCTGTTTCCCAGAGGGGTAGGCAGAGACCACTTCTTCTTTCTTTCAAACAACACATTAAGCTTCAACAACCCGATATTGCGATATTGGGTATTCTGTGAATTTCTGTAATATTGTTCCCACATCACACCACTCAATGTCGGGTATACAATACCATGGCTGTATATGACTTAAGCCCACGCCAGAGGATATTGTTTTGACAAACAAGGGATGTGGCAAATAGATTTAAGAAAAGAGTATGTAACCACTATTCATTTATTTATTAGAAAGTAAATTTTAAAGAGGGTCAATTCAATTTAAAACCTTGTGTTTTAGCATGTTACTGGTACTCTGCTAAAACAACTAATCTATGTTATTATTTATTTTTATTTTAACCAATAAATTCAAAAACTATTTCTCAGGTGAAAGTACATAATTGTTAGGTATCTACCATTAATTGTATTAATTGTTGATATTTAAAAACTACTACTTATTTAAATTGTTGCCGAAGTAAGTACTTGGCTATAAGTAACATAACAAGCGACTTTTAAATATTACTATCTCACTCTTTAAAATAAAGTAGTGGATAGTGTATAATAAAAATAACACATTTATTTAAAGCACATTTCTGCAAAGAGATTTTGAGTACCTAATATTGGGATCTCGGCGTGTAGCGTCGGTTTGTTTGTTAAGTGCAAGATGTACCCGACTGTGGGGACTTATAGTGTTATGTACCGCTATGCTGGCGTGTGGTAGAGATTTTTAGGGTTGACAGTGAATATGTTAGTTTTGAAAATTTACGTACCAGAGTGTCCTCTAAGCTCTGGCAAATAAACACTTCCCCAATAAGGTAAGGAATTTTCTCGGTGTCATCAACTAGGGTCAGCTCTTCCACAGCTTCCTCTAGATTCTTCATATCATTTTGAATTACTTTCAATTCATCTTTAAAATCATCTACTTTTGCATTCAGTCTAGCAAACTTGTTAATTTTTTGCTGATCTTCGAAAGAAATATGAACATCAGAATCCTGGAATCAAAGAAACCCAAAAAAAATAAAAAATAAGTGCAGGTGGTGGCAGTCAATAAAAATCAAACTTAACTTTTATATTTATTTAACCAGCTTATATACTCACCGGCCTGAAGGTGCCTTTTCCAGAATTTGCCATTATATACTTTAAATGTTATATTTATATTTATAACCCAAATATTCGAATTCCTGTTTTTTAGACTATTAACCTTTTAGTGCTCTAAACCACAGATTCAAACACAGAGTCTCATTCTCAAACATGTCATTTTAAATCAGAGACCCTACTTTGAAAGTCAAAGTTCGTAGTTACGTTAGCTCCATCTCTTTCTCTCGATATAGTCTTGAATGTCCAGTGACAGGGATGGAGCTAACGTAATTTCGGTCTTTGATTTTTAAAGTAGGGCTTCAGGCAGGGGATCCCAGTAAACTAAAGTAAAAATCACGTAAAAATAAATAACGTTTCGTTTCAAGCAGTTGTAGGCCCTCCAAAATATGTTTTAGAAATACGCACTAGATCCTGTCACCTCCATGTTGCGAAATTTCAGTGATATTGTATATTAAGATACGTCATCTGCGCGCAAAAGCGTTCCTCAAAAAGGAAGGCAAAGTGCCTACTTACTACTATCGTTCAGTTGCGTCCACGAATTGTAGGGTACGTCTACAGACAGATAAGAATCAGCCTTAGAACCGAGAGTTCATTAGTAGTAGTTTAGGTACGCATGCGAGCACAGAACTGGTAGCGCTAGTGGGCATTAAAATTCAAATAAAAATGGCGGAAGAGCGGGGAATTTAAATGTTGACAGCAAATGCTCATAATGAAGTTCATTCCCGATTTGAACGACAACTATTTCGCACTCATCGATTATTTTGTAAAAATACATTTCATCGACCAGCACGAATTAGTTAACTTCGATCAATTCAAAAACGAACTTCTATTTGCCCGAGCGATATGCTAAAAATAAAGCATGTTTCAGTCTTCAATAAGTGAAATATTAAAACATTTAAGTTAAGCTAATAAATTTTAACCCGACTGTTGCAGTGAAACAAACTTTATAAATCATATGTATGACAATGATATCATGAAACTTAAGGTTGGACCAACATTACACTGATTAAAATTATTAGAAGTATTTGTTTAAAAGTTTTTTTTTAACTCTGTTTATTCGTTTAGCGTACCGTCCGTCTGCCACAAACGGAGCTGGCTGAAAATCACCACTGTAGGTGTTTAACACCTCAGTATTATGCTGAGCCCGTGTCCGGTTCACTGCCGCGAAGACACACTCACTACTCTTTTTATTGCTGTTTTCTGTTTTTACATTTTTTAGTGTGTCTTATGTGATTATATGTGTAGTGAATAAATATTTTTTTCTTTTTTTCTTTTTCTAAGTAGGACAAACAAGAACAAACTTATGAAATGTGTATGAACAACAAACGAACCAAGTGAACATGTGTTTTTACAGAAAATATACATTTAATGTAATCTACATTTTAATAACTGGAAAGCATAGCAATGTTTTCAATATTAAATATACAATTATGCTGTTGTGAGCTTGTTTAAATTTGACCAAAAGAAAAATATTTAGGTAAGTATGTCTCCTGAATAAAAACAAACAAATACAAAACGACGCCACTGCCAATGCCGTTCGTGGCCAGCTCACATTTAATAATAATGTAATAATAAATGTTTTTATTTTATGTTATTTAATTTAACACGTCGTCGACATGATAAATTGAACAAAAAGTATTTATTTATTTATTTTATTTAAGTAGGTAGGTATGTAAAAAACCGAACTAGTAATTAAGTGAAGAGCCCCTTAAGTAGTCGCAACAACAACAATGTAATACATGGTAAATAATAGTCCCTGTTTAATTACAATTAAACCTTGTCTAATTTAATGGCTGTACTATCAGTCCAATGAATAGAATAGAATAGAATATGTACGAGGGTGGATTGAAAAGTTCTGAGCCTGGTAAAAAAAAGTAACGGGCTCACTTTTTATAACAATTTTATTTTTCGACATATTCTCCATGAAGGTCAATGCACTTAGTCTACCTCGCCTCCGACTTCATTATCCCATCATAAAAAAAAGAATCGCTGAGGTCGTTAAAATATGAGTCTACTGCTTCTTGTACCTCCATATTTGTCGAAAATATTTGTCCTCTTAAGTGTTTTTTGAGGTTTGGGAAGAGATGATAATCGGGAGGAGCTAGATCCGGCGAGTAAGGGTCATGCGGCAGCACTACAAATCCACAATCATATATTTGTGCCATTGATTTCGCCGAAGTGTGAACGCGAGCGTTGTCTTGGTGAAACAGTACTTTTTTCGACAGCATTCCAGGTCTCTTTATTTTAATTTCCTCATGCAGATGACGTAAAAGAGCACAATAGTAGTCCGAATTTATTCCTTTGCCCTTTTCGAGATAGTCTATCATGATATTCATGATAACCCCCCTGCAATCCCAGAAAACTGAGGCCATTACCTTATTAGCTGACAAAATGACCTTGGCTTTTTTGGGTGGTGGTGAACCTGGTCTTTTCCATTGCCTGGATTGTTCTTTCGATTCTGGTGTACTGTGGTGGACCCATGTCTCGTCCATAGTTATAAAACGATTGAAAAAATTGTCGAAGTCACGTTGAAACATACATAAACAATCTTGGGAAATTGTAACACGTACTCGTTTGTTCTCGACTGAAAGCAGTCTAGGCACCCACCTGGTTGACACCTTAGAAAATCCAAGAACATCGGTGATGATGTTCTGTGCCCGCTCATAAGAAATACCCATTGCTTCCGCTATCTCCACAATCTTCAATCGCCTATCCTTCATTATCGCATCTAATATATTATTGACATTTTCGTCCGTAGTAGCCGTCAACGGCCGCCCACTCCTAGGCTCGTCTTGAACAGTCTCCCGGCCACGTTTGAAACCAGCTACCCATATTTTTATGGTAGCATACGATGGAGCAGATTGCCCTTATGTTTGATTCATATCTTCAAATATTTGTTTTGGTGTTAACCCCTTCTTTTGCAAACATTTTATGACAGAACGGTGCTCAATTTTATCCATTACTTGAAAAATCAGTGACCTTATGTAGCAGTTCCAGCATAAAATGCAAAATTGTGACAGGAAAAAAACAAAAGATAGTGCATAATGGCGACTAAATATGGCACTTTGACCTGCCAGTATTTATTTGTTTTTTTTTTATTATATTCAGCCTTAGGCTCAGAACTTTTCAATGCACCCTCGTAGCTACAACTACTTCTAAGTTCGACTTTAGGGCCGCTGATCGAGTCCGACTCGCACTTAACAGGTTTTTTTCTTGAATGCCATAAGTGCTAGAGTGCCTATTTATGTTTTTTTCAATATTTACATCATTCATAGACGATCTTTTGCCCTTCCAAATAAATAATTCCATATTTTAAATTCCTAATGATAATGAAATGATTGTACTTACTCTCTAAATTACAATCGTACCTATTGGGTTTTTATCCTACTGCAGCAAAGCCCAAAAGGAGGGTTATGTGTTTGACTTGTATATATGTCCGACTCAATGTCCGCTCGTAACTACTAAACGGCTAAACCGATTTTGATAAGTTATACGTGGTTAGATTCGTATAACCACTAGTGTCATAGCCTATATTAAAATTAATCAAATATGAAATTGGCGAAATAAAAAATTATATACATGATGATAAGTAACATTACTTCGCCGACATTATCCAAACAGCAGTTGGGTTTTTTTAAAGCTTGCTTTTCATTAGACTGGTTGTTTCTTAACCTTCATCTAGTTCACCAGTTCGAATCAAGACGAAATTACGAAACCAAACTAAACCGATAAGATGGTTGATTGTTCGCGTCAACTCGAAGTTCATCTCCTGATGACCTAGGCGTAGGTATGATAAAATTAGAAAGTGTTATTCCTGCGCATCTCTCCTTGCCGCCTGTGTTGAATTTACTGAGAATCGAACCATTGTAGTTAAACTTGCACATCAATGGATTTTTCTAGGATTGACTTGAGCAGTGCCTCTGTATTCCCAGAATCGTATAACCTTGGTGTTGTCAAGGTATGAATGAATAGGCTTTTACTGGGTAAGATAGTACTACACTCGACCTAGTCGTCGCTTAACATCAGGTGACACTCAGGTTGTCGACTAATGCATTCGCCTGTGCCATTCCAAACATTACAGCAGATATCTGGAAGCGCGTTACCGGTCAAAGAATGCAACTTGATTACGCGATACCAGCTGCTAACTATAACATCGGCCTCACCAAATTTCGCTCGTTAAGAGTATCAGTCCCAGAACTTATGCGGTAATACCTAACCTACCTACCTAACCTACCTGTTAATGACGTCAGCTTTTTTGAGTTTGACGCGTGTGGGTGTTATTAAAATACAAAGACTAATGACTAATGAGTGAGGTTATTTGGGGGATATTGACTGCGATCTACGAGTGCATTTTATTGTGAGTGCTCAATGAGTAAGGTAGGTATTTTTGGGGCCTACGTAGGATGAACACTATGAATGGCAATTGATTTATCTTCACGATATTTTGGATATTATGTCATCCAACTCTGCATCAAGATGCGGCGTATTAAATACTAGTTTAAATGCTTTGGAAAATTTTGTTTTTTCTGTGAACATCAGTTATTGTTTGCATTTGACGACGCGGTAGCCTAGTCGGTGGAGACCATGCCTTCGAAGCTAGCGGTCCCGGGTTCGATCCCCGGTACGTGCAAATATTTGTGTGATGAGCGCGATTATTTGTTCCCGAGTCTTGGGTGTTTTCTATGTATTTAATCCTGAGATTACCTATGTTTATCCTGGGATTATGTATTTATCTATATACGTAATTTTATCGTTGCCTAGTTAGTACCCATATTACAAGCCTACAGCTTAGTTTGGGGCTAGGCTAGGTCAATTTGTGTGAGATTGTCCCCTGATATTTATTTTATACGCAGCAGTTTAAAACATTACACCGCAAAATACCTACCTATACTTCATTAGCCTACCCATGATCATGGCGAATGCAACCACGTCAGAAATATTGATAATTGCGATCATTATTCCGTAAATGTTTATAAAGAATACAAAAATTGCGCTCACTCATATAAATGTTGAAAAGAATCAAGGACTATGTATACCCCAGTTTACCAAGGAATAGTGCGCGGATGAGGACGCAGACCAAAGGTAGTGAATGATAAATGATTTGTATTAACTTCCCATCAGGTAACCCGCATGCTCGCTTGCTTCCCTCTCTTATAAGAAAAATAAAAATTTCTGAATATAGCCCATTGTTAAGTACCGCCCGTAACATATAAATAACCCATTGTAGTTACGGGTTGTTCCTTTACAAGGTGATGGGAACAGAATAGACTAGTCGTACCGGATCTCCGTCTCCATATGAGAAACAGTCCATTTCATTCCTGGCGGTTGTTTTAATTGAGTTTTGTCATGATAGGTATCTATATTTTTTTACTGTAAGTAATTGTTGTATTCATTAAAATTATTGTAAATAAGACTTATTTATGTTAACTAGGGTCCTTCGAACCGGATAAATGATGCTCGTTTAATGTGGCTTGTGACAATAGCTTCCACAGCGAAGATTATTATGAATAGATAAAAATGTGTAGGACAGGTTAACAATCGGTGTGAGGGGTCGCCGGCGGTTCTGCGCGATTGTCTCCCATCGAGGTGAGCGCGCGTCGGCCCCACCACGGCTGCGCCTACGCCGAGCAGCGACATTCACTCCTGCGCACTTCTACTTCGAACGTCAGACATCGCGCGCGCACATAAAGCTAATTATTATCCGTGTTCAGTACTAATTTGTGATGGAAAAAGAGCATCAGCCAGACTCGATGGCTACCATCACCATGAAGCCGGAGTACCCGCCTTCCGAGGTGTACAGCGCGTCCGAGCCGCCACCGGTATGTATTTACCCGTTACTTGCTTTGAATAATGTTAGGCACGTAACACGGATCCACTTAACGTCGCTCTTTTTTGAGCTGTGACATTCAAAGGCTTTAAGTTATACTGGAAATATTAAATGTGAAGTCCTTATCGAGACAAAAGGTAAGGCAGTTATTCAGTTAAACGATTTGAGTGCGGGAAAGCGCCTTTCTCCCGCAGCGCTAGCTACAGCGCTGACGTGTTCTGGCTGCTTGTTTGTAAACAAGGGTCTAATTTGTCCTCGACACATACACATTCTCGCCACTAAAACGTTAATTAATTCACCATCGGTTACGAAAAACCTTGCTTTCAAGTTATGTTTTAAACAATTTTACATGTGAAACAGCGTACTGTTCATTAGACGAAAAAAGTGACAGTTTATATAAAAATATATTAATATGATGTAATGGTACTGAGCGAGTTTGGTTCTGATTGTAATTCAGACAAAAATACTAACGTATATTGCAGTAAATTAGGGTTTAATTATCACCACTAAAAGTACCTATCATATATTGAAAACGTAGGTAGGTACATACATAAACCAAAAAAATATGTGTAAAAAGTACCTACTTAAGTATTCTTACTTACGTTCGGCGTGTTCCATACATGCCATTATGTCATACACTACCATGAGTGTATTGACTCCATGTATAGTCGATCAAGTCAGGGCCCTCCTTTAAAGCGAAAGGTAGTAGAGGCTAGAGAGGCGCTCAGTCGGTAGACCGAGTCAGTTCGTTACTAATATTTACCTAAGTTTTTAGATTTTTTATCATTGTTCCCTCAGACTCAATGGCTAAACGGCTAATTGAGTCTATTTAATGCAGTTCTTTTATGCAACTGCCGCTCGTTAGATCCACTGACGCACCGTTATCCGTAATAGGATGTTTGACAACCGGCAACATAGGCCGATAATGTTGAGACAGAAACCAAGGTCATGTTACAGAGCCTCAGATACTATGAAAACGATTCAATTATTTTTATTCTATTGTCATTGAAGAATACTTCGAATATTATAATATTGTTAAAGCTACAACAAGTTTCACAACATTCAACGTAGCAATCCAAGTTCTATTATTAAGTAGCTTTACTCGTAGGGATCCAAAATAGTAATATTCAATAAATTCGTCGACGTTTGTGAATATATTTCGGATGTGGTTTGGTTGTTGTTGTTGAGTCGATGTGCAAAGCAAACAAACACGGAAATTTTGATAATGGTTCACAAACGCGCCTGGCCTGCCTGACTTATCGACGGCGTAAATGAATTCTTAAAAGCGCTCCTTTCCGAGAACTGCGGCGCGTACGAATGTGGGAATTGCATTGTTCTATTGTCCCTGGCCATCCATTAACACTGCCACTTATCGCACTCCTTCAGCCCACGTCTTTATCTAGCTATAATATAACTAAAAGTTTGCCATATAACTTAAAAATGCGGTGATGCGAAAAAATTGCAAGAGGACGAGATCCTTCAAAGCTTCTGCACTATAATTAATCAATGAGTGCATTTATGAAATTATTCATAATTGTACTAATTAGGTAGGGCTTAATTGCTAAATACACTTTTATTCGTTCGCCTTCGAATATTTCAAAGTAGTTACTTGAGTTTCTGCAAAACAGATAGCTACTTAAATAAAACGTGCTCTAGCAGCGATTCGTCGAATTAATGATAAATGACAAGCCAAAATCAATAGGAGTAGAGTTCAAATATTGATATAAAATACAGGCTCTATCTATTAGATAAATAACAAGAGTGATGGGGTGAAATCGTTACTAGGCCAAGCCATTATTGGACCGAACATTGTCGTAGTAGTGTGGTCACCGTTGGCGCTGAGGGCTTGAGTCACGATCCACTGGTCACCTTCCACGGTGGCTACAACAATGCAACTCTTAATAAATAATACTTCTTTATTCCGATACATTCTGGAACTCTCTGATATTTATTTGGCAACATCCAGAGGCGGTAAACTCGTCCTAAGTATATGCTTTCTTCGTTGTTTTTAGACTCTTGAGGTTCGATAAAACCCGTCCTTTCACCAGGACATGCGTACAAACATTTACACGCATTCTATCGCTTTATTATGCTTTCCGTTTCATTCTTATTTTTCTGCATTGCCGCAAACGGTTAAATGAATATTTGAGCTTTAGTAGGTGCCTCCTACTGCGCACTTAATTTATTTATTTTAGGGTCGCGACTTGTAAACATAATGCAGTATTAATTTGGTGATGTATGCGTGGAACATTATGAATATAAAGTAGGCTGGTTGTGCGAGGAACACACGTGGACAATGGGTCGGTTTCTCCGGCGCACGCGTTAGTCACCGCGTCAGCCTTGCCGATCTGCAAACTACTAAATATGGCCTATACGCACTAGAAAGCGGTTACACTGAATATGGCTGTTGTTATGCGCTAGACAAGGCACGATTCTGTATTGGATAAGCAGTCACTGGGGAATGATGACTATCCGATCGCATATTAATATGAAATTGACATGTATTGTGTCCCAGGTGGCGTCGCCGTCGGAAACATACTTTATAGCATTAAATTTATTGATATTAATTTCATAATTCATATTCAGCGCAACCTTTTTGTTAATAATTATTATGCATTTATTAAGGTAACCTATCACAAACGCGATTTTTTTTTGACCGAATTTCATTTGACCGAAAACGTTTCGTTTTTTATCGTTTCTCCGATGGCACGATTCGTCAATTTTTTATTTCACCATTTGACTTTAAGTAAATGGTTCGTTAGTCCAAGCCACTTTTCTCCTTGTAGTCACGTGCCCTATGTATTGTTACGTATTTTATTTCAAAGCCCATTTTTCATTACACCAATGCTACAACTAGCCTGTGGATCGTTTTGTATTTTGTTTCTTAACCCATTTTTCACTTCATCAATGTTACATATAGATTTCGCTACGTTACGTCAAATATTCATTTTGGCCAAAAAATCTTGCTTGTAATTAGTTTCAACTATCTACAAAATGCAACGAGCAAGACTAGTCAGGGCAGAACCGACTCAGATAGGTTAGGTTAGAAGGATTTTTTTTCTGCCCCGAAAAACGAATAAACCGAGCCGTAATATTAGGCAAAGGATACTAAGGTGAAATCAGAAATAGGAAAAAGACAAATAGACAAAGCATTACATTGGACAACTGTTGATACGCCGAAACCAGTAATGAGGTATAGATAATTTGTCAAATCGTTAAAAAACCAAAACAAGTAGTGAATAAATAAAACTATTCGAAATGATCATTCGGCCAAACGTAAAAAAACCCAAACCATAATTGACGAAAAGTATTTGTCGAACCAAAATTCGGTCAAACATTTTTCGAAGTTGTGATAGGTAACCATTTATTAACGTAAATTCTGATTTAGGATAAGAAAAGGTCTATTGTGGATATTTTATTTCCAGGATGCATTTTGCAACCAAACATTTACTAATATTTTCATGCCAATCTCAAACATTGACGTTACCTGAATTGCATGTTATTTGTTTACGTAAGTCCTTTCTAAATTAAAGTTGTATTTTAAACTAAAACACGTAGGTATGTTAGGATTAGGGAGTGCAATCCGGATTCGTTTTGTATGGGGAAATCCGGATTAAATCCGGGTTTCCATACAAAATAAATCCGGATTTGCAATCCCTAGTTAGGATGGGCTTGCAACCTGTCACTAAATACACTGGTAAACATCTTAGCCTGATTGTGCAAAATGTTATTACAGAATAATCAACAAGTTTTTAGAGTTGTTGGTAGTTTTGTAGTTCTGCCTACCCCACTCTGGGAATGAAGGCGTGAGTTTATGGATGTATGCAGGTATGTCCGTATACTTATACCGAAGCAGATATGAGTAAAACAAGTTTGAAAAAAAATTGGTTTGATTACGTATACGTAGCCAATCCAGGGCCACGTTTCCAGACACAAGAGGTCCAATTTTTTATTAATATTTAGGTTTTTAGGTAGTAATAAATAAGATAAAACAAATACATAAAATAGATAATATTTATCTATAACCCCAATGGGAAAATTTCAAACAAATGACAAAGTATTATGTCATGTATTATGTTATTACAAATAATCTTATTAGATATTGACAAAATTTAATCTAAGCCACAGGCTTCGTCTAAGAATCAAATTTATACAAAAGCATACCTAAGCCGCATGAGACAAGTAGGTACACATAAATAAACCAATAACTGTCAAACCGGTTGGATAGTGGCTATGTGCCCATTAGGCACGCCGGGAGTGTTACCGCGTTGTATGGCCAACGAAATTAGCTGCACAAGAAATGATCCGGAGCGAGGATCACCACCCTGTCCCCTCAGCCGGAGACGCAGCTCCCAAATAAACTGCTAGGCCTCCGCCCGCAAGGACCTGCCGCCTTCACCACAACCGGTGCGGTCATACCTACCACAAACTAAGCTCTAAGCTTGCGTTACCTATTTTAAGTTCGAAAAGCTTTTGTCCGCTGTTTTGTTTGTCCGAAATATTCATTTGGCCGAAAATATTTCGGACAAACGAAACAGCGGACAAATTTCATAAACGTCGAAAATCTTTCTAAAAATTATAAAAAACCGATAACTACATAAAGCAGAGGAAGTAGTAGGCGAAGACCAATACGGTTTTCGTAGAAACAGAGGCACAAGGGAAGCTATAATTAGCTTTACAAATGATAGCTGATAGAAGAATGGATTTGGGTTTATAAATAAAATAAAATGAAAAAGCCTATATTATTAGTTTACAAAGTAGTGATGTTAGTAATATAAAACATAAAAGTGTAATTAATTTTTAATTTTAGTGTTAGTATGTTTTTTTTAATTTTGTGACGAGATTAAGTATTCCCTTAGTCGCCTCTTACGACTTCCACGGGAAGACATGGAGTGGCACTATTCTGAGCCGGCAACCAGGCGGCCAAGAAATAATTATTAATATTGGAGAAGAACAAGGAACGGCGAGGATTAGGCAAGGAGTGAGACGGTTGCCCGCTTTCACCATTAATTTTTAATATATTTATAGAAAATGCCATAAATAAAGTAAAAAAAAAACAATTTACGGGAGTAAAAATTAATGGAGATAGCATATTATTCATTACATTTGTAAATGGTATAGCTGCTACTTATAGCAGAAAATTGTACAAGGCTTAATTTGTTCTATGGACACTAATTTTAATACAGTAGGACTGAAAATTAATACAAAAAAAACTTTTTTTTTTAAATCTCAATACAAAATATTAGATTTGATAGTAGTAGTAGTAGATGCCCAATTCCATTAATGGGACAATATTGGAAGAAATAAAACAGTTCAAATATCTTGGAAGTATCATAAATAGTGAATCCCGATGTAGTTAGGACATAATCGTACGGATTGCAATAGCAAAACAATCATTTAATAGCAAAAAATACATTTTCAAGTCTAAAATATCCCAGAAAATCCCGTGTGGTTGCCGGGTTAGAATAGTGCCACTCCATGTCTCCCCGTGGATGTCGTAAGAGGCGACTAAGGGAATAAAGGCTTGTAGTACTGTTAGGCGATGGGCTTGCAACCTGTCACTAATATGCTGGTAAATATCTTAGCCTATTTGTGCAAATTGTGGTTACTGAATTATCAACTACTTTTTAAAGTTGTAATTCTGTAGCTCTGCCTACCCCACTCTGGGATTACAGGCGTGAAGGTATGTATGTATGTATGTAAATATCCCAGAAAACACGAAAACATTTAAATAAAATCATACATATGGAGTACCCAAGTATAGCACTATATGGAAGCGAGGCATGGGCCCTAATACAGAGGGACAGAGAGGGGCTGGAAGTGTTGGAGCTGTGGTGCTGGAGAAGGGTGGAAGGAATTGGCTGGACTGAAATGGTATCAGATCAAGTAGTATTGGCGAGGGTGGAAGAAAGATATTGGAGATTATAGAGAACAGAAGAGGTGGGATGATTCGCTATTTATTGAGGTACGACATGCTGATGATCAAAAACATTATATAGGGGAAGATTGAAGGCAGGAGAGGCAGAGGAAGACCAAGAAGAAGCTATATGGACCAAATCAAGGAGATGGTGCATATCGTGTCGTATAAAAAGGTCAAAGAGCTGGCAGAGAGAAAAGAAGATTGGAAATTACTCCACCGACAAGAGCAAAGCTCTTAAATTATGAGAGAGAGACACCCTGACTCACAGAGTCACATACATACGAGCATGTAAACGTAGTCTGAAGAACTGTTACTCATTTGTTTAGTGTAGTCGAGTATAATAACAATCAATTGTTTTAAGCATCATATAATTATATACAACCGATATAATGGTCCCTTTTATGTCTTGGTTTTAGTTTTTGTAGTCATCAATATATTTTAACAAACTATTACGAACATCATAATATTTTGAGCAGTTTACCTTTACAATAAGGAAGTAGTCTTGGTTAGGTTCATGCCGCGCAAGAGAAGCGCGTTGTACGTAAGCATACATTTTATATAAGGTACATGCTGTTTTGTAACCGTTTAACAACCGCAAACATGAATGGTTGCGCGCATGAATACCTACACATAAACTCCGAAATAGGGAAGTTTACGAAAGTCTGTTTTTAATGGAGTCTTTTGTAAATATATGCTAGATTACTTTAAAAAATGTAAGTTATCCGAGGATTTCTGGTAAATGACGTTGGTTTCGCTCTAGTGGTTTTTAAGTAGAGCAAATTATAAAGATCTAAAACTGCGGCATTTGCACTCGCGAAAGATGTTGATGGATTTCTCGAATGCAAGCATGGAAGCACTTTCACTGGGCCCCGGCGCCGTCCCTGCAGTACGCCGGTTATGTAACGCTGCAATCTGTGAAACCGATTCGGAGTTGTTAGTAAACCGTCACTTCATTAACTTCGCCTCGCTAAACCAACGGTTACTTCATGCGGTGCTTGGTGCGAATTGGTTCGTTTGTGATGTGCACAACGTTCACAATATGCACATGTAGAATTGTTAAGCTCGAAACTATTCCCCGGGTCTTCTCGTTTAATATACGACAAAAGTTTGTAAAGTCCCTTTTATACCCTTTATTTTAACGTTTAAAGCCTTGCTCACAACGCTGATCAGAGTGATAAGACAGCAAATATAACCAATACTTTTATGTTGGTTCTTCTGGGTGTTTCGGTACGACTGTGTATAAATAGTTTTTGAAATAATGTTTTTAATCCGTCTATTCGGAAAAGCTGATATGATTGCTCAAAAGAGGGATCAAAATAGCCATCTATGTTGTTTCTGTTTGTATGGCGCCGCCAGCCTGCACTGCACTCCGTGGGCCACGGCCGGTGCCGGGGCTAGCACGGAGGAGGGGTGTCTCCCTTTTCGTATAATCAACTATAATCCTTTTTAGGTTAGGGTTCCGTAGTCAACAAAGAACCCTTATAGTTACGCCATGTCGGTCTGTCCGTCTGTCCGCGGTTGAATTTTTTTTATGGTTTCATTTTGACCTTCACTTCACACTGGGCATGTGTGTAAAGGGTTACAACCATACACTGAACACGCTCTTGCCCGGTTTTTATGTTTAAAGATAGTTTACGAGGCACACTCGTCTTGTTATGACTTCACAACGTCATTAGTTAGGTACTTATACAATCACGAGGATTGATAGGTACTACCTACATACTTATGCATTCAAATTATTATGCGCGAAACCATAAAATCTGGTGGTTATGCTACTGTCTGAAGAAATAATGGCAAAAAATATGCGTAGTTTTTTTTACTTGATTCTTATGCAACGTAATCTAATGGCAAAATTAAAAATAGTAGGCAGGTACTTACATTTTTTTGCGAATTAATATGGAAGCTAGAAAGTTTTCTTTTAAATAACAGACTCCCATACAAACATCTACCCCTTCACTCCCCCAAGGCATACAGGTACAAGTATAACAATAAAATTGGTTTAGAACGTGCCTATTCATTGGTTGTGAAAATTGAGAAGTCATATTTGTAGGCAACTGTATTGGAAATACGCAAGGTTATTTAATTGTGTGACCATCTATTTAAATAGAAATAATAAAATAAATTCCTCCCTTCTCTTTAGATTACACATCATCATTCATCATTTTGCTCCCTTGTGAAGAGTGTTTAAAAAGCACTTTGGCAACAAACAGACAGTAGCAGCCCAGATATATTATTTTGTGGCCAATATTTAACTTGAATTATTGAAATGTGATGATGAATATGATAAAACCATACACTAAATATCCATTGACACAAAAAAGAAAATAATAATGTAAGTCATGACTTGTTTGATATTTAGAGAATATCTACGACAGCACGATTTTTACATAATGCTAGTGATCAAGCGGAGCTTATATTGAAATTATTTTTTTATAAGTAGGCTAAAAAGGTATGATTTAACGGAGGTGGTGGAGGAGGAGGTGGGGTATGGGGTCGATGCGAGGAGGTGCCCACCGAGATTATTAACACAATACGTGGCTAGGATTTATTTTAACCGCTATCTAAGTTCCACGAAACCAGTGGCGTAACTATACCATCCGGGGCCCGTGGCAAATTCTTTTGATGGAGATCAAGTAAAATCAAACACTCAAGTTAAAAAAAATATTGCTGAGCTAGCGACCTCTTAAGCCGGGGGCCCTCTTGGGCCGGGGGCCCGTGGTATTTTGCCAGCCCTGCCACCCTATAGTTACGCCACTGCACGAAACTTTACTGTAACCTGTAACCAATGCAATGCTCAGTGTAGGGCGCCGAAGACTACAAACACAAACTCTATATCAAAAAAATAAGAACAAATTTTCTATTTAACCTTGTATCTGAAACCCAATCTACTTAGGCATAATAGTTCCTTTTAAGTTCGTTATGTACGTTCACTTAAGACGTTTTAATCAAATTATCACTTTTGGCTATAGCGAAAAATAAATACACTTATCTAATTCAATATTTTCTAAACGGTCCCCGGAATCTAAAATTGATGATAACATGTAGTGTAAGTACGTAATAATTTGTTCACTTCTCATGCTCTTAAAACGTTAATTTAGTCTGTTAAGGATAATTTAAAAAATAATAATTTTGAAACCCCTAAACAACCAATCACGGTGTTTGTGAATGCAGGATTACCACCATTTTCAGTGATTGCGTATAAACAATTTTTATGGCGTGGAAATAAACTCAAAATTACAACTGTGCAAAAATATTTAAAAAAACGATTTGATTTCGTGAACACGATTAATAATTTCGAATATGAATCTATTTAATTATCTTAAGGATGAAGTCATTTTATTGCATAAAGGGTCACTTTACAACAACAAAAAACTGCGGAACAAATTTGTAAGAAACTTTGTTATTATGTGTTATTATCAATATTGTAATTTGGTATACAACGTCGGTTTTTTTCCTCGCATTCAAAGTGAAAAGTACCATAATGACACTTCGCTTCACTTCTTGTCGCTTCGCTTGGGTGGCTAAACATCAGTCTCGTGTCATTGGCTTGTTTTAGTCCCTTGTTCAAGAATCGACTGTACCTAATCGATCGATTGTAATGAATAGTAATGATGATGCAAAATAAAACTTACTATTTTTGAAATTGTAGCAAAGAGTCTTTGAGCTAGGCCGCGAACCGACGGACATGGTGAAACTACAAGGGTTCCTTGTTTGACGTCGGAACCCCAAAAATGTAGGTAACCATGCTCGAATTCGTTTTGTTCATCTGTTCCGTTGCTGTTACGTTTTGTTCAGATGGCTGTTGCTAAATCGATTTGTTTCCTATTCGTCGTACCTATTCCTCTTTCTTCGTATTCTTGTTTCATCGTACTCCTGTTTCGTCGGAATTACTTACTAATATACAGGGATCGGAGATTTGGATAAATATTTACCTAAATCTCGGCAAAAAGTTCTTAAAAATACGATTTTAATAATATAAGATCCGGAATTTCGGGACAACGCCTCGTCTCCAAATTTTAGGTCCCTAAATATCTATCCGAACTTCTGATCCCTGCTTACATAACATAAAATCAATCATCTAAAGTGGACAATTACAAATCCGCCTACGTAAAAAGGAGGGAGGGTTAATGTTTGTTTTCGGATGGGACATCCCATGACGCACGTTAATTAATAACTGTTATTATAAATGTTTTATTTAAGTGGAGCCACTGAAATTGCATTTACTTGAAAATGAAACAGGAATCCGACAAATAAGAAACCAATCGATAATCGGGCTGCGATCAAGCTAAAAACGCCGCGTTTAAACGGGGAAGAGCTCTGAGTATTGCTTAATCATAACAATAATACCGCGTTACAGAAACTTCAAATAACATTAACTCATTAAGAGAAAAATAAATAATACGCATTTTATTAGAAAGGTAGTTTCGTCACAAAAACGTAGTCAAATTAAATATCGCATGTCAATCGCAATCTACGCTCGACGTTATTATGATCTTCACGGCAGCTGCAGAAGAAAGTAGACAGCGACTAATACCGTTTTGTTATCCCTAAATTGATATCTGTGGCGTAAAGTAAAATCAAATATTGTTTTCACTTCTCATGCTCTAAAATATTAGGTACTTTAGTCTCTGCACATCAGGACTAAAGCTCTGATCTAATAATCTAATCATCGGGATTAATCTTTAGGGACGAAAGTTTTATTTTTTTAATTTTATTTGGGAACCCCTAAACAACCTGTATAAGAATCCAATCACGGTGCTTTTAAATGGAGGATTATCGCCATTTTCACACACGATTAAATATGATTCCTAATAAATAATTAATCGTATTTCACGGTATCCAATCGTTTTTTAAATATTTCTGCACAATTATTATTTTGAGGTTATTTCCACGGCCAAAAAATTCTATCTATTTAATTATATCAAGGATTAATTCATTTTACTGAGCATATGCCTCTTCCATGGATTTCCATGAAACCTTTGATGCGGCGATTCGTTTTATTAGCATGCTCCAATTAGTTTGAAAATAGTTTTCATGTTTGAATCTGTTGCCTAAATAGGTATGCGAGCATTAAAAGCTTCACTTTACAAATAACGAAACAACCGCGGAACAAATTTGTAAAAAACTGTTTCATCATAATAAAATAACTTTGTATTGATCGTTGCTTTTATTTCCTCGCAATCAAGGTGAAAAGTAGAGTGTTTAACGCGAGACTAAAAATCCATAATGTCACTGGAACTATAGTCACCCGCGTCCAAACATCTCGTGTCATTATGGATTGTCTTAGTCCCTTGTTTCTTCTATTATTATATTGACAGAGCTGTCTGGTATTATCTGACGCAGTGCTCGAACGAGTGTGGCCTATAATTTCCGAAAAACAAATTTTTGGTTGTTGAATTTCCATTCACATATTTTCCCGATCTTAATTTCTTACGCCGTGTTTTTTCACAGGCTCGTTTTTCCCTGGCGTATTTTTAGTATTCCAGAAATTAATTTGAAAGCGTCGACGGAGCTCCGCTCCTATTTCTGCCTGGTTTGGCCCTTCGGGCCTGCTGCAAAACTAACATAACCTATACTTACCTTCCTTTTTTGACCTAATTATAAGTAATTGGAATAATTTGCAATTGGGAGAAATTCGAATAGGATAATATGCGATTGGAAAAAATTAAGATCGGAAAAAATTGGAAATGGAAATTCTGCAACCAATAAAATTTGATTTTTGGAAATTATGGGCAATCCTCTAACGTAGGTACGTAACTATAAGCAGAAACTCTTATGGCATAGGTACTTATTGATAGTCAAGCTTCGCATACATTTAGCAGCAGGTCGCATAAAGTTTTTTATCTTAATAGAACAATTACGCAGGTACTAATCGAAAGTATGAAGCCTGTACAATATGCAAACGTTAGGTTTAGTGCAAATGATCAGAACCGACTTATCTACCTACCCAATAGTTATTATGGGCAAAAATAGTGAACCTATAAAAATAAATATAAAAATAGTGTTTGCATATTCTATAGGCTTCATACTTTCGATTGTTATGTAATTTGACTATTAAACAAGCCATAGCAATTAAAGTTCTTTTTTTTTGATTATATAAGTACTGGACTAACATTTTTCAGTCAACCAATTCGCCATAGGTATATTACTTACCATATTAAATTAGATATAAACTACTTTTTGTCGAATAAACCGCCCGGTTTAGGTCGCCTCCTATTCGGATCCTCTACTATATTATAACCTCTCCGAGTCGCTTCTGTGACTTCTGTCTGCCCCGTTCTACCTTGCTTATCAAAAAAAATCGTAATGAAATTCAGCTTTGTTAATAGCAACAAAGTAGTTATGTTTTTTAAAATATGTATCACTGTTATCAGATACGGTTTCAACGGATTTTACGGATTTTAATGAAAATATCGGTTGGTGCTTCGTACCCGGGAAGGGATTCGTTACGTTGTCATCGTAGGTATAGTCGAGTCCGGAATTAGGCGAACTAACTTGACAGCCGAAAATGTTGCCAGACATAGGAAAAAATAAATAGTGATAGGTTTATGTCGACACAAATATGTCGATATAACCTTGTGCCTTCTATAAATCTGATTATATTTATATTTTATCAAGTAATTGTCGTCGAAACTTTCACACTCATACATACTTGCCAAATAGG
This sequence comes from Acleris emargana, assembly GCA_927399475.2. Classification (NCBI taxonomy): domain Eukaryota; kingdom Metazoa; phylum Arthropoda; class Insecta; order Lepidoptera; family Tortricidae; genus Acleris; species Acleris emargana. Next base: position 11,353,849 of record OV656846.1, read on the forward strand.
GAAAAACTACATCAAATTTTACGATATAATAGGATCTGAAGGATGTACGGTTTAAAGCGGATATTTACGATACTTACTCCTCAAATTAGAAATAAAATACAAAAATAATGCTGACATTACAACAGGCCATTGTGATCCTTTTAGGTGGCTTCCAAATTATTAGTTAGATTCCAAACACAATAATAATGATAAACTAGACTTTTTAAATATCGATATTAACAGCACTAGCCAAACTGTGGCAACATTAGTGTACAATGAACTGTCAAGTTAGTTCGCCTAATTCCGGACTCGACTATAGGTTGCACTTCTATGCACCTACTGTTAGTAGAGGGCCCTAATAATTTTATTTATCACAGCTACGTAATATCAATACTTACATACCTACCTAACTAGTTTTTCGTGTTTACGAAAAGATGCATTTTTAAAACAAAACAACGAATAATTAAAGACAAGCTATTTAACATTCAATAGTCAATCAATCAATCAATCAATTTGATTTTATAGCGCCATCGAAACCATCGATGATTCCGCCAATGTCAAGGTTCAAGGAGACACGTTACACTTTTAGCAATTGTTCGGTAGTCTCGCGCGTATGCGACGATTCATTTGAGGATCTAAAACAAAAGACGGCACAAACATTTACTGTTATTCTAGCTACGGGCTACAGATACAAATTATTACATAGTTTTAATAAATTTACCCAGTACAAACACAAAGGGGGATTGGACCAAAGACAAAAGAGATTTAAAGTTTACAGGGCGAGGAAAATCTATGGGAAGGAGGTCGTACAAGGGAGTGCTAATCTTAGGGCATTCCAAAACTATGTGTTCTAGGGTACCTTCTTCTAGCCCACACTCGCACAGAGAGTGATCACGGACACGAATTTTTGCTAGAAAAACAGGAGTACATACATGTCCCAAAGTCCCAACCGTAGGCGTATAATTGTCGAAGTAACGTTTTTCGGGATCGACCTGGTATTAAAAAACCACGGTTTAATTGGTAAATCAGGCTGAAGATTTCCGTAGTGCTTTCCGCAAATTGAGCGGGACGCTTGCCACCGAGTATTCCAGGATTCCCGCATTTGAGGGAGTGCGAGAGCTCTGACGTCACGAGAGAAACTGTTAGAGTATTTGTCGCATCCAAACAGAATGGCCTCTTTTGCACAAATATCAACGGTATCGTTACCATTAATGCCGCTGTGCCCGGGGATCCAGGCCAGAACAACCTCCAAGTTATTAACATGACATTTAAAAAGGGTTTCTTTGATTTTTAAGGTTACTGGAAAATTATCTTTAGCATGAAATGGTAACTTAACTATGTCCTGTAGGCAACTAAGTGAATCAGTAAGGATAAGGGATTTATTGATTTGGTGGGACAGAACAAAGGATATTGCTTCCAACAACTCTACCGCTTCGCCAGTGAAGACGGAGCTGATGTTGGGGAGCTTAAAATTTAAAATAATTTTGATATTTGGTATCCAAACCGCTGCGCCCACTGGACGGTCATCACTGAGCTTCGATGCATCGGTATATATTACTAAATGGCCAGACCAGTCTTCGTCAATTAATAACTTAAGCGTCGAGTCCGCACCTATTTGGTTTTTGCAAATGCCAAAGTTTAATAGAACAGAAGGTTCGAATACAAGACTATCGTAATCTGTTTCAAAAAGAGGATTTTTGGAATTCTGATGGATTGGTACAGAAAGGTCTAACATTTTTCTGTAACTAATGATGAGAGGAGGTGGAGTTTTGTGCGACCAGAATGCGGAAGTAGTTATGAGTTGGTGAAGTGACTTGAGGATTGATAGAAGTCGATGGGACGAAATTTGATGAATTTTATAGAAAAAGCGGTCGGCTAGGAATTGTCTCCTGAGGGAGTAGGGCGGATCCATACACTCTACTTGAAGGGCATTGGTAGGGGACGACTTCATGGCTCCTGTTATAATCCTAAAGCATCTTGCTTGAATTCTGTCAAGTTTTGACAATGCAGATCTATTGCATGGCTCCAACACAAAGCTACCATAATCAAAATAACTTCTTATTATTGCGTTGTACAGAAGCTTTTGACAATATGGGTGGGAACCCCACCTCACACCCGAGAGAGCACGAAGGATGTTTATGTTTTTTTCCGCTTTTTGGCAGATGTAATTTAGGTGAGATATGCCAGATAATTTGGAGTCAAGAATAATACCTAAAAACTTCGCCTTATCCTGAGTTGCAATGCAACCGGTTGGTCGTCAATTAATATACAGATATTCGGCACCTGTTTCTTACGCGTAAAAATGACGACATTGCTTTTTTCTGCAGAGAGAGAGAGACCGTGGTCATTGAGCCAGTTGTTAAGATAATGCAAGGCAGAATTAAGGGAATAAGTACTTTCTGACAGAACTTTAGATGAAGAATATAGAGCAATGTCGTCGGCATATTGCAGTATCTTGCAGAAACTGTTTACCGAAGTGTGGAGGTCGGCGGTATATAAACTATAAAGAAGCGGGCTCAATACCGAACCTTGTGGAAGACCCTTCCATACAAAGTAAGGGGGTACTAGGTCACCTTTACTACGGATATGAATAGAGCGGCCCATGAACATATTGCATATAATGTTGGTAATCCTCTCAGGGATACTCAGATTAAGCATTTTCTGCCTGAGTATTGGAAGATCAACGTTATCATAGGCTGCTTTAATGTCCAGGAAAACGCCAACCAAATGTTCGCCGCGAGAGAAGGCCACTCGGATCTCAGAGGTCAGGATGGCCAGGCTATCGACTGTACCCATGCCCTTTCGAAAACCAAATTGGGTATTAGATAATGCGTTTCGGTTTTCCAAAATCCATTCAAGTCTGTTTTTGACTAAATGCTCCATAATTTTTGCAAGTACAGATGACAGGGCGATTGGTCTGTATGAGTTCGGATCAGCAGGGTCTTTGGCGGGTTTTAAAATCGGTACAATAATTTGAGACTTCCAGCTGTCCGGTATTTTACCTGATAGAAATATTTTATTAATAATATTTTTAGTGCCGTGTGGTGCCGGTACAGTAGAATAGCACCACCCCATATCCTCCCGTGGGTATCGTAGAAGGCGATTAAGGGATTTTTACATAGGAAAGATCTCCTCCGGGCGAGATAGGCGTCGTTAGCATTGGGCTGCTACCTATCTAGGAGAAGGAAAACTCCAAATTAAAACCCGATCCTGCTTAATGGACCATGCGAGCACCATTTAAAAAGTTTATACCCCAGGAGGGTACTGGCAATGCCAGAGAATCCCTCCCCAGGCCTAGCCTGGGCAGCCCTTCGTACTCTGGGGGGGGCAAAATAGTGCGCGTATGTTCCGATCCCTCCGGGGATCGGAACGGTGGCGATGCCGTTTGCCACGCGTCACGCTGTGTTCGCAGGGGGGTTGGCAAAAAGCGGGCCGCTGAAAGCCGCCTTGCTACGATGAATGTTTGTGGAGGGATGGAACATAAATTAGATGAGGTATGTATGATGATGAAAGAGAGAAAGCTGGATGTTCTATGTGTGACTGAGACGAAGAAAAAAGGGGTGAGTACGTCCACACACGGAACCTTGACGGCATTGTGGTCCGGAGTTCCGGTATCCGAGCACGGTCGTCAGGGAGTCGGTATCGTACTCACAGAGCGAATGGCTGAATGTATGCAAGAGCATGAATGTGTGAGCCCAAGACTTCTCTGGGTGAGACTCAAGGTAGGTCTCACCCGTTTATTCGTAATTGGGGCTTATGCCCCAGATACGAATAAATCGAAAAAAGAAAGGGAGGAGTTTTGGGAAAGTTTGCATGAGGTTTCAACAAAATGCAAGGAGAATGAAAGGATTATTTTGCTAGGCGATTTTAATGGTTGGACAGGCGTGCAAAGGGATGGTTATGAATCGGTACTGGGTAAGTATGGTGATGAGCGAGTGAACGAGAATGGCAAATGCCTTCTCAATGTATGTTTGGCCAAGAATCTCTGCGTGACAAACACTTTGTTTGATCACAAAGAGATTCATCAGTATACGTGGAGACGGCAGAATGAGAAGTCTATGATAGACTTGATGATTGTGGATGAACGGTTGCGTAACAAAGTTGTAGATACCAGAGCATTTCGAGGAGTTAGCGTAGGTTCAGATCACTACTTAGTGGTAACACGAGTAAGGGGTCTGTTCACACGTTGGCGCCATCGTGTTCCCGTACCTACCACTGCGTTAGAGAGGATAAAAGTAGAGAAACTGAATGACGAAGTTATACAAGATGAGTACGTAAGAAAGCTGAAAGATTGTTTTGAATGTGTTAATAAGATGAAAGACAGTGAAGTTGAGAATAATGTAAATAATGTATGGGAGATTATGAAGAATGGAATGGTCAAATCGGCCACTGAAGTATGTGGTGTAGTAAAAAGAAGGAAACGCAAGAATGAACGACCGGAATGGTGGGATAGAGAGGTAGATGATGTAGTGAAAGAGAAGAAAAAGTGTTGGTTGGATTTTGTAGCTGTAGATCCAGGACAAGATCTAAGCGACAGAAAGAAAAAAGAGTATAATAGATCAAAGAAAAGAGTGAAAGACGTTGTGGCTAGAAAGAAAGATTTACTGAATGAAAAGTATGACAGGAGTTTCTCTGACAACTTCCAGTCGAATATTAAACTCTTTTGGAGCTTGATTAATTCGGCTCGGGGGAAATCGGAGAAAACTAAATTAAACGCGGTGAGGGATGAGTCTGGAGACTTAATATGTGAGGAAGAAAAAATGCTTGATAGATGGAAAACTTATTTTGAAAGCTTGTTTGAATGCGAAGATATTTGTCGTGAGCCAGAAAGCATGAGTAAAGAGGCAAGTAGCAAAGATGAAAGGGTGATTAGTATGAGTGAAATCATGAAAGCTTTAAAAAGTATGAAAGCGGGAAAGTCAGCAGGTTGTGATAGAGTGTCGATAGAAATGCTGAGGAGAGGAGATGGCCTGGTGGGTAGTCTGTTGTACCGTCTTTTCAATGCATGTTGGAGTAGCGGCCGAGTCCCAGAAGATTGGGTCAAGGCCGTTATCGTCCCTCTGTATAAAGGAAAGGGGTCACAGCAAGACTGCAAAAACTACCGCTGTATCAGCCTCCTTAGTGTTGTCGGCAAAGTATATGCGAAGATTTTAATTGAAAGGGTATTGAATGTTACGAATGACAAAATCTGGGATGTACAAGCGGGATTTCGAAAGGGAATGGGATGTACGGATCAGGTCTTTTCACTACGGTCCATCACAGAAAAGTTCTTGGCTGTGAACCAAAAGGTTTTCTGTGCTTTTGTGGACCTGGAAAAGGCCTATGATAGGGTAGATAGAAAGGAGTTGTGGACGGTGCTGTCTATGTATGGAGTGAGCAGCAACCTGGTGCAGGCTTTGAGGTCCCTTTATGAGGGCTCCAGAGCCTGTGTCAGGATCAATGGGGCATACTCGGCCTGGTTTAATATCTCTAAAGGTGTTAGACAGGGCTGTGTTGCCTCACCATGGCTGTTCAATCTATTCATGGACAGTTGTATGTGGGATTTGAAAGAGTATGATAAGGGTTTGCGTATGCAAGAGTTGCTAATCAAATGCCTCTTATATGCCGATGATCAAGTTATACTTGCCCCATCGGTACTTGAGTTGCAAGAGATGGTGACAGTAATGAATGAGGGATTTAAGAAAAAGGGGATGAAAGTAAATGTTGCCAAGACCAAGGTCATGGTGATAGAGAAGGATGAGGAGATGACTGAGTGCGTGATAAATATAAATGGTGAATTAGTAGAACAAGTGAGCGAATTTGTGTACCTGGGAAGTATGTTTACAAGAGATGGTAAGTGTGAGAAGGATATCGAGAGGAGGGTGAATGCGGGGAATCAAATTAATGGGGCCCTGCACTCCTTTGTGAGCAGACAGGGCGTTTCACAAAAAGCCCGGCTGGCTGTTCACAATGGAGTGCTAGCCCCTACCCTGATGTATGGTAGTGAATGTTGGGTGTGGCAGGACAAGCATGTTAGTCGTGTAAATGCAGTTGAAATGCGTTCTTTGCGTAGTATGTGTGGTGTGAAACTGATTGATAGAGTTAGAAATGAAAAAATCAGAGAGAAATGTGGAATGAAAGAAGATGTAGTGACTAAGATTGAAAAGGGCATGCTTCGATGGTTCGGTCATTTGGAAAGGATGGATGAAAGAAGATTGACGAAAGAGATATACAGATCGAAAGTGAGTGGAAGGGTCGGAAGGGGCCGCCCTAGGCGTACTTTTTCGAATCAAATCGGAGAAATACTGGAAAAGGGCCGAATCTTAAGTACCCGAAACCGACGTGCGTGCATGACTCGATGTATGAATGTTGAAGAAGCGAAAGAAATTTGTCAAGATCGTAGCAAGTGGAAAGAAGTGGTCTCTGCCTACCCCTCTGGGAAACAGGCGTGATTTAATGTATGTATGTAATATTTAAAAAAAACGATTTAATAGTTTTTGACGATTGAGTGATGAAAGAATATGGGATACTATCTATGCCAGGAGAGGAGTCTCTGAGATGGTCAAGAGCACAAGATAATTCCTCATAGCTAAAGATGTTATTCATCCTTTCCTGTGAACACTGAGCAGAACTGTAATCACCCATTCCGTCATGGGTTGGGACAAAAGGGGGAGCTAGTTTGGAGGAAAATTCTTCAAGCCAAGATGTCAGATTACAGCTAATGTTGTTGTTGACTTGGGAGCACCGAAACGCTTTAATTTTTTTCCATACCAGAGCTGAAGGGGTTCCAGGGGATAATGATTCGCAAAAGGAGCGCCAACCAGAGAACTTCTTCTTTTTCAGCAGTCTACTACATTTAGCTGATACATTTTGGAATGAGAGATAATTTTCAAGGGTGAGATCTACCGAAAACAGCAATTCAGCCTGTTTGCGCTCCTTAACGATGGCGGTGCATTCTGCGTCCCACCATGCTGGAGAGGGCATCTTGTCAAGAGCACGAGTCTTTGCTGGAATGGCGTTATCAGCCGCGGATAAGAGTGCTGCGGTGAACAAGAAGTATACTGTTGTAAAGTTTTGATCGTCAACGGTAGACAGTTCATCTATTAATTCTATCATGAAATTGTTGAATATTTCCCAGTCGGCAAGAGGTAGCCTATATTTTAACAGTGGAGCTGTTGGGGTGGCAAGGGAGTTAAAAAGGGATATTAATATGGGAAGATGGTCACTGCTCAAAGAGTGAGGAAGAACTGTCCAGGACAAGGAGGAAACTAAATTAGGGGAGGAAAGCGTTAAGTCTGGAACACTCATGTTCTGTACAGGAGATGACCGGCGGGTAGGTGTACCGTCATTTAAGACGCAAAGATTAACGTTATCTAAAAGATCTAAGAAAAATGGTGAAACTGAGTCACAACAGTGAGAACCCCACATCGTATGACGGCAGTTTAAAATCACCTTGGACAATAATAGGTGTAGGGACTAGGGAGGGAGGGGGGAGAGAATGGAATAGAGTTCTTGAATCAAGACAGAATTGGGATAAGTAATATAAATTGAGACAAAAGTGATATTGAGAACACGGATTGCAACAATATTAATCCCTGTTGAATGAGGAGTTTCAAGAACGGTGTACGGTATTATGTCTGAAAATTTGGACAGCAAATTGTAGCATTTTTGTTATTAATTCTGCCAGATTATCATTCTGGCCAGTTTGATCCAAATTACGCAGCGCACAGCCATTGGGTTGGGAAGATTGTGGTGTGGATGTGATATTTCTAAGTACTTCCATATTATATGTTTTTCTTAGAGCAGGCCTAGGACGTCGTTCAGAGAAAAACGTTTTGCGGTATGACTGAGATACAGACCCAAACATAGAAGGCGAGTTCAGGGGGATGGGGATAGAGGAGACGCATACACAGGACTACCTTGACTCAAGGGAATAGTTTTAGTTGTATCTGCATAAGAGGTACGAACAGGGCGAAACCTTCTGGCCGCTTCAACATATTCAACATTTTCTTCAGACATGACCATTTTAATTGACCTCTGACGAGAGTACTCTGGGCATTTATGGTCTGTAGCAGTATGGGGGCCTGAACAAAACAGGCACGACACTTGAGAGTCTGGTACAGAGCATTCTGCTGAGGTATGATTTTGGGCACAGCGAGCACATCTGGGGTTTGATCTTTGACATGACCGAATCGACAACATTTGTGGCATTGAATGATAGGTAGTTTGTATATGTCTACCAAAATAGACATGTTGTATATAAAAATACGTTCTGGTAAATTTTGACCTAAAAATGTTAGAACCACAGTGGAAGACGGTTCCCACACTGGTTTACCTTCAATATACTTTTTTTTATTTAACCGCCTAGCTTTTATGGCTGCTCCAGACCCTGTTGGGCACTCGACAGCCTCTAAGAGTTCTTCCAAGGTCCAGTCTAAAGGAATCTGTCTCACTACCCCCATGCGCGATACCTGAAATCTGGGAATAACTGCAGATAAATTGTTAACTGTCAATAATGGGTTTTCAACAAAGGAGTTTGCTTCTTGCGCAGAGGCAAAGTAAATGCTCAACTTGTTTTTACCTATACTTTTTAATTCCTTACACTTTAGCGTTGTAAATAATTTGCGCGATCTTTAAACCACGCATACGGCTGGTTGTTAATGTTGAATCACTCTGTACGGGTCACGTGTACCAAAAATGGTCCCGAATCATTTTCAGTATACTTTAAATCTGATCCATTCTCATACCCTGGTCGAGTAAACGTATGCTGTACAGAAGCACCTAGTGCTGAAGCTGTTTTTTTGGCTTGTGTTTCATGAAACACAAGCCAAAAAAACAGCTTCAGCACTAGATGCACTAATCTGAGTGAACACTTCAGCTGAACGTTTAGCACCAGGTTTGATTGAAGCACACGCAGCTTCATCTCGGCCCCTATCAGGAGGGTCATCCTCCTCTATAGACGACATCACAAGACTACACAAATAACACTCACCTGTTAAATATTATATTGTAACCACCACAAACACAAATATTAGACCCTCAATTGATAGTTACTAAAAAAAAGAACGCAATTCGAACCCGGGCACGTGTGTCAATGAACACCCACCATCAAGGAACAACATTCAATAGAAATAACAATGAAGGTTGTCAGTTGTCAGATATTTTAAACGGGTTCAAATACCTTCAGAAGTTGTGTTATGGTTGTACTGTAGATAAGAGTACATATGTTTTATGTCAAGTTCAGAGAATTGGGTGAAATTTCCTCGCAAGCGATGTGTAAAGCTGAAATACAAAGTAACCTAATCAACATTATAAAAAGATCATATTTTTTGGAAGTTTTTAGGAAGTTTTGTTGCATAGACTATATATTTTATATACAAATACTTACAACAAGTTTTTGTCAAAAATTTAATTTTTGGGACAAGCTTTTGTTGCCGACTATACTTTTTTTGCACAGTCGTCATCTACTCGTCAAGACGATTCTAACGAGCCCTAATACGACGAGCCTCCCTAAGGGTCTCCCCAGACCTATCGACGCCGAATCGGCTTGAGCCGGTAAGAAAATATTTTATGTCCATGCAATAAGAGCGAAAACGACGTCGCTCCGCTCGACTCGGCTCGGCTCGGCGCGTTGCGAACGGAACGACGACCTTTTCGCTCTATTTGCATGGACATAAAACTTTTTCTTACCGGCTCAAGCCGATTCGGCGTCGATGGGTCTGGGGAGACCCTAAGTCTCCATCATCAGACTAGCTCGACGGACGAACGGTGTATGCAAATTTTCAGCTTCATCGGAAACCTGGAAGTGGGTCAAATTTAACTAGCAAGATTTGACCCGTACATACATATATACATACATTGCAGTAAAATAAAAGCTTGTAAAAATCAGCTATATAAACCGTGTGTTTACAACCCTTTCCAGTATTTTGGACTATTCCCGAAATTGGTCTGTAATTAACTCATTACTCTTACGCATTTGTGGACTGACGTCACAGCTGCGCCCTTCCAGGCGTCCGGGAAAATAATCTCGACCAGACTAATATTACAAATGAATGCAAGAGGTACATACAATATATGATATGGCTTTTAATATTTTCAAGTGTGTTTATGACCCTATGTATGTTTATCTAGTCCGGGAGCACTACGTGATCTTAAATAGTTTTACTATCAGTCTCGTAATCTCATAGATTCGTCCGTAGGTTGCATAATAGACCGGGAGATACTGGCAGAATTAATAACAAAAATGCTACAATTTGCTGTCCAAATTTTCAGACATAATACCGTACACCGTTCTTGAAACTCCTCATTCAACAGGGATTAATATTGTTGCAATCCGGGTTCTCAATATCACTTTTGTCTCAATTTATATTCCTTATCCCAATTCTGTCTTGATTAAAGAACTCTATTCCATTCTCTCCCCCCTCCTAGGGAGTGCAGTGCAGGGGGGGGGGAGGGCCCTACACCTATTATTGTCCAAGGTGATTTTAACTGCCGTCATACGATGGAAGCAAGACTCAAGAGGTAATGCTTTAGTTCGTATTTTCTTTTCTATGATTGTTTTGATATTTTCAGCCAGTGTGTTTGAAATAAACAACAATAATCGGAGAGTATCACAAACCTTTACAAACAACGCAATCCCGAATGCGAACTTTGTGATCAGGTCACGAGGTTTTGTTTATTTGCAAATACGGTACCTACATGGCCAATGTCAAGTTGTCAAGTAAAAAAGTCTTGAATAAATCACAATATTACAATGGACGGAATAAATTACTATTGCCTGAATTGCGTTTACGTTACAGGGAGATGATATTTCTTACCTACTCTGAAGCAAGAGGAAAAGTAAGCCGAAATTTAAACCTTAAACGACAACATATCACGGGCCTCATCAGTCTCATCACCCATCAGTGACTAGCCGAGTCGTTGTCAAAATTTTGTACTTATAAAAGCGTGCGGGATAACCAGGGCAGCAGCTTGCACAGCACAATGCCAAAGTTTAACTATATTCTATATTATCGACAGAACGGCATTTTCTAACTCTTTAACAGAACGCCCCAGTACCGGCGCCAGAGGAGTTGTTTGGCATTTACCATGAAAACTGTAGGTACAAGATCAACTGAATGAACATACTTACACATCAAAAAAGTAGGCCATACTAGCCAGAGATTACCCAGAGTCATTTAAATAATTGTGCTCATTCTATGGACTTAATAAACAAGTTGATCCTTTTCTTGTTGTTACTAATTTTATTTACGTAGTTGTTTACGCTTTACAAGTTGTTTTGTTTGTTGTTTTCTAAATGTACTTTTTACTTTTATTTAAATGATAAATAATTTAATTCTTATCATTATCAAGTATTAGGTGTAATTACTAACGTGATCTCTGAACACAAACGGCTCCTTTTATTAACGTTTGTGTGACAAGCGTTTGCGTTCGTTCCACAATCAACGAAGTATTCCGACTAGACACGATCTGTAGGTGTTTATGTACAGTCGCGAACCGGGATTGTTGAGCCACTTACGCATGTTTCTAATTTGGCTATGCAATGCAAATCGAATAGCTGTCAGCCAGTCGTTGACATTGGTTATTGAATACACGGCTAAATTACGAACAATGGCAAGAGGCTGAACAATCCCGGTTCGTGACTGTACATTGCTGGTGCAATTGACTTTGTTAGAGAATAAGAAGTTTTTTTTTTAACTGAAACTACTTGGACATGTTTACTGATAACTTAAACGAACCATATTTTAATTTATTGTTCCTGTTACGGGACAAACCCCGTATTACATTATAGCAAAGAACCCCACAATAGGTACTAACATATGAAAATATATATCCATCCCATTCCTTATGTACACCACGACACGCCTCCCGATTGGTTTATAAACTAAGTAAGTACCTACTTAACTAAGTTTAGTGGTGATGTATTTAATGATATTTTGCCTCTGAATTTTATACTAAATGTCTACCTATTTGGAATGTTAATGGCGTGGCATTATAAGTGATGTCGTGTACTTTTAAACAAAAAAATTAAGGGGGCAATGTATTTTTTTCAAGGGAATTTTGTGACGGTATTTAAATACACCGTGTTTTTTTGATATACGATAACTTTAAGGGAACCTTATTTAGGTCAAATAAAGTTAATTTCCCGAAGACAGACAAATGATAACTCTTACGGTTTTAAAGATATTTAATTTTTAAATTAAATCAGTTAATCTCGTGGAACTGTAAAAGGCTCTTAATTGTGTGTGTATGTCACGCTAACGTTGACGTATTTGACACTGACTATTAGTTAACTCTAAAAGCCCTTTTAGAATGACCAAAGATACATTTAATTACTTTGTTCTAATCATACTTATTTTTTTTGCAATATTTAAAAATCGAATCTACCGCTTACTTTCTATGGATATTCTACCTAGGAATATGCCGAAGTTATCGTAAATAAAATAAAAAACACGTTGTATATTCAAATTGTGTTATATTTTCTCGCATTGTTGGAGAAAAGTACTACCTATTTATACTAGCTAGCCTCGGCGGCTTTAACTGCGTCTCGGCCGCGCTAACTCATACTCGTCCCGCAACGGCCTCTTTCCCGGTCTCTCCAGTAATGTACTATTTCTTATTCAGTTATATAACATTTTCTTTATTGCTTTGGTTCAGGCGTATCGGCAGCGAGTGTCATCGTCGGTGCAGATCGCGAGGATCGCGGCGCTGACCGTGGTGGCCGCGTCCTTCATCCTGGGCTCCTTCATCCTGGCGTCGAGCTGGATCGCCGCGCGCTCCTCCTGCCACCAGCTGGAGCAGCTGGATGCCATGCTGGACAAAGAGCTCGCACTCGAGGGAAGAGCGTACGGAAACGACGGACTTATAGCGGTAAGTACACTTAGATAATTGAGAGTTTCATCATCAATAGTTTCTGCTTAAGTATATATATCACACCCATATCATATGTTCGAGAACTTCTTTTAAGTAAAGATTTGTCTGTGCCAGTAGACCCCGCTCTCCTATAGCAAAATGGTTTAAACAGTAATAAATTCAAGGACTAACGATTCCGGTTTGAAGAATCACACTTGTGGTCGCATAAGAAATATTAAATAGCGTGACTAATTCTTGCATCTCATCTACATTGAGTGTTTGTATTCAAAGGATGTGACAAAGCGAATACTGAGAGGCGTATGTCGCTTTGTCGTTAGTGTTCAGCCTTGGAAGTCGCCGCCTCGCCGCTTACAAGCTTTTTTAGGACGCCTTTTATCGCATCTAGATCGTTCACAAAACTTGCGAGGTAAATGTTTACTTTGATTGCGGCGACGCTTCATAAGGTACCTATGACAGAATTATTTACTTTTTGTGTCAGTAACGATGTGATTGCCGGAGTTGTTATATAATAGTTGCGAGTCTGTCACAGGCGGTGCGAAGGTACTATACATGAGTACACATCAACAAATACCTACTCACTCACCTCCTGATTGCGTTTGCGCGGAGACGGCCGAGCCGCAGCGAGCGTCGTCGCCGCGACTGGCTCACCTTGAATCTCTTCTCGAGTGTTACGCAAAGATGCGATTCCAAACAAAGTTTTTTAGAATTTATTCCATTGATGTTGCAGGATGATAATAAGTTCATTATTCAAATTAGCACCTACACATGCATTATCCATAATAGGCTCATTGTTTGTAACTTGATTCTAATATGGAAGCGGAATAGAGTTCTAGACTTCTTTTATGTACGCGGTCGGTATTAGCTATAAATATATCGTGTAAAGCTGCTTTAATGTATGTTAACACCGCTTGGCAATGACATTTGTTCGGCGAGGAAATCGAAGTCGCTATTAGATTGCACGCTGCACGCCTTAGAGAATTTAGAACAGGAGGCGCCTTACGCAGACTTTCCCCTCTGCCGAGGTATAAGATCAAATGATCTTGTGCGTTTATATTAACAGCTGTTTTTATTCGATACTCACATGACCAAAGTCGTTTTCGATGAGTCAAGACCTCCAGGGAAAATGCCTTGTTGTGCCGTGTTTTATTGCAAAAACCGATCAAATATTTCATGTTTGCAGAAAGATGGAATTACATTTCACATGTAAGTATGTTTCACCGTGGATTTTGATTATAATTAAGCATTTTATGTATATTTACATCGCACGAAACAAACATCGATTCTCTAATCGATTTTAAAACTTTCAGTGTAATATTCGTTTTATAGTTAATGCGTACTCCCCACGAGACTCGGAACAACTTCATGCTATATTGAACCTTAAAAGAGTAGCCGTAAAATCAATTATCATTCACTTGATTTAAATATGTCTGTTTGCGTACAGTCTTGTGTCTGTGTTTGTTGACCACGTCGAATAGTCCGGGCGAACGCTGCAAATTAACTTACCCCATCGAGTTATAGGAAAATACCGCCTTCCACGAAAAGAACACCTATAAATTTTAGGTAAAAAAAAATATTTTCCGGGGCACAGCTGGGGAGGGGGGGGGGGGGGGGTAATTCGCAGTGAAACGATATATGGTCCACTGGTTCTTTTTGTGGAACTTGGTATTTTCCTATAAGTCCTATAACTCGATGGGGTGAGCAAATTTACAGTGATGCCCCGATGTCTTGAATTAATGCGTACTCCTCACGAGACTCGGAACTATAGGGTCGCGATACATTTAAAACTAGTTTATATCGATAAAAAAGGTTAAGAATGCTTATAGCATTAAGTCAACCTATATTTAAATAAATACAATTAACAATTGCAACAGAAAATTAAATCACAAAAAGCGAAAAAAAATGTTTGAACAATAAATAAAACCACCACAACACTTAACAGCGTTAAATAATGACCGGTCACCTTAGCCTCGTAAGGCCCACGTCAAATTTCGTTAGTCCGAAAAAGAATCTTGTGTCAGTCGACTAAAGTCAAAAGTCACCTTGACACATGTCCTAGATTTAGGACGTTGGGCGTTACGAGGATAAAATTGCCTATTTAGTGCCTTATGACATAAAAAATATCGAATTCGATGACAAGAATCAGATTAGGTACAGTCGGGGTAAGAAAAAGTTCGTCGCTTTTGGACCTTAATAGTATCGAAATAGAGTTAAAAAGTGACGAACCTTTTCTTACCTCGACTATACATTGCTATTGTGCATTTGACACCAGCTTGGATAAATTTCATGTCATTAGGCACCGAATATGCAATTCTAAGGTGACCGGTCATTATTTAACGCTGTTGAGTAGATTTTCGGCGGTGGTTTTATTTAAAAAAAATATTAGCTTCTCTTGTCACTACCTAACAAAACAATGTAATAAAAACTTGGAAGTCGATTTTAACAGACCTTCTTCTGATGGTCGAATTTTGCATACTTATGTACTTTCGACTCGCTGGTTGGATTTTGAAAACAGATGACTGTAAAGAAAGTAAAGTCGGTAACAGAGGATTGTCCCAAAAAAAAAATTGTTTCTAAAAATCTTTTTAAATTATTATTTTGTAAAATGTTGCATTTATAACTTGCTAAATTACGCATGAAAGGCTGAAGGATTTAAATGAAATTCAGAATACGGATTATCATATAGGATACGTCCTTTTTCTCCCGGTTTTTTTTAAAGAATGAAGCTCAATATTAAATGTCAATAATAATTTTGCAGGTTGTATGTATATATATTGTTGTAACAGCGCTGTGTAGACCTGTCTCACAGCATAAGCTGAGTTTTGAACCTTTTGCCAGAACTTTTGTAGACATTGTTAAGACTGTTGTAGTTTTGTAGTTTAAGTATCTATCTTAAGGAATAATTTGTAAAACTACTGTGCTGAGAGGGCAATCAATCTTTTTCTGTTTCTGTTTCTATTATCGTACTTATCTTGTAACTTTAGCTGCGCGTTGGTCGTCAAAACAGGTCTTTGTAAAACTGAAGAGTACCTAACTCAGCCTTATGTCGAACAGAGATCGTAGAACAAACGAAAGCTCGTCAATTCATAACTTTTCGTCGAACTCACGGCCGATTTGTTTTGGTGAGCATCAAAATCTTGTTCATCTATTTGTTTGTAATCTTAGTAGAATTAAACTATAGTATTTATAGTAGGTTCTCTGATCACTTACTGAATAAATGTCTTTTGTTCCATCTTATACGCTGGTAAAACTGAATATACATTTTATTATTATTTCTTAAAATGGTATTCTTTACCTTATGATATAATAATTTACAATATATTAATATATAATGAATGGCGCATATTTGGTTAATCTCGTGTAGTAAAGTGCTGCCATCTATATCACAACCTTAGAAATTATCGATATCGACAAAGTAGATATGCATCTCATCTCTAATAATCGTTTGATATTCGGTAAGATAATGCACACATCTTTATTTTAAAATTGTGTAAGCACATGTTGGTAATAAAAAAATGTGCATGAGTGCGTAATTTTAAGCTAGTATTTTGGTTTTTTAGTGGTGTAGGTGTGTAGCAATGAGAGCGAATTTTGCATTTGTGTTGAGTATTGTGTATGTAGTGTTACCTCACCTCCCCCAAAAAGTGACAGACTTTTGTGCTTAGGAAATTGTATCAATGCGTGCTCCAGTTCTAAATTCTCTAAGCTGCACGCAGACACGGCGAGCGACTCCACGCGAGAGAATCACTTCAGTGGACAAAAGATGTGACGCGGTAAAGGGACTCTTACGCAACCGACCAGTGTTTGGACATTAGGTACACTACTTTCATTTTTCAAACCGCTTGTTTGTACGGCGCTCGATTCCATTGAAACCAAAACACATTAAGCTTACAAATAATCTCAAACCAGCTCTGTTTGAATATTAACTTGGAGTAAAAAGTACCCATCTGCTTCTGGGATTGCATCATCGTAACCGGGTGCAGCGAAGTGAAGTTAGTCAAAGGTCATGTCAAGCTTAATAAGGCTTTACGGAATTAATGGCTGCAGGTTATTATGTATCTAACTTCGTGTCGGGGACATTGAAGCGAAAGTTGCGGCCGGCTGGTCATTGAACCCTGGTCGCGAATCGCGGATGCATCATCGACCAAATGGTGTTCCTTGTGCATTTCGAATATAACACTTACTCTTTTTGTATGTATGCATGTGCGTCATTGTGAAAGTACAATTATTTACAAGAGCTTGACCAGTTAAATATGAGAGTTAGTACTACTCATAATATGTATGTAGTTACTTGTACTTATTCTAGTCAAGTATCCTAACATAAAGAATTTTACGCTGCATATATATTTTTGGCTTGTTTATTGGATACGAGTAGTGGACGTGTCATCGGGTAAAATATTTTTTTCTCGAAACGTGATCGTTTTTTTTTAACTTGGAGGTACTAAACATTCCATTATGACATATTATGACGAAAGTATTATAGCAAATGACTTTAGGACAAACGATACTATGGCAAAAGAAGGAACCCCGTAACAATGACTTCCGTAAGGTCTTAGCAAGCTTTTTTGCCATCCATCCAAGACATTAGGAGCAGATTAGGAGTCTTTTTAGTGTCTCAGTAGTGCATGTCAAAACATATTTCAATGCAATTGTAATAATTATGTCTTTTCAAGCTAATGCTATACCTGATTTAGTACAAGAGAGGACAGTTATTTCTCTCAAAAGGCATGGTGTTTCACGACATTTGTATGCGCGGTAACAGCCCCGCATTGAGTCGCAATGTGTTGCTCTCGTTACAGTTATCCGCTCATAAATTAATATTGTTCTCAAATTTTTAAAAGACTGGCCGTACTTTCTTTTCGTCTTGTATTGTTCGTAACTCGTAAGTAAGAACGATGTAAGCGTTCACACTTATTGTCATGCTAAGTGCCGGCTAACTTGAGCGCGCGTCAAGCTGCTGCGTTTCGTGAATTTTGTTTAGACCTACCACCAATTTTTTTTTTCTTATTTTGCTGTATAAGTATTATTAAGTGAACTTTAGGTTTTATAAGTTTGTATTTTAATCTTCTCTATAATCCATACGTTGCCTGGTACGCATAGGTTAGTATTTTTAGAAGTGCTAAGTACCTAGTACCATGTTCTCAATTATTGTTTTTCGGGTTAGTTTCATTAATATGATAATATGTCATGATGACATACTTTGAGCTGTCTTAGACACTCCCCCATTCTGAACTCTGGACTGGACCAAATACTAGGAATACAGAGTTCAACAAAAACTTGTAGTGAACTGTGATATGAAACAGTAATGGTGTCATGAATACTTAGAAACACAATAAATTTCATTGCAAAAGGTATTAATACTAATATAAATGTACGTACACTATTTATGTTGCGGGCTTATTTGAGTTGATTATTGTAAACCAACATTTTACTAACAAACAGTTAAAATTAGGATATGTACATGAGGCCGGAGCGGTTTGTTAGGCGACGACGAGTGGATCGAGGATTTTATTATTGTAAACTATTGGCGTGGTTCTAGGTTGGACGTCACTTATTTGTTACGCTTTGAAGACGGGGGTGTAATCGTTCGCTCGCAATGGTTCTGTTATACGGCTTTCTTTCTGCCATGACAATAAACGAGCTGTGCATAACACCCGCATACATATTCACATTCAGTAATCCACGTAGGTATTCTATTTTTCTGAAATTAAAACATATTTAACTCATAATATTTTGTAGTTGATAACGTCGGAACGCAAACATTAGAGAACCGTAAAGTCCTTGATTCACCCGCCATGACCAATGCATTGAGAATTAACACGTAGTTCTGTTGAGTAGTACAAGGTAACTTTTCGGTTGGCTAGAGCGTCGCGAGCGGTTCATGATAAATTAACGCGGGCCATTCCTAAAGAGGATGCGTTGCTAACGTCTTGGGGCTGGGGTCAACTCTAAACCGAGAACCGTAAAACCAGCTGACCGTGTTATATATTGGCTAATTGAGATATAATTTAATTAAAATGTACTCGAGCAACCAAGGTTAAAATGTTAAATATTAAATTTGAAATGGCGTAGTACGTATTTGACCATCGCAACTTCAAAACAATGACATAGTGGAATGTCACGAAATTATTTGCACGTGTGTAGGCAGGATGGCGAGCGGAAGCGGGCGATTTTCCGCTCGCGCGCACCACAATGATCTTCAGCCACATCCGTCCACCGCGGCCCATGCGATGCAGTCATCTAGCTAATTAATGACTTGGTACACGCTGAGAGTAACAAGTGCTTCAATGATTGTATAGTCTTCAATGATACGATCACGGAACACCTTAGAACACGCTATGCAGGTATAAATCGAAGATCATTTTTTAGGGATAAATCGCAAAAGGCTCCATATATTATGGTAACTAAAGCCATGTTTAAGCATAAAGCATGTCAGAAAATTTACTTGCTTTTGCTCGTAACCCCTTAATGGGACGCATCAGGATTGGATTGTAGAGTTCCAAAAAGGTCATTTAACTTTTTGGTTTGATAATTCGCGTTATCCTCCGTCTACACTTCCTTATTTCTAAAAACGTTGGCAATACCTGCCCCTAAAAATATAAATTGGCGCCATCCTGTATTTTTACAAATTGTGGCTGCTTGGCTTTAATTGCCTCATTAAATTAAGTTTAGTTTAGTCTCTGTTCTGATTTGGATCGGCTTTCTGTGTTTTTTTTGAACTGCGGTTGGGAGATACGACTTTCGCCTTTAATTAACCTTAGTTTTTACTCGACTACGCCCAACCAAAAGAGTCATGAGTTGAGATAGGTATAAAATAACAATAAAATACCTACGCTATGATTTTTTTTATAGGTTTTTAAAAATTGTAAGATGCATGGTTACCACCGCTATTTATATTAAATTATGAAATTTTAAATAAGATTAAAAGCTTGTTATTGGTATCTTTAAGCGTTTCTCCATGCAAGGTGCAATTTCCTCGCGATCACGCAACATTCGAGGCAGACGGCAGCTAAACGCCATAAAATGTTTCGCAAAATCCATCCAGTAAAAGTGTTGTGGGCGGCGCACAATGCGACAATAGCACCAGCAACGTAATCGCCGTTTTCTATCGGTTTGGTTGCGGTGTCGCGCTCGGCTGCGCCGGCGCGGCGCGGCGTCGACGTCGCTCGACGGCTCGGCACTTCATTTTCACACTGCACAAACTAACAGCAACTCGAGGATTAGTCTTTTGCACAATCAGTGAGCGCGACGTGCAAAAGACATTCGCGTGCACAACCGTACCATCCTCAGTGGGATCCTTTGTTTCCAAATTCCCACAACGACAATATATCTTTACCTTATAACGCGGTAATATTTACAATCAATCATGCCAACGAGGCCAAGCGACCTTGCACTTTTCCGATGATTGTTTTTTTAAACGCTTTGCATGATTGCGTAGTCGACTGCGGCGATTACCCAGTGAGAACACCGCAATTGTCGTGAACAATGACAAAGCTCTACGTAGGTAGATGTTCGTCTGTGCTGCGAGAGCTAACCGACGTACATTAAAGTTACGTAGGTTATCTTGCAAAGGCATCCGCCATTTTGTGAAGCGTTTGATGTTTAGTTAGATACTGTGCTAAGGTGAACGGGCGGTGGCCAGTGTTTTTGATTTTTCCTGGTTATGACATTGTCTTTTGTGAAGAATCCGGTTTTTTCAAAGCCAGTCAGTTTTATACACTCACCTAAGTCGGGCGATTTATATTTTTGTTACTAATCACTGCTCCTTATCATAACAGCCGAAAGATGACCGCTGATTTACGCTCCGCGATCACCTAAGGATTGTCACAACACTAACAAACAAACAACCATTCACTGATTCGTTTTAAACTAAAATAAACAACATCAATTGAAAATGACATCAATAATAGTTATCGATGACAGTAATGTGGAATACGAGGGCAGAGTGAAAAGTCTGAAAAAAAATTAACAATTTTTTTTTTTGGTCCAAGTAAATATTTATTTTTCAACGTAGTCCCCATGTAACTCAATACACTTGGTCCATCGCTTTTCTAGCTTTTCGATTCCCTCCGTATAGTACGATTTCTCCAACCCTTCAAAATACGCATTGGTTTCTGCGATGATTTCTTCGTTGGAACCAAATCTTTTTCCACCAAGCCATTTTTTTAAGTTTGGGAAAATAAAATAGTCGCAGGGGGCTAAATCTGGAGAATAAGGCGGATGCGGGAGCAATTCGTAACGCAACTCGTGGATTTTAGCCATAGCAACTGCACAAGTGTGGACCCGTGCGTTGTCTTGGTGAAAATTGATTTTCTTTTTCGCCAAATGGCGTCGTTTTTCCATTAAAACTTCATGAAATCGCTGTAACAAGTTGGCATAATATTCGCCGTTAATCGTTTTACCTTTCTGAAGGTAATCAACATATATTACACCACGAGCATCCCAGAAGACATTAGCCATAACTGTATTCGCCGATAAAACTGCTTTGGCCTTCTTTGGTGCAGGTTCACCTGAAGCAATCCATTGTTTTGACTGCTCCTTGGTTTCTGGTGTATGATGATGAATCCAGGTTTCGTCAACAGTTATGAAACGACGCAAGAAGTCCTTTTCATTACACCTAAACTTCGCCAAACATGCCTCTGACAGGGTCACCCTAGTGCGTTTTTGATCTACTGTGAGCAATCGCGGCACCCAACGGGCGGAGAGCTTCTTCATATCCAAATAAGTGTAAAGGATATTACGAACCCGTTCGTCTGAAATGCTTACAATATCAGCTATCTCACGGACCTTTATTCTTCGGTCGGTCAATACGATGTCATGGATTTTGGTGATCATCTCTGGTGTAGTGACCTCAACTGGGCGTCCGGGTCGGTCGGCGTCAGCAGTGCTTGTACGGCCACAACGAAAATCCGTAAACCACTTGTGGATCATTTTAATCGATGGAGCAGAGTTCCCGTAATATTTGTCTAATTTTTTATGGTATCCGTAATGGTTTTTTTTCGCAAAAAATAATGTTTAATCAGAACACGAAACTCACTTTTCTCCATGTTTGCAAACACCGAAGCGATTGTTTCTTTTTCATAGCTGTCAAAAAAAGACTAGTCGTGTGAACTGGCTGAAAATATACGATTTACCTCCAAAAACGCTGCATTACAAATTGACATTAATGAATTTGTGAAGAAAATACCTTTAATATGATTTTTACCAGACTTCTCACTCTGCCCTCGTATAAGCGCCTGTCAGAGAAACATGAGTGCGAGAACGAGTGGATCCTAAAATAATAATGATGGCGCACTAGCTGCATACTGGTAATGTGGTAATGCCACAGCACTGTAACTCATTTCACTAATCGAGTTTTTTTGCCACCGGGGCTAAGTCATTGTGGGCATTCTTAAAACCATCTCAGAAATAAGTAAGATAATTATATCCCCGGAAGACCTAATCAAACGGGCGCATTCGTTTTTGAGATAATTGATAACATGCAATCATACATACATAAGGATGGAAGTTTGTACATAAGTGCGTACCTAATGTATGTACATGTAAACTGTTTGTTGCACATATGTATGCAATTACAAGATATATTTATTTGTGTTTCGTAAAGTAAAGCTTATGAATTTATAGATAATTCTACGAGTATATTACCAAACAAGCTTTAAAGTTATGGGATCCGAGCCTATGATTAGATCAAGAGTGATATAGCAGACAGAAACCAATAAAAAAAAAAAAAAAACTTATATCTGCGTTCTGTTAGCTTATAACAAAAATGATAGAGTAAAACCTATTTAAGTAGGTACCTCTATACATACTGTGGGGCTTTGAGATTTGAACATTGCAAAAAATCTAAACTGCGGTTTTTTTAGCTCTCCAAATAATAACGAAAAATTAAACACTTTCCATGACCGCGCCAAGGTAAAAAAATAGTTTAAGTTTAATTTATAGGCTATATACTTATGCACAAGAAAATTAAACCTAAACCTATTAAAATAAATTAATAATAGGTAGTAGAAAATATGAATTAAAATGCATTAAGCATTTTTTTGTTCTGTTAGTACTTTCGCTTAGCGTACAAGGTCAATTAATAAGATTCTTTCAAAAAAAAACATTCTTGTGCGGACGACAAATTTTTAATTTTCTAACCTACTGGTAAAATTTCATTTCTTCGACAAAACCTCCTTACAAACATGCCTGTTAATATTTTTCTACAAAGTTAAATTGATAAACGTAATTTATTAAAAAAAAACCTACTCTTTTAATAGTCACTCTTAGTTATCAATGTAATACCCTCATTGCTTTGTAATGTTTTGAACTGGCCGGCTAGTCCAGTAGTTGATCCATCGGAGCAGATTCTGTAATTTTCCGCATGTTTTCCGCGGTATGTAACTCATGCAAAAACCCGTTAAGTCGCTGTTTGATATTCTGCCCGAGATGTGTTTCGACATTCGGGTCTGCGAGTATGGCAAGAGATGAAATATCAGCCGCAAGGACTGTTTTACAACCAAAGTGACTTGGCTGGCAGTCATATCGTAAGTCATAAGTGTCATAACAGAAAATGTTGTAAAAAAACTCAACATTATTTGAGTTTAATGAGTAGTATGCTACATTAAATGAACGGCGTAATTGTAAAACGTTATTTTTAGGAATTCTTGTACCGTAACAATACTTCCTTGACTATACAAACTCAAATCTCTCATCAACGATGCCGCCGCTTAGAAACTTAGTTTCAAAAGAAAAATCTTAATGCTCGGAATATAATAAATAATCGAAAGAAACGAAAACATGAGTTACGCTAAAACTTTCTCATCTGGGACTTGACGTATTAAAGTAACCGGCCCTGAAATATTCCATTTTGCCAAATTAAATCCTTCGAGTGTTATTGTTGAATAAGATCTTGGTTGCAAAATGTCTATTTAATTGTGTACATCGTCTTATAAGTAGAATGCTTTGGTTAAAGATTGGACTTAATTCTATAACGTTTTGTTTGTATAACGCCCAAATAACAAAATGTCCCAGTTGAAAAACGCCAAGCAATGTATGCAGAACGTATTGATAGTAAAACGGCTAGGTAGGCATATCGTCAAAAAAATCCTAATATTTAAGCTAGTTGTTCTCCATGTGGCGTTCGTTATTCCATTCTGTATAGGTATATGTATATGACAATATCAAAGGGTGCAGACAGGCGTGTAAAGCTTGCTTTTTGTTTCTGCTCTTTGTTCTTTATGAGTTTCACCATCATCACCAAACAAACGTCCACTGCTACCTAGCCAACATGAGACAAGGGTAATATTTCTTAATCTAATCTCTTAGTAGGTGCCTTGTAATTTAGTACGACTTTTCATCTAAAGCAATTAGTTTACACCGCCTGCCATTTATTTTTCACTCCCTATTTCAAGGTTCAAGGTTGTCACGAAGATATAGCTATTTTGCGCCAAGACCACCTATTGTGTTTGTTGACATCACGTCAAATATATGTATATGTGCAGAAACCTTATTGTCAGTAGTATTGAGGCGTGTAGATGTACTTGACGTTATATATATTATAGTCTTGTATTTAACTAACTTGTAACTTATAGGTAGTTACCTATAGGTACGTACATATACATTTATCTACTCTCGTACTAGGTAGTATCTAACTAAGTATTTCTATAAGTACCTACCAGGGGGACAAATGTAATTTATTGAACAATTAATTGAACTTATGGATATTAATGCTTTCGTCTGTCCTACCTACTCTTTGTTTAAATTTATATTTAAGGATTGCATCGTTATACAATATTGTATGATATTTTGTTGCAGGACGAGCCCCTGCCCATCGCGAATGCGCACGCGTTGCACGGGGTGCCGCCGCCCGCGGCGCCCGCGCCGGTGGTCGATGCGCCGGCGCGCAGCGCGCCTGCGGCCTCTGCCTTCAGCCAGACCAAGGACGACGCGCTCAATCACGCGGAGTCAAAAGTAGACGAGAACAAACTACAGGTACTTACTTATGTTTGTTTTCTTAGAGCGTCGGTGGCCTAGTGGCTTAGGGGGTCGACACGTGACCGTAAGGGACCGCGAGCTCGAACCTCCGCGGTCACCATGTATCAATGAGTGTTTCTAACTTAAGTACATTACTCGATGCTCTTACGGGGAAGAAAAAACATCGTGAGGAAACATGCACATTCGAACAGCTGCATGTGTAAGAGGGTAATTGTACAAAAGATCCTAAAGAGTCGAAGTGTATCCGAAAGCCCATATCTGTAAGATAAGGTAATGTTTTTTTTTCTTAGTCTGAAAATATCTTGTGCTTCCAAAGCATATAAATGTAAATTGTTGCCCCTTTAAACCACCGGACTAAAATGTGAATTATTTGTTCCACGACGCATTAGTCAATCAATCAATAAAAAGCCAAGGATTAGTTTAGTAATGTGCTCAGTAACAACATTATTAACATTAGGTTCCTTCACGCCTGTCTCCCTATGGGGTCGGCAGAGATTATGGAACGCCAGGTGCACCGAGTTAATCATACAACATTCGTTTCCTCTACATTCATCAATCTCTTCATGCACGTACGGCGGTATCGGGTGCTTTTGATATGGCCCTTCTTCAGTACAGTCAACAGCAAAAGAAACTGATGAAATAGGGTCTCAAAATAGTATATACAATAAATTAAGACAGATGTCTCTGATTATTGTAGTTTAGCATAAGTAAATTAGCTCGTAATGTGTCATAAGTAAGTGACATGCCATTCAAATAGTTAAAGTCATTACTGAGTGTTCCAAATTAAACTGATTTTCAAAAATAGCAATAGTCAGTAATACTACCAAACTATCACATGTAAGTGAATATGAATGTTTGGGCCTTTATGTCTTCTCAAGACCACTCCGGAATACTAGTCAGACGTTCGGTTAACGTCGGGTATACGCGTAAGACAAACACGCGAAACAACTATAACACCTCTCATTTCCGTCAAGGGTTGAAATAAGTTCCTACTACTTCGCTTTGTTTTTTTTTTTGCAACATTTAGAATAAATCCTTTTTTACTGCCGTGATTACCCTAGTTTTCATTTCGAGATTTTGTAATTTTGACTTTATCTTGTCGGACACTTGACAGTCTTGACACTTAGGTAAAATAAATAATTATTATTTTTTGAAATGTTCTGTAAAGAGACAGTTATGGCATCTTTTATGATCATTTTCTTTTGACTAATTAAATATTCAGTTGAAAATGACACTTTGTTATAATCTGTTTTATCTGGGGCGTCATGCTTGAACATGTTTTGAAATGTTAATTTTGATCACTTACTTTTGACGTTGACTGTACATAACTAATCTTATCATTGTGCGTCCGTCTAAGGCGATCCCCTACCGACCTCGTCACTCACTCTCGATCTCCATATTTATTTCATAACTCTTCTTTCATTCATCCTTTCTAAATGACCAAACCATCTTAGCATACCCTTTTCCATCTTAGTCACTACGTCTTCTTTCAATCCACATCGATTCGATCCATCCATCCGATCTCGTTATTTCTCTATCTATCATCCTAACTTCACACATACTTCTCAGAGCTCTCATTTCAAAGGGTCAAAGTGTATCCGAAAGGGCCCATGTGTAAGATAAGATAAAATAAGATAGTTTCCATAAGTTAAATATGAAAAGAAAGGAAAGAATCGTTAGCAAAATTTGCTGACGGCAAGTTAGGATCATGATGCGATAATATTTATTGAATTATAGTTATTGCCAAAGAGCTAACTTTGTTCCGCTTTCTCTAACTTATCTCATTAACACCGTTTAGGGCAACTTAGTTTACGGATTCAAACGGATCCACGAGAGTCAATATTTAATATAAATCTCAATTCTCGCTATGTACAAATAAGTATAATTACTTAGTCTCAACATTCGCAATATAATATTTATGGTTTGCAAACACGCATACGTAACTCTAGATATAAAGTATATTAAAAATGTTCTCGCTTGAAACAACATAGGTACTCTGAATTAATGTAATTTAAATATAACTGTTTAGTTCAGTTTACCATTACAATAACTCTTTTGTGATATACGCCTGTCGCGGCAACCTTATTCCACGCGGGAATGCTACTCAGGGAATTGGTTTTTCACCATCAATTACATTATGCTCTATGAGGTTATCTAGAGTAAGTCGGTTATTTGCCGTTTTGTATTCGTAAAGTACAGCAAATATTTGTCGGTCGTATGACTTTGCCCACGATTTAACGTCATTTCTCAGAAACTAGTTTTCTTTAAATATATTTCTTACGTATTCGAGAATATGAACTACTTGTGTGCAGTCCAACATTGGAAAATCCTCTTAATGATCTATTACTAACTATTAGAGATCGTGATTTGACTAGACTACGTATACCTAGTTCAAGTTGGTTGTGGATCCAACATCTGTTTGCCTATGCCAAGTGAAGGGCGCTCAATCTCGGTAAGAGGAAAGTCTGTTTGAAACACTTCAGTAGTCCAAGCTGGCTTGAAAACCCAGAGCCGCTTCCACAAAGGAGTATAAACACTGCAAACAGCCCGTAAACCGCTATTTAATCATGATTTAATCCATTAGAGGCGTCATTGTGGAGCAAGCTGCGAACGCGATGACGATATTGATGGCGTGTAAATTACAATACCCGTACCGATTATCGGGTTTCAATTACGGGCAGATGTTCGTGCTCTAACAATTTCCATTCACTGCGTCAAGTTAATCTTTTGTGTGTGAATTGAGAGGTTCAGTTAGTGCGCGCTGAAGCGCAATGGTTGCCAAGTGACGTCACCGCTTTCACTCGCCGAGCCTACTACTGCAGCCGCTGCACCGCGAGAAAGCACCGGCAACCGTTTTATTACTTACATAACCAAAATTGACCAATTTTAAGCAATATACCTACGCTTTAATGAGGCTTGACACTTAAGTCTAAGTGAAAAGAAAGCTCACACAGACACACACATTTGCATTATGTCCAATTTAAGTTGGTACGACATTAAATGCCTTAACTAAACATGTCTTGAAAGACCAGGCAATATCATTATCAGGTTATTTTTTTCCAATCACTATTAAATGAAACTGCTTTAACGTCTGAATTATCTTTATACTAATAAATTTGAATGTGTACCAACCTGCTGACGTATATATTCCTCAAGATTTATGAATTCGATACCGGTTTCAGAGTAGCGGCATTAACAAAATAAAATCTTGAAATAACATTTAGGTGATACGGTCACGATTTTTAATTGCTGAACTGCTAAATACTCGTAGCCTTGTCGAAAAAGTGAAGAATTCAGTTTTACGTAATTTTGCGCCGTGATTAAAGTAACGTCATTTCGACAAGGTTCTATTAAAAGTTAAAACCCGTGATTGTTAATACAATCAAATTGAGCCCGATTATTCCAGTGAAGGTTTCACTTTTACAAATTAGGACGCAATCAGTGCTTGGGTCTGCCTAGTAATACGGAATAGGTGCTAGCGAATAAAGGCTGGAATCGGGCAATTCTCTATAGCGATGCATCGCTCAGCAAATACAAAGGGCTCTATCTAAACGCTTAGGTATACCGACACGAGGCCCGGTGTCTGGTGTCCAGGGCAGACGTATTAATTTGTGTGCCAACATAACATGCGATGTGCCTGTACTCTATTGGCTATCCGTAACTTAATAAAATTGCCCTTTTCAAGCTCTGAATGCACTCGTTTTAAGGTAGTTATATCCTAACTCCGATCGACAATCGACAAAGCCGTAAGAATGGAGTTACAAAAACCAGAGCGAAGCAAAGTTAAAACCGATTTATTAGCAATGGTTTACGGAAACCTATTATAAAATTATACGATTGAAATTATAGCACAAAAATCGTAATTTGCCTGTCTCCTAAAAATTTTTCATTTTAATGACTGGCTTGTTTAAACGATAGCATTAAACTCCCCCAGTAATTATCTAGACGAGCGCTTTCAAAGGCTTACAGTAACGACGTACTAAAATACTAAAGATTTGATGGAGTTGACTGGCTGAATGAAACTCGAAGCTGCAAAGCAACATAACGGATGGTTTGGCAGGCTTGGTCGAGCCGTACTCCGATATTGTTATAAGTATTATAACAATTGGGGGCCGGCTGAATTATGATATTATGATCTTATTTAAAACGCGATTAACGTTTACATTTTACGTTACGTATATCACTTGAGTAAACCCACTAATAAAGATAAGTACTCATACGTAACAAAACATTATGTGTATACAAGGAAACAGCATAGGTACGAGTAATTAAAAGTAATACAGTAACAGAAGGCGGTCTCATCGCTGATTAACGGTCTCTTCCAGACAACCTTAGAAAGGATACGGAGTTAAATTGAAACATTTTACACAGTAGGTGGCGCAGACTTCTCGCGAACAATATCGAGAGACTATGTTAGTTATAAACAGAACTATATATTTAATTAAGTTAGGTGTACGTAAAAACGTACCTAACGGCAGAACACTCTTTTGTTACGACAACTCGTGACCTTGTAACGTGGAATAGATGATGCCTCATACACTCCGTTCCGGAATTTGGACCCTTGTTTGTTTTTGTTTACCAATATTGGATTGAAGTACCTATACAACGTAACAGTTGTTGTTGTCTGTTGGATAGTTCGCGAGCCCGGAAACAGCGGTTGTAGTATTTTGAGTACAGGCGATAAGGAAACATTTAACAACATTACAAAACTGCCATGCGTTTACAATGAATTCAAATAAAACCATATTTAACATTATCATCATAATTTACTAGAATTTTGCATACTGCGTCGCAAATAAAGCTGTAACTCCATCGGCAGAGCCATTACAAGCTTACGTAAATTGAAACAACGCCGACCAACAATTATTATTAAGACTGGAAAATGTTGTGCAACATACTGGTTTTCCTTATTTGCGAATATGAAGCATTCATGTTCGTTATTTTATTTCCTTTAGGCAAAAAGTACCAAAGTTTATCACGATACTGATGAGTAGGTACATCGGTATAGGTTTACTTGTTAGGTTGTTGTTTAGGTAATTAGTTAAATAATAATTAACATCATATAAAAAAAAGAGCCATTGAAAGATCAATTGTGACCAAGATGAAAACAAAATCCTCGAACTGGTTATCTGTTATACCTACAAGTAATAGTTATTTGTTATACAAGTGGGGAAAGTTGTATTTTACCTGCGAGTGTTCATTTGAAACACGAGCTAGCGAAAGGATTCTATGATTGACCACGAGCGAAGCGAGTGGTTCAAAAATAGAATCCTGAGCGTAGCACTGCAAGTGTTTCAAGACACGAGACGTAAAATAACTTTTCACCCGTGTATAACACAAAACTTTTCACCTCACTACAGCGAGGAAACTAAGAAAAGGGTTTGTACTGTAAGCTCAATTTTGCACGGTTTTCTGTAATTCCACAGGTGTTAATACGTCTTTATCACTCGAGTCACTCATTTATAATAACAAAACAAACTAGAAAAACATGCGAATATTTAACGTTGACTACAGCGAGGAAACTAAGAAAATGGTTTGTACTGTAAGCTCAATTCCGCATTTTGCACGGTTTCCTGTAATTCCACGGGTGTTAATACGTCTTAATCACTCGAATCACTCATTTTTAATAACAAAACAAACTAGAATAACATGCGAATATTTTAACGTTGACGGCTTAATAGAAAAGTTTTGACGTAAGTTTTTTTTTATTATTTCGGATGCGTTTTGTTTGCACATCGACTTATTTGGACTGTCAGAACATTTTATCCGTTTTTAAAACAAGAATGAAGGTTAATTTTGAATGCTGATATTTATGAATTTAAATAAAGTATTAAGACTGTATTTAGTGTTTTTTACTCGATGCAATTCATTAATTGTGATGTTAAAAATAAAAACTCTTCCCTCACTTGTGGATAAAAAACGATTTTCTCAATAGATATCAAACAAACAAAAAGGACTTTCCGAGCTAGTGAGATGAAAAGATCATTTTGACCTTTCCCCATATGAATTCCGAGATGCCCTTTCTATACGATACCATCGAACACCAATCTCAATGCCGAAATCTTGTGATGGATGCGGCAATAATGATTTTAATATATAGATCATGCACTCTGCTGTAAAACTGGCGGTCTAATTACAAGACGACACAATGAAATAAGGGATCTCTTTTGTGAATTATGCCAACAAGCGTGGGGCAATGTGGTCAAAGAACCAATTATCACTGAAGGTGACACTGGCCTACGAGGAGATTTAGCATGCCGTGGCGTGTGGGTTGCACAGAGGGAGGCGTTATTTGACATCCGTGTTGTCGACACCGACGCTTCTTCTTACATCTCACGCCCTGTTGTTTCTGTCCTGAAAGCTGCCGAGTCAGAAAAGCAAAACAAATACACCAATGCCTGTGAGTTGCGTCATGCCACTTTTACACCCCTCGTCACCTCCGTGGATGGAGTCTTTGCACCACAATTGGCTACTTTTATTAAACACCTCGGAGAAGCACTTGCATCCCGCTGGGACAGATCCTTATCTGGCGTTTTGGGCTGGTTGAGAGCTCGTGTAATAACATCAATTATTAGAGCGACCAGCATGTGCATTCGAGGCACCCGCCATAAATGGAAACCAGTAGCGAAACTGTTTGGTTTTGATGATGGAGCTGCCCTTCCTTACTCCACATAGTATGTACTCGACTCGGACGATATATTTGTTTATTTAGTTTCATAATTTTGTGTATTCAAATTGTAATAAAGTTACTAATGATATAAATGAGATATATACCTAAGTGGAAAAAAAATATTGGAATATTAAATGTTCAGCTTGCTTGATATTGGCTGTATCATCCTCTTCGACTTCGCGAGACAGGTGCTTCTTTAGGTACGAAATAGTAATCACTAAAAAAATATAGGTACTTTAGGAAATAATAATTCAACACATAGGTAGGTAGGCATAGGCGTAAAGTGCTTTTAGAATCGTGTTTACTAAGTTCTCATCGTTTTTAGGCTAGAAGTAGACTGTTATCTACTAAGTCGCGATGTATATTTTTACTGCAATGCACAACAGCTTCGCAGTTCGTAGAACAAATTTTAGTCACATAATCTTAAGTGGCCTTTGAGTTAATTAATTGGATAAGTCATGATAAAATTAAAACTGGCAATAGCCAGTTTGTTTACAATTATTGGCGGTATTTAAATTTTGTTGCGTTTACGCTTTTACGGGACTTTATAAATAGTTAGGTTGTTCAAGAACCAATAATTACTACACCTTCGAGATCTGTTGTTTTCAGTTATAAATTTGACTTTACTTTTATATTTTGATAAGACGATTGAGCTATTTAAATGTTGGTGATATTTACAAACGGGCTAACAATGGCGCCGGCGCATTGTCTCGCGCAGGATGTCCGAGCCATTGTAGCGCGTAACCAGCACAGAACGAGATCTGGCGTCCATGTTTCATACCATTTCATTGAGTGTCCGATGCAATTCGACGCATCATTTTTTTGCTGCAATAGACGTTTGTTATGCAGTACGTTATATCAGGACAATTGTTTTCGTATCATCTACCTATCTGAACAGACAAAAGTTCAATAAACAGATCTTTAGTGAAAAGGGCGTACAGGGCAAGCTAGATTGACTGATGAAAGGTTATTTATGAGCCTTGCCACGCCAATGTAGATACGTAACTATTAGACATTAACTACTAAAGTCTAGAAGAGGTGTCTGCTATTAATGCAAATGATCGAGGGTCTTTAAGTCTAGAATTCTAGATAACTGTCAATCCCAAGAAGGAAAACTCACTCCACCCGACCCCTGCTTTGACAACTGTAACAATAATACAACTCAAATCTTTGTACGTTCTCTAGCATGACAAAATATAAGTTTTGAGTCGGCTAATTACGAGTATAACCGCAACACCAAAAAAAAATACAAAAAAAACACCTTCAAAGTTTCATACTTCTCATGGTTTCACTCACTTCACATTTTCAAATAAACATGGGTCCGTTATTTTTTCATGTTCGCTAACATATAATATAATCAACCCAGTAATTAACTAGTAATTTGCTTTAACAAAACTCTACAGAACTTAAAGGTTTTGGTCACTTTTTAGTACTTCGGAGGACAATTTCTCCGAATAGCTTGAGTTTGCGCAGCTAAAAAAAAATACGTGTCCGTTATTTTAGACTACTCTCTAACGTATATAAATTTTAATCAAATCGGAGCCGGACGGTACCTTTCCTTGTAAGTACCTACCTCAAAGACGATGACGATATGGAGAGGGAGTGAAGGGCGCTACCAGTGAGGGCTATAGCCCGCGGGTTCATTCGTATGTTATATTAACGATACAAAATCATATGTTAAAATTGGTGTACTGTTAAAAAAATTACCCTTTATTTACATATAATCATGTTCTCGAAAACGGCTCTAACGATTTTGATGAATTTTGTAATATATGAGTTTCTGGGGCGTAAAATTGATCTGATCGGTGAAGTGGTCATCTTCGGGAAAAATCATTTTCAACCCGCGACGCTCGACTTTCAGCATGGGTGGGTTCAGCACATCTTGTATTTTCTTGTCGCTCAGTGCGTCCTTATCTACAAACATGTCGCGGACAACATGTGCTAGCCGTGCGGATACTATACATATACTAGTAACATACTCCTAGAATCAGGTTATAGGTACTCATAGCAACAATAAAGTGCGATGAAAACAGGTCACTACCAAGTGTTCTATTACTTACGAACTTACGATGTTCCCACCGAACTGGACACCGTGTCGTACCTACTGTTAAAATAAGCTTGATATTATTACAATGAGTGAATTAAGTACCATTGCACGACGTTAATATTGTGGTCGTGTATCAGATACCTGCACTGCACAGTACGTGCCCAGCTGGTGGCAGAATAATTGATGCAATTTAATTTATTTATACGTATTTGTTTGCGAGGTCAGATTCAATTATGCAGGATTTTATTTTAGCAAACTATGCACGTACGTATGTCAATGTTCTATTGTTTAAAACTACTAGGGGGTTATTACGAGTATGACGTAGCTATGCAGTTCAGGTTACGCTGCGAGAAAAGAACAGACAGAGGTCCTACCGCTCTAGCCAAGATGCATTACGCTATCGGTAGATGACGTGATACGAAGAGTCGCGTGATCTACCAGTGATGCGATTGGTTTAAACACTAAACGAATAGAAACGCTAGTCAGCGTAATGCATCTTGGCTAGGGCCCGGAGCTGCTATAGCTAAGTTCTTTACGCTCGCCGTGAACTGCATAGCTATGTCAGAATAAACACCTTGAAAAAAAAAACCGTAAATAACATAAAAAAATATTATTCATAATCGGTTTTTAATTAATTTCGTTATTTTTTTTCAGAAAATTGACGATGTCAATCCTAAATACGACGCTCCGAACTCGGACAGCGACGAGAGCTCCGACTCCGAGGGTTCCGATGAGGTCGAGGACGAGCTGGAGGCCGTCCGACCCATGTTCAAGCTGCCCGTACAGTTCGACCTGGACGAGCTCGCTGGGGCCTTCTTGGCCAACAACCAGAAGTAAGTTATCGTATGTAACAGTTGCTGGTCTAGGATTTAAAATAGAGGATGCACCCACTTAGCTCAGTACTGACGTCTGGCCCGTTCCCATAATTTATCCTTCTTCATATACTAACGCGCCTCAAGAGCACCCACGTTTAGGTACCTTACCTACACGTAACGTAGGGATGTATTTTTTTCTCCCCCTGGGTTGGGGTGTCGTTGGTCAGGTATCTCAAAATATTGCTGGTTTGTCCAAACAATCTTTCGATTAAGGAATCCGTTTGTGAAATATTAAGATTTAAAGTGCAATTTTTTGTTAGAGTCAATATAAATTTAACTATAAATAGAGAATTATTTCATACTTCGTTGTTTTTAGAGGTAGTTTTTGTGTAGTTAATGTGTGGAATCCTACACTGAGCATGGCCGCTGTTTTTAAGATGTTTTTATTCCGAAGTAACAACAATATTTTTTATTTATAATTGGTAGCAAAAGTTTTCGAAAAAAAGTGAGGTAGGTGTCCCGAGTCTGATGTGGTGTGGTTAAAAAGTGTTGTGTCTGGTTGCAGGGGCCGCATGAACTGCATGGTGGAGCGCCGGCGCGACGAGCCCATGGAGCGCCGCTTCCCCTTTAACATCCTCGGGGCCTTCGCGCCGCGCGCCTCGCAGGCCGAGCGCATCGCCATCATCTGCCACGGCGGAGACGAACCCAGGTAATACACTAGTTACATTTATTATTCTTTTCATAAAAGAGGGCAGGGAGACAAACAAGCATGCGGGTTCCTGATTGGAAGTAATCACGACCGCCCATAAACACCAGAAACTCAAGAATAAATAAATATCTCTCACGCAAACTCCCAATTGTATTTAGACAACGATAAATAGAAGTTAATAATATTTCATACCTAATTACACAAACATCAAAGACACATTACAAAAATACAACCGAGGACCGAACATGGGACCATTCAATAGGGTGTGTTAATTTAGGGTCTCTATTAACTTGACTTATCGCATCGTCCATTTTTTTCAATCATTCAGTAGATAATCTTCATCTGTGTCGTAGACTGCTGGATAAGTTACAGAGTACCTTGCACTTTCCTCATCCAGCCGAATAAATAAGTATAATAGGGTTTTATTATTTAAAAGGGACTAGGCGAGTTTGTCCCTGTTGTTGTACCAGTGCAATAAAGTCGATTCCAACTTGCAGTTTATATGCGATTTAAACTGGTAACTACAGAACTCATTGACGAGCTCTGAGAGTAAAAGTTAAAAACAATGTTTAAAGTTGGTTATACAGGTTGTCCGGGATATAGTGGACCACCTTACAGGGCTGGATAACTCAGCTCAGGAATGGTGAAAATATGTTAAATCATGTTGAGTGAAAGTCGTACGGAAAACGAAGTATCTCACCTTTTCAAAACTTTGGAAATGCCCTACTCTGGTTCACAATTTTCGAAGCCACGACCACGATTATTAGAACTTTTCAGTTTCGTTTGCTGTGAAAGAAAGGTGATTAAATTTGCTTTAAGGCAATAATAGAAAAAAAAATGCAGTTTTTTTATTTTCCTAGTCAAAATAATAGTTCTACAATCTTGAGTTCTTCTTGCGGCAAGTTTGACAACACACATTGTAAAAAAATGTATTAAAACCTGTAGTGCTGGTTTCTTAAAACTTGCATGTTTAATTTAGATTCTATGTATAATCATATGACATTTTTGACTATAGCAGCGTAGTTATTATTAAGTTTGTCCAAGACAGACTGATTTCTAACAAACTATCGTATTTAAAAAACAAATTTTGCTACCGTTTAAAATGAAGTTAACTGTACCCTTGCCATGAGTTATAATTACCGTACTCGCTGGCGAGTC
This sequence comes from Acleris emargana, assembly GCA_927399475.2. NCBI lineage: Eukaryota > Metazoa > Arthropoda > Insecta > Lepidoptera > Tortricidae > Acleris > Acleris emargana. The sequence goes on from OV656846.1 coordinate 11,390,052, forward strand.
GGAAGCTCTGTTCCTCGCTTTCTAAGGTGACTGTAAATACTGTAAGGGCCAGAGCATACTGGTTTCAAATGTTTTAGAAGACAGTTTGCCTTAATTTGAAATGCTACAACAAGACAATAAAAGGTAATACTACGACAATAGCCTATTAGGTCGATAAAAAATATGTCACGTCATCAATATAGAACAAAGAATTATAGAAATGGAATTTAGGATTACGATCGTTATGGCAGAAATTAGTTGCTGTTGTATTTCACATTCACGTAAATTCACATTGAAAATGGTGAATGAAATAATGGTGTACCCTGGGGTACAGCATTTCCGAAATTTTGAAAAGTTTTCCGTGCGACTTTTACTAAACATGATCTATCATATTTTCAACACTCCTGAGCTGAGCTATTCAGCCCTGTAAGGTGTTCCACTATATCCCGGACACCCTGTATAATATTCTTGACGATATTGAATAAATAGTACCCATTGCGATAGCTACTTACGTAAAAAAATTGGAAGGATCGTGTTTAAACGATTTTTTAAAGCATCGGACAGGTAAAATTAAAATATAAGGATAAGAAAGATTTACCGCCATGGGTCGATTGTTGAGACAGTATCTATACCTATTATAGTGCAGGAGGTCTTAAAAAAAAATCGGGTCGGGTCTTCGGGTTAAGTCGGTTAAACTGGGTTACTTAAGAGCGAGTGAAAGAGAAGTACTGTTCCTTCGATTAATTTCTATCATTTTGCTAACATCACTATTCATATTTCAAAACCTTTTCGGTGATCTAAATAAATCTCTAGTACCTTATTTGGTTCTCTAAGAAAATTCAAATAAAAAACGTTAATAATTTTCATAGGTACCTAATCATATTGTTTTCATAAAATTTCAATTACTCATTTATGTATTTCGGCTTCAAAGAAAACTTATTAAAGTATTTTGAGAACATTATATTTGAATCGAGTTTGCCTGGTGTTCTCTCGATGCTGTTTAAAACTAAAAGTAAGGGCGTAAGGGTGTTTAAAACGCCTAACGCTAAAATAATTTCTAAATTACTTTTACGATGCTGCGTTTTATTGATTCCGTAACACGAACACCGTAAACAAACATTAAAGAAGTAGTTTTAAATGTTATAATCTAGTGAAGAGGCTACAGACAATATAACTATATGTTATTCTCATACATACATTAAATCATGCCCGTTTCCTAGTGGGGTAAGCAGAGACCATTTATTTCCACCTGCTACGATCCTGACAAATCTCTTTCGCTTCTTCCACATTCATACATCGAGTCATGAACACACGTCGGTTTCGGGTACTTAAGATTCGGCCCTTTTCCGGTATTTCTCCGATTTGTTACGAAAAAGTGCGCCTAGGGCGGCCCCTTCCGACCCTTCCACTCACTTTCGCTCTGTATATCTCTTTTGTCAATTTTCTTGCATCCATCCTTTCCAAATGACTGAACCAATTAATGTTATACTCGTTATAAGTTATTTAGTCCGGGGGAATAATTAACCCACTAAAGTATATCAGTCTACTTCAATTCAATATGGTATGTCCCTAGGCCGGCCTTCCACTTGTAAGTTTTACTTACGTAAGTAGGGACACGGCTGTCTATTAGAATGAGAAAAAAAAATCTCATCTAATTCTAACAAATAGCTGCGTTGTGCGGATGGAGAAACAAGGCCGCCCTTACACGGCCTTCAAGGCCGGGCCTTGCTTCTCTATCCTGTCTTGGCAAAATAAAAGTAGTTTAGTAGCAGGTACTTTTATTGTAAGGATCACTTCGCTTTTCAAAAACGGCCAAAGGCTTCTCAATGACGTTCGAACTTCAAAGTTACGTTAGCTTCATCCCTTTCTCTCGATTTAGTCTTGAATGGCGAGTGACAGGGACAGAGCTAACTATAACTATAAAATAGTGCCTCTGTATAATGAAACAAAGCCTGGAGAGAACTAGATACCTAACGGTTTGATATTTTTGGAGAAGAAATAAGGTAAAACAACATTTTAAGCTATTTTACAGTTTATTTATTTAGTCCATAGTGTTTGACATTGAATGTGACATCCGCAGCCGCATGCGTCATTAGTCCCGCTTCCTGAGGAGTTGCGAAGTTCAGCGCAGCACGGTAGTTTCTCACGACTCCGCTAAAACGCTCGACAAACAAACTTCTCGTTAAACACGCATTAGACGCTTCAAGGGGAAATCGCATGATGAACCAAGTTTCCAGTAACAACTTTATGATTTATGCACATAACGGCGTCAATAGAGATATATAATTTTATATATAGATTATTAATGCATGGATTTTCCGTCAATGCTTATAACAAAATATGCAAATTGACTCCTACGATCAAGCTGCAGGAATGTTGCGGGTTGACTATTAATATACGGCAGCGAATAAATCAATTTTAATTATTATTTTATCATGCCAGTTACTACATGAGCAGTAACTTATAGTAATATGCTCTGCTGTTACCCTGAGTCCTAAGCATTAGGATTTCATTTTTAATATGACCCGCTTCTTCGTTTGCGCCCTGTAGATACAAATAAATGACTACCTACCTACCCATTTTACTAAATCTTCTACCGCGTGGAAAAAAAATATTATACCTATACCTATACATATAATATGCGTTGTTTTAGAGCGATCAACTTCCCGGAGCCGCAGTCGCAGGTGTTTGCGTTCCCGCTGGCGGGCCCGATGCGGCTGCCGCTGCGGCCGCAGCCCGAGCGCGCCGCGCCCGCGCCCGAGCCCCGCATGCCCTTCGCGCCCATGGCCCAGCACCGCCCCGGACCTTTCCCTCTCCCGGTGAGTACCTCATTTTTCAAACTTCCATCTACCTTGCCTAGCGGATCCAAACGGACAACAATTTTTTTCATTGTCAAGCAAGCCAAAGGGTGAAGTCAGTCGTCAGTCAATCGTATCATCGGCCAGGTCGCTGGATAGGGGAAGCCGTAAATCGTGTGTGCGTGAATGGCTTACTTACGGGGAAGTCTACGACAAGCAGTATTTTACAATAGAATTATAGTAATGATGATATGATCATTCGCAACTTTAATATGATATGATTAAGGTTCCTGAAAAACATATTTAGGCTCTAACGCAAAAATGGCTCATTTGTCATGACATGTAGTAGGCTGCGGAGGGGGGCTTGATTGTAAAATGGTATTGCTGATACCTGGTTTGAATTAACTTTAATACTAATGAAAGTGTATATAGTTTTCATACCATAAAACGGTGAGTTATTTGTTTATTCACAATGTTTAGTCTCCCTTATAAAAAATATTGACTTAGTACTTAGCTACTACAACGTGCACTTTGGTGGGTGGAGAAACTTTATTAATGGCCAATAAGAGTATCCGGTTTATCTGAAAATCAGGTCATGACCACATATATCATTCCAGTTAGACGCTATATTTCATTTATCTTCATGGAACTTACTGAGGTCTACAAGTAATCCGCACTTGGCTCGCTTCGGTCGCACTTGTGTTGAGGGGAAGCTGGGATAAGCAATGGCACATATTATTCATGCCGCTACATGGTCTTGGAAAGTAAAACGTACAGACATAGTTTTTCATAATACCTACAACATATTCAAACATCTTAAAAATCGGACTAGGTTTAACGGGAGAGAAACTATATTGCATTTTGTATGAAATTTTTTAGCTTCAAAATCCTTTTAATGGTGCTTATTCCTTGGGAGATTTATAACATTACGACTTAGTGCGCTACTTTGAAATAGATGGTCTTGTAAGATTTTTTTATTAAGTGTGACCCAGAAGTAAAGAAAAAAAAAACATCTAAAAAAAGTTACACGAACTCCCATGTCGACATACAATGTCAAATCTTTAAAATAAGCCTAAAATCGCGTATTATTTCGCTTGTTTTAAATTTACGTGCTTGAATTTACGTTAGTATCGAATAATTCCCATTCCCTCCTCGCGCATCTTCGGTGGATATGGTTTTTTAATACAAATAATAATTCTGCGCCGCCTCGTCTCGCCTCGCCTCGCCGGTGGAAAAGCACCTTTAAGCGAGCGGAACAAGAACCAATTTAGAAAAGATTTGTTTAATAATATGAATGTCTCAAGAAAATGCGCACAATACATCATTTTATTCAAGAGGGAGCTAGAATAAAAAGTATTAGCATCATTTTTTTTAAAGAAACAAGAATAAATGTCAAATAGATTACGGACGGCGACACGTACGGTTTCGAACGCTCAAAACATAAACACTGTAAAAAACACATTGGAGCAAGTTCATTTGACATCGGATCGCCTAGCTAGAGTTACAGCACTAAAATTGAAAATATCAATGTGACCAGGATAAGCACTAATGATCCTGACATTAAGGGCCGGTACAGACGGACAGCTTCTGAACTGCAACCCAGCTGCAAATTAGCAGTTCGAGTGCAGTTCTGATGCAATTGACGTACGTACGTTTTAATGCAGTTACCGCAACCGCATCAGAACTGCACTCGAACTGCCATTTTGCAGTCCGTCTGTACCGGACTTAAGGACCGGCTCAAACGGACAGCATTTGAACTGCAAAATGGAACTTCGAGGTCAGTTCTGATGCAGTTGATGTAACTGCATTACAACCGTACAGTCCGCTTGCAGTTGGCGTGCAGTCCTCGCTAGCTCCACTGTCGGTTTGCAGTTTTGATGCAGTTACGTCAACTGCACCAGTACTGCAATACAGTTCTATTTCCGTCGTAATGCAGTTGCTCCAACGGCAACAGGACTGTATTACAACCTTGTAGTCGACAGGACTGCACTTCTGAAAAGCAGTTTTAATGCAGTTAAGTCAACTGCATCAGAACTGCCCTCGAACTGCGATTTTTCAACTGGGTTGTAGTTCAAATGCTGTCCGTCTGACCCGGCCCTAAGTATTTTGTAAAACTATCTAGGCAAAAGTATATTAAAGATCAGGAGGAGCCCGCTAAAATCGGTTACGGAAAAGTTTAAGGAGGCGTTCTGTTAATATAAGTTGTATTTCTGGCAAGCGATACTGTCATGTTTCTGGTTGAGGTAGAAACATGTATGGTCGTTATGTAAAAAAGCAAGAGGATAATAAACTCAAATATTTCACTGTATTTAACCAGACCGACAAACTGTAGCTTTGACATCTTGAGAAGCTGTGATAAACTGATAAGACAGGAAGCAATTAGCCTAAAAAAAATGTTTAGAAAGTTGCAGTAGGCGCCAACAAATAAACCTTAGTGCGTGGCATTCCTTATATTAAATATTTAAAACCTAATTTTGTGTCTTTACTTCTGGAACACCCGAGTATACCAATAAAGTAATATAAAAAAACGGTCAAGTACGAGTCGGAGTCGCGCACCGAGCGTTCTGTATTAAAGATAATAATGCTCGGAAAACACAATACTCATTTTGTTATGAACTTTATTTACTACGCAGAAGTTTTTTTTGTTATTTTTCAAAAAATAATAAACACTTCTTTTTATTTTTCCCATAAAATTAAATAATTGTCTACATGACAGATTTTTTCAGATTTTTTTTATGAATAAATCCCCCCCCTTAACTCTGAATGCGTGGGGGGGAGCGGTTGTACATTTTTGGCTATAAATCAAAAACAAAATACAATTTAAAAAAAAATTGAAGTGGGCACACTGAGTTCTTTCATATGACACTCCATTTGCTATAATCAAACCACTTTCAATTTTAAATACAGATGCGGGCAAGCAAGTTGTACAACTATGCCAAATTTCAATTTGATAGCATTTGTAGTTGCTGAGAAAACCTGCTGTGACATACAAACAGACAGACAGAAAACTAAGTCTCACCATGAGGGTTCCTTTTGTACCATTTTGGTACGGTACCCTAAAAGCGAATATTTATGACAGGCCTCACGGTCGCTACATAAACATAGTTTTTTTTTTGTTGTGAAAAGTAATTAGAATGTAGAGTTTTGAATCCACGAAGTCCTGTCCTGTTAATTAATTTGACGTGCCTTCAATCTTCATTGAAGCACGGATTTCAAACACGAACCTATAAAACACACGATATGCAATGAAAACCATAAAAGCGACTAGGTACTTTGACGTAATTTGTGTGACTATTGCGAGAGGCGCCCTCGGCCACGCGGTCTGGACCCCGTTACGCTCGTCACATGTCGCATTTGCCCGTGAAAAGGAAAGTAAAAAGGTAATAATAGAATTTCACGGAGTTTTCCTCCGTCGTAAATCAAGTGATATACCTACTCGGGTCTTCACGATTGTTAGCTCGGAGACCCATATCCAACTTCGTACCTACATTCTATTTCAGTAAACCTTAAGCCGATGTTTTTGATGTACAGTCAACAGCATAAATAAGTGATCATTTATGTACCTTGTCGCTTTCAATCGTTTCACCATTTCGTATAACATTCCTAACACAACGTTTAAGTGACAAGGTACATAAATGATCACTTATTTATGCTGTTGACTGTACCCAATACTTAACGTTTTAATATTTTTAGCGTTTGCCTTTAAGTTTTGAGTGGAATATCATTTTCTTCCTTATAAAAAGTAGGTATCCGGTGGTTTTAGTCCGGTATATAGAAACACGGCGTATGTCGTCAGTGAAAAAAAACATCCTCATTTTTTTTTAAATAATATTCAGTAGCGACTCGCCCTGTTGTCACCCTAGTCGGATCTAATTTAACCTCAACTGAAACCAGAACTGTTAAGTCGTCCGTTAGGACAAACAGACGGACGGACAGAATAGCTGCTTTATATTAAACTACTAGCGACCCGCCCGCGGCTTCGCCCGCGTGGAATGTATTATACATATAAACCTTCCTTAAGAATCAGTCTATCTATTAAAAAAAACCGCATCAAAATCCGTTGCGTAGTTTTAAAGATTTAAGCATACATAGGGACAGACAGCGCAAGCGACTTTGTTTTATACTATGTAGTGATTTAAAAAATAATTGTATTAATATCATTATTCTTCAAATTATCTAGTAGGTCAGTCATAGTATGGTTATTCTATTCTTTAGTTAATGCTTCAGCTACCTTGCTTGCTCATCGATTCCCTATACATATAGGCCTGCCTGTATACTTTATAGTACCATACACATATGCCCTTAAATTCTAAATTAGTTTGAAAGCAAACCATAAACTGCAGTAGTTTTAATAGCTTTCACATATAACGGAAGCCGGTTTATGGGTTCCTTAACAGCATGCATTTGCTTTTACTAGTATGAATAGCAAGGCAATCCGATCGAACATATAACTAGACTATTCATAGTATTCATTCCCCGTGCAGTTCCTAGGTAGGCCATTGTTTCAGGCTTCATTATTTAGACACAATAGGAGCAGAGATGGAAATGAAATTATTGAACTGCATATTTTATTTGTCCTCGAATGAATATTTTACTGTTGTTCGAAATTAAGCGTTATTTTTCATTCAGAAATTGGAATGCGATTGTCTTTCATTTGAATGCTGTTATGAAAATCCGCGTTGCTGAATGAATGCAAAATATTGCTGTTGGGGATGTTATTATCAGTTTATTTGTCATACTTTATTGTAAAACGACATAAAATAATACAACCATAACTAAATAAGACTAAAAAAGACTAAAATGAAAGTGTGGGTTCAGATGGCGTGCGTCGCATCAGATTTACCACAGTGATGCGAGATGTCATATTTGTTATTGAGGTTTTGTACTTTAAATACAGAAAACCAGAACCTGTGCATCGTTACCCTGGCAAACCTGTTTAAATCGGAGAATTATCCGTCCCCGAAGTTTACACGTACCCAAAATATTAAATCAACTTCGGTTAGTCCAATAACCGTTGAAAAGGGTTTTCTTTGAACAAATGTAAAATAACACAATGACAAATAGGGTTACGTCGTAATACGACATTTAGGTGCCCGTAGGACAAAGCAATTTTTTATGAAGGCCTTTACCTTGATTTTTTTAGTTCTAGATACATACGCTGGGACAGTAGTTATTAGCCAAACAAAAGTAAGGAAACTAAATGTTTTCTAAGAAAACTCCGTACTTAATGTATTTTGGTTAAAATAATCTCACATACCTACATATAAAATCAGTCAGTCCTATTTTTGTCTCAAATGCCCTGTTTTTGTAGCATAGGAATTGTGTAAAGACATGTATGTATCGTACGAATTTTATGAAGTGTACCGGTAGGCGGCCGGGCCTGACGATTGTCGTCACTTGGCTGTCGGGCGATCTTGAACTACCGTTTGAAAACTAGGGTGAGGTACAGTTTTAAAGCCAGCCATACGAATGTTGCAGGCAGGCATAAGTTTAATACGATGTGCGCTACATTAATTTTGGAATTTCAGTCAGCCTAATAGACTTGGACTGTAGCTAAACTTTGAGTCTGCAGTGCAATTAAAAAAAGCATATTGAGCACCTCATCTAACCAAAAAATCGAATTATCTAATATAAAGAATAGGTTACACCTAGTACCTACCCAAAACTTAACCCGATAAAGTTGGAGACCACTAGGACGGGCAGCATTGCTCCGATGTTTGATACAGGCGACGTACATAGACTATCTCATAATGACATTATAATCAATTAGTCATACGCATTGTTTCGGTCAAGTTACGATTTTAAAGTCTACAAGACCTATCTTAAGGTCCAATATATTATATGTTTAGTGAAATGAGACTGAAGGTTTGAAAATAATTAGTTAAGTAGTTGAAATTTAACCATATTACCTTGATAAAAACACCTGCTCATAAAATACTACCCAGTCATGGTTTAGGTACATTTGAATAAGTATGTAAGGAATATATTTAATGCTTAATTATAAAGCAAGATAAACTTTGGGAGCCTCTAGATAATTCGAGTCTTCAAGGTAGGTATAAATTACATCAATATTTCTTACTCTGTTATAATTATCCAGATTATTCGAGCGAGCGATGGTCCCTTTTGAATAAGTCAAAATGAACTAAGGACTACAAATGCCACAATCATTTTAATATTTTTCAATGTGGGTACTTAACATACATCAAAAAAAGTAGGCATCGTGTTTTTTTGAATACTGTAAGTATAAATAAGGACTCAATTTATGTCAAAATGTGTTCAAACGCTAAAGTATTCGGGTAGTTCTCACGAAATCTCGAAATTCGATTCTGACGATAAAATTAAAAATAGTATGATGATTTAGTTTTTTTTTATATGGATTTTATAGTAGTCAACTACTACCCATTGATTGACGTTATTTATTATTATATTTTTTAGACCGTGTAGTAGCCTAGAGGTTTGGGGGTTGACTCGTGTTCGAGTTCGATTCCCCACGGTCACCATGTTATTATTATTATTAATTAGCCCAATATTGTGTCCCACTGCTGGGCAAAGGCCTCCTCCCTTGATTTTCACACCTCTCTCTCTGTGGCAATCTTCGGCCAATCCTTTAGAAAAACTTCCAAGTCATCCCGCCATCTCCGCTTGGGTCTGCCTCGCCGTCTGTAGCCGTCCTGGTCACCATGTACCAAATATTATTTCTAACTTGACACTTTCATTGCCGCCGACCAGCTAGGCGGGTCGCTTTTGCATGAAAATCAGAGACCTTGGCAATGAAAGTGTCAAGAGGATTTGGGAAGAGCCGCTAAAATCGCGTACCTGGCAAAAAAAAACCATACAAATTTAGCTCCGGGCGATAACGTTTCTCATCCCCTAAATCAATACTTTTGATCAATAAATATTTTTGATCTTTTTTATATATTTATTATACTCAAAGGTGTTTCCGCTGTCTTATAACCTTAGTTTAAATGATTAGGAATGGCATTTATACCACTATTATATTATTTGGATCTATATTAAAAACCAAACGTTCTAATAATGTCTAAATATATTTATTTGGCCAATGATTTTCTTCATATTATGTTAGCGTGAGGCCCTTGATAAATTTATTTAGGTCCAGTTAGGTCTGTGTACCTACCCCTGATCATGGCAAAACTTAATCCACCTATCGCGAACTCATAACCATCACATATCTCTCAAATAATGTGTCATTGTGTATCGGTAGTCTGACAATCGATGCATATTAATTAACATTTATAATTCTCTATTTAGTCGTCCTCTTTTTTAGCACCGAATTCATCTTTAGTTAGTTTTTTTTTTGTAATACGACAACACTAATGTTTAAAGAAAACATTGTTATCGGAGTTGCGGCCTTGTCCTTTTAAATCTTACTAACGTTATTGGAATAAAACTGTTTGCACTTAAAGTACTTTAATGAAAATTGGTAGGTATATTTAGCGCTTCGGCAAGAATCAATATTAGATCTTTATTATTTACTTACGTATACTTAGCATAATTATTTTGTAATGTAACAAACAAACAAGGTGGGTTCTTAAACTTATGTATAGTTTCCGGTAGGCATTTAGTAATCTCATGTAAAATTCTTTGAAATAGCTTAATGTAACATTTACTTAAAATTAAGGTAATTCAATAAATTTTCCGGTAAGTAAAACTTTCTAACTTCAGACAACCAGACAAGGGTGATACTTTGTTTATATCGGAGGGTTCGTTTCGGGGCTATCGGCAATGTTGTTCTAACGCAATTTGTACTCTGGTTTAAAATCGATTCGAGATCCCCCTTTCAATAAAGATAATAAAGTTATCATTATCACATACATACATACACATACTTAAACTCACGCCTTCATTCCCAGAGTGGGGTAGGCAGAGCTAACGAATTACCAACAAGTCTTAAAATTTCTTGATAATTCTGTAACCACATTTTGCACAAGTAGGCTAAGATGTTTCCCAGTGTATTAGTGACAGGTGGCAAGCCCATCGCCTAACAGTACTACAAGCCTTTATTCCCTTAGTCGCCTCTTACGACATCCACGGGAAGACATGGAGTGGAACTATTCTAGTTCTAAGTTATCAGTTTATCTTATCAGTTATCATAAACAGATAGCTCTTCAGTATTTTTAAAGAAGCATGGTTGCATTGACAAGAAAATATTTGCAGCGGGATATTTATAAAAGTATTTATAGTAAATACCTACCTTGGAAGGTGTATTAAAGTTGTTGAGAACTCCAACGCGTATTGTGTCCACGAGATCTAAAGGGAATTATATTTCCATTGTGTTATTTTACTCTCCTCAAGCCTCTATAGCTGGTCAACAGCGTGGAGGAAAGAATAATAAAAGAGCTTTTAAAGAAAATAAAATCCGGCGTTTTGTACTACGTCGTTTCCGTTTGTGTGTTTATTTATTTTTCTACTTTATTACTTATGTGCTATTAAACAAGCAGGCGGAGTGAATGAAGTATCTTATGTTTCCTAATGATACCGGCTGGGTTATACTCGTAAATAAAAACCATTGTTTGTGTCTGACTGAGCTAAACTGAATTCTCGCCTAGCAGTGTAAATAACAAATATAATTTACAGTATTCTAAGATCAAAAATATTTATTATGCCCATTTATTTTTATTTTTGTGAGCGAAACGTAGTGATAATTCGATTTTCATTTGCAATGGTCGGTTTTTTTGCATATTTCCGCTCAAGTGCTTGCCATATTTTATAATCAGCTTCGCAATAACGGCTATCTTAATATCTAAAATCTTATTTAAACATCATTAAGGTTGGTATTGGACTGCTTAATTTCTTTTATGATCTGGTTTGATGAAACCTCAAAGACAGGTTGCCTATTCATATTTTCAGACCATAACTTAAAGTAGGTTTTCAAATTCTTTAGCGAATCTTTAGACTTAAAAGCAGCGGTATAAATTACGCAAAAGCAGGGAGTAGTGCGAGCTTGCAAGGGGAGGCCTCTTTGAGCTGCAACCGCGCGCGGCCCGGAGGCATCCTCGCCTTTCATCCTCTCCGACGTATCTGCACTGCACTATCTTCATCATACCTAACATTATAAATACGAAAATGTTATTGTCCTTCGTTACCATGATAACCTAAAGTAACGTGATTTACCTAAACTACTTCATTCCGCAAAAGTACTCCGGAAGCGAGGGAATAGTTGTACGAGAATTAACGCTGACTGGTGCCTACTGCATAAATCTATCTTTTCAACTATTAATTAACTCTATTAATCTTCTTTACGTACTTAATGATTTAAGTTACAGAACCACTTGGAAAAGTTGATTAAATCAGAAAGATAACACAATTTTCATAATTAATTAACTGCGACTTGAAACGGAAAACCTTTTAATTATTTTAAAGTACGCCTTTTTACCCGACTGCCAGGGGATGGGGGTTTTTGAGGGTTTTAAGTACATATGTTTATTTACGTATGTTTTTACGTAATCTTATCAGTTTAAGAGTGTAGAAATTAGAGATTTATACCTAAGTAGAATGCAATTGACGTGAGTTCACATGGGCCATCGTTTTTTTTTTATTTCCCCCCACAGTCGGTAACTTTCATAGTAAGCCTACGATTGTATGCAACTGAAACACGAGAACCGCTGAAGCGTTACGTAGCTATATAATATTTAATCTGGAACAAGTACCGGATGAGGGTCGCATTTCAGTTGTCCATTTTGTACAGTGATGTCGAAACATTCGGTCGGACGTCTCGCTTCGCAGACGTATCGATTTGTCCAGTTGACGAGCCTTTAACTCCTTTTAGGGTGTGTTTCACGATTCCCATATAAAATGGACCTGATATCGCGTTCCTGGCACTGGTATGGCCATAGTATAACAATAAGCTGTGACATTGTTTTCAAAAACATCTAAACTGAGCAGATAACCAATACGTTACGCTACGTACGCGTGTGGACCCGCCAAAGGTGTTCAACGATCAACGATCGATAATTAATGGGTTGGGTCATCGACTCATCGCTCACCATACGATACGGACATTTGTGGATTACAAAATCGCTTCCCGGTAAATTTTGCGCAACACTAAAATTAAAATGGGTCTTCGTGGATTGAGTTTTAAATGAGCCGCTGATGTGCTTAATTAAACAGCAATAAAACAAAACAGTTATTGAAATGATTATTTTTTTGTGTCTATAGACATGGGGCTTTTTGTTTAGCGGTTGTTTGCAATGATTATTGTAGATTCGGACGCCGAGCCCGTACGTGACCTAATGCCGGCGAGGCTGCGGTCGTAATTAGTGGACGCTCGCTCCATTTGTGGCCTTTGTATTACTTGTTCAATTATAACTACTAAATAATAGTGTCGGACATCGTTGCTGTATTACAGGTTTTATTTCACGTGTTATGTTTTCGGAAATTATTGTCGCTACATTTAGGGCTCAGAGAGAAAATGTTAGTTATATCTATGCTCTCAGAGAATTATTGCAAATAGCATACTCATCAGTATCGTTTTTCTATTTTGTTTACGAAATTAAGTGTGTTTTATATTTCGTCAGTTTAGTAATAAGTAAGAAAACTCACCTAGAGGCTTCTTTCAAAGTTATTACCAGTTTTCGTATCATTGAAATTGAGGAAGCGAGAAGCGTTAAAATATGAAATACGCAAATCGGGCTTGTATTTAAAAGTTATTGTTGTAGGAAGTTCTATGATTATGGCAGGGGGAGCAAAGGTAAAGCGCGGCAGGCTACGGCTCCTACTTTCTTCAATAAACTGAAACAAACAGTCGATGCAATTCTCATAACGGTTGCAAGAGTCTTACTTGTGAGATATTAAAATGAATACCTTAGATGACAGGTTAGTTGAGAAGTCATCAACGAACTGTTAAGTTAAACAGAAAACAGTGTAAATAGAGCACAATAAATTGATAATAATGTTTTCTAAAACTTGACATATTCGATTTTATGTTTATCATTCTTATTTTTAATCCCTAACAAAATAAAAATAACGCGTGTGTGTATTTGTGTACGTATGTATGTGTCTGTGTGACTATACATATATCTGTGTGTCTGTCTCAAACGAGAGCCTTTCGTTTCATCAAAAAGTTTTTGCCAAACTGCTTTTTTTCCGAAACTGTAAATATTTCAGGATTTATTTCAGGACCATCGTGTAGACCCTATAGGTTCGGTTAGTTTTATACAAATCCTGAAATATTTACCAAATGATATTTTTGGGAAATGACTCAGTTTGCCAAAAACTTTTTGACGAAACGAAGGTCCGTTTACATATTCTATATAGGCTACATAGTTTCGATTAGTATGTAATTTGGCTATTAAACAAGCAATTGCTTTTTTTGTTATATAATATAAGAACTGGACCGAAATTATTCAGGCTAACTTTTTTTTAAATTTGATATAAAATACTGTTTATCGAATAAACCGATGAAGGTCGTGCCCTATTCGGATCTTAGACCAAAAGAAGAGGTTGTCATTGTAACGGGGGTTTTTATATCTTTAAAATAGTTATAATATAATAGAAGTCGATCGCGGGATAGCACTAGCAGCCGATGCGTCTTGCTTGTCGTTTCTATATTTTTCGAGAGCAACATATTTATATGAGTATTAGGCTAGATACCGACTTCTGTCAAGTTCCATTCGATTTGCGTTTATGCATGATTTATTTCACACGAATTGTAATGCTAACTTGAACTCAGAATAGAAAGGCATTAATAAATACGAGGAATGTACAGATATATTTTAAGCCACTCGCAAAACACCAAGTCATTGCACGGTTATCAAGAACTGTATTCTGGGTGTTTGCTGACTGTTATTATGCAGGATTTCCTTTCCAATCTTTTCTTCTGTCGGTTTGCATACAAGAATATCCCGTTATGTGGCGAGAAATAAAAAACAAGTGCTTATTGCGGGTTCAAAAAATTACAAAAATCAACTCTGTGCGGTCGTTGCTCCCATCCGGTTTTGCAGCCTCAATGCAGGAGAACTTATGTAATTTATATAATTCCTTTTTGGTATGCAGACTTAACGTTTCAAGATTTAAGCAGCTATCCCTCTGCTTTCTTTTACCTATTAATCCTAATATCTTTACTTAAGTGATAGCTAACTATCAGAATCTATAATTGATGTTGTACTGCTGGTAGATAAAGCATTCTCTTTGAACTAAGCATCCACCGGCATCGGCGTACATCGATATCGATAGTAATTTTAGTCAGTTCGCCGTGTCGTTTGTTCAAACGTTTTAATTTAACAGCAATACGTCCCACGTAGTTTAATAAATCAACATCTTGCGGCGGGTGGGCGCGGGTGCGGTAAAAATTAAGGCGTTTGAAATTGGAGGGTGAGACGCGTAAATAAATGTAAGCGCTGCTCCCGGCAGAGCAGACACGATGCGCGTGCTGCGGGGGCGGCGCGGCTTTGCAGGGATGATTTCAAAAATTCTGATTTGTTCCATTTTGCCCGGGGTTTTTAAATCAAGGTTATTTTATAATTTTATTTATTTACATATTTGCCAACGTCATTTTAAGGAAGTTGACAACGTGACCTCAGATTATTTTAACTTTTATTTACCTCCTCATCTTAACCAAAAAGTTCAACGGTCTCTTGAAAAATGACGTACGAGTACACCAGCCAATAACCATTTTTATTGCTTTGTTACGATTTCATATAAAGTCTCGTTATGTACGTATCAAAGATACAGAGCTATATATTCTATAACAATCTGTGCTACAACGTGGAGACTTGCCATTTTACGTGTTCATCAAGATCGTATTGATACTTGTGCAGCACAGACGGCATCCGTTAACAGCCAGGCGACGAGCTATAAAACATATCGGAACATATCGGTCCAAATATTGACGAAGGACCGCGAAGTGTACGTGATCTGATCTCATTATTAGAGGCTGCTTTGGTCGGAGATGTATTTATTTCTGCGGCGGTCGGGAGCGGCGATCTCCTCCCATTCAACTACATCTAAGTACTTACATTTAACAAACTCCTCACACGATCTATGACATCCACGCTAAAGTAGCGGTATGTTCTAGTTAAGTATACTCGTACTTGGGTGTGCTCAAATATACAGATGCTTAAATTAAAAGTAATCTTGGTATCACAATTTGATATTTCCTTATTTCTGTACGCGTTACACGTCGTTACTGTCTACTACCTATGTCTATATTCTAAACAACGACTTTGCCGTGACTGACTGACTGACTTGAAATTTGGAGTACTTTTCGGGTATAAATACGGGGATGAACGGAAAACTAATTCTACGCGTACGAAGATTCGGGCGTCCTCTAGTTAGTAATAAGTAATAAATAATGAATTAAATGAGTTTTCAAGATCGAAGGATTCTATTTTTTTTACTCAATATGGTACCTAAAAATAAAATAAATAAACAGTTTCGAAATTAAATACTTAATTTGCCGAGACTAAAGCACAAGGTTCCAAAAACAATGACTGAGCCATGCCTGAAAGCAGACAGTGTGCAAGCAGTAAGATACGAGCATAAACACAATGCTCGCGTTGATCGAGCGCGACCAGTGAGCCATTTACCCAAATTTCAGGTGTGATTAAGCGAATACTTTGTTTAAACAGTTGACCCGACCTACGTAAACCGGCCTGCTCTACTGAATATGTACATATTGTACCCTGAACCAACAGAGGTGGTGAGAGAAAAGTGTACCACAGAATAGCGGTATCGCCGCCGGGTCGAGAGCGAACATTAAACAATTACCTGGTGTCAGTGGGGCAGCCAACAAATGAACGCTCATCTTTTACAATAACTGTACGTGACGGTTCCTTGACAGCTACCTAGATTCGGTGATCCGTAGGCATCACGCGGTTGAGACTACATATGAATCGCTTTGAAAACGATTACGGATCGTATTTCTACCTAATTAATAGATGATGGCAGTAGCTCTTATTGGGGGACAGTACTATTTACTTACATATCGAGGTAGTCGATGTTTTCGTTGTTCTGGATTAACTAACTTGTTAAGAATTAACACGTAAATATATTATTATGTCGCCTTAAAATAATATAATAAATTTGAGTATCTATCAGTATGTTTGTCATAGACCATAAACAAGCAAAAAAATAAAGATACGACGTCATGGGATCTATGGAAAGTACACGGTACCTACTTCTTAAATTGAATTTGAATTTGAGTCGGTTCATTGTTTTTTAAACTGTTATAATATGTTTAATAGGGCATCCCTATATAACGCTCAAAAGAATACCACCAAAATTTATAACCCATTTTAATTTTTTTTTTATTCAAAATCGATCATCTTGTTACCCGAATAATAAAAAACCCAAAATTAGTAATCGACACCAAAAAGTTAACCCCATTTAATTTAAAAAAATTAGTCCAAATATTGATCCATCACATTATTTTTATACCTAAAGTAAATTAATCCAAAAATTGTAAATTACGCTCCTGATTTTGCTCGCTAACAGGCGGTACCTAGTCATTTACAAAATTCGGTCCTCAGAAGCAATTTAATTCGGTGGTCGTTGTCTGGATTCGGGTCTCACGGACAATTTTGGTGCTTATTATGTTTGTTGCCTTTTCTGTCACAACGTTTTTTGTTCCCTGATTATTATTTCATTCCCAGTGGTATCTTTACGATAAAAAGTGAAGAGCCTGTTGACTCTGCGTTATTGGCATCAATAAGCAATATCCTGTCATAACGAAAGCCGACCTGCATCGTACAATGCGCAGAGTGCCGCAGAGCATTGCTATTAAACTTTATATAGACCTGGACAGACGGCATTGCTGCTGAGAAAACATTATTATGACAAAGTGAGGCGCTGGCAGCGGGTAAACGGCGCGGTCGCCGATCCCGGGTCCTTGCTTAAGGGGAAACATCAAGGTCAGCTTTCTAGGCAGACCACGATCAACATCAAAAATAATTTAAAAAAGTCTTATTTTAAACTGAACTCGCCTCCAATATGGCAAATACATTTGGACGCATTTTTTTCATAGATTAATTAGTGGATTGGTTTTTAGTTTTGATTAAGATAATTTGTACTAGAGTTTTTATTTCGTGATCGTTTCTTTCGTGTTTGGCTCATCTCGCCGTTAAAAACTGGACCTAATCACTTCGTTATTAAAATTACTTTACACTATAAAGTGTTTGTTACACGCGGAATTTGCAGGAAAATCAGGATCAGGTATATAAATCAATTTAACTATCGTACTCGAATATTACAACGACAAGATTGATCATCCATTGTCTACTTTACCCGACTACCCAAACGGGGGGGTAATGTTTTTTGCTGTAGGCATGTTTCTTTGTGACCTCGTCGTCTACATATTATGTTACCCTAAGAATGAACAACATCGAAATGTGTTTTTTTAGAGTTTTTCATACAAGAGTTCACAGTTATATTTGGCTGGTTTCTTCAAAATTAGTTTCTACTAACCTTTACCCAGTTTCTGTTTGGTTAGTCCGTTGACTGGTAAATAATAATTAAGGCATTAAGTCCACCACTAGTACTATTTATTTAACTATATATTAAATCTGTTTATTCCGTTTTAGGTTTAATAAAACATCATTGGTCGGTTACGGGTTCATCATTTGGCTAATAGATTAATTGCGCAATAAAGTAAAAAAGTTCACAATCACTATTTCCGATTTTGAATTTCCTAAATCATGATTACGAATCCTGGCATTGATAATATTTTTCATAACATTACCTAAAATTACCGTGCCCCTTAAGACGTGATTATGTTGCAAACTATCACGGTCCCGGTCGTTTACTAGGCTTGTGAGTGGGATATACAATGCCTCAGCTGGTGAAGTCCTAGGTGCGTCCGAGGACGAGCCGCTCAGACTGCGTGTCTGTCATCCCGTCGAGCGGCTCACGCGCACGAGATCATTGTCACTTCCAAGAATTACGTTTCTTTGTTATAAAGGGGAAAATCGCAACGATTTATTTTCTACCCCCAGGGGATTGGGTTAGAATAAAAATATGAGTACAAGTATATAAAGTTAAGTTTTATTACTAACTACTAACAAAACCATTTCATATCATTAGTTTTAATTGATTTATGCCATCGGATAGGCGATAGCTGGTTACCTTGGCTAGTGAAATCGATTCAAAACTCGGATATGGGCTCTTTATAATTAGATATTGCCGATGGGTCAGCGCGTGTGCCCAATAACGCACCCCGAAGCGAGTGAACCGTGGCTCTGATTGTGCGCCGGTTTGCGCCACCGTGCACCGTGCACCGGCGGAGCCGCCGCCGCCGTGACACCGATCGTGTTGCCTGCGTTTTAATATCTATGCATTACTACAAGCACTGGTACCTGCTTCATTGTTCCCATTACAACACGATAGACTCTAATTACTGTAATGTTCTCTAAGTGCCAACCTGTTGCAGATAGACGCAACACCTTGAATAACATTATGTATATTGGCTATACTTGTTGGTGCTTATTGAATTGCAAATAATTGAGTGCTCTAGATAAGTTATCTAAGTTCAGAACTTGATTAATTATGATATTTTGGAGTTATTAATTTTTCAATGCATTTTTTAAAATATAAGCTTTTTAGTAATTGACTTGTAAACTGAGCGGAGTCATCTTCATGCAAATAGTTCTAGGTCTACTTCATTTGACTGGAATATTTGTATAATATTATTCCGATGCGCGATGGAATTCCATAGTCACCATTATTGCCGGTTAGTAAGTGAGCTAAGATCACAAATATGAACCAGGATATGTATTCAATATTTCGAAGTTGCGTGATGTTTTATATAACCTTCACGACACACAAAAAAGTTGAATGTAATTAATTCTAGACTCTTTAAAGTTTTGTTTGTTGATACAAGGAATAACCAGTTTAACCAGTCACGAAATTAATGAGAAACATAAACAAAAGTAAATTTCTAAATATACCTTATAATTCGATGTTCGTTTACAGAATTCGTAATTTTATAACTTAATTTTCTAAATAATGTCTATACGTTCTTTATATATCGTTTCAAACCGCTCGAGATATGGCATAACGGAGCGTCAAACACAGCCACTTCATATAAATAAGAACAGTCCGTGATCGGCTCTGGGCCGACCCGGGGAGCATCAGCGCAGCCTTGACATTCGAGGCGGGGCGGCGCGGGCGCTAGCCCCAGCGGCGCAGGCGCGTGAACCGCGCCACGGGCAGGTACGGGTGCCGCGCCGGCACCTGCACGTGCTCCAGGTTGTACCCGCGCCGCCGCCGCACCAGCTCCGAGCTCGCCGACGCCTCGCTCACTCCTCTCGCCGGACGCACGATCTTCACCACATTAGACTCTAGTAACACATTGTCCGCTGCTACTGCCTCTTCGGGCCTATGTTTAGTCACCAACTTAGCTCTATTTTTTTGTGCCGCAAGATACTCGTCGTTCAGAACATAGTCCAATAGCTTGGGCACTTGGTTGAATCGCTTGGCGTCCACGAGAATCTCCCGCTCGTAGCCGAGGCGGTCCCGCGGGCCGGCCGCCGCAAGCGCGACAGAGAGCACGGACGCGAGCGCGAGGTACGCGTGCATTGTGCGGTGTGCGAGTCGAGTGTTTGAGCCCCGCGCGATCAACACACACTTTATATATGCGAGCGATCGACACCATACGTTCCCAATTCGAGAGTATGTTTTTTGTGATCGATGCGAGGGGCGCTCTTGAACTTGAGAGCAGACGAGGCGGAGATGCAGGTGTGGTGCGCCTAGCGGGATCGGACCTCAGGGGCTCGGGTCGCGTCCGATGATTCGCAGAACTGCAATTACTTATAATTTGATGCACACCGCGGCGTACCCGTGGCTATGAACGCTCATGAACCTTGTTCCACATACATTATCCACATCGCCTGACGTTGCTCTCGACTTTTCAAGGTGACAGCCACGACGTGTGTATATATCATACATATCACACCTTGTCATTTCTCATGATGTATCTAATTTACCTGTTCATAGAACAGCTAAGAATTAAGCATTATAAATTATAAAAATTTCCGCGATAGAGTATTGAACCCGTAACTCCATTCGTAAAACTAGCATTTTCCTAACAATATATAATCTATATCTGGATAAGATATAAATAAGTCTATAACTGTCTTGTCTTAAGTTATATTTTTATGCTTTTTATATACACATATATTATTTATGGTAGCTAGGTAGTTTCAATGCGACTATAGGGTAAAAGCACGATTATTGATAATTGATGTCACCAAATTTAATAGTGATTCAGTTCCATCGATAAATTAAAACGATTTGTCTAGGGTTCTTGTCGTTGAATAAAGCATATATGATAAACGTTTGCGACGTTGGGGCCAGATTATTAAAAGCAGGTCGAGCGAAAATAATATAAACACTGAATTAAATAAAACCTTATACACCCTTTGTCTTATTTCTACAGTGGGGCTATATGACATAACTATGCAGTTCAGTTTACGCTGAGAGAAAAGGACAGAGCTATATAACTGATATAGCTCCATCCTTCACGCTCGCCGTAAAATGAACTGCATAGCTATGACATATAACCCCTGATCTCTTTGTTTAATTGTTTTTTCAAAGTTTTTACTACTTAATAATCTTAGCTGCATAATTATTACACTCCTGGGTTCTTGTTAGTTCGCCCAAGTGCGCGACAAATTGCGCGAAGGCCCGTTGTTATTGAATAAGCAATTGAATTATTATTAATACTACTAGCTTCTCCCGCGACTTCGTCTGCGTAGATTTCGATAATCGTGAATCCCTCGGGTTTTTATAACTTTACTAGCGACCCGCCCGCGGCTTCGCCCGCGTGGAATGTATTATACATATAAACCTTCCTTAAGAATCACTCTATCTATTAAAAAAAACCGCATCAAAATCCGTTGCGTAGTTTTAAAGATTTAAGCATACATAGGGACAGACAGCGCAAGCGACTTTGTTTTATACTATGTAGTGATAAACTGATTGTAAAACCAAAGCTAAGTTAAAATAAGAGATTGGTTGTCCAAATATTGTATATTAACTCTCGATATTAGGCATTAAAACAATGTTTTCTATCAACAACCTGACACCGTTAGTTTCAATCACAACGTTGCTTCTATAACGTTAATCTTTGATCACGTGCTTTTTTTGTCTTGATCGCTCTAGTTATTGGGCGGGATATGGTTGTCCCTTTCTTTGGTGTCATCAATGTCATCATCATGGCGTCACATTTGTTACAACACACAACAAAACAACAAAATTGAATAATTTATTTTTCATCACACTTGCACGTAAACAGTATCTGAACATACAGGTTAACTCGGCCGCAATGCCCCATATAAAACCCTCGACCTTTCTTTTTACCATGAAACCCAAGGTCGGTAAGTAATTTTTTTTAAATTTATGGCACAGCACACAGGTCATGCAAGTTCAAGCAAAGAGTTTACACGCAATTGAAAAATTGTCTTAAAATGTTATTTAAACAGGAATTTCATTGCAATCTCGCTACATGTTACTTAAATACTCAATTACATACATACATAAACTCACGCCTTCATTCCCAAAGTGGGGTAGGCAGAGCTAAAGAATTACCAACAACTTTCAAAACTTCTTGATAATTCTGTAACCACACTTTGCACAATTAGGCTAAGATGTTTACCAGCGTATTAGTGACAGGTTGCAAGCCCATCGCCTAACAGTACTACTAGCCTTTATTCCCTTAGTCGCCTCTTACGACATCCACGGGAAGAAATGGAGTGGTACTATTCTAACCCGGCAACCACACGTAGTTTTCTGTATCATAACGTCGTTTTTACACTCATTCAGGGCTGTATGTATAACTACGTAAGTATTTGCCCTTAACGTTACTGAACGAAACATTTTTATAATCTGTGGAGTCCGCCAGCCATCCGCTTAAAAAAAGTTCAAGTAATTCGTAATAATAGTTGTGCTGACTTGTGTATTTATTTACTCGCAAATGTGATGAAAAACATTGTATGTTTCACGGACGGTACGGGAATTACGAACCTCGACTCAGAAAGCCCTCAGTCTTCGACTTCGGGCTTCTACTAGAGCCTCGATCGTAATTACTTACTTATCGACCTTAATACACAATGTACTTATTGCCTCTTTATAACATTTCGTACGTTGAATTTTTAAAAATATTTTATTTAGGTTTCTACGTAATAAACGGAGAATAAAACTTTGATATTTGTAATCACGTAAATTAATCGACGGCCTTCATATAGAGTTTTAAAGAAATATATAATTGGACTAATTTGATTTTTTTTTTGTTGTTTTGACTTTAATCGAGAAATCCTGAAATAAGTATATTTTAATTTGTTACGAGTAATTATACAAAGTTTCAAGTGACCAGCTCAATCCGTTAACTTTTGTCCATACTAACTTTGACCCCTCTTTTCCCCCTTTTTACTATGATATTTTAACCTGGTCACCGTTTATTGAAACCCTTTAGTGAAAACCGCATAACATTGGTTCGGTGGTTTTCAATTGATGCGAGGAGAAAAAATATTAAACAGATAAACAGACACCAACTCTAAAAATGGTGGATACGTGTTCTGCTGCTCATTCTACAATTTTATTATATGTATAGATTGCAGGTTGTCTATAGGCTTAATCCGCTGACCTGCCAAAAAAAATATTTTGGCATAATCAATGGTTTATTACGTGTGTTTTTTAATAACGATTTAAACGGATCCTTCGCAGTGTTTAGTCTTTAGAATATTAAGAACACGTAATCATCTGAAAATATACACGGACTTTCTAGTTTCCGTTATCAGGGTTTCTTCGCAAAATGGTAAAAAAGGAAACCTTCAGGTGAGACTTCGCCTCGTCGGTGTCCGTCTGTCTGCCTGTATGTTACAGTTTTTCTCTGAAACTAAAGAAGCTATTAGCTTGAAATTTTGGCGTAGGTAGGTATATATAACTTGCTTGCCCGCAGAAACAATGTTTTTTTTTCTAAATATTTAAATAGAACGCGGTGTTGAAAAATGAGAGTGATGTTACGATAGATGGACGTGTCATAAGAAAGGGCTTAATCTGCACATTTCAAAACTATTTTGTTTTATAATTTCTCATGAAGCGAAAATAAAATGAAGTTGTCAATTTTTTTTTGTGAGATACAGCCCGCTGATAGCAGACAGACAATTAACGGGCAGCAGAGGCTTAGTAATAGGGATCCGTTGGCGGGCCCATTTGCAACGTTAAAAGATGGCGGACGTGTAATTTGTTTTAGACTTTAATTTTTGGGTAATTAGGTGTTCAAAGTTCTTTTCTGATAGTGATTTGTACTTTTTATGCCTTTGTGTCGCACAGTGATTGAAGACTTGGACTTATGTCGTGTATCTGGCATCTTTCTTCTCGTTTCAAGTGGACTCGCAGTGGTGCAGAGGTTAAAAGTATCTTGACCTCTGACCTACAAATCACCGTACAACGTTGCCCCCAATCTTCCTAGAGAAGATTGGATTGTGTTTTATTGCTATATTGATTTATACTCATATAAACCTTGACACTGGCGAAATCACTTCACGTGGAAACGCCATAATATCCCTGCGGTAGTAGCTGTTCAAGTCGCCGCGGGGGCAAAAAAAAAAAAAAGGGATCCGTTGGCACAAAATGACCAAGTGGATTTTTGTTAATGCAGTGGTTATTCAATCAATTTCCCGGTGTCAGACAGTAAAAAAGTGCCCCGTTAATGCCGCCAATAAAACTTCAACCTGCATAAATATCTTAACGATTTGTTCTTCAATACAAAATAATCGATTAAGTACTTAATTTATTTTCCTACACGAGGCGCGAGGGCGCTACGCCTACGTCCGATCGAGTTTTGCTTATATGCATATCGAAATCGAAATTGTCGATAAACAGACAGTAAACATTGGTATCTTTAAATAGAAAGCCAAACTGACGAGTTATTCCGGAACTCAAATTCGAGGTCATCTTGCAATATAATATAGAAAACCAGAATACCGGAAGCCATGAGTTACCAACCTTCTGAGATTTGTTGCTCCGGTAATTACTTACGTTACTACAGCAAAAACGAGTAACAAATGGCCGTTTTAAAATATTACTAACGATAACTTTAAATCGTAGGATAAGTAAATAAATCTGTTCTCGTTCAGGGTGACTTACGACAAGGGTCAAGGCCCAGGCGCGACGAAAGTCGACTTACAAGTTTTTGTAGTAAATTGTCTTCACCATGAGTTCCATGATGTAATCTTATGAGGTACACTTTTTATTTCAGTCATTGTGGCTTTGCAGTATTATTTCATTAAATCTTATGTTCTATTATGAAATCATAATGATTAATTTCCAATGGGAATTATTAATTTTAAATGGGTTACTAATACCAAATTTCATAACAGGAAGGTCAATTTAATATCAATTTAGTTTATTTTTAACTAGTACGATAATTGAAGCCAAACCAAAGAGCCATTTGACTTTATTTACTGCTATTAAAACGGATGACCGACGGGACCAAAGAGTTCTCGGGTGGCGCACACGTTACAGAAAGCAGCATGAGATTAACGTAAGAAGCTATCGGCATATCCCTTGGTACACGTGTCTTCTACGCTAATTAGGTTTTGATGAAGTAAAACAGCGGAAACAACTTGAAAATAAACGGAAGCAGAATTAAGGAGTTACTGCAACCAATGTAAGTTTGGTTTAGTCAAGGTAATTCGTACGCCGCCCGCGCGATTCCTCGTCTGTGGCGGCGTAAATAGGGTTTATGTTAATCTTGTACCTGGTAATACCATTTAACTTACATGTTTATAAAAAAACTGGTCAAGTGGGAGTCGGTACTAAGGTACTATTATATATATATATATATATATATATATATATATATATATATATATATTCCGATTTGAATTCCATTTCAAGTTGAATTAGCGCGAGCCCGACTCTCATTTGACCCTTTTTTTGTATTTATTATTTTTAAATCAATTTTCCTCTGTAATGTCGAATTGGACCCTGGCGGTTAAGGAGAAATGCGCTAAATACAAAACAAACGCTCTGCCCTGTTTATTCATTGGTTTATAGTCCTACACCAATAATTTTTCACGGTAAATTAAAGAATATTTTTATGACCCTAGTACGCCTTAAAATGCCCAAAATTTGTTTTTTTCAAGCTGTGCAAAAAAATTACTATTATTAATGTAAAAATGGAAAAAACGACACCTTAAAAGTAAAATTATAAGTAGTTTTGTTGCCAAAACAGTAGAGATCCAGACAGAATTAAACTTTTACTATGGACATTCAGTCAAAGATGCAGTTGTCCTTATTGCACTAGTTTGAGGGGGTGGGCAGTCAGAATGAGTTGATTTAAGTTTGTACTTCATAAGTCTCGCCGCTCGCTTTTTCCTCTAAGTGTTAAATCGACATCGTGAATGATATTTGATTTGTAAATCAATCTCGGAACCACCGCTGAGTAATCGTTTTTATGTAGGTACCTACAAACGGTGATTTACCTGCCATGACCCAAGCAAATGGAATTTAAAACGGCTGCATGCTGTGATACCGTTATGAAAATTTTGCGGGAATATTGTTATATATTTACTTTTGTACCGTGCCTAATAATTAAATAAATAATTAAAAAAAAGAAAGAAGAATAAAGACTAAATAAAGAAGGATCATTTTACTTAATTAAAATGGTTATATCATTTTAGCTTGAGCCATTTCTACGTAATTATGGCGCTCACAAAGGCTGAGTGCATTCAGAAGTAGTAATAAGACGATAATTCTACGCAAAGCAAGCTCACCAAACGACACCTGCCCAAGGATCCGTGGACAATGCGAGTAGCGTCCCTCTTCCGCATTAGCTCGTTCCGCATTACCCGCAGCATCACCGTACGAATATTAATATTCCTTAACCAAATCTGATCGAATGCTCAATAGGTAACACGCCTTTGTTTAACTACCTGAACGGGTTTTTGTAATTTTATTTTTGAAACCTTCTACACTTTGAAGACTCACTCGAGCTTAAATACTGGTTTCGAGTTTAGAGCGCCGTGAGTTGTGTTATTTTGAGCGGCAGAGCTTTAGTTAATTAAAGAGTGCATCACTTTGAAATCCAACGGTGTAATGACCTTGACAACTTGATTAGTTAAAAGCGCGACAACCTGTAAATTATATAGACAGTTTAATTATGTGAATGGTATGCTCACATGTCCGCATGGCTAAGATCTCCCTACCATAAGATCGCCTATGCCGCATGCGAGCACCCCGTTGGAGCTGAAAGATTATAATTTCATTTTCGTATTAAGCACTAGGCACGGTTTTGTGGCGTTCAATAACCGCAGAGGTGCGTTTTTTTACCGATTGTTTTTTTTTTGCGGGTAGGCCGGGAGGCTTTGTTTTCGGTAGTCACGTGGCGGGCCGTCCTCGCGCGCCGGTCATTGCTTCCTGCTGCCGCGGGCCCGTGATGATGCGTCGTTGCGTTTGCGTAACGCCGTATACATTATTCATCGCCGACACGATACAGCCGCTATTATCCTTTGTTCTCGAGTAATTTCATCTCACAATGCTAATATGCTTATCATCCTTACGTTGCGTGCAGTCGATGGATTTATTATCATTGTTCCGATTGTTTTATCGAATAACTGATGCCTCAAGCTAAGTCTTGCTTATTATTGACCAGGCAGTTCATTCATATTCATTTTATTCACATGATTATTATATCCATACCTATTACGATTATACGCAGTTGCCTTCCTATAACAAAACGATGGTGTATGATACAAGTAACGTAATACAATACACCTACCTACATTTTTAATTAAATTCGGTTGCGAGGATGATATGTAGCTTTCACACTGTAAATGTTTCTATGAAAAAACCTGTCAAGAACGTCCCTACACGCTTAAGGAAGCAGCAAACCCCAGCATTATCTTTGTTCTGCCTTATTTGGCGTCTACCGAGGTACTAAGATTGATTTTCCTTGTTGCAGATGCCATGGGACTCGTCGGAGGAGCAGATGGGCCCGGCGCCGCAGATGCGCATCCACGTGCAGCGCGTGATTGCCATCCCCGCCCCGCACAACATGCCCCCGCCGCCCGAGACTATGGGACCCTTCGCGCCACCTCCGCTGCCACCCCAGGACCAGAACGAGGTAAGCTTGGTAAACAACCTGAATTTTAGGATCGTTTTAAAACTGATTTAAAGGGAAATGGCCGTCTCGACACGTCAAAGAAGGATTTCATGTCATAGAAAAAATTAATTTCAGATTTAGAATTGTTAAACCACTCAAGAACGCAGTTGACAAGGTTCTATTTAAAAAGATGTGCCGGTCATCACGTTTCATGAATTCATGATTATTATCGATGCATGTTTTGATGAATCTCGTTTAAAGTAGGAATTAACGGTACATGTATTTAGCTGCGGGCTAATTAAGTTAATCTTGTATACTCATATTTTGTATTTTTCACCTTATTACATACATACATACATACATTAAATCACGCCTGTTTCCCAGAGGGGTAGGC
This sequence comes from Acleris emargana, assembly GCA_927399475.2. Lineage (NCBI taxonomy): Eukaryota > Metazoa > Arthropoda > Insecta > Lepidoptera > Tortricidae > Acleris > Acleris emargana. The sequence goes on from OV656846.1 coordinate 11,418,280, forward strand.
AGATACCACTTCTTTCCACTTGCTACGATCTTGACAAATTTCTTTCGCTTCTTTCATCTTATTGCATTGTAATTAGGTCCAAAAGTGGATACATCTCTTTGTAGTCGACAGGTCTCATTGTAATTAAATTAGATTGTTACTGACTAACAAAGTGGTTATCTCTCTCACCCCTACCACCATGGATATCTCCGGTAAGGTGGAGACCCCGAAAATAACGTTTAAAGTTATTTTTTTATGGCATGAAGAAGCATACAGACCTGATGTTAAGTGGACTTTGAGGCATTATGATCAAGACATAAAATATTCGGCTAAAATTTGTAACTACTATTACTTAAATGAACTATATCAATCCGAATGATGCACAGATAGGTTGATAATTATTTATTATATATAATGTTTTAATAACAATTACAATGATATGTATTAAAAACAAAAACAATTTTGAGACTAATAATAATAACATGTTTAAAATATCATTTTTAATAAATCACTAAAAAGATGATGAATATTCATCAACTCGTTATTTGGTTACCATGGCTACGCTCAATATCGCCAATGGCGCTTCGTTTGGCATTTAATTTTTTATGATAAATTATCAGAACTGTTGTAGTAACTATTAAAACATGGATGAAATTATTTTTAAACATTTAACAGTAAAATACACAAACTATTAACGCCAATTGAAGTAATTAAAATGAATGACAAGTAATTTGTTAGCATAAATATCCCCCGTATAAATATACCCCGTGTGGTTGCCGGGTTAGAATAGTGCCACTCCATATCTTCCCGTGGATGTCATAAGAGGCGACTAAGGGAATATAGGCTTGTAGTACTGTTAGGCGATGGGCTTGCTACCTGTCACTAATACGCTGGTAAACATCTTAGCCTATTTGTGCAAACTGTGGTTACTGAATTGTCAACAACTTTTTGAAGTTGGAATTCTGTAGCTCTGCCTACCCCCCTCTGGGATTACAGGCGTGAAGGTATGTATGTATGTATGTATGTATGTAAATACGAGGGTGCATTGAAAAGTTCTGAGCCTAAGGTTGAATATAATAAAAAAAAAACAAATAAATACTGGCAGGTCAAAGTGCCATATTTAGTCGCCATTATGCACTATCTTTTGTTTTTTTCCTGTCACAATTTTGCATTTTATGCTCGAACTGCTACATAAGGTCACTGATTTTTCAAGTAATGGATAAAATTGAGCACCGTTCTGTCATAAAATGTTTGCAAAAGAAGGGGTTAACACCAAAACAAATATTTGAAGATATGAATCAAACATAAGGGCAATCTGCTCCATCGTTTGCTACCATAAAAAGATGGGTAGCTGGTTTCAAACGTGGCCGGGAGACTGTTCAAGACGAGCCTAGGAGTGGGCGGCCGTTGACGGCTACTACGAACGAAAATGTCAATAATATATTAGATGCGATAATGAAGGATAGGCGATTGAAGAATGTGGAGATAGCGGAAGCAATGGGTATTTCTTATGAGCGGGCACAGAACATCATCACCGATGTTCTTGGATTTTCTAAGGTGTCAACCAGGTGGGTGCCTAGACTGCTTTCAGTCGAGAACAAACGAGTACGTGTTACAATTTCCCAAGATTGTTTATGTATGTTTCAACGTGACTCCGACGATTTTTTCAATCGTTTTATAACTATGGACGAGACATGGGTCCACCACAGTACACCAGAATCGAAAGAACAACCCAGGCAATGGAAAAGAACAGGTTCACCACCACCCAAAAAAGCCAAGGTCATTTTGTCAGCTAATAAGGTAATGGCCTCAGTTTTCTGGGATTGCAGGGGGGTTATCATGAATATCATGATAGACTATCTCGAAAAGGGCAAAGCAATAAATTCGGACTACTATTGTGCTCTTTTACGTCATCTGCGTGAGGAAATTAAAATAAAGAGACCTGGAATGCTGTCGAAAAAAGTACTGTTTCACCAAGACAACGCTCGCGTTCACACTTCGGCGAAATCAATGGCACAAATATATGATTGTGGATTTGTAGTGCTGCCGCATGACCCTTACTCGCCGGATCTAGCTCCTCTCGATTATCATCTCTTCCCAAACCTCAAAAAACACTTGGGAGGACAAATATTTTCGACAAATATGGAGGTACAAGAAGCAGTAGACTCATATTTTAACGACCTCAGCGATTCTTTTTTTTTTGATGGGATAATGAAGTCGGAGGCGAGGTGGACTAAGTGCATTGACCTTCATGGAGAATATGTCGAAAAATAAAATTGTTATAAAAAGTGAGCCCGTTACTTTTTTTTACCAGGCTCAGAACTTTTCAATCCACCCTCGTATTAAGGAAAATATGCAAGAAAAGTTAGGTATTGTTTATTTTTGTCACTACGTATCATTTTAAGCTTGTAGTAAAACTTATGTATGCAACGGTACATAATTGGCTCGCGCTCTAACCTCGGCACTCGTACCTTAAGACGCTTCATTATGTACCAGTTACTAAATAACTATTTTATTGCACAATAATTTAAGTTTAGCCCGTGTGGTTACCGGAATAGAATAGTGCCTCTCCATTTCTTCCCGTGGATGTCGTAAGAGGCGACTAAGGGAATATAGGCTTGTAGTAATGTTAGGCGATGGGATTGCAACCCGTCACTGATACGCTGGTAAACATCTTAGCCTGATTTTGCAAAATGTGGTAACAGAATTATCAACAAGTTTTTAGAGTTGTTGGTAATTCTGTAGCTCTGCCTACCCCACTCTGGGAATGAAGGCGTGAGTTTATGTATGTATGTATGTATGTATGTATAATTTATGTATAATTTATGTTTTAACAAACCGCAGTTAACTTGTTGATAATTCTGTAACCATATTAAATGTTATTATTTATTTATTTAAACTAAATTAGATTAGACATTACATTACGTTATGTTATGTTATTAATGTGTGTCTACAACGAAGTAACGACAATCGGATATGACAGGCAGAAATATGCGGCCTTAAAATGCATGGTCAGTGATTTTTTTTTATAATCCTATATGCGTTTATTTTTACAATAGACTTAAAACACATTCCTAAAGTTAATGCAAGTGTATTCTACGAAGCGTGTTGATTTTTCTGGTGATGGAAACGTTTTAGTAATTGACGTGTATTTTTCATTGTTATTTTAGATAAGACGGATTAAGTTTATTCGTTGTTATATTTGTACCTTCTAGCTAACATTGTTACCTAATGTTGTTGGTTAAAATCGTTTAAAGTGTAAACGCAGTTCTCAGTCTGACCTTTACGTCGAGCTGCATTTACTCTGAATTCAATTTAAAAGACGCTTGATGTTTTCATATAAATGTTTGTTATTATGATTGGAATCGTTTGAGCTACAAAAGGAACACAGAGCGTCCCTAGGCAAGAAGCTTAACGCTATCGGAAACGATTTTTGAACGCGTGACGCTCGACGACCGTCTGGCAGCTTACGTCAATCCACGTATCGTATCGTATCGTATTTTCGATGATGATCTAGCCACGCATCTTGTGTAGTCTAGGGCCACAGATGTGAATTCATATACTTAGTAGATATGTCAAGGAAAAGCAGTTTTTCGCATATTAGTAATATGTTACTGCATGTTAAAACAACTTGGTCGTGGATGATTTATTTGTTACATGAGTTATTGAATGTCCCGACCGTTTTATGCGAACATTTTGTTTTAACAACGTTGGGATTAGTGATGGGCGATTTCTGAAACATTACAAAACTTTCCTTAACTGCGAAAATTACAGCTTCTGAAAATTACATGATTAGATGGAAATGATTCCGACACAAGTAAATTTCATTTAAATTTCACGAAGAGTTTCCGTTACTTATGTTACATTACAAAACTTTACTAATTTTCGGAAATTAAACGATTTCACTTTAGTAACTTTCAGAATATTGCATGAAATTTTAGGTGAAAGTTTCACTTTTGAAACTTTCAGAATATTGCAGAAATTTAAGTGAAACTTTCACTTTTGAAACTTACAAGCCGCCCATCACTAGTTGGGATGTCTAGTTACAACCATAATAGTCGATCCATGTGTTCAGTCGTCTACGTTGTACCATTACTTATGACTTCATTCCATGTTCGTAATATTTATTAGCTCCACCAACACAACTTGATAAGTAATAAGTTACCTAGCCATTAATTTAACCCGGTGCCCATTGCTCAAGTATTTGTTTGGTGTTGATGTATCAGCGCGCATAATTAAGAATAATCTTCTACTTAGTTTACTTCCGTAAGGACTTGTTTTGGTCTCAAACCCGTTTGAAATGACGACATAACTCTATGTTTAAAATGCATATCTATTGCTTTTATCTATTTGGTTTTTATATTATCAGTCAGAGGCTCGGATTTACTACACATCTGCTCCTAAACACTTATTTATCTACGTAATTATCTTAAGAAGCAGTAGTAATAGTGTGTAAGGTACCTACTGAATTTTTTTTTTTTTGTTCATTGAGTATATACATTCCTTTTAGATAAGTATTATTTAAGTTTGGAGCTTTAATAAGCTTATATTTAACCAACCACCAAGCATCAGTGTTCGCATAGTTGTGCTTCGGTGTGGGCATAAGACAACCAGTGAAATAACTAGCAAAAGATTTTTAGGATTGCAGTGTTCAGATCGTTGTCTTGAGAATTCATGTATGGGTCCCCGATTCCACTTAGCATGAGGTAGCCTGGGTGGTCGTGTGCGTTCTTTTTGACATGAACAACTTATTGTCTTAATATTAAAACATGTAAGAGGCTGAACAACAGGCCTTAATCTACTTTGTTTAAACCCATCTTACTTCTTTATTGTACTCGTACCCATATTGTTGACGTGATGCTAGCTCTTATTCCATTAAAAGTAAGAGCGTCTACAACATCAAAAATACGATAACAATGGGTTATTATAAATCAAATTAGAATGGAGCCCCTGTGCGATTACACCTATTTATTTAAAATTTACGTACACATTTACGTAATCTACTTACATTAAATATTTTCATTTTGCCCTTTCTTAATACAATACTGAAAAGAAAATGCAATAACTGTGCCAGCGTCAGGTCAGGTTATGAACAGAAGTAATAAAATCCTTTGTTATGTAACAACTATATTAAACTAAACTTGAGTTAAAAAATGAACCAAAACATAGTCAGATTAATTTTCGTAATACAGTAGAAGACATAAAACATTTTATTACAAAATTATAATAGAGATATAATATACATTTTCGGTATAAAATCGTTGTAATAGGTGAGCATTAAGCACACCGAAGTCAGTGGAGCGTTTTCTCCCCGAAGGTTAAGGATCCCTCGACACTTGTTAGCATACGAATGCCGTGAATATATACGTTCATTTACAAGCATTACTGGAGTATTCCCAGCCATTGCCTCTCAGATGCCGTTTTACGATTAATAAAGCGAATAATTATTGTTCGTCTGTCCGCAGCAACCCACCGTCCTTCACCAGTTCGTGCCCCAGCCCGCTCCTACGCAAGAATTGGAACAGCCTGAGGTAACTTTCAAGATAAACTTCTTGTAAAAAACGTCTGTATTAATATATCATTAATGATTTAAGTACCTGGTGGTCGTGTTTCAACCTACATACTTTGATTTAGTTTACTGTATCTACTACTGTGTAAAAATATTCATTATCGAGTTATAGATTATCTAACTAAATAACGTCAAGGTCCTCGTAATTCTTAATAAAAACTTACTAGCAGTAAGGTCATTAGGCGATCAATAAATCGACTAATGCCTCCATTGTTTTCGTTTAATGTATCTCTAATTGCGTGTCAGAAAATCGCTCCATAACGTTATTGAGTTCTTGCTCGGTTGAGAATTTATTGATGCTATAAAATAAAGTTAAAATTTTACCTAAGTTTCACAAACAAATAACTTACGGTCAGAAAGTTTTTTTTTCTCCAAGATATCGAATTAATCTTTAAAAGTGTAGGTAATAGTTTTATTTACTTCAGTACATTTGCCATTAGAAAGAAGTGTCATTTATCACAGCTCCTTTGGTTTTGGGGTTATTTAATAGGGTCATAAATTAAGAAGAATTAGGCGATAATGCAAATGAATTCGTTTAAGTATCTGAAGGATATTTCCTCCAAAATGGCCAGAAAGATGATCTTTATCGTTACATATTAAATATATGAGCTTCTTTATCATATTGAATGAATAAGTCGTGGTAGTTTATGTATATTAAGAATATATGAAACAAAACATTTACTGTTATTAAGCATACTGTTCAGTGCGAGTTATGGCAACTTCACAGTAAAGCTTGAACAAAACAGCATTTAAATTCATTACAAACATTCACACTAAAATCATTTCCCTGTTATTGATAAAATGGAAGTTGGGATTTGATTTATTTATGAGCAGAATAAGTAATATCTTTTCTTACGAAACCCGAAAAGTTTTTATTCTGTTTTAATGTCTTACATCTGTTTTCTGAAAAGCATATAAATAAAATAGGTGAGCCCTTATTATTAATGCTTAAGCTCTTGTTTAACTGAAATAAACTACGAGGTAAGAAACTAGAATAAATATTTATTTAAGGGATGATTGAGAATGTATCAAATATTAGTATTATACAAGAGCTTTTTGTTATGGCAGATCCAGGCTGTTTGCCAAATACTTAGTGTTACTAAATGGATTAGAAATCCTTGTAGTTAGTTGTGTGTTGAATAGCATATTCAGGACGAAGAATGAAGGCCGCATAGAGAGAGGGCAACTGTTATAAATATTGGAAAACAACTTAGAATGTGCTTTATCCAATATTTGAGTTAAATAGCCCTCCGAATGACGTTCGTTTTCTGTCCATCCTTTCTCCTCCACATGTAGTTCTTTTAAATAGGGTTCTAGTGTCAAAATTCTGAAAAATATCTTACATAAAAGCACATACATCGAATTTAAAAGAAAAACTATCACGAATAAGCTCACTTCGTTGGTTTTTAGGGTTCCGGACAAAAAACTAAAAACGGAACCCGTATGTGATCACTCGTGTGCGTCTGTCGGTCTGTCCGTCCGTCCACAGCCAATTTGCTCTATGATTTAGTAGAATGGTGTTATCCTATGACCCAACACACGGACGTGCAAAGTATTTTTTTAAATAACGGTCATTTTCGAGGGACAAATTAGGAAATTAAAAAACAAGAAAAATAAAATACATTTGCACGGAACCCTCTACACACAAGTTCAACTCGCACTTGCCCGGTTTTTGAGATACAGTCGCCTAGTGTTTATACCTACTAAAAATCATCTACATACATAAGACAACACCACAAAAGTAGTCGTTGCTTCTCGAGATAGTTTTTTGTGTTTGTAGTATAACGGCGTGGGACCCTGGGCATGATCCAACACATCTTGCACGGTTTTACGCTTATTACGGTTTTAAAAATGTTCTAAGTAGGTATTGCCTGTTTATGCTATCACTTAATAACTTTTTAACTTCATTACCGAAAGCCAACCCAACGCGACTTGAGGCAATATTTTTAAACTAATTTATAGGGGGACAACCGTGTACGCGAGACCTAACTAGGTACCAAATTTTTTCTCGAAAACGATTTCGCTCTAGATTATATTTTGATGTGGGCTATGGGTGTTAGAGGATTTTATAAAGGTGAGTATAGATGAATCCCCAGGTGCAGAAAGTGAACATGGAGAGCGGGGCGCCGATGGGCCTGCCGTGGGGCCTGACCCCCGAGGACCTGCACGTGATCCACCGCACCGCCGAGGACGCCGCGGCCAACCAGCGCCACGACCAGCAGATGGACAATGACATGCAGGAGGTACGACTGGCAAGTCTTACACTTACTCATTTTGGATTGGTACAGTCCATTACAGATCGATCCGGTAGAAACTCAATCCTAAAGCATCTTTCAAGTGCAACCCTCACAGTTTCAGTTACAGTCAAGTGTAAAAATATGGTAGAACGTAACTTCTCAAAAATATGTCCTAACGATTCCAGCGTAATAAGAACTTCTAAAATTTATGAGAGGATTTTTTCGATACATATTTTTGCACCTATAAACGTTAGGTCAGTTACTACAACAATGGGTAGAAGTTAAAGGAAAAACTAATCGATGGCTGGTTACTGTTAGGATTAGCAGCTAGCCTAGCTAGCTTGTCGATAGTTTATTGTGATAGAGTAGCTAAAATCGGTTTCATTAGTTCGCTTAAAGTTAACGAGTAATTTGAATGCATCAGGGAATTTTACTACTATGTGCTCGGGGCGCTGAGTCTATGTCGCCTGTGTAATTATTAAACGGCGAGGTTAAGTTATACCGAGTGCTCGTAGCTTCCCTAACCCGTTTGGTTTCGACGCCGAAACATCCCGCCTAAGTGTGCAATGCTACTACCTATATGCCGGCTGCCCTGTGAAGTTTGGGTGTAATTGATATAAACTGAACTTATCTTAACACATTATAACGCAAAGAATCTAGTAAAAATAAGTGTACCAAGTAGTAGGTATCCAAGATTATCAAAAACATTTGTTCGTCTGTATTTGCAGGTCAAGACGATCGTGAACACCCTTGCGGCGGCGGCGCAGGCGGAGGCGGAGGCGGAGGCGCAGGAGCAGCGGCGGCTGGGCGACGCGCCCGCGCCCGCCGCGCGCACGCTGCTGCTGCCGCGCGACCTGCCCGCCGAGGAGAGGCCGCACTGTACGCTTACCACCACAATTATTACATAGATCTAAATACCCGATATAATGGTGGCCCCTTACAGAGCTGATATCTCTGAAACGGCCTACCCGATTTTGATGAAACCTAGCTAAGACCCACCGCTAGAAAACCGCGTTTAAATGAAAATACCGCGTCTAAACCGGTTCACCCGTAGATAATTAACGCATATAAGGTATACAAACGCTCAAACACCTTTAAAGTAGAATCGAGTGGCGACTGTCCAGTGCATAATCTTACGACATTGCATTTTGCCGGTTATGTTCGTATTTTGTCTTACTTTCTTATTAAGCTAATGGGTACTAAATCTGACTGAGAAAGTAAAAAATATATTTCGACAAAAATCGTTTGTTATTTACTAAATCGTAGATATTTTGCGCACTACGTAACATAAACCGACACGAAAGTCGAGGTTAGGTGTGAGGGGACCGCGCGTTGCATGCGCGGTAACCGCCATATTGGTTTATATTACGTGGTGCGGATTATACTTACTCGTTTATCTCGACAATGAAGTATTAGTAAGGCAGTAAAATTGTTGAATGTATGTTGAGCATTTTCCGTATTGCAGACATGCAGCCGCGCTCGGTGCGCAGCGTGGACGCGCTGGTGCCCGAGAAGCGCGTGAAGCGCTGCGCGTGCAGCTGCGCCTGAGCGCCCCGCCCGCGCGCCCCGCGCCATCCGTCCATCCGTCACCGTTCACCCCTCCCACGGCTATTCGTACATGTAAATAAAAAGTAACGCCTCAACTCCGAACGGTCGTTCTCAATTATCTCAGGTGGTTGGTTGTATAAATACGAATTTTAATATTTGTTAAATAATTCATATATTTATAATCCGTTTAATTGTTTTGAACGTAGTCCATTCACTTGCGATTCCATTAGAGCGTGTAGGAATGCAATAGTGTTAGTTTATAATGTCGTAAAGTATTTCTTGCATTCCGTATTGTTTGTAGATTGTGGACAATGCGTAATAAGTATAATAACGTTTAAAGAAATCTACTCCACCGAATTTGCTTCAAATATCAAATTTCGGCGGCATTCGACAAAAATAGTCTCTAATTTCATCTAAGGTAGGTTTGTTTGCATTTCTTGAAAATAAATGGCATTTAGTTTCAAACCGATTTTGCCAGATGAAACCACAAAGGGCTTCTTAAATTATGGTAGTTTTTAATCTTTAATAAAAACTTATGTTTCATTTGTGATCCTAAATTAAATTTTTATTTTATCTGAATATTGTTTTATTTTTTGTAAGTACCTACAAAGCAAAAAATAGAATTTTCTCATGTAGTTCATGGTACATGAAGGAGAAATACCTCAAATTCTTGAGAAAGCTCATTTTACTAAAAGGAAACATTTTTTTAAGATGAATAACTGCATTGACTTTACCTGGGGCCGGGAATCGCTAAAAATGCAGAATAGGGTAAGTGTACCAGTGAATGAACGAATAAGGACTAGGGTGACTTTGGCCTTACTTTTAAAACAAATCTAAAACACAGACAAGTAATTTAAATTTTTTTTTACATCTGCTTATAGTCTTTTATTATTTAAGCATAATTCTCACCTATTTTTACTTATAGTTTGAAAAATGTATATAATTTTCTGAAAAATTGTCGAAATCACCTATGAATGAACAGGCAATCCCAATAAATGAACGAAAACGAACCTATGAATGAACACACCATATTTGGTAATAGAAGTGAACACGGTGTTTTGCCCCAATAAATGAACAAAAATTATTTTGATAAAATCTTTATTGAGTAAATTAAAGAAAACAATTCTAGCTGTGTTTTAATATTTATAACACCTTAATCATCGTATAAAAATGAAATTTGACTCTTATGAATGAAGAAGAAATGAACACTGGTAATTTTAAAGTTGTTCATTTACTCGCTTTTTGATCTAATAGATGAACTAAGAAAATAAATCCCGTTCATTCATTGGAACAAAAAGTTAGTGAATAAACAACGGAAAAATAATGTAATTTATTTACCTGCAATTTAATTCCAGTGAATGAACTAAGAAATGTCGGTTTAATACAAAACCATTTTAAAAGATTAAAACATAAATTTCTGTTCCAATACTGGACCAGTGATTCAAAATGAACATATGTTAGGGTTTATTAAATAAAAGCAATAATTTCTTAACAACAAATGCTTAAACTATTTAAAAATGCCAAATCCGATATGCTCCAGTGAATGAACAAATGTTCATTCACTGGAGTGAGGTACTTTTAAGGTTCCTTTCTGTAAACACCTTAAAATAAATCAATCGGTTAAAATGTATCAAAAGCCGACGCATCCTATTTATACTTTACCCTTTTCACCACAACATACATATATGAAACCAACAATAAGCATGAGATAAATGGCAATAATATCAAACTTTCCAAACCGGTACTCACCTTGCTCCTTATATTTTTTGCTTGTATTTCGAGCCACACTGACACACGTTATTTTTATTTAGACGCCATGACGAAACTAAAGTCGAGCCATAGATTATATAATGTTGCTATCCTAAATAAAGAGTTGACAGACTAATAAAACACAACTTATTGGACTGTTCTCTACAACAAAGCTTATTTTTTGATAAAAACCGCGTTTTGTTCATTCACTGGGGGGTGTTCATTCACTGGTACACTTACCCTATAATCACTGATTATATTATTATAATAATCAATAGGATCTTTTTTTTTGTTACCCTGTGCTTGTGCCCTCTGTCTCTACACTCGTCCCTGTTTAGAGAATGCTCCCGACAATCATACATAAAAGCGTCCAGGTCATCCCGCCATCTCCTTTGGGTCTACTTCTGGTAGGATATCCGTCTGGTAGATGCCAATTGATAGTAATTTTGGCCTAACTCTCATCGTGCATGCGGCAGACGTGTCCAGCCCAGTCCCACATTGCGAACTTCATCCCAACATCGGCAATACCGGTCCTGGAATGCAGCTCTGTGTTCCTGACCCTGTCAGTCCTCCGAACACCCAGTACGCTGCGCTCCATTGCCCTTTGGCAAACCTTGAGTGTGGACTTCTGAGTAGGGCTCCTGGTCGTGTCCGTGTTTCGTGTACCCGTAGCCGAATCTCCGTTACCGAGTAACACGGCAACGGAGATCCGGCCCGTTCGACACGTGAAATTCGGCTACGTGTAATTAAGATACGTAGCTCCGTGTTACACGGAGATACGTTTCTTATTTACACGTAGATCCGATCCGCCCGTGAATTTTAAGCTTTCATTCAATAACCGTGCGGAGCGGAGCCGGAGCCGAGATCCGCAGATACGTAGCCGAACGCAGACACGGATACGTATCTTGGCGTGACCGTGTAGTTCAGGAACTTAGCACCGCCGGTGCTAAGATCACGGAGCTACGGTTCCGCGTGCAACACGGATATCAGGTCCACTACTTCTGAGTCTCAGTTAATGACCACGTTTGAACACCATGCTTGTAGGTTAGGCTTAGTCAGGTTCTTTTGTTGACCAGAAGCTCCTCCAAATAATAGGAATATATAATCAATTCAATTCCTGAATATAATCAATTCCTCCAAATCGAAGAAGTCCACGGAATCTAACTTTAATATAATTTGGTCATCAATATAAGAAGGACACTAAGGTAAACCACATAAGATACGGTCGAAATAGAAGTATTTGCACATTTTACATAAATTTATTTGAGTAGGTACCTTTATTTCACCGATACTCATTTCATAGAACGTATCAGCAATCAATCTATTCGCAGAATTTTCGTTTCACCGAAAGCTATTTTAGTTATTTGCTGAACCCGTGTTGATTTATTTATTGAGGTTATCTTGTGATGGTTACAAATCTACCCTAACCTAACCTACCTACGTGAACCATATTTTATTTAAACCACGTTTCAAAAATTTACAAAATTATTTCTTCTTTTTGACTTAAATCAGATCCGGGCATGCAAATAAAACAACTATGCCAGATTTCAAGTTGATAGCATCTATAGTTAAAAAAAAAAACTGCTGTGAAATACAGACAGACACAGAACGAAAGTCTCACCGTAAGGGTTCCTTTTATATCATTTTGGTACGGAACCCTAAAAATGAAGAATTTGGTGGAGATGTTTTTTAAGCAATAATGAATCCTTATCAATTATTCATTAATAATGAGGAAATGCCAATGTTATTTATTAATTGTACTTTTTATGACGCACATAGCTGCATTGACGCTCGCGATTGCGGTTTCCTGGGTTTAATGAAACATTTGCTTTATCCTCATTATTTAAGTATAAACCATAAACAAAGCAGCGTAGATTTTTGTATGTCCATCGTACTACGTATTTTTCTTATTTTCGATTACTATAGTTTGTGCATGTTATTCAGACGTTGTCTTATTCTTAACCCTAACGCCCCTCCAAGAATTTTATGCTTCATGTTGATGAAATTTTTGACGGGTTGAGTAGTTGAGGAACAACAACAATCTCTACGAATTTAAACAAATAAGCTGGGTCAATACATTTTTATTAAAAACTTATATGTAAATATACAGCTGCATGGGAATTAATATTTATTCCAGGCAGGAATGAGTCTCTTTTATAATTGTACAGCAGGGCTGAGATTCTACAAGGTAAAACCGTATTGTTTTTGACGTGTTTCTGTATTAACAACGTTTTGAGAGCCCTCATTTATTTGACGTCAAAGGTAATATGGTTTTATCATGTAAAATAGAGGCCCTGATAGCTGGACATTACAATATTAGAGTCATGTGGGGCAAGTGTGTGCACTTTTTTTTCAAGCTAGTATCAAAATCAAATTATAAGCATGAAAGAAAAATGAAAATATGTATCTAGCACAGTATTTATTTAGGTAATGATTTAATCAAGAAATTATCAATAAAACTTTGCCACTTCGAAGAAAAATCACCTTAATTCAACCAGCTCAAAATGCGCACACTTACCCCATACTGCGGGTAAGTGGGCGCAGTTAAGAGAACTTTGTGTTTTTTTTAATATTCTTAGCAGACTGATTTTGATCAAACTTACCTCATTTTATTGAGACATAATATAGCTTCAAATGATATGCAAAATAAAAGGCTTAAATACATTTTTAACAGATATAAAGATCATTTACTCGTGTCAATTTTCGCCATGACAGCAAATTTTACCTTTACAGCTTCGGATTCTGAATATTTTCTTTTTCAAGTGAACTAATGACACCATCTGGGTTTTTCTCGCATAAACTAATTCTCTACCAACATAACTTTAATTTGTCGACACATATCACAAACTTCTCCCTCCCCATTCCTAAACAAAGGGGTTGCGCACACTTACCCCCTGCGCACAGTTACCCCACATGACTCTATTTTATGCATTTCATAGCGGTTTTACTTTCGAACACAATTTACGAGTACCTGGAGTACCTACTGCTTGTTGAAGTCACGGCCCAGCAATGTTATTTCTTAAAACTGGGAAAACATAAACGTGACATTTTTTTGTGATCATATTTATCATCATCCAAGTTAACAATTAGAAAACTAAACCATCAACACTTATGTTACAACAGTCGATATTAATCTTAGATCAACTTACATCATCATCTGCGAGTTCTGTGACTCGTATACGACTGAATACTTTTGTGGTGTTTCTAAATCCAATTCTCTGTTGACGGCACCCACACTATGGTTAGACATCGCGTCGCAGTGCTTCACGCGGTGGCTAAAGTTAGATGATATTAGCAGTACGTACAGACACAGGAAGAGGCAGTTTAATATAAAACCTAATACATACTTCATCATTACCAGTGAAAAGCACCGGAACAGTCTCGACACATCTCCACAAACTATGTACAAGTTAATAGTTAAGCAGAGCAAAAATGTAATAACGGCCAACTTCATTGCAAATTTTCTGGACTTGTCTCGTATAATCTCATGTAAAATACAAATGTAGAGAATTGTCCCGATAGCAGTGAAAGTCCATTTAAACAGAGAACAGAATATGAGGTCGACAAGCTGTCTCTCCAGCACGGCGCACTCAACGCACGCCACCCACGCGCCGGTCAGAGGAATTGGAAACAACCACGAAAATAATGACACTTTATACAAATCGTTTATGCTAATTTTTGCAAACACTACTATTAAAGTATCGTACATGTGTTTTATTAGAAAAAATATTAGGAATATCGTGACAAAGTTTATATAAATTATTAAGCTTACATTTACTATTGACGGCTCATGCAGCCCTTTATTTTTTTTCTCCAGAAAAATTGCGTATCCGATGATACGCTTAAAAAATCGTGCAACGCTGATTTGTGTCAACATTTGGTTTCTGTAATTTCTTCTCCACTGCTTCAACTTTGCAGCTAGCCCGAAAGATAGCAGAATTTCTGCGACTAACATGATGATCTCTATCAGGATGAACACTTCGAACACCGGCATCGGCAGCTGCTCTGGCTCGGTCATCGAAGTGATATTATTCGCTGGATTACAAAACGTACAATTTTGATCTGGAGTGAATTCTGGAATTTGAGAGGGCTGTGTTGAGTCAATCACCGAATCCGTCGGCATATTTGTCTCCGTGGATAAATCAGTAGCGTCCATCGTGGATTCCAATAAAAATAAATCACTCAAGGCACGGTACACTTAATTATGTTTTTAATTTGTGTCCCTAAAGTTTGATATACTGGTACCTGTAGGTACCCTGTTAAATAACAACGATCGACATAACTCACGTGCGTGCTTTTCAGTTAAGACTGGCGTCGCTGTGGCTGAGGTATGATTCTAGTCCAACAGGAAAATGTACTGAAATTACGTTTACATGGTAGTGTACCGCCAAGTACAAAACCACATAACCGCTTTTTGTAATAATCATCTCAATTCCATAAAAAAAAACAAGTCGAAATTTAAATATGAAGTCTACGATCGATGCTATAGCATACATAAAGTATAAATTAATAACAGGGGACAACATATTTTAATCTATTTCATCTCAACTCTTTTTTAGTAAGCTATAACTGTGCTTGAGGATTAATCATATTTTTCTACTCGCGTACTATAAACTGCTACTTAGTATTGATATCGTTAATGGTATCAGAATACCACCTAGGTATTGCGTAACCGAAGCGTGAAAACTATTCTATAATAAGCGTTAGCGTTAGCGTTGTTATGGTAATAACAGTTCTAAAATAATGATTATAGCATTGATATTAGCATGTTTACGGTGATTCCGAATATCAGTCTTGGCGTTTAGCGAACACTTGACATCCTAATTTGTATAATAAACCATTAAAAATATTTAAATACCAGTTGAAATTACGTGTATTAAAAACAAAAACAATTTTGAGACTAATTATGTGTTTAAAATTATTTTTTTATTAAGTTACTTTACTTTATTTACTATGATATAGGTACTACAATTAAAAGTTAAAGGCCTCTAGCAAGTCCGCTCACGGCATGCTCCCTATGACACTGGCTGCATTACCTCTCTGGATAGCTAGCCCAATCCTTTGGGAGAGGTAAGCTAAGCACGAGCTCTAGGATCTCCGGAGGTGTCAATGAGCCGGGATGACAGAGCCTTAGTAAAGCTACTATAAATAGATGATTAATATCCATTGATTTGTTATTTGGTTACCATGGTTACGTTCAATATGGATGTCAACAAAATGGCGTTTCGTTAGGCATTCCAACTTTTATGATAAATTGTCAGGACTGTTTTAGTAACTATTAAAATTTGCATGAAATTTATAAACATTTAGCAATGAAATTCACAAACTATTATCGCCAACTGGAATAATGAAAATGACTTTGCCGACAAGAAATTTGTTAGCAGATAAATCGAGAAAAGTATACAAGAAAAGTTAGCCATTGTTTATTTTTGTCATTATCATTTTAAGCTTGTAGAAACAGTTATGTATGGTACATAATAAGCTCTTATGGCACTCGAAGCTAGCGCTCTAACCTCGACACTCGTACCTTATGAAGCTTCATTATGAACCAGTTACATAAATAACTATTAGGAACCTTAAGGTTTTTAGCTGAGTAACCGTAACTTGGCCTACTATTTACCAGAAGACGTGACTGGCGTCATTACTAGTTTCCCGTGCATTAAACTATTTGTTTATTTATTGTTAAGACGCAAGGCGGCCACGATGTCTATATACTTACTCTATTCAGGAATCCCCACAGGCAATTCCTTAATTCGTGGAACTGTAATAATGTGGGTTCAGTGAAGTCGTGTACAAAGATCAATATGCCTGCGCGGTCCGTCCGTCTTAACTTTAAAGAGTGTATAACAATCTTCCCGATAGTATTAAATTATTAAATGGTCTTAAATTCAAGCGCCACTTAAAGACCTGGCTAATCAATAATGTGTTTTATAATCTTAAAGATTTTTTTGACTTTAAAGACAAGCAAACATAGTGCATGAGTTAATTTTATATTTTTTAAGTTCATATTGTACACCCTGAGCGGGTCACCGTTGGAACTATTATGTACCTAATTTGTCCATCTTAATGTTACATGGTTATACAATAAATATATTCTTATTCTTATTCTTATAAAGAGCTGTATCTTTTGAACCGTAATAGATAATAGTTTTTTTTCTGTATATGTGTTATAACGCCAAATATACCAACAAATAAATAAAATTACAGAGTGAAATAATAATGAAACGTTTTTTTATAATGGTTTGTCAAATATATGGTAGCGTCAAATGGTTCAACGTTCAATGGTTGTCAATTGGTATGATTATTGTACAAACTCTGAAGAAAAATAATACAAAAAGGGTCAAGTGCAAGTTGAGCTAGAGGCATTCCATCTTAGTCCTCAGGGTTGGCAACGCATTTGCAGTCTTAGGATTGCGGTCTTGTGAATGCGAATGTCTATGGGTCACAGTTTCCACTTACCATCAGGTGGCCTGTGTGCTCGTTTGCCATCCTATGATATAAAAAAAAAAAAAAAAAAAAGAGCTCGCGGGGATTAGATTCGAAATCGAATTCAAATCGGGAAAAAAATCTACTGCGCGGCGCTACGGGACCCTCGGTGTGCGCGTCCGACTCGCACTTGACCGGTTTTCAAACTTACATGATACACCCTCCACGGTCACCGAATTTTGACGTTGTGTGACATATGTATGCAACAAAGTGAGTTTGCATATTTTGGAATTGAATACAGTTTTTCAATATATAAACAACTTTCTCTTATCGTTCTGTATCGTATTGCCGTGTGGTTGCCGGCTTAGAATTGTGCCACTCTATGTCTTCCCGTCGAAGTCGTAAGAGGCGACTAAGGGAATAAAGGCTTGAAGTACTGTTAGGCGATGGGCTTGCTACCTGTCACTAATATACACTGTTAAACATCTTAGCCTATTTGTGCAAATTGTGGTTACAGAGTTATCAACAAGTTTTTAGAGTTGTTGGTAATTCTGTAGCTCTGCCTACCCCACTCTGGGAATGAAGGTATGTAGGTATGTGTATGTCTTATCGTATTATAACAGTTCGCTTTGTACATATTGCACGATGGACTTATCTGAATCTAATTAGTTGTTGTATGAAGCTGTTGAAGCTACATGGGTTATATTGGTTTAGTAAAACATACGATTACGACAAAACACGATATGATACGATGCCGTGAGACATAGAAGCGTCAAATTTGGTATGATTATAGTACAAACCCTGAAGACATGTACATACGTACACTCACGCCTTCATTCCCAGAGGGGGGTTGGCAGAGCTACAGAAACTCTAAAAACTTGTTGTCAATTCTGTAACAACGTTTTGCACCAACAGGCTAATATGTTTACCAGTGTATACCTATTAGTGCAAGCCCATCTCGCCTAACAGCACTACAAGACTTTATTCCATTAGTCACCTCTTACGAAATCCACGGGAAGACATGGAGTGGCACTATTCCAAGCCACGCTGCTTAAAAAAACCGCTTTAGAAAAACAACAAATACTAAAAATGGTCAAGGGTGAGTCGGGCTCCCGCTCATTCGATTCGAAATCGGATTCAAATCGGAATAGGTATAATAATACCAATGTACTGTGCGGCGGCGGCAGTACGGAATTCTCGTTGGGCGGTTTTTGAATATGCTGTAATGAAAAACTATGTCTGTACCTACGTTTTCCATTCCAAGAATAAATACAAGGAAAAATAGAAGAAACGGAAACGTACAAACCTTTTGCATAAGTAACGGCGCCTATTACCGTGGTACTTAAGGAAGTTTTCAAATAATTCCAAAAAAATAAGGTTATCAAAGCTCCTTAGCGACACAATTTTTTATTTTTATTTAAGAGTGTTTATTGAACTTTTAGCGTCGTAAGTTTTTGGACTCATTTTACTTTATTTTATATTGTAAAATAATTATTGAAAGCAAAATACCCAAGTCTTCTATTACCGTCGTAATGCATAGGTTGTGATTCTATTACCGCGAATTCAGCTTCCATTACCGAGGGTATAAAAAACAGCAATTTTCTACCATCGGTAATAGGCGCCCGACTCACGATTTGGAACTTAATACCGTGGGTTAAAAAATAAATAATGGCTGTATATTATTTTTTACATCACGTTTTTAAGGAAGTATAATTATAATTAAATACATTAGATACTAACAAATAAATATAATATGAAAAGTAGAAGTAACTTATGATCACTACATATGCAATACCTAAACACATAATACCTAAACACATAATATGTATAAGTTATTTATTATTTATTATTATTATTTATTGCATATTATGCAATACCGAAATTTCCTTCTGATGAGTAAAAGTCTCAACTTTATCAAAGAAATCTGTACTTACGGTACGGTATGGACTAAAATGTCACTCGGTAATAGATACTTCTTTAGGAACCTATTACCGACCTAAACAAATATTGAATGGGTCGGTAATAGATTCCCATACATTCTATTACCGAGGGTTATCTGATCGTACCATCGGTAATAGGCTCAATATGGAGGGTTTGAAAAACCTAATTCCGACCCATAAAAACAAACGGATACAGTTTTATTTTCATTACAAATCAAAAGTATATAATACAACCTAGGTATAAAACCAAAATTACATAACTGGTAAGTAAATTCACGATTTTATCTCAATATTTAAACAACTTGACAATTTAAGGTTCCTATACAAACTACAAATTCAGTACTGAAGTTTTTGTTAAAAAATAAGGGTTTGTTGAATACTTTCCATACCACGGAAATAGTTCTTTAATAGCGTGAATAGATCAAGATTGGAATAACCGTAAGAAAGTATGTATAACCCATCGCATATACCAAAAATAAAGTATAAATATCCGAAATCAAAAAAATCTATTACCGGGGTATACCACGGTATTAGTATCCACAGCAAAAAATGGCGTCTATCACCGCTGTATTTGATTTTCCATTTTAAACGTATTTCCAGGCCAAAAAATGTATAAAATACACTCATAAGTCGTGTAGAAAACAATAAACAACCATTTAAATACCATAACATTAGTTCAATTGCCATAAATATTACGTAAAACACTAAATAAGATTCGAGTTCCCTTACATGCGGCGTCACGCGTTAGTATGGCACGTCCTCTTTCTGCGCCGCCTTCGCGGAAACTGACGAATTGCGAGCACTTTGTTTCATTCACACACACTAGCGCTAACAGGTCCGTAAGTCAAATAAATAAGCTTCGTTCGTGTAAAATTTGTTTTTTAGAAAATCGATCGGTTTGTTTATAAAAAGCGTAGGTATTTGAAAATACCGCGGTGATGGTCGCCGATTTTGATACCCCCGGTTATAGGCGCCGTTACCTCTAATAACTAACAAGTTATTAAAAAATATTGGAAATAGGACTTGATTTTGTACTTGGGAGTGAGAAACGTTATTGCCTGGAGCGAAAATGTTCTCGTTTTTTTTTTGACAGCTATGCGATATAAACGTCGTTTCTTAATCCTCAACGGCCATCATAATGGAACGAGGCGTAAGTGTTACCTACATGCCTAAGCGGCTGATCAGATTTAGATGAAATTTGGCACTCAGATAGTCTTCATCCTGGATTGACATATATCGCATCTTCAGAACAATAGTGACCTTATTCAAAAGTTCAGCTTTCGAACTTCAAGTCTTAAAGTTATTATTATAGAGACCAAACTCGAAATTTGAAATTTCTGAATTAGGTCACTATTGTTCTGAAGGTGCGATATAGGATTTTATTCATCCCGGTTAGTTTGTGTGTTCCCGGGGAACAAGCAAGTACACAAAAATGGAGTAGATACTCGTATTAGATTTGAATCGATAATTTTGCGAAATCCTATGAGTGAAGTGCGCATTCCCAATAGGGAACCTGGGATAACCCAATTTGCGGTCTGTGGTATTCCTGTATTAGTTTCACGGAACAAGCGAATGACAATATTTTATGACGGTGTACGCTTACTCAGTTAAACACAACCTATAGCGTGCGATTCTGTTTATTAAATGTTTATTTCTGAGAGGATCGTGTTGTTTACTGTTAACTATTTGTACCGATTTCCTTAATTTTTCTGAGTCAGAATAATCCAACCTAAATATTACATTTTTATTACACGTATCAGTGTCTACTGTACTTATTATAAACTGACTATTAAAAGACGAGTCAAACGAGTCCAAACTCGACGGATCCACTATGAGCCATTGTGGAATTCCTATGGCCACCTTCCGTCTCCATCATTCATCGTCATCATCATTGGTTGGTGGTCCCATATTCTTGTATTGTCATCAGAATTGCATAAATATGCCAAATTTCAAGTCAATCCGACTAGTAAAAGTAGGTTAAAATTGATTTGAGTACATTGTTAGTTTGTTCGTTATAAGTAAACCATACCTAGTAAGTACCTATAAGTAAACCTAGGTGTAAATCGTGTAATAAAAAAACCGGACAAGTGCGAGTCGAACTCGCCCACCCGGGTTCCGCACATGACGCGGTCAACTCAATTCAAAATTTGGACGCCGTCCCTCGCATAAAGACCCTGTTTTTTTGTAATAATTTAATTAAAAATGTATAGTTTCAGGTTTTTCCCTACATTGGTAGTATAAGACGGTATTACTTGCCAAATTTCATAGTTCTAGGTCAATGGAAAATACCCAATAAATTTTGATTCCCTTGAGAGTGTCGAAATAAATGTTTTTTGCGGCATAAACGGCCGTATCTTTTTTTACGTTAACAGAAGTTTGATGTTTTCACAACTTCAAGGAAGTGTAGACTTGAGTATATGGTTTTAATTTCAACTAGATACCTCTACGCGTTCCGGTGATAAAGGGTCTAGAGAGACAGACAGACAGACAGACGGACGGACGGACAGACAGACGGACAACAAAGTGATCCTATAACGGTTCCGTTTTTTTCTTTTGAGGTACGGTATCCTAAAAACAAGCGGAACGCCCGATAGCGCAATTTAATTAACTATTGATGCTTAAAGCTTTAAAAATACCAGAAAACCTTATCATAACCTGTGATATGTACTAAGAATCGCGACCCCACAATCAAAATGTGAAAACCTAATTTACAAACAATGAAATAAATACCTGAACAATAATAAAAACATAAATATCTCAATATTAATAAAAAATAAAATCAAGCATATTGATACTTGTTCATATAATATGTACCTATATGACTTTATACAACTTTGTTTCCTTTCGTTAATTATGGTCTAATCTTTTAAGACTTGTCTGCTGCTCTAGTTGACATGCTGAACCAAAACGCGGCCTCTCCTACGAAACATTGACAGTAGGTATGTGATTGGCAACCTCATAGCTAACGAAAAAGACTCGAATCAATCTTCAATTTATCCTCGTGCCGCCCAGGGCAAAAAAGTTGTTAATCGAAATCAGTACATAGGTTCTTGTCATAAAAAGTTTAAAATATGATTTTTAGAAGGCCTTTTAAAAGGCCTCTGGGCGGCAGGTGGTTAAAAACAGCTTTCTAGTTTAGGACTGTACCACGGTGTCGAGGAAACCATGTTGTCTTTAATGATTGTATCTTGCTGTCACGTCCCTGTCACCGTTAGAGAAAATTATATATAAGCTACACATTTTTAGATCTTTAAATTGAAGGATTGCTTCAGGCGTTTGGAAGAAGAAGGTGGATTTTGTGTAAAATACCTATAGGGAACATTGAACTTTTTTTTCTGACGAAAGTACAAAAACGTCATCACTGCTAACTGACCAGTAGTGAGCCTTATTGTAAGGAGGCAAGATTCACAAATAGTTTAACTGTGTGGCATATTTGACAAGGTATATGGATCGCCGTTTAGGAGGAGAAGGCATCCAAAGACGTCGATATTGTGATTTCAGGCAACATAGCGCCTTAAGCCCGACAATAAACAACGTTTAAGGAAACAAGTTAACCTAATAAACATGTTGAGGAAAATAACTTCTTAGAGTCTTAGAACTTTGTCATTGTGGTTGTCATGCTTGTCTGTTACTAAATAATGTCTTCAACATTTTCGATGGTTGACTGTCCTTTCACCAGTCTTTTGATAAATAATGGAAGCAAGCAGTGCTCAGTTAACTAGAACTGTGATGTGATGAGAATCGTGTCACGTCACGTCACATCACATCTTTGAGTTGCGTCTATTGCAAAGTGGCGGCGGCGCCCTGACCAAATGAGATAAGCGGTTGTAGCCATTCGAATGCAATCTCAGGGCTGGACACGACAAAACATCCTCCATTCGACATTTGTGGAGACAATAAACGGACAAACTTCACAAACGTTATGCAATGAGATCTCCATAATTCTACTTTAACGAGTTGCCTTTTGATAACTTAGCCTGAACGTAAGGAGCTTAAGGAATTGTTCGAGAGTGAACTTAACTAGCTATGAGACTCATTGATAAGCGATTCATGTTTCTTTGTATACAATCGATAAAGGTAGACATGTAAACGAATTTATTATTCCTTAGTTGGACCAAGATAGTGAGAAATTGCAATGATGCGGCACACAAATTACAATACGCGAGTAATGTAAGTGTTAGAGTAATTTATAAAGCTACGTACGAACGAAACAAACATTTGGTTAGTTATCATATTGTTGAGGTTGTGATGGCTCTTAGTGTTAAGTGAATAATAGTCATCATAACATCAACAATTACTATGATTATGATATCGAAGCAAGATGGGATTAAATGGAAATTGAAAAAAGGCCCAGGCGGCCTAGACGAGATGCATTCGGCGAACATTATCGTTATGGAAAATGTATTATTGGATTGGCGTAAGGTGCCACACGGTCGTTTTGAGGGCTTATTTCAATTCCTGAGGAATTAATAGTTTTTGAAAATCGTTTACATTAGTATTAGGTAAGCATTTTTTTGCGGTTCCAGTAGTACTTTCATCTCGGATCACTTGTTTTTGGTCAAATAATTCTTTTTTGTATAACATAATATACAGACATGCCAGAGAGAGTCTGACAGTATTATATAATAAATATTATAGTATAGTGACAGTTCACTCTGGTTTTATTGTACCTTTGTGATTGATAGACACAACATCGACTTGCTTCGCACAATTTCCGTTACGACCTAGCTTACTGTTATGTGCGGTAGACCTCAATCTGGGATGCATTAATTAATAAAATAAGTTACAATAGCAAGTCTTTTAATTCAAATATCACATTTGAGTGGGAAGAGTATCGCTTTCAAACGGCAACGATGGGAGCAGAGTAGGGGGCAGCAACGTAGGGCGACGCGACGTAGGGAGAAGCGAGGTAGGGAGATGCCACGTAGGGCGCCGCAGCCGCCACGTAGGGCGCGGAGGCCACGTAGGCGGGCGGGGCGGCGACGTACGCGGCCAGCCCGTTGTTGATGCGGTGGTAGTACTGCGAGCTGGTGGCGGTGACCAGCGGCGCGGGCGCGGCCACCAGCGGCGCCGCCACCACCGAGGGCTTCGCCGCACACAGGGCGATGAGCGCAGACAGGGTTACGATCTAGGACACAAATATAACTTAAAAAAAACATAATCTATAAAGTCATTCGTTCAAATGACTTTTCATTATATGTTTAGTTCTTGCTACCAAAATATCAGAAAAAATCAATTTATCTATGAAAAAATTGGCATGGAGAAGGCAAACGAGAAGATGTTCAACCTGATGGTAAGTGGGTTCTGATGCCCATGGACATTTTGCAATCAGGAGATCGCAAATGCATAGCCAACTGAGGACATAAATGGAATAACTTACTTACTATAACTTAGTCACTTATTCTTATCGTTTATAGAAACTTCAGTTCAGACGAATACTCACGATCTTCATCATTTTGTTGGTGTTTGGTGTGTTGTGGTGGTAGGTGGGTGAAGCAGGCGCAGGAGTGGTGCCGCAGCGCCGGCGCACCGCGCCTTTATACGAGTGGCTCGTGGCGCAACCGGCCTGCGCCGGCGACGTCTCTGGCATTGGCCGACGCGTGACGAGAATCAAACCGCCTTCTGATCAGCTTCTGGAGGATAAATTTCGTACTGCATTGCGGAATACTGTTACATTGTGAATTCTCTTAACGACTAGCCTGGACAACCAGTAAAGATATAAGGTTCCGCATTTAATTACCTAGTTACATAGGAACTACAAAGGAACGAAGCAAACAAGATACGCGAGTCTGATTCAGACTTTTTCAATCAACTTTTTTTTTTAATGAGTTTAATCATTTTTCAAGTACCGACTTAAGGTTACAAAAAGTTGATATCTGGACTGTATACCTAAAGTTAGAAACAAAAACTATTTAATAGATAGAGACCCCTACTTTCAGAGCTGATATTTTAAAAACAGCACAACCGACAGCAAAGAGTCATCTCGGTTACAATACCTATTTTTTAAGAAAACCGCGTCCGAATCAGACCATCTGTTTGAGAGCTATTTTAGGAGGTACTCCTTTGCCGATTGCCCGGGACTCTGTCCGATTATACATATTTGTTTATCGTTTCCACTGCTGTGAGACTAAGTTACAGGTAAAAGATAATCTCGTCTATATAGAGGGAGTAAATTATAATAGAACTAATGGTTAAAATTTGAAATTCAAACCAATAATGTGACACATTTGGTCCAGAAATAAGTTCGTTTTACTCAAATTAGGCCCAAGGCAAATATATTAAGTCCATCGACGTCAAAAGAACATCTATTTTAATAACTAACTACTCACTTTAACAACTACTGCAAAGTATTCGAAATCATATTATCAC
Source organism: Acleris emargana (assembly GCA_927399475.2). NCBI lineage: Eukaryota > Metazoa > Arthropoda > Insecta > Lepidoptera > Tortricidae > Acleris > Acleris emargana. The sequence goes on from OV656846.1 coordinate 11,444,097, forward strand.
TGCTTTGCAAAGGTTGCTTTATAAAATGCTTCGTTCGCTGTTAACAACCCTTAAAAAACAAATGCAGCATTTAATAAAATACTGCAAGGATTGCGTTCTCTATTCTTTTCAATCGGCAGCGAACTGAAGAAAATCTTGGAAATAATGCCGTTGTATTTTATTGGGGCCACGTCTTGAGCACCAGACTTCGTTCGTCCAGATATTCAATAAAAGCGAGTATTTAAAGAATGTAATTGCACAGAAAAGTTTTCGAATAAATTATAAAAAAATATTCATCTAGCAATGATTTCACCACAGCTAAACAAAAAATTGTTTCAATATTATTTTGTAAAAGCATTTGCATATGACTTACTCCATAAAATGTACGTCCTTGAAGAACGGGTTTTTTGTTCCGTGGAAAATTTATGGAGTACGTAATTTATACATACATACATACATAAACTCACGCCTTCATTCCCAGAGTGGGGTAGGCAGAGCTACAGAATTACCAACCACTCTAAAAATTTGTTGATAATTCTGTAACCACATTTTGCACAATTAGGCTAAGATGTTTACCAGTGTATTTATATTTATTTATATTTACGTAATTTATTATCCATTAAATTAGGTAAACAATACGAAATTACAAGTAACCATCTCGTAGTTGCTCATAGTTGGAGTATGGATGGAAATAAATCATAAATACTCATGTCATGACTTACTACGACAAGGTTATACAAGGTGGCTATGGCGTATGCTAGCGTCATTATTAAAGTTCGTTTTGTTACAGAGCAGTGTCAAATAAGATTTTAAATGTTTTCAGGCCCCAAATTGAATATAAAGCAAACGCTGGTTTTAATATCTTAACATCACAGTTGCTTTTTGCGAAGACGCCTAAATTAAATATACTTTCGCAAAATGTTACCATCTAAGGAAAAAATGTAATAAGGACTAAAACGGTTTCCTCCTTCCCGGAGGTGTCTGTTTGTAATAACGCCACGCTGCTTGTTAGATTAACAACAGGCTAGACTTGCTCCTACACTATCTACAGGAACACGCCTCGGAGCGACCGAACTCATCTGTCAGACTGTCAAAGTAAGAGGTGAGTGAACAGTTTGTTTTAGAAACAAGAAACGATCACTAAACACAATTAGTCATTCTCTTAGGCGTATCCTTTTGAGGAATTCCTCAGTTGTTTTTATTATAGGTAAGTACACATTATTACATTCGGGGTGCTCGGATTAAATATGGGTCAAATGCCCTCCATGCCACTAATAGTGGACGGCCGCCTTCATGTGTAAACACCCCGAGGTTTTATGAGCCTCGGTTTTCGTTTCGGAGCCTTCTGCTCTGAATACTAATCAAAAAGCGATTTACTTTGAATTTGAATCTAAATCAGGCTAACGAAAGATAGGATTATTTTAAAGTGTAGTCCTTATACTTATATTATATTTAGATGGTACGATACGAAGAAAAGTATTTTGTAACTTGATATATAACTTGGTATATTACACATTTTTCGCGCATGAATACAGTGGCGCGGTGACCCTAGCTGTCGGGCCACGGGCAAATATTTGTGTGATGAGACCGCCACCGGTATGTAATTGTTTTCGAGTTCGGATGTGTTCTATCTATTAAAGTAGTTATGTACGTACGTATGTCTGTATTCAATTCAGCTCGTGTATCGTTGTCTACTACCTATATAGTAACAAACCTACATTTTAGTTTGAGATTTTGGAATTTCAAGTTACATACGGTATATGACGCTGTTCAGTTGAAAGTATTAGTATCTACAGAACCATCGTATGTACATACATATGTAAGTACAAACTCAGTAAGTGTTATTAAGATTTTACTCGTAAGAACCCTCCCCAGCTCAGTCAGCAAACCATCTCGAGTCATACATAGTGACCCTGCCTACGAAGCTAGCGGTCTCGGGTTCGATCCTGGTACGGGCAAATGTTAGTGTGATGAGCACGAGTATTTGTTCCTGAGTCTTAGGTGTTTTCTATGTATTTAAGTATGTAGTTATATATCGTTGCATAATACCCATAGTACAAGCCTAGAGCTTAGTTTGGGGCTAGGTCAATTTGTGTGAGATTGTCCCCTGGTATAAAAAAATAAATAAAAAAATAAAAAATACATACCTACTGTTCTGATCTAATGTGTGTTGTGGAACTAGAGGGGCAGCTGACTAACATTTGTGTCTTCTAGGAGACACTTAGAGCCCGCGCAGACAGAGAGCGGTCCGGAGTTCCGAGTTCAGCGATCAGAGTTCTGCGTCTAGCCCGCTCGAGAGTTCCAACGCACACAAGAGGCGTTCAAATCCTGGCGTTCCATTTTCATCCGTGTCTTTGTAGGTGTAACATGTGGCTAGAAAGTTCATCTTCCGAAGTAGAAGCATGCTTTTGTGGAGTCTAGAAGCTTCTAAAGGAAGAAGAAAGTATTGGGTTCACCGAATTAAAACAACCCGAGAAGAACAAGAAGAATTCGATATTTTTTCTTTTTTGTCACAATTTTTGTAGTGTACATGACATAAATCATATAATCATCTCCTTTCTTTAACCAATTCAAGTTTTTCCGCATTTACAAGTATGCTAAGTAGACTTCAGTGGTTCTTGAGTTACAAACGGTTTAAATGTTTAAACCTACTGAAAACTCTTTGCGGTGGTGGTAAACTGACCGCGAACTGTAGATATCGATGTATGGGGATAACAGTTTTCCAACGGCAAAGTTAAGTTGGTGGCGAGGTCTGTTTGTAGTAACGGCTTCGGAACCCTACACTGAGCATAGTGAGCATGGTCCGACATGTTCTTGCCCGGTTTTTTTATACCTATAATCAAGTCAATAACAAATTTTTATTATTTATATGTATAGGTTCCGAGAAACTCGAGCCAAATTAAGATCAAAAACCATTTTTCAATCTAATGCCATTTATAAATCGATAACATGTTATTTCTACCCTCCTAGTATTGGGACTGGAGGGTCCGCAGCAGGAAGTGAGATGCCAGCGGTGACCGCGGAGGGGCGCCACTCACTCGCGCCTCTCATTTCCGGACGGCAATCGATAATAACTTCGGTGATGAACATGCTGATTGACTCCGTATTTCGACTAATATTTCCGGAGTTTAGTAAGTAGTTAAGAATATATCTACAAGTCCTAAATTAAGTACGCAGTGAAGACCTCATCACTAAAGAAATCAATACAAATTTATTAATAACCGTTAACATTTAAAATATATTACGGTCATAGAATATTAAAGTAAGGGCTTCGGCGAACCCTGTCATAATGATAGCATCAAGTCACGAGAATGAAATGAAGTCAAAATTAAATAGTTGGCTTTGTGCATTAAGTTTGTGTAGTGGGCTATTGACTAGTGTTGCCATGCTAGACGTCCTGATTTTCGGGAATCTATGGACAATTCCCGATTTACACTTAATCGGGACCCCAATAGACCCAATTTTATTTTTCATATTGTTTTAGAGCGGAGGTCAACGTAGGTTTGCCGCATTTGTTATTGGAAGATAAGTCACGCAATATTTCAACTTATCACTTACCTAGGTCTCGGTTTTTTATTACCACAGTTCCGATTTTTGGAAGACTTGACTTGGCAACACTAGTATTGACTATACATACATTTATGTTCGTACAAATTAACGTAAGGCAGTGGCGGAAAAATAAAAACCGCCGTAACATTTTAATAAAAAAAAAAAACAGCGTGATTACAAACTTACAATGTTTACCCTCCCAAGGCGGGAACCAGAGCTCCCGCCTTGGCGTACGAGGTTTTTTTTAAATCTGTATATAATATATAATTATTATTATAGGGTATAATTATTATTTTTGATGTTAGTTTCGTATGTAAGATTACGTACGTATGATTTATATCTTAGGTGTCATGTACTTTGCACGCTTTAATAGTTATATTGATTGGTATTATAAATATATTAATAACGTTATACTTTATGGAAATAGTTATTTCAAAATTATATATCTTTCGTTCATTATTTCCAGTCAACGTTATACTAAACAGGTTTATACAAAGTGAGCATATATAGGTATATTGTGGTTGTTATATTATCAATTCTTATGTCTCGTATTTGGTAATTACCCCCTAATATATTGATATGTATACACATGTATGTACTTATGTATAGATTAGGATGAATAATGAGCTCTGTGGTGGCCTTATCACCCTTAGGTTGTAAGTTAAACAATGTAATCATGAAGTTTTATTATTATTATAGTATGAATCTTCTCAAATGAACTTTTCGCTTCGAGCCCTAATCTTCCAAACAAAGGCCATTGTTTCTATTATTGCAAAACCGCTAGCTACCGAGTTAGCACGTGCTACTACAACATTGATATTGAAAAACAAACGGTATCGTCATAGTATTAAGGTTCAAATTGAATGTCACTGACATTCTAGATGTTACGTTTTGGTAGTGTAGGACGATACCGCCCCGAGGCAATACGGCAAATACCAAAACGTAACATCTAGAATGTCAGTGACATTCAATTTGAACCTTAATACTATGACGATACCGTTTGTTTTTCAATATCAATGTTGTAGTAGCACGTGCTAACTCGGTAGCTAGCGGTTTTGCGATAATAGAAACAATGGCCTTTGTTTGGAAGATTAGGGCTCGAAGCGAAAAGTTCATTTGAGAAGATTCATACTATACTTGCAGACGACAGTTTTGTAAACAAAGATCACGTGACGTGACTATCAAATAAAAGTAGAATTGTCTCGCGAAAGCCGATACTAATGCACTTTTTCTAGAAAATAATATAAAATAAATTACATATATTAAAACAAACGCCATAGGGAGCGAAGTATTGATTGGGTCTGTTCTAGGCAAATTAGTTGGAGTTTCTTGTAGCTCTTCTGAAATTTCAGGCGTCATTCGGTTATAAATTATCTCATTTTAAACTGGGGTTGGGATGAATCGACTTTTAAACTTCATTAATTAAAGACGTTGCTATTTGAAATGTGATTTAACGAAACCCTTGAGAAAAGAGTGGAATTTTGACTTTGGTACAGATGCCTAATGATGTTTACTTTTAAAATACCTATTCGTAGCTAGAAAGGTTTAATTTCCACTAAAATATTTTGACTGTGGCAAAATGCAAACTCAGATCTTTATATAAATAAAGATTTGTATAACTTTAAGGTTTATAACAACTTTTTTCATAATATAATTTGACAAAGGATTACACAATTAAAAATTCCGTTTCATTAATACACTTAGTCAATTACCTTTACTGCACAAATATGGCAGTGATAAAGTTACGTTAGAGGTTCTGTGCCGTACCTTGAACTTGACTCAATCTCAGCTCAGTGTTGCGGAGAATTTAGGACTAAGTAGGTACGTATATTGACACAACTGGCACTTCAATCGCAATCAGAAATGTGCTCTGAAGCTCTTACCGCACGAAAAGTATTTGCCCGATGTCTACAACGTGATAATATCGTGTACTAATACAGTAATAGTATTATAAAAATAATAATATATCAAATATCAAATCAGTAAAGCGTACTTTTTCATCTTCAGAATTAGATGATCGAAGATATTAGGGTACGCCACCACACCAGCGTGAACAAGTACGCCGCACCGACAGCAAAGGTTGGATAAAGTCCTTGCATTTTCGTATTTTCAAATCCATCATACCTTTAGTTTACACTATTGATACATCAAACATACACATATAAATACACCCGAAATACATAGCCCTTTTTGGGCGTCGGGAAGACCCGTTTGGTATCACAATTCGGTTTTTGATCGGAGGCGTTAGGTAACTTCCATGATATACATACATACATACATACCTTCACGCCTTCATTCCCAGAGTGGGGTAGGCAGAACTACAGAATTGCCAACAGCTCTAAAAACTTGTTGATAATTCTGTAACCGCATTTTGCACAATCAGGCTAAGATGTTTACGAGTGTATTAGTGACAGGTTGCAAGCCCATCGCCTAACAGTACTACAAGCCTTTATTCCCTTAGTCGCCTCTTACGACATCCACGGGAAGACATGGAGTGGCATCCATGATATAGACCGCAAAATTCCTACGGGCAAATAATCTTAAGTATAAATGAAACTTAAAGAACCTTTTTGAATCTTAGTTTCTCTTTAAGAATAATGTGCATATAGTTCTATATCTTTCTGTTGAATTTTTTGTATGCGCTTATGGTAAATAAATCTATCTTATCTTATCAGATGAATAAGAAAAGTTCTGAGAACATTTAAATTATTGATACGCTTTTTTACTTGTAGTTACATACAAATATTTAATGTGTACATTATTATGTATTCGTATATTCAACATATTTTCTAGTATCTGCTAAACTTGCTTCAATTACTACCTATACAACATCAAATATGTTGGATATTTCTAATACAGGGTTTATCAACCCACAGATATCGGAGCGTTATCATTTGATGTCCGATAAAAGATTAAAACAAACATTAATATATTTCTGAATTCTATGAAAATCAATATCCTGCCGCTGGAAATGTATTGGAAAAGCTAAACCGGGATCAAACGCTTTATTTCAAAGCGATAAAGTACAACGGGAAACGCTGGATTAGTTTGTTTTATATTTGCTCCACTGGAAAACAACGTTTATTTTGGAGATACAAAGCAAATCAATGCTCAATAACATCTGATCACTGAACAGACATGTAGATGAAATTAAAATGGAGAAAAACATACTATACTTACTATACATAATTAACTTGACTATAATGTAACATAATATTAGCCTTTATTCAGACATAAAATTTAGAATTAACATATACACTTATAGTACATAATATATTGAACATAGTACATAATATACACAATAATGTACATAGTACATAATATATAGCCCTCTGAGTAGATGCGAAAAGCACAAGACCGGTCTGAGTGGAGAGCCTTGGGGGAGGCCTATGTCCAGCAGTGGACGTCTTTCGGCTGACATGATGATAAAGTTAGTTTCTTGCATGTACCATTATTATTTTGCAAGATACAGGGGATTTTGACATTGACCCGTATTATTTGACCGCGGGTGTAGCTCGTTAAATTAGAAGCTTCATTTGTCGGTTTATTGCGTCCGATAATCGTCGCTGTCGTCATTTTTGACGTCAAGTGTTAGATTGTTAATTACTCTGGCTATAAAATATCTATACAATACACTGCGCAGTTAAATGTTTTATTGTATCCAACTATACGAACTATATTAATTTCTGTGTGGAATGTGTTTTATTCTCTTATAGCCACAAGTGGTTTAATAGAAAACGTTTATTCTTGATAAAATTTCCACTGGATTTCAGTTCAGTGCAATGGTCTGAAGCTATGGTTTCAGTTTTCGGTGAGCCGTCCCTTACACCCTGTATATTGCACCATAAATAGTCAAGAATAAACGTTTTCTATTAAACCACTTGTGTCTATAAATAGGAGAATAAAACACATTCCACACAGAAATTAATATAGTTCGTATAGTTGGATACAATAAAACATTTAACTGCGTTTAAAATAAAATAAAACACTAATAATCAGAAAAATATCTTAACTTAAAGGATTTATAAAGAATTTAAAGGAAAACTATCACGAATAAGTAGACTTGATTGGTCCCCAAAAGACAGGCGACTAAAGTGTGTATCTCATATACACCCTGTAAGAGACGGCTCACCGAAAACTGAAACCAACGAGAAAATTTTCGTTTTTCCGGGAAAATTTCCACTGGATTTCAGTTCAGTACAATGCTCTGAAGCTATGGTTTCAGTTTTCGGTGAGCCGTCCCTTACACCTGTATATAAGATACACACTTTAGTCGCCTGTCTTTTGGGGACCAATCAAGTCTACTTATTCGTGATAGTTTTCCTTTAAAACTCATTATAAATCCTTTAAGTTATAGTACATTGTTGCAGAGGATAGAAAGTACGAGATTTTTGGACGAGTCATATAGAGGGCCGAAACGTAGTTGAGGCCCTCTAGTGTACGAGTCCATAAATTGCACTTTCTACCGAGGCAGACATAGTGCTTTTCACAACTACTGAGAGGAAATAAAATAAAAATTCATATTCAAAACTCAAATTTTAATTCATGTTAATGTGAATAGTGTTAGTCAAATGGCGTCGGTTTTTCAAAAGTAGAATAGAAGCTGTATGTATTATCGCCAATTTTACCATAGATAACATTTTTTTAAATCTGGACCCCTATTCTCGTGGCTTTCGAGATTAATAAACTAACATTCGAGATGAATATGTCAACTCCATATAAAATTGTATTTGTTTCGCCTTATCTCCCATGTAATTTTATCTCTAGTGGTTCGAGATTAGGGGCCAAGTTTGAATTACATAAACAAAAAGCAGTGACATAGTTTTTAGTCTGTGTATCTTTTAGCAAAAATACACCTAATATTTTACGAAACAAAATGGTGTGTTATGATTGGTCGATTCGAATTTTTCATTTTAAGGAGCTATGACACAAAAATTGATTGATTGATTTTCATTGGTTATTAAAGTTGGACAACAATGTTCTCGACCAATCAGCAAATGCCGAAAAAAACATTCTTGGACTGTCCTTATAAGTGACGTTTTGTGATCCCAAACAAGAGCATCTATGGCCATATTTCCGAGCAGTGTTGTGAAAAGATATTTTTCTGATTTTTAGCATTTGCTGCCAAAAGGCTGTGGGGGGCGAGACAAGTGACTCTAATAAGAATTATCACATTAAATCTTAATATTTCACAAACGGATCCCTTGATTGAAAATATACTTTCTAAATCCGAAGTATTAAAAAAATACCTATCCAACGACACCCCACACTATGGGGCAAAAAATATATCCCAGCGGTACGTGTAACCAAAAAAAAAATTGTTTCAAGTTTTGATTTTACCACTTTCGGCGTGACTAATATGCCGTCTTCATGCCAAATTTCAGCTTTTTAGAATTAAGATTCTCTGAGCAAAGCTGAGAACGGAGGGACGGACCCACGAATATGGGGAAATTATAAGGGTTCCTAGTTTGACTACGGAACCCCAAAAAGGGGTCTCAATCATAACAAGGCAAAGGTAGTAATAACAGTGAATCTGAAATAAAACTACGCACTTATTATGTTTGCTACACCCTAAAGCAAACCTAGTTAATGCAAAGCAATTTTAGCAATTGTCTTATAATTATTATTTTTAAGACCAGATTTTATTTGATTGTTCTCAAAGCTAAATAGGAACTTGAATTCTACGAAATTTCAAGCATTGTTAGAAAAGGATTGATAGTTCAAAGTGGATAAAGATCGCCTCGCAATGTTGCCCTACCCCTGTAACGCCCGCTGCAAAAACCCGGATTTAACACGGAGCATACTTAGGTACCTACTTGTCATTTATGTTGAAGTTACGGTACAAGGTACAAATATGCAGAACATTAAATAAAATATTCGTACATACATAAACATAGTAAGCATAATAAATAGGTGGTACTATACTCAACACCGGGAAATAAATATATTGTTATTCTGTTACCAGGCAATACTCAGAACCGCATTGGATTACACCCGCCCAGAATATTCCATTGAATCCATCCCCCCCGTTCAGGGAGATGCGATGACACAAATAAAGCGTCGGTTCCTGGAATTGGGATAGACCAAAAAAAATAACTCACGTTTTTTACATTCTAATTCGAAAGAATAACTATTTTTAAGAGACCAATTTCATTAATTTTTTATTTGACCCAATAGTTTTGTTTTAATATCTTTATTTATTTATCAGACATTTTATGGATGACATGATTATTTTAATTTTGGGTTGGCATTTTCTAATAAATTACTACAATTAAATGATATCTTATGATAAAAAGTGATTGTGATAGTGTAATAAAACATATTAATTCAAGCGGGTTTCGCCTAACCCGTAAGATACACCTAGGAGGGCTTCAAGCCAAAAACGAAAGTCAAACAAAGGTCAAATATACTTTTATCAAAATGTCCGAAATAGATTAATATTTCAAAAATTTAATGATGCAGAACGGCTTCAAAACGCTATTCCTCGAAATGGTTTTCAAATCAGAGTAATTTAAAAAATATGAACAATCCCAATTATACATGCAACGCCGAGTCAATGAGATGCAACGCAATACCTTGTTGCTGGAAGCAATTATTGGATGTGCTCTTTGGTTCCAGGAATACGTTTGTTTTAACATGCACGGCGTTCTGTTTAACATTGTACTCGTATAGCTACGAGAGGATTGTGTAGGATTTTGGACGAGTGAATGTCAGTGAGTGCGTGAGCTCGTTGTTTTTATCATAATTTTGCGGCTTTCGTTTGTAAGTGCGCGCTGAAAGCATCAGTTTCATTTGTATGTACCCGATGTACCGGTGTAGGGGTAGAAATAGAAATAAAAGAAGTAATTTGGCCACATATTTCACAGTTATTAAAAGAAAATAAGTAGGTTTTTTATAATAATATACCAAGCCACAAGACACAATGTTGGGGCGAGGCACGGTGCTATGTTTTAGTAGCCTCTATTAGAATCACTGGACGAAAGCTCGTGAAAATGCGATAACAAGAAACAAACAAAAATCATATCGTATGAACTAAATCCGATACAATTTTCCACATAGGTCAGTAAAATTGATAAGTTTTACGTCGGAAATGTTCAAGTCTCCGCCATTTTTGGACATGTGCTTTAAGTAGAGGCCTTTATTAAAATCAAGTTTTCGACCTTGGGATGCGGCCGCGGGCTCTGCTATGTCATTTAAACAACGACATGCGAGGTCAAAACCTAGGATTTTTAATAAAGGCCTCTATAAAAATGGGAAATGCCCGACCTCTTGCGAGGTATAAGGTAGTAGGTACCCTTAATTCATATAAATTTACTGAACTACATTGGAACTAAATAAATAACAACTAAAAACCAAAGATAATAACAAATGAAGGATAAACAAGTGAAGCCTCCGGCAGACAACAGCCGTGGAGGCTGTCAAAAAGTTATACAAGCTCTCTTCAGCGTGTAAAAAAGGGACAAGCTTTATTACATTTTTACCCCGACAAAGCAGATGATTAATAATCATAAATTCATAATACCCATGCTATGCAGACTAATGAATTCCCTGTATAATTAATTAGCCAGAATATTCACAGATGCAGCTAAGACTTCGTTTAAAATTATATTGATTAAAAATTTTAAACGTGTTCAAAGCATAAGGTGAGGCTTCACGAAAATGATTCGCTATTTTTGCATTTGCAAACGTGGGCATTTGCCTTCTGAATCAAACGTTACCGGGTACCTATACGTGATTTCGTAATGTTCAACCCCAAGTATCAATATGTCGCGGTCGGAGCTCACTCAGATAGACGGCCGGTGAGGCGCAGTCAAGTCATTAAAACTTGAACCTTATGGCTTAGAACGGAAGGTAGCTACTCGTATTTGAGTGGATTATATTTTGACATATTTATGTTCGTTCTGAACTGCTAAAGATAAGCTCTTTAATGAGCATTCGGACATCTTAGACTTAGTTCCTCTTCACCAAATGATGCTTTCTGAATGCAAATGCTAGACTTCTTGTTGAAAATACTTAAATCGCTATATGTATGTGAGAAGTTCAATTCCTCACGGATCCCCTCATTAAATACCTATTTGGTGACTATATTGCAAATGACGTTTTGGTTCAGAAGGCATCTGCCCACCCGTCTTGTAAAAATAGCGAATCATTCTCGTGAACAGGTTTTGTAGGTAATTATTACTAAGTTATTGTGAAAAACATATTATACTTAGTATTATAATTATGTTGTTTTTATCAAATATTTTACGTACTTTTAGAAACTAGTGAGATATTAATTTAGGCTATATTCTAAAAAGCTCCGACGCTAACTCTTCAGACATAAGCGGAGCTCTTAAATAGGAAAAGTCCACTTATGTTTGAGTATTATCGATAGGGCTGAATAAAGTTTGTTAATCATCGACCGAGTGGGCACTCGCTTGAGAATAAATTACTGAGCGGAACTTGGAAGTAACGAAGTTACCGACGTCAAGCTGCTGCTCGCAGGAACTCGACGTATTGGAAATCGGAGTAACCCACAGCAAAATGACTAACGAGATAAGTTCTCTTCAAGATCAAAACATTTATTTTTGGAGTGAAATTATATTCAGCATTATGTACGTATTCTTCGTTTTTTTATTTTTAGTAAGTAAAAAACTCTTCATTGCACAAAAAATAAATTGTTTCACCAAAAAACACGAAGTATGTGTCGCTAATCCTCAACGAACGTGTACACAATTTACCTCTTTCTTACCCGGGAAACTTTGCTACCACGTGCAAAGTACCACGGCAGACAATACACTGGTAAATACAAAAGATGTAAGAACAAAGTGGTAGTGAATAATGAAAAGGACTCACCAAGAATATCAGGATCCACTAGAATATACTGTAATGTTTCTCTCTCACAAGCGTAGCGTCTCTGTCAAAAGTAAACTTTTCCCCGCGCCGCTCCGGACTGGTTGATTAGTCAACGAAAATAGTATAAACCAAAGATCGTAGATTCGAACAGCATTTTTACATTCGAATCTTTATCTAAATTATATTTGCGTAAATAAACCATATATTTAATCTCCGTAGATCTGTATATCTACGATGAAATATTAACGTTAATGGACATAATATAATTTAATATGAAAATAAATATGTGCGTTATATACAGGGTGACTGGAAATTCGCCGTATTCCTTGAAAGGGGTTATTCTACAGCTCATTTGTAATGATTTAAGTCCAGCCAACCAGGGGTCAAAACTCTTTGGTTATCGAGTTATTCACGATTTTAGTTTTTTTTTTAAATACCCGCCTTTCGACCTAAAACTAGTTATAGTGTAAAAACTTCGTCATGTAGAAATAAAATAAGCATTTTTCAAATAACCCATTGGCAACTACTAATTACGAAAAATAATAAACAAAGCCAAAGAAATGCAAATTTTTCCAAATAAAAGCAAAGAAGTTAAAAGTTCTAGTAATTATTTTCCAGATTTTATAACATTTTAAAGCATAACTAAAAAAAAAGCACAACACTTCTCGTACAAATGACAGGAATAGTTTGCTCAATAAAAAGGTACAATTACCCTATTTAAAAGGTATAACCTTTCTAAAAAGGTACAATTTATGACATTTTAAAATTAATTTTCATTTAAAGATGTACAATTAATAATAATAGCAGAAATGTTCGCGGTTAAGCTCCATTGTTTCAACCAAAAAACGCGGGATCGTTCTCGTTTTTAAATTCAGCTAATCGTGTTTTAATTTTTTTTTAATTTGCTTTTGAAAAACATAAAGCTCATTCACAATTTTACAGATCGTACCAAGAAAGATGAATCAAAAACAAGCGTCTTATTTGACGGGACGGTGCCCGCTACTTTGTGCTAAACAGAACTAAATGTTTTGGAAAGGTGACAAAGAGATGAGAGGAAGGAAGGAATATAACAATAATAAAAAGAAGTGACAGGGCATGTGCATACCTGAGACGACGTATGGGCAGCCGGTTCAGCCGAGCGTGAAACTGGGACACGTGGTCGTACTTGCGCAGGCCAAATAATATGTATCCAAAATAGACACTCTGCAAACGCTTAAGCAGAATCAGGATATTTCATTTATGTGTCATCGAAAAAAAAACACATATTGTAAGTTTGGTGCCATCAAACTTTAGCAATGTGTATAAATAATTAGAATTCAAGACGCTATATTCTATACTTTATTCCGTTGAAATCAAATGACAAGATATAGCACCGCCCTAGATTGAAAACAGTCGTCCAACTATACGACTATAGTCAAAACTCCGTTTAAAAAGCGATGTCTTGTCTTGTGTCTAACAAGCTACGCTTCACTTAGAAAGACAAAAGGCTCGAATATAGCAGAAACACACCTTAGTCAAGATATTTATTTTTGGTTAAACTAATATATCAACTTAATAATATTTGGTTATAAAAGTTTGAAATTATGTTCTATTACAAAAAGAGGGAGTTATCAAATATCGTCTAAGGATCGGAGGGCTGCTGTTTGTAAAATAAAGCAAGGCTTTTAAATAAAATCTCTTATAAATAAAGCAATTACTCGTAGCAAAAATGTTTACAAAATAACGAGTCGTTCTCAATTATCCGCATCTGCTCGTCTAACCTGCCGAATAATTAATCTAGGATAATTGTTCGCTAATGACTACTACTTAATATAAGTTACAAAAGGTCTACTTTTAAGAAACTGCTTTCTGGTTACAGAATTTAACAAACGTATCTTATATACAGTCTATACAATATTTTCCATATAAAAATATTTAAAAGTTGCTAGACAGGGCAACAATTTTGTTTAGTAAATTAGAATCAAAATTATTGTAACTCCGGGTTCAACAGGTAATGAATAAAAGTAATTAAAGTGTGGGACCGTATCGAAAGGGTTCTGGATCACCTGTCGCGAGCACAGCGCGGTGCGTGGAGCGGCGAGCAACAGGAAGGGCTCCGGGGCGGGAGCCGCCAGGACGCGAGGACCGCGGACGGCAGTCTTTGCCCAGCCGCCCTGCCGAGCGCGCGCCCGCCCGCCCTACGCTCTCAACCATACACCTCCATCATCGCATCTCGCTCGCTACCAGGTAATATAATAATCCTGGACCCCATCCTTAACTATAGTACAGACTTCAAAAATCACACAGTTCGAAGTTAAAGTGCTAAAGGATAGCAGAGGGCTCTCAGAGTCCTTAAAAGCGTTTTCCGCTGGAGGCGAGGTAAGTTGAAAATGTATTGAGAAACGATTTTATTTTATTTTCTCTTTATCAATCAGATTTAACGTTCAATAAAGGTTAAGCGATAAGCTTTTAAGGATCAAAAGGTTATTTCATTGAATTATAGAAGTTGTTTGGTTGATGGCTTTGAATTGAACGTGTTTTTAAATTGTATCCTTTGTTATTTTGCAAGCACGTGTATTTTTATATTTATTTACTGTTTGGTTTTGTCTGTGACTCCGTTGTGCATCTCTATTGGTCGCTGTTCCCTCGGAATTGCTTAAATTTTCTGAGGAGCGAATAATCCGTACTTATCAATCTCCATCCTACTATCCAACTACCTACCTTTTTTAATTCAGGTAGGATAGCTAAGTTTCAGTTTTGAATGTATTCAGTTTTCATTATTTAACTTTAATTCGGATTAAAACATATATATATATTTAACTTTCCTTCGTCAATACAATATTAAATCGAGACCTTATTACTAAGTATAATATTAGTGTTATTGGTTTAACAATCGCATGAATTCGTTCCAATTTAATGAGTTATCAATATCAATTCGATTCGATTTATCCAATGCAGATTCCAGAAATTTCAAGTTTTTAACAAAGTTTGCCAATTACTTACAATGTTGCATAATTAAACAAATTTCCCCACGGAAATGAAAATAAAAATATGTTTTAGATTTTTTTAATTGTACTTCAAGCAATAATGATAATAATAAGCAATAGTGATTTTTGAAAACATTTTTTTTTAAATTAATATATTAAAAAGCTATCAGAAAAAAATTAACAAATATTATCACCGTATTTTTTTATTAATACCGGCTCAGGCAAAAATGTAACAGGAAAAAAAGGGTTTGGGTAAAAGTGCTGTAATTAGTAAAAGTCATACATTTTCAAGGTGAGCGGCCATTCGTAAACTTAGTAAATTATGATAGAATTATTCAAACTAAAAATATTTTGTTATGTAAATTTAATATTTATCGGTGCATCGGAGCCGAGATATTTAAATATTCATACTTGGGCGTATATCGCTCGCAGGACTAATGACAGATGGGGTCAGAAGGTTCTTGAGTGGCGTCCGCGGGCCAGGAGACGAGCTGTAGGTAGGCCTCCAACAAGATGGAGTGACGACCTTGTAAAGATCGCGGGAACGCGGTGGATGCGAAAAGCACAAGACCGGTCTGAGTGGAGAGCCTTGGGGGAGGCCTCTTCAGCAGTGGACCTCTTTCGGCTGACATGATTGATGATTGATTGACCTGGGCGTACTTTTAGTATGTACCAAAAACTGAATACTTAAATCTTTAATAAGTATCTCCGCTCCGATATTATTTAACGCCATAAATTTTATATATCTATGTGTATTTACAGGTTTTCTAAATAACTATGTAAAATTCATTCGTGGCCGCTGAAAAAAAAAGATAACTTTCTTCATACAAACTTAACCAATGCCCTTTAGTTTTACTTTCACTTAAAAATAAAACACATTAATGGAAATGGTTTGTTTTACTATATTAAACTATTAAACAGCCTCTTATCTGTTTAATTTGAAAAAATCCGGTATGGGCTTAAATATTTTCCATTGTTCAACAACTATCAGTTCTGTTACATTTTTGCTTGAACCACTATTTTGGCGAAGTCACATAAAAATCAAACTAATTTTCACAATATTAGTTAAATATGTGAAATAAAATCCACTCATTTTTTTGTCCTGTTAATATTTTTGCTTGAAGTACAAAGTGAAATTGTAAGATTTAAAAAAAAAAAGTTGTTGCGCGGACGACAAATGTTTAATACTTAATCTCTTCTACAAATACTCCGTACAAATCTGCCTGTTAATATTTTTTTCTATCAAGTAAAATTGATAAACATATATTTTTGAAAAAAAAACGCATGTGCACTATTCGCAGGATATAACTTATTACACTCCCCTGTCTGTAGTGTACACATTAACTACCGTGGCTTAAATAGTACATTTTCAGAATTAAAGGTAACCTTTTATGTTAATTCATGAAAAGTAATCAATTACCTAACCTAACCTAACCTACTTTTCTGGTAGCAGTACGATTCTGCAAGGGTCGCAGTTCTAACCTAACCTAACCTACTTTTCTGGTAACAGTACGAGCGAGTTCCTCGCCAAAAAGCAAGATAATGAGGTTTTTCGACAAGGATGCTCGAATAGACATTTAATAAAATCTACAGCCAAGAATATAAACTTATAAAATTATATATATTTTGATTATTTTGTAATGTTGTAATAAAATTTCGAACAATTGAAATTCGTTGTTTTGTTGTCCTGTCATTTAAAATTCTTACAAAATGAATAATTTTCCAAACAATATTGCCAATATTATTTGGCAAATTATTCATGAAATAATAAAAATTGGAATTTGGTCAAGAAAAACAATTATTCGTGAACTAAATGTTACTTGAAACGTTTTCGATGAAATGAAATTCGACGAAGTGACACCCGATTATAGCAAATGGGGTGTCATATGAAAGAACTTAGTCTGCACATTGCAAAACTATTTTTTATTTTATTTTCGGTGATGTACTTTTTGATGTATAGACACAAATGTACAAAAAATGACCGGTCCCCCCCTTATCTCGGAAGTTCATTATTCGAAAAATCAGAAAAAAGCCTGACGTATATATAATTACTTATGATTTATGGGAAAAACAAAATAAAGTGCTCATAATTTACAGTTCTTGAGAAATAACAAAAAAACATTGAAAATCTGTATTATAAGTTAGGCTAGTCCAAATGGATCTTATTGCAAAGAAAATAAAGTTCATAGCATACCTAATAAATGTTTTCTTTTGCGGTTACCAAGCATATTATCTTACGGAACCCTCGTTGCTCGAGTCCAACTCGCACTTGACCGTTTTTTTAATAATAATTGCAATACAAATTAATAAAAATAGTTAAATGTAAATATACTCGGCCAACCTATAGACTAGACACACAATTTACTTACTGAAAACTTAATTTGTTCAGAATTTCTGATTTCTAATTAAATTACCAGTTTGGCTCTTTTAGACCTAGGTATGCCACACGAGTGATACCGGTGCGTTGCTTGGCCGCCTCTGAGCCTCTATGTAGTGTATTTTAACATACTCGTACCTACACAAAAACGTCTCGATCGCGTTTGTGTTTCTCGCATGAATAACGTGGTCACTTTCGCGTTCGATAACAGTGAGAACAGTGCCGCGTGATCAGCAACGACTCTACGCACTACTACAGGGTGGGCCAAAAATTTTTGCACTTTTAAAACATCGATAAAAATTTAACTTTTCATGTTTTTTTATATTTTATTTTTTTAACCTAGTAACAGATAAATGCAGTTTATTTTTGAAAAATAACGTCATCCAGATCTCCTCCGTCTCGTCGTTGCACTCCTGCAGTCGACTACACAAACACTTTGGAAAACTCGCTGACGCATGCTGTGAGCGATCGCAGCTATCTCATTCTGAATGTTTTGTTTTAACTGGGGTATTGTCATCGGATTATTAAGGTACACTCGACTCTTTAAATATCTCCACTTGAAAACATCGCAAGGTGTTAGGTCCGGGCTCCTTGGCAGCCATGGGAATTGGGATGTCACCTCTGCGAGAAATCAACTTTTTCGGAAACATTTCTTTCACCACCGGTAAACTCATGTTTGACGTATGGCATGTTGTTCCATCTTGTTGCATCCATGTTCTGGTCACCTTCAAATTCATGCAGTGGGTGCAGTTTCAGATCTAGATGTAAAATTCGCCGTAGACTAGTTCTTGGTACCTATTGCTAGAGCTGCTGAACGTTTACGCGTAGATAATTCTGGATCGTTCTCTACAGAAACTTTAACCTGCCGTATGTTCTCATCATTTCTTGTTAAACGTGGACGCCCTGTTTGTTTGATATTCAGTGTCGAACCAGTTTGCTTGAAGTTTTTGACCTAAGATTTAATTAAACTAACACTTGGACACTCACTCACTTGGCGTTATCCTTATTCAATTCTAAGTAGGCGTCGTACAGAAAGATACAAATCGTTGTTTTTATAAAACTGTTTAATACAAAAACCCCGTTGCTTTCCCGTGAAACGCTCCTTTATAAATAAAATTGCACGAAGTGACCTATAGTTTCCCACCAATTTCCCGCCGCTCACTCTGACAGAGTCCGAAAAAATCAGTGTTGCTATTTGCAAAAAATTATGGCCCACCCTGTAGTTGCGTAGGAACGTGTTTTGCATTCGACGACGGTATGCTCCGCCAGCCAAATTGACGTTACACGGTTGCAGTATGTAAAAATATAAGTAATGGAGAGACATTATAGTGGATTGAAAACACCTACCTAATTTAACCATGCTCAAGCTATCTCATCACTAAAAATAGGTATGTAGGGAATAAAAATGTAATGAGGGAGGATGGAGGAGGAAGGAGGGAGATGGCAATGGTGGTCGGCGTTCCAACATCAAAAGTATCAAGACGAAAACATCTAAAAAAACGAATATCGGTCTGCTCGGGGACGACAGCCCAGTCGGGAAGTGCTAGCTGTCACGTAAAAAGTCGTTTAGGAGTATATTAGTTTGTTTAGATACTTTCGTCTCTTGTGCTTCGGACCTTGTGCAGGGTCCGTCCGGGTTGGTACCACTATCTTATCCATTAACCTACCGCCAAGCAACAGTGTTTGCATTGTTGTGTTCCGGTTTGGGGATATGACAGCCGGTGAAATTACTAGCATAGAGGTATTCCTTCTTATAGTAGCCCTCAACCAAAGTGACGACCGGGACCATAAAGGGTTGTATGGCCCCTATACTATAATAGTCCTCAGGGTTGGCAACACATTTGCAGTCTTAGGATTGCGGTCTTGTGAATGCGAATGTTTATGGGTCACAGTTTCCACTTACCATCAGGTGGCCTGTGTGCTCGTTTGCTTTCCCATGCCATAAAAAAAACTCCCATTACCCCTTTTCTCCCCTAGTACTTACCTAAAGTAAATGTTTCATCGGTTTTTGCTTTGAAATAAAATCTTTCTATGCATTTAACATACCAGATATTTAGAATTTCAACATTTAAATATTTCGAATACATGGTAACCGACACAACTCTCACACGTGCTGTATGAGTGCGTGCCTGGCAAGGAAAAGTTTTTAAGCGGCACTAGCAGCGTGGCTTTCATGCATCGGTCACTTTTAATTTGTTGTAAGTGGTCACCGCTCGTCGCCGCCCACTGATAGCGCCACCGCTCCAAACCTACCCCTTTCACAAATTCCTCATTTAGTTCTTACAATCAAACCATTCACAGATTGAATTAGGGCGACTCAAAACTTCCTCTACTGCATTTTTTTCTATAATAACATAAAGGTATGTCTCAAATTCACTTAATAAAGCTAAAACGGTAAATTCATACGATTAATGGCTGCGGGATGATAACAGTGACATTGCGACAGATAGGTACCTACTGGATTATTTTTAGATAAGGAACTTGTTGGTAGAGGGTAAAATGTAGGTACTTGTAAAAGTTCACTTTGAATTTGAAATTAAACGACGCATTTATTGTGCTGTGAAGCGGGTATATTTCTATAACACAATGGAGTAAGGGTTATTTGTTCAGGAAATCGAACCACCAAGTTCTCAAGAGTCAAACCTCTAACCGCGTGTTACGGAGTGAAACCCAGCCTTGGTCGCATTTTAATCGGTATTCCCTAAGGTGATATAACAATTTTTTGGCTATTTTGGGTTTGCCTAATATTGTGTAGAATATTTAACCATTTGTCTAAATATCACTTTTCATATTTTTAGTTTAGTTTAATAGACGTTTTGAACCATTTTTGTATAGTATAATATTCTTACGCATAGCATATCTAATCTAAATAAGTAGGTATGATCATTTGATTATTTTTATTTTATTTAGTCTATGTAAGTATAGGTGTCTAATGATCATGTCGTCTAAATAAGAGTGTTCCCTTCTTTTACCAAAAATATTTTTGTATTCAAATTTTCAAGATTTTTTTTCCCTGTGTGGTTGCCGGGTTAGAATAGTGCCACTCCATGTCTTCTCGTGGATGTCGTAAGAGGCGAATAAGGGAATAATAAAGGCTTCTAGTACTCTTAGGCGATGGGCTTGCAACCTGTCACTAATACACTGGTAAACATCTTAGCCTGATTGTGCAAAACGTGGTTACAGAATTATCAACAACTTATTTAAGAGAGCTTGGTAATTCTGTAGCTCTGCCTACCCCACTCTGGGAATGAAGGCGTGAGTTTATGTATGTATGTATGTTTTTCCCACACAGTCTAATATTTTATATTTCATTGATTATAAACCGACATTTACATACATACATACATTAAATCACGCCTGTTTCCCAGAGGGGTAGGCAGATACCACTTCTTTCCACTTGCTACGATCTTGACAAATTTCTTTCGAATTTTATTTGACGAATAATACGTATTCTACTATTAGGCAAGTTAAGTCGAATACTATTTCAGAACCGACTTCAGGGCACCCTATATCCACGTTTGTCTTGTCTGCCCTACCCCTAGAGTGTTTTTGCAAAACGCGGAGCCGGAGCTCGCGAGGGCCCGCGGAGCGCTGCTGCCGCTGGCTGAGCGCTGCGAGTGCAAGGTGGTCCCTCGAGAGAGTTCAGACGAGAGCCCACTAATTTGCAATATCTGCCTGTTGATTCATTTTTAAATTAAACTATTTGTGTCAAATAATTTAATTTCGATTTAATGTTGACTTGTGATTGTGAATTGACTAGTCGGCAATATGATTATTATGTATACTGATATTATGCACTATGAATACAAGGCAGTCCAAATTATGTCAAATGAGTGATATTATTGACCAAGTGATTATTAAGCAATAATAGTAGTAGCAATAGTAGTTATATTATGCACTACAAAAATTATATAAGTAGATTGAGTGTTTATGAAAAATACATACATACATACCTTCACGCCTGTAATCCCAGAGTGGGCTAGACAGAGCTACAGAATTACAACTTTAAAAGTTGTTGATAAATACAGTAACCGCAATTTGCACAAATAGGCTAAGAAAATTATATTAAACGATTATTAAGCTAAATTAATGTTTATTACAAGTGATTTTATATATACTAACATTATGCCAACGGCAAATAGACAAAAAAATGTTATACCAATAATTAGACAACCATTTTAATCACCAGTGTTTTCCAGCGAGTCCCGTCACTTGTTCGGATTTTCGTAAATACTCAGTCTGCGGCCAGTACTCGTTTATTGCAAGCTCATGGCACAGGTTTCATTAAAACTGCC
This sequence comes from Acleris emargana, assembly GCA_927399475.2. Taxonomy (NCBI): domain Eukaryota; kingdom Metazoa; phylum Arthropoda; class Insecta; order Lepidoptera; family Tortricidae; genus Acleris; species Acleris emargana. The sequence continues at coordinate 11,466,098 of OV656846.1, forward strand.
CCAATCAACGGCTTTGTAGCGTCGTGATTGTCGCTACCTGTGTACCTACTCTGTAACCCACGAACTGTAATTAGACACATTCTCGACGTGCACGTAATACATGTAATTGCTACACCAGTGATGAGTATGTTTGCAAATGAGTGTTTGTAAACGTGGAAAATAATTTATACTGAATTGAATGAATAACAATGATAAATCACATGTGTTTGTGGGATCGGTTAGTTAGAAAAGGATATTTTAATTAAACGTGCTATAGAAGCTGAGGTCTTAGAGTTTTATATTAGTAGGTAATTAGAGGGCTAGCTGCTGCCGACCTGCGCAGCGCAGGCTGCTCGGTTCGGCGCACACGCCTCATTTGCCCTTCAACCTCTCTAAAAATACCCCCGTCAGGTTATTATATGCCTCTTATACCGGGTTTGTCTTTGATTGACATGCTCAAGTGAAATAGTGATGCTTCACGGAGGAATACATCCTTTCTTCTGAATCATCAGTAAACTAAACACACTAAAGCGTTTTATACATCCAGTTTTTTCGTTTGGTTGACAATTATCAAAAACTCTTCGTTTGTACGGCGAATTTTATTCGATTTAAATCGCGTCCGTTGGTATTTGATAGTGTCACGTCCAATATTCGTCGGCTTAATAACTTTGAGTGGCGGTGCCGGGATAGTACGAGGGGCAGATTAAAACGTCCACTTTTCAGTAAGAGTCTTTGTAAACAAAAGCGGAACTTTATAGATTTTCGATGAATTCTGGAAAGGCGCCGTAACACTCAAGTCGCATTAGTCCTTTGAGTTAGACACATTTAAAATGCTAATAATGTTTTAAGTTTCTTTTACTTAACATGTTTTGTATAAATAATTACTTACCTTTTATGTTATAACTAGCTTTTGCCCGCGACTTCGTCCGCGTAGAACTCGTTTATCGCAGTTAAGTATTCATAGTTTTTTTTTTCTTCCCCTATTTTATCCCCTTGGGGGTAAAATTTATCAAAATCCTTTCTTAGCGGATGCGTACGTCGAAACATCTACCTGCATGCCAAATTTCAGCCCGATCCGTCCAGTGGTTTGGGCTGTGCGTTGATAGATCACTATGTCAGTCAGTCAGTCAGTCAGTCACCTTTGAGTTTTATATATTTAGATATATTTTCCAACTCTAGAAACTTTCACAAAACCTTTCAATCAATCATGAATATATGTTCCACCGGGAATTACATGCCCGTAAAACTTGCATGAAAGTTCATAGTAGTTATTTCTGAACTGTTTTCGGTATTGATTAACGAGTGTACAAATTAAAGGCCCATTAAAATGAGGCAAAACTATTAGCACCTAGCCTACCATACCTTCCCTTCGCCTTCGTTTAGTTTATTATTTGCTGACGAGTGAGATATAAACACCGTTAAGGCTTACCTCTCGAATGTGTAAGTTTACGAGCGCCTGCTGGGAAGTGTTTTCCCCACCTGCTGTTTCCGGGTTATACCATAACTATTACGCAATTACGACGGAGAAACAAAGATTCGAGGAAAACGGACCATATTATCGTTTGTTTCGATTTGGTATCCCTTCTGTACCTTTTGTGGCTGGTATTCGCTAGTCAACAAGGAACCCTTATATGTAGTTTCGCCGTGTCCATCTTTAACTCAGAGGCTCTTGGTACGCTGTAATTTAGCATAGTTATTCACATTACGCCGACAAGGTTGTAAAATAAGGTTACAGGAAAACCTATAAAAATCAAACAGAACCTTCTTTTCGCAAGTTTTTATAGTAACACGAATATTTACCCAATTGCACAATCGTTCACAACATTTAATGCCTTTGGGAATTAGAAAGTTTCAGAAGGGATCCTAATAAATAGGTCAGTGACTGAATTTGAAGTTTTAAGATTTAATCTTACTGTCATAAGTTCATAACATACAAAAGGTAATTTTTTTTGACGCTAGCTTTAAAACGCTTCAAAGCGCTCTTCTGCGGGTTTGAGAGCGTTTTGTAAGCGTGATGTCGAGATTTGCTTTCGCTCGCGATACTGGCTCGTAACATAAACATAAATTTATACATGAAAATCTGCATGCGCCTAAAACAAAACGAAAGCTAATGTGGGTTTGTCTGTCTGATATCGATAATCGATAATAGAGTTCTACGCCGACAAAAGGAAGAGAAAATAATAAAAAATCAAACAAAACTTAAATAACTTTCGAGCATTAAACAATCACTGTCCAAATAAACAAAAACATAGTGGTCAAATCGATGGGCCTTTACTTGGTGTCCTCTAAGCTCCTCGCCGTCCTTTAAATGTTTGAAAAAAAAAATTACAGAACATAAATACGCTGAGATTATATAGAGGTATGTGGGCATAGATGCCCCAAGGGCACGTATTTATACCCCACGTAAATCTTGCGACTATATATCCGTTTTGATATGGATTTTCGACTTAATGAATCGGTTGTTATAAAAAAAAACAGAACAGAAGTTAATAATTAAGTTAAGAATTCACTAATCATAATATTCCTATAACTACACATTAGTCTCAAAATTAATTTTGTTTTTAATACGTACCTATACGTAATTGTTTTTGGTATGTGAAATTTTTAATGTATTAATTTTTAAATCCACTTTGAAATGTATTTTTTATAATATTATCAATAAATTAATGAAGTTAATAATAATTATAAAGTTATGAAACGGCAAATGTTTACGTTTGAAAATCGGAGGCGTTTTTTTCGCTCGTCGCGGAGATTTTCGCAAGACGCGTCTGTTCCTCGCAAAACGGCCTGCGGGGGCTGAGGTGTGTGGCCCTTGCGCTCCCTATTAAGACTATTAATTCGTTGCTGCGATTTGGGAAGTTACGTTTTTGAAAAATAGGCGCCTATCCCTTTGCGGCGTCTATCCCGGATTTACCCTAAGACCAAGTCTCCATATCAGTCTCAAGCTGCCTTCTCCCATGCCTGCGATGTAATTATGTCAACTAGGTTTATGGTTTTTTTTTTTTCAGAAAAGTAGTTCCAGATAAACGATTGTACTACGGCTGACGCTCTTAACTTACCAACAACAACACAACATTTAATGTGATAATTCTATGTTAATTTTTGAATAAAACTAGTGGGTGGTCCTTATCGGAGATACCACAGTTATACTAACACCCTGACCCGTGGGTTCACCAAATATTTATCCCCTGACCTAAGTAATTAATCCTCTCGGCTGGGGGTTGGTAACAGAACACGATGTAACTACCCTGCCGTTGACATTTTCGTAATGCACAGAACTGACATGCGTGCTTGTTATTATTACTACTGTAAATACTTGACATAACAAAAGCGAGTCCAGAAGGAAAACCTGACTGTAAATGCGTTTTTATGCAATGTTAAACGAGACCGACGATGTTTGTTTAGAACCTTTAATCTCGGATAAAAACGGAGTTAAATTAATCTCGTCGGGAGTTGCGTTTCTCTTCCAATTTTACTTCGCCGAAAATGTTCCGAGGCATTTCCAGAGAGTAATTATTACCATTGTTTAAAAGTATCCTGCTCTGTGATGCAGACGCGGCAGACTTGCTTCATCTTGCTAACGCTAGTTGCATTTAATTAACAAGAAAGACCAACCCACTCACTACAGAAAAAGTTTACATTCAGATTAGATATGCAGTTGAAATGCGCTCTTTGCGTAGTTATGCGTGGTGTGAAACTGATTCGTAGAGTAAGAAATGAAAAAATCAGAGAGAAATGTGGAATAAAAGAAGATGTTAGTGACTAAGATTGAACAGGGCATGCTTCGATAGTTCGGTCATTTGGAAAGGATGGATGAAAGAAGATTGACGAAAGAGATACATATCAAAAGTGAGTGGAAGGGTCGGAAGGGGCCGCCCTAGGTGTACTTTTTCGAATCAAATCGGAGAAATACTGGAAAAGGGCCGAATCTTAAGTACCCAAAACCGACGTGCGTGCATGACTCGATGCAAGTGGAAAGAAGTGGTCTCTGCCTACCCCTCTGGGAAACAGGCGTGATTTAATGTATGTATGTATAACATTCATATAATAAGTACAATATAAAAATTGCAATTAGGTACTCGTTTACTTCCGTAAAATGCATCCTGCCTAACCCTACATTTGAACACTTGATATAGCTCAGAAATCTGTTCCGTGTAGGTACCAAAGAAAATGTAAGGACGACTCATGAGCCACCTTATATTTATCTAGTAGGTAACTTAATAAATATAAAATGTTGTTAAACACGATTGGTGGTCTTTGTAAACATTTGGAATTTATTTCGTCCCTAATCCAGAGTCTTTGTGTTTTGTGAATGTACTGGTGTCTTCAGATCAGTCAGAAAACCACGTAAATTTTATTGAATGTGAATTTGTATTCCATCATTTCCCAACTTTTCGCACTTTGTGGTCGTCTATCGAAAATTTCATACTTAGAGCATCACTAAACTACTACGTAAACAATAAATCCAAAACATCACTTTACTACTTCTTTAGTTTCGCGTTGCTGTTGGCCACAAAGGCGAGAGTTTTCCGGTAGTCGGTGCCGCTACGTCACGGGCGTTATATACACGGTGCCCGTGAGCATTGCGAGACATTTTAACCGCATATTCCTGACCACATTGGTAGTTAAAAATGTTAAGTAATTAACGTCTGCTGAATTCGGCTCGGTTTTAGAGATATTTCGATTTTTGTGTAAAAATGTTGTAATGAAATCTCCAGTATGAAACACCTTTATGATTGCGACGTTGCAAGACTTCACCATCTAATTTGACTGTAAAAGTCAAATCCAGTTCTGTCACTATGAGTGTTTAGCATGACATTGTTTACGTGTCAATCAACAGAAATATCGGCGTATAATTTTTTAATTAATAAAAATGAAGAAAGAATCCAAGAATTTGTTTTAAGCCAAAGAAGTATTTATTTTTATTTTATTATTACATTCAAAGTTGTATTGTGTGGTGTTGTTGTTGTTGTTATTGTATTTTGTGTAACCAACTGGTCAATAAAAGCCCAAAATCAGTTTCTCATTATACTCGAAAATCTAATTAGATTCCAAAATCTGACAGTTCCCATCTTGATTATTTCTTTATTAAAATATTATTTCATAAACATATCAATGAGAACTCGTGTATCCATTAATATTAGGGTCAGTTTAATTGATAAAAATACCTACACTTAAACCAAAATGCAGTATTACTAAACCGCGATTAGAATACACTTCGGAAGTAACGTCAGCACGCTGTCATTGCATATAAATGACAATTACTAATGGCGGATATAATATGCAATGACAGCGTGCTGACGTTACTTCCGAAGTGTATTCTAATCGCGGTTTAGTAATAATCACAGCGAATGTGCGTCGGTTGAGGTTAGGATTTTGGAATCTAATTACAGTTTCGAGTATAGTCTCATTACATTAACTATCCCAGGGTTCGATGCCTTAGTCAGGCCTCACAATCACATTTACTTTTGGACTATTGTTTATTTATTTTTTTAATGATAAAACTTTTTTCTGAAACACAGCCAACCGTTGCTTAAGGGACAAGCCTTATGATTAATTATTATATTAAAAAGGTTACTAGTAACGGTTTTGAATAGATTCTGCTTGGTAATAATTTATGGCTATTACGCAAATATCTTCTTATTCATGACAGGGGTTTGTCTCTTTCTTCCACTTGACTTTTCTAACATTACTGGTTAGAAAAGGAAACAAAATAACATTCATTCAATGTCAAGGGTAAGAAATGGAGGAAAAAGCGCTGCCAGCTCCTCCTAAAGCATTGTTTCACTAGAGAAGCGAAAATAGATGATTTATTTTGTATTAAAAATCGAAAACTTAAAGAGTTTGAATTGGACCTAGGTTCATCCAACATTTATTACTCCTTATGACCTCAGGAATGCGTGGTTAAAATCTTTCGCAATGCTCACGGGCACCGTGTATAATATAGTACATTACTTGCTAATACATTGTTAATGCAAGTAAAAGGTCTCGGTTTTTTAGTAAACGCTATTAAATTATCGAAACTAGCCTGTTTACGTAGACAAAGTTTAAGTAACGTCGTTCATCGCTATTTTACGTCTGGTCTGTCACAAGGCTGTACCGCTGCCCTAGGAACACCTAGCTTTCATAATGGAACAGTAGATGTATACAATGACAAATACAGGTCGCCTTTCTACTTAAGAGACAAATTAAGCTAAGTGCACCGTTTTGAAACTTGTCAATCCGTATCAGCAGAGTAATCAACGACCTAGCCTGTAGATTAATAAATGAAGTGAATTTCAGGAGAAAGCCGCAAGAGAATTGATAACAAGTGATGACGAAAAACTTGGGTTTATTAGTTATTAATATCACTATCATTTATGAATATATTCTCCGTTAGAGACAAATCTTAAAAATATTAAGAAAAAGTATTTAAAATAGTTAAATGTGTTTTATTTGATCATCTAATGTGTGGACTGTGGATGGTTAGAGAAGGTAAATAAAATACAAAGTCCGCTTCCATAGCACCTAAGAGAAAACTAAACTAAGCTTTAGATAAAATGGCTCTCAAATACCCGATATTTAGGTTCTCAGCAATGTGCCAAAAACCTACTTATTTGGGGTGGTTTTTAAAAATTTGGTCAACTGAAATTCGAAGAAGTAAAACAGAAACAAAGCATCGAACCAAACAAATTTAAAGTGTAAAAAGAAAAACTAATGCAGGTAGATACCTACTGTTCGTTAAAACCAATATGCCGATGCCGTGAAGTGACAACCTACCTATCAATCATTTTGCCACCTCAATCAGTCATTATTGTCAGTCGCCGACAGACTACATAATTCCTATTCAGACGGAAATAAAAGTCGCTTGGATTTAAAGAGCTCCTACGCCAAATGAATATTGCTCAGGAAGCCAGTAGAATTCAATTAAAATTGTAATAGTAGGTAATTATTCTTACTTTAAAGCGTCTGATGTTCCATGAAGTCAGAGAATTCTGTAACTAGTAATATTGCGTGTTCTTTCTTAATTATTTTATTAGATTTCTACGTACTTTTGTTTGCTGGGAGGTATTTAATAGTATTCAATTATTATTTTTTTGTTTTTTTTTACTTCAAAGATAACGATAGAATCATAGATTACATGAAGCCAAACGATACTTTAGCAATGCATGGAAAAAGCAGACTGAGCTTTAATTTAGATTTTGACGTATCAAAATAAACAAACTGACAACATTTATTTGAAAAAAAAACACACGTAACTCACATAACGAACATAACATAACCAAACATTTTGACAAAAAAAACAAAGGAGGTACAAGAATAGAATATTACTATTTTGATTTTATATGTATTGATTAATATTATTATTTTAATTTTTATTTGTTTTTGTAGATATTATACAAGTAGCAAATTTAAAAAAAATGCGCTGTAGTGTGAGGTCCGTAGAGAAAAGTCGAAAATCTTGGATTTTAAACGTTATTTTGCGCTCCGCCAGTTTTTAGGGTTAAGTAAACAAAGAGTGGCACGGGACTCCTTTTTCTAAGCCTCCGCTGTCCGTCTGTCTGGCAGTCGACGGGCTGTATCTTTTGAGCCGTAATAGGGAGACGCGCGAATTTTTCAAAAAGTGAGTAATACTATGACGACTTTTAAAATTAAAGCAAGCAAGAATGGTACGGAACCCTTAGTGCGCTAGTCTGACTGATACTTGACCAGGTTTTCCCATTTCTTCTTCACGTTGCCCCTCCCATTGAACCTAAAATTCGAGCTAACATTATTCAACGTAATACGAATCTTTTAAATGAATTCAGAGTCAAATAAGCGTTAGATGACTTTAAGAGAGGAATGATTTTTAGTAATTTATTTACCGGGAATACTTTGAATACGAATTAATCGACAGGAAGGGTTAAAATGGACCTATAAGGAAAATGAAAATGTTTTGGAGAAATTGAGAGCGTCACTCGAGGACAAAGAATCTAATTTCGCGGTTATCGATCTGTGCTCTCGTGGAATACCTGCAAGACGATTTATCTCCTAAAATTGACGTCTAATTTATTTTACTCTATTATGTAAATATAGAAATACACACTTTTTTGATAACAAAAAATGTAACCTCAGGATTTGAAATACAATATATTTTTACAATTTAAATTGTGGTCATCCAAAAACCACTTCATTGTAAACGCTCCCCACCCCGCTCGACGCCATCATCAGTTGATGATTGACACTTAATAAAAACTCATCAATACGTTGCTCTAATCTAATATGACTGAAAGTTATGTTTGTATTTGTTGTAGGTAAATTAACTAGGTTTCAAATATTTGTTGAGATGGTATGAGTACGAGGTGGACAGGCATTCCATCTTAGTCCTCATAATTGGTAATATATTTGCAGTTTCAAGGTGCGTTTCTACCTCGCCTCGCCTCGTTAGTGCGTGAGCACATTTGGGATCGCAGTCTTGAGACTGTACATTTGTGTCGGTTCCCTTGTGCTGGTTCGATTTCTCCAAGCAAAAAAACACATTGAGTAAACGTTCTACTCATAAACTTTAAAATAATTGAAATAAAAAAATATTTGTATTAATAATTATAACTCAAGTATTTTATTCATGAGCGGTTAATTTAGAGCAAACTTTGCCATAATTATTTGTAGGTAGTATATCAAAATGGATTGTGAGGTTGTATACGACAAAATTTTCAATTACGGGGTTTGGCTTACCATTCACTAAACTTGGTTGTTGTACGTGATATTTTAATAACAACTGCTCATCCGACGGGGTTCACTTTCTGGCGATTTCGGATTAGGTATTGCTCACGAAGACGTGACACTATCTTTTTGTAGGACAAGGGTCGCGGGCCACTGGGACTTTCCTCCCGATGAGGATCATTCTCCGATTTCTACGAAATCACTACCCGAACGGACCCTCGGACATGTTCAATCACGTCATTCAATACCATCCAAAAAAGATTGAGCGAACAGTACAGAGAGAGTTAAGTATAAATATGAGCCTCACCTTTTTTGCATGCTGTATACAGCTAAGTGTACTATAAACAATATAAAGCATTGTAACCCACACTTATAGCGAATAAATAATAAATTCACTTATTAATTAATTGTACATGTTATTTGACGAAGTGGGATACAAGTAGTAAATAGTTTGAACGATTGGTATGTATGTTGTGCAATTAAGGGGGACCACACGATCACGAATTATTGTGGGAAACTATACTTATGTTATAACCAAAGGTATTTTAATTAGAGGACTAAATGTTAGCTAGCTAAGCTAGATACCTTTAAAATTATGTTGAAATTTTCGATTACAAAAGCGAAAAACGGGACCAGATAATGTTGTATAAAATGTTTTTTTAACTGACCCTTTTTGAGAATTTTGTGTAATAAACGTGTGAAACGAAGAAAGTCACCCTGCTGCCCCTTTATTTTAGAAACTGTTTGCGATAAAAAACAATAAAATCTATATAATCGATATTATACAGAAACAATTTGTGAGTTGGCTTGACATTTAGGATCTTGTATAAAACAGATAAAAAATGGTCCCAGGACTATCTTTGTATTGCGGTTGATAAAATTATCAGTTAGCAAAAAAACAAAACATCAGGCTTGCTTGTACGTAAATCTTAATCCTAGGTAACCTAAGGTTTAATGTACGTGCAACCTACTAAAGGTTAAGTTAAGACTTGTTTGGGAAAAACTTCGCCGTAGAGATCTTAATGTAGATCATATTATACTAGTACTTACTTGAAATTTCATATCATCATGGTACCTATTATTTAACAGTGCAGAACATAAACAGTTATAACAACCTTCGTATATTGTCTTCATCTAACGTGCTAAATTCAATTAATTTTACACTTCATCTTTCATTCGTTCCTAACATTACTTACTTGCAAACAATTTCATAAGAATATACAGTAAATACAAGTAAGTTCTCGACAGATTTCACCGAACATTTTAATCTCTTAGTGGGGTCTAAGGTCTGACTGAACGTGTTTCCAGTAGGTAACATTTCAATTTGGGAGTGAACAGTGAGCGCAGAAGGTGCGTCGACAAAGCCCGCCATAATCAAAAGGCAGCGGCTCGGGTCGGACGCGCCTGCCGTCGGCCATTTTCCCAATATCGTAACCAATGAGGTGCCGGATTACTACACTTTAATGGATTTATGACCCACAGCTTCTCTATACACAAATCCTCTGTTCCTATTTACAGACTGTCTTTCCTAAGCGCTTAAGTTTCTTTCCTTGCGCCTCCAGTAAAGTATTTAGCGTAATTCAATTATATTCCTTTACGCATGGTGTATTAATAAAAAAAGCGACGAAGACCTTTTCGTGGAAATTTCGCTACGCACATAAAAATGTTTATAACTTGAAGTTATGAAAAGAAATATTGCGGCTTTTTGTACTCCCCGGTCCCTAATTTTAATAGCCTGCATTCTTGAAAATTGTGTTTCTTCCCTAGAGGTACATTTTAGGGAAGAATAAAGATTACTGCCCGTACATGTGTTTCACGGTGTTATTTCATGTATCTTTTTATTTTAACTTTTAAAGACCAAATTTTTATTGTTTTTTTTTCCGCTATGACAGCTTAAATCTCTTTTAAACAACTCTCACAAGGGGAATTAATATTGTGGTCATATTACTAGGACATATTAGCCTTTATCCAACCTAAATTATGAGAATAAAAGCTGTATTAGCCAAAAGCTGTTATAAGGACATTGGAACCACTTATGCTTTTATAAAACAATTACAACGGTGTTGGCCATATAAGCTTGATGTTATAAGGTTATGTTGCTAGTTGGGTAGCTTCCTGGCACTTACGTCCTTTTTTAGGTTGTATATCTGATCATATTGAAAATCTTTTTCTTTGAAAGTATTTATTAACCTTTATCTAAATCAACGCAGGCGAAGTCGCGGGCAGAAGCTAGTTTTAAACCAAAACGTTTTTAACTCCTGAAAGCTTGTTAACATTCTTTATCTCGCCTCTATGCCTTACTTTAAACTAATCATGATCATGATCAATGACAAGACATTGGATTTAGGTCAGGTTGATACATTACGCATTGCCAACCTCCGCAATTAGAGCAAATTACTGCAGCAGAATCAGAACATAATAAGAAGGATTAATTTCCTAGGGTCCCATGTATGAATCTAGTTAACTATTTGCCTAGTTAAGTATTATATTGTGATTGATTATTCACCAATTATAAAGGCATTTGAAAACCTTTCTACTTGTTTTAGGTAGATCATGCCGAATTTCACAACCTTCCCGCTGTTACGTTAGGTAACTCTTAATCTGCACGTTGGAAGAAAACTCATCAATTTTAGATTTCACCGAACTGGCACAAGCACGATTGAAGCGAAATTGATGATACAAAAGCATTTTAGGTGTTTATTTTAGCTAGATTTTTACGAAAATTGTGTGTGAAGGTAGATTTCTTTTGTTTCAGGGTTACGAGAATGGCAAGTGACACTTGAGCGTGTACGTGACGACTACGTGGTGTTTTTTACGTTTAGTGACAACCAATGAGTGATATATACCTGTGGTGAAGTGGTCTGTTAGTGATGAGTTTCCTGTCGTCGCTGGGGCAGTACGTGGCGGGCGTGGCGGACAGCGTGGCGGGGCTGGCGCTGTCGCCGCGCCGCGCGCCGCCGCCCGCGCGCCACCGGTCCGCCGATGAGTCGGCCAAGCTGCCGCCACCGCAGCCCTCCACTGCCACCATGAGAGGTAATTAATATCTCTTATCCACTTGGAAGATGAATGTTCTAAGTCGCTTTCATAATGTACCGTTGAACGACAAGACATGATTCTACTGTACATGACACGGTAAGCGTTATGTTTGGACGGTAAATTAAAAGCGTCTCCATATAATACCATAGATTCGGGTCGTCTATTTAAGAGTGACGGTAAAAACGTGCCGTGTGACGGTCAAAGATAAAAAACTGTATTTTTTTTATTGTTCCTTCGACGAGTTCATTGACAATAAGACAGGGGGTCATATGCCTTCGCTCTGTTGTGTTAATTATCAGCCTTACTTAAGGCTCTATACAAAGGGTGGGTAAATCTGTCCATCCGACTGTCTGTCAGCGGGCTTGAACCATAGGGTAGACAGTTGAAATTTTCAGTGTGCGTATTTGTATTGCTGCTATACTTACTTACATAAAAAAAAAAAAAAAATAGAGGAGGTCTCCATACAAGAGTGGTATAGAACCCTTCGTGTCTAAAGTACTACCGGCACTTGGCCGGTTTTTTTACAGAACATGTCGATACCTTTGGGTTCAATTGGTGTAAAAACCAAAATCCTACTTTTCAGGAGAGCTAAAAAACGATTTTTATTTTTTATTTTGGTGTGTAACTTTTTTGTTTTAAAATGTAAATAAAAATGTTGTATGTGAATGTTGCTTAAAATTTTGCCATGAAAAAGAATAAATTATCAATATCTACCGGTCTTGCTCGGTTCAAAAGTTAGCGAGGATTTACATCCAAGAAAATAGCACTTCTTGGCTTTTACGCCCATGAAATTTTGGTACTAAAAAAACCTTATGGGGTGTATTGTCACTTAAGATAAACTGTTTCAAGTTAATGTTGTCGTAAAGCACGTCATAATTATACTTTTTGTTCTTATAGACCTGTGAAATAAATTAAACCAAATTTAATTAGGTACATTTAGTACGTTTTATAATTAAGTTATATATCAATCTGTATAAAAAAATTAACTGCTAGTTTGGAAATAACTTTAATAATACGTAAGTAATTTTGAAATGCTACATTTAATAGTAAACAATACTGAAATAGTAATATTTGTCTCTGTATTGAGATTTTTAGCAATAAAGCAACAATTATCTCAAAAAACGAACTAAATCAGATTTAGTAAATATTTTTGCACGTGAAATACAAAGATTCATATAATAATCAACAAAATAACCATTTCCTTTTATGAAAACCAAAAAAAAAAACATTAACGACTGGACTTTTGCTAAGGTAATTAACCGAATAATGTAAAGGTAATTACCTAAGGCTGCATTAAGACGAACGGCAACTTGCCAACAGTAACCGCCGAAATCTGTAGACGGCTGAAGTCGCCTTGCAGTTGGCAAGTTGCCGTTCATCTGAATGTTTTATTACTTATTAAACAGAAAACAATTTGATTATTTAAGTAATGTTAGCCTGGTCGTGTGGTTGTCGGCTTAAAATTGTGCCACTCCATGTCTTCCCGTGGAAGTCGTAAGAGGCGACTAAGGGAATAAAGGCTTGTAGTACTGTTAGGCGATGGGCTTGCTACCTGTCACTAATATACACTGTTAAACATCTAAGCTTAATTGAGCAAATTGTGGGTACAGAGTTATCAACAAGTTTTTAGAGTTGTTGGTAATTCTGTAGCTCTACCTACCCCACTCTGGGAATGAAGGCGTGAAGGTATGTATGTATGTATAAAGCACGTAAGGCTGCATTCAAACGAACGACAACTAGCCAACTTCAAGGCAACTTCAGCCATCGACAAATCTTGACAGATGGCAAGTTCCTGTTCGTCTAAAAGCAGCCTTACGTCTTTTATTATGAAACAGAAAATAATTTAAGTAATGTTAGCACCGACGCATCACATCATAAGTTTTAATGAGTTGAAGGATCTGGTTATGACACAATTAGTTTTCCACATTGTCGTCTTAATCTTCTGCGTCGGTCAAAGTGAGGTTATCAACAACACTTCCGTTAGGCAAATCTAGGTAATCCCTATGATACATTTTAGGAATAAGTAGTGCCATTTTCACAAAGATGCTAAAACGTTGAAGAGTTTTCAACTTTCAACAGCTTCAACGTCTTTTCTACGTTCGTTCGTTCGTTGTACTTCAGTGATATTAAAACAACCCATTTTACATTTTTTGGGGAGGCACGGGTTACTTTTCATTCGTCTCTCTTGTTTAGTTTTCCTTGTTGGTTTTCATATTATATCTTTCCTTCTTCTCTACATTTTTTGTGATATTTCCTTTTATTCATTTTAACAATCCATTTTTTCTTAATTAAGTCATTTTCTTGAAATTGTGCTTCCTTTGTCTTTTTTGTTTTTGTGCAGGTCTATTAGTTTCTTCTTCACTCGATTCACTTTCATTTTCTTGAGCCCAATCATCTGAACTCCCTGCTGAATAGTCACCTATTTCTTCGACTGACAAATAATCAATTATTTTCTTCAAAGTTTGTGCTGATCGTCGACTAGACTTATTTACCAAGGGTTTATTTATCATCTGAACTAGAACACCCAGGTATAACATTAGCAGTGTCCATATAAAAGTTTTCTCGCCGTTGAAGTAAGTATCACATTTTTTATAAAACAATCTGCCAGAATCTGCAGCATTAAAATCATGCATAGAAAGAGTATCATTATTTAAGTAGGTACTTATCATCAGATTTTTTTGTATAGCCTGTCCCTGTTGTGCTCGTTTCAGAGATTGGGTTGGTAAGGTTATTACAAATTGTACAAGTAGATGAAGATACGTCAGCAGTATACATAGGTATGGTCTAACGAAGGAGTTTCATTATGTAAGTTGGTGTTTACTGTTATATTAATAGTAGACGTAAAACAACATGACTCAAACAAAAAGGACGTTAAAAACATTATTTTTAACGACTCATTATGTTTTTAACCAAAAAACTGATGTATGTGCAAATTTATTTTGGTTTATACAAATCATCTAGACGTAAAAGGTCATTTGAGATTGCAACAAGGGTGTATAAACCACTTAACAATTTATGTGGTTTATACGCCCTTGTCATAAAGCAGTAGACCATAGTGAATGGACAGTTGTTAAAACAATGAAAAAAAAACCCATTAGTGTGATTTCGTATGCGATAAATTGAGTTTCCGCGGGAATAGCGTTACAAAATTCCAGGTAATTGGCATACTATTTTTCATTCAAACCCTTTCAGCCTTTTACCCGACGTGATTGAGTAACAAACATAGAAACGAACAGACTTTCACATTTATAATAATATTAGTAGGATTGGAATATAAATAATAGTAAAAGACCGAATCATCATTATTTTACAACTCGTCTCGGCAAAAAGCAGATAGTACTTTGATAATAGTAGTGTTTGTACCTATCCTACATTTCCTATTTATAATAAAATTCTATCAATTCTCAAACAAACCAAATATTGATATTAACAAATTAGCCACAGCCTAATACCAAATAGGTATTACATGCATTTCAAAGACGCACCGTGTCTAATTCACTGGCGTAAAAACCATTTAATTAGTGGGTATAAGGTTTTAAAAACCATTTCCAATGCACGTCGCAACTATCCTTTTTGTATCACCAGCAAAAAAATACATTTGATTTAAACAAACAATAGTTAGGTACGCACCTTCTTAAAAGTTTGGGTTGACTGCGTTGATATAATGCGTTAAGCTTCTTCTAAACAAAAGAATCCAATTGATTCTTTTTGTCGTTCTCTTCCATTTTTCAAAAAATAGAAGTTATTAATCACATCACAATCAGTAAAAAATATTTTAGAACTGGACTAACGAACGGCTTCGCACTTGTCTTGATGCTTCAAGTGTCAACAATCAAGTGGTATTGGCTTTTCAACTCAAGCAATCATTCATTATGATAGAATATCATAATGAATGATTGTTTGCGATGCGTATTCGAGCTTAACGATAAAAAAGGACAACTATCTGTTTGTCACCACAACTTGTTCGTCGTTTGTTTATTGTTTGTGACTTGAAACTCGAGTCGTTGACGAACTTTATATTAGAATAATCTTTATGTGGGTAGGTAGGTAATCAATTCAATTTAATTTTACTAGCGTTAATATAATGTTATACAATTTATTCTTTAAATATTGACGTAAATACTGATGAATGGTAAAATCGGTTGTATTATGATGATTTACTAGGAAATGCTGTAGAATTTCATTGACGTAAGAGACATTCAAATATATGTTGGCTTTTACGTCAATCCAAATATTAAAGAGGTGGACATACGGCCAACGAAAAATAATTTACGTACACCATTACTATGACGTATAAACCATTAATTGAATAATTTGCTTTAACGTCTTACAGTTGGCACAAAGATTGTAGTTACGTTAAACTAAATTTCCAAAAAAAAAAGATTTGTTTGATACCTCAATGTTTTTAAAATTTTCTCCATTTTTGGGTTAAACAATTTGGGTCGTATAAACCTTCAACTGGCGAATTAAGACATACCGTATATACAGTTCGATAGAGCTTAAAATTCCGAGAAAATCTGTGTATATAACTCATTTGGGCCATTTTGGTTTATACGCCAATTGAACCCAAAGGTATCGATGTGGTAAATCGACGAATTTTATAATAAATACCTAAAAAAAAAAACAGGACTACCCACGGTTAGTCTGTTTTTTAAACGTTTTCTTTTGTTTTGTTTCTATCATAAAAACTGTAATTTATTTCAATTTTATATGATTATTGGTCTCTGCCTACCCCTCTGGGAAACAGGCGTGATTTAATGTATGTATGTATATGATTATTTATAATAAAAACTGGTTAAGACCGAGTTGGGCGGCATCGAACCCTCGGTACGACCGATATTAATCTTACCGTTAAATTGATAGATCGCACATGTTAGACGCATTAATTATTTGACCACTGTTGAAAATAAAACCCAGGGACGGCATCCAATGTTTCACTACTGAACTAATATTTAGAATGGACCGTTTTTTAATCTTATCAATGTATTAATTGTTACATCATCACATTCATCAAGAACACCATACATCGTAATTAAATAATGAATAAAAAAACAGGAAGGAGGTACCAAAAGTTGAGTAAGTCTTTACTCAAGTTCAGGTTAGGCTCGACCCGTTTCTCAAAAGAACAACATCTTATCTCCAACTAAATGATGAATATTTAATATAAAACGACATAAAATAATACAACAACCATAACGCAATAACTGAAAAATAAAACTAAAATTAAATTGTTTATCGTCTTAGATCCGTATTATGGTCGCTTTTATAGCGGTCGATAAATCATTCGTCACCCTCGCACTTATATATACTATCAGAAAGGGACAAATGTTTTGTCCACGTTTATTCACATCGATAAACACGACAATAACAGGGGCAGCCGTAAGTAGCCAAGATGTAAACGCTATTACTAACGTTTTTGTTTTCTATCACTCAAAATGTATGCGATAAACCACGCGATCAACGTCATCCCACGCATTTTGAGTGATAGAAAAGGACTACTTTAATAGTGTTTGCATCTTGGCTTGGAGCCCCTGGGGCCCGCGGCTCGTATTAAACCCCCCTCACTATTGAATAAAACTCGACAGAAAAAGCCAAGACAAAGAAGCAGCACAAATAGTTACTTTGTACACTAATTTACAATCTAAGTAGGTTACGCAGACCGTTGTATTATGTTATTAATGATACTATACGTATACGTTTTTAATCAAGCGTTCGATTAAGCAGTTATTTATTATATTTTTACTGAGATGATGATGCTGACTAAATAAAGCATGGCCCGTAAGGACGTTTCTGAAACAAACTCGACTGTGTACAATTTGGACCCAAAAACCGTTTCTGACAACTTTATAACTACTTGTAGTTCTCAAGATACTTATCGGTAGCTGGCGACCTTTTCACAAATGTAGGTACTTACAGTATTTTTTGAAAGAAAGAATAAAAACAAGCTTTTAAGGCCACTGCGTTCCAGTTAAATAGAGTAATATCCTATTCCTTTAAAAGCCTCGCAGCCTGGAGTAGCAACTTTAAAACAATAATACCTGCAACTCTCAACGATATCGATTATCGGGAAAAGCATATCTGTGTTTGCGATCTTGTATAAATAATACGTTTCACTAAACTGTTTTGTTTGCGAAGTCATCACGATGAGTTTGTGGAACTTTGTTTACAATAATGGCGCGAAAGGGTTTATTCATTTCAACTTGACTTGCGCTACTCAATGTGACAGTTTGAATAATTATGCCCACGAAATGAAGTTATTTTGAAGCAGTTGATTCTGCGATTGTAAACAGATGTCAGTTACTTGCGCGCAACAATGGTAACGAATAAACTGAAATACTACGAATACGATTTGTAGGGGCTGGCGTCGGGCATGAAACTCAAAGCAACAGAGGGAAAACGGTATAAGTTTAGGAATATGAGGGTAAAGATGTAATTAGAGATTACTAGTTAAAAATGTAACACTAAAAATAAAACAAACGGCTCAATAAATTAAAATAATGTGTAGGTTTATATTCGAGTACCTTCTAACTAATTTTAGGTACTTGTAGAAGTAATTAATGGCAGGCAGTGAAATCAGCAGGCCTTAGGCAGGTTCTAGCCACCTTCCACCATTCATCATAAATAAATAAATCATAAGACACGTAGTGTATATTTATTTATTTATGTATCAATGCACATCGGCAGGCCGTAGCTTAATACTGTGGGGCTGTTAGATTTGAATCTTGCAAAAAATCTAAACAGCGTTTTTTTCTTGAATCATGTATTTAAATTTAGTTCTCCAAATAATAACGAAAAATAAAGGTAAAAAAAATAACGCATTTCAGTAAATAGAACTGTTAATATTAACTTTAGTTGTGTATGTAAAGAATTGGGAGAACAGGTTTTTTCCCAATTCTACAGATTTCTATAACAGATTCCCAATTCTACAGATTCTCAATTCAACAGATTCCCAACTCTACAGATTCGCAATACTACTGATTCGCATTTCTGCAGATTCACAATTCTACAGATCTCCAATTCTACAGATTCCCAATTCTACAGATTCCCATTTCTACAGAAGGCCTAGGCCTAGTCAACCGTCCCAGATTGGTCGGTCTTGGCGGCAGTTCATTGTGTCCATATAGTTAGAAGACTTTAGAAAATCTAATTTAATGTTTCTGTTGAATTCCGAATCTGTAGAATTGGGAATCTATAGATATGCGAATCTGTAAAATTGGGAATCTGTAGACATGCGAATAAAGGGGAGAACCTATATATTTTAGAAGCTAGTGAGAATATATTTTCTCTTATGTGGTGCCCCTACGATTGCATTTGTTTCCAGTACACTCCAAACCAAGGCCGCATATAAAGTGCGGAGAGCTGCCGGTATCAGTTGTTGAGAATTACGCAGCACAAAACCAACTTTTTTGTATGACCTTCCCTATTCATTACCTGTTCCCTAAACGACATCGCTCGACATCGACGAGAGGTTTCATCACCGAGTTTGTATTGATCGTCTGTGATAGTTGAACGCGTAAAGCTCATCATTTCACATTTACTAGTATTAAAGTACAATTTATTCAAATAACTATATCTTTGTTCTGCATCTAGGTCAGGCTGTAATACTGTGCCGTCGTCCACGTTATTTAAAACCTTTACCAACTTTACGTCATCTGCAAACAGTAATACAAATGAATTTCTGTTTGACCGACGGCAGGCAAATCATTTCTGCAGCTCTTATTTACATGACAGCAATGGCGGCCGTGTTAAAAAATATACCATAAAAGGTCAATAAAAATATTGCTTAACGTCGTAGAATAGAGTCACTGAGCGCCTGTGAAAGAATTCGTGGTGCGTGTTGGTGATATGGGGCAAGCAAGGGTAAGATATTTTCATGCAGTCCCATCCACCGCCGCGTTTGTAAGTCTCAATGAAATTATTGTTTCTCAAAAAAGGTAATGCTAAGCGGTTACCAAAAACTTTAACAAATACAAATACATACACACTACAGCGCTACAACTTATCTGGTTTTATAATAGTAATAGCCGCACTTAGAGCCAGTTAATGACGTCTAAGTCGTTCCATAGTAATGATACTGATGATATTTCATACCCAAGTTGAAAATGAAACGAGTGAATTGTCTCTAAAATTTCTCCCTGTGGTATATCAGTTGTGTTGCGGTGTGTATTTGTCAAACTAATGTTGTCAGTGTGTCTTGATTGAATTGATAACCTCTTTAAAACCAGTTGGTGTAAGATAAAAAAGAGAAAAGTAGTGCAAGAAGCTAGAGAAAATATAATAACTGAATCACTTGGATTTCTTTACCATGTTACAAAGTTACGGGTGAAGTATATTTATGCGCGTTTATAAACGTCTTAAAAATAAAAATCGTCGATGTTCGTCTTTTAATCAATGTACTAATGTATTATTTTGTATAGAATCCTCACACTGTCTGCACTTTAATGTTGCTTTTTTAAGGCTCACGCGAGAATGGAATTTTAAAATTTAAATCTGGAGCTACTTTGTTTTACGTTCCACTGATGCAACCCTGCAACATCGATTTGCCTGGCGGAGCGGGAATTCTTGAGTGCAAAATTGATCTAATATATACCTATTAGCAATCTTGTTTCAGTTTAAGATAGTCTTATTTACCTACTCGACCAACATATTTTCTGCATGTTGTTCAGAACTACTTACGTCATTTCGGAGCCACTGGAGCTGTTAAAAGCATGTTACTAAAGAATAGAAATACAAATATTACACTAAAAGTTTTGCACTTCTGGCCATTCATAAACATTTCAATTGGAATGGTACTGTTTTTAAAATATAGGATATACCTAGTTTATAAACAGTTTCTGGCGGGAACCGAGATCTTAATTTTTTAGTGTTCCGTGGTCAAACTACCCTTATATTTTCGCCATGTCCGCAGCTTCGCTCAGAAACTCTTATTTCTTGAAAGCTGTTATTTAGCATGAAAATACATATAATAAGTTACACCGAAAAAGTGGTAAAATAAATTCTTGAAAATGTAACGTGAAGATGTTTTTTTTTATTTTTAGTCTACCCCAGGCGTCGTTATACGTCTTTCAAATATACTTATTGCGGTTTTGTGTGAGCAAAGGCCGCCATTCGTCCCCATAACCAAAAAAAATGTTGTTTAAGATTTTATTTTACAATTTTAAATTTTAATAGTAATATGTGCCATGCCAAATAACAGCTTTATAGTATCGAGAGTCTCGTGTTAAACGGCGGACAGACGGACAGACGGTCATGGGGAAACTTTAAGGGCGAAACACTTCTTAGACCGGATTCGACCAAACTGGAGTAAGTTTTTACTCGAGAGTAAACCATTGTTTAATCTGGAGTAAGTTGATTTTGCATTTTACCAAATCACAATCTTAGAATAAGGTACTACACGCAAGTAAATATTTACACGGCCGATTTTGGTGGAGTTAAAGGAACAAACTGAGAGTAAGCTATTGTTGTCAAAGTCACTTGTCAAATGAACTATTTGTAACAGACTGCAATTTTTAAAATTATCTTAGAATAATTAACACGATTTTGTTACCTAAATGTTTTAAATAGGTACAATATTTATCAACATTGCCGCTACGATGCAACGATTGAGAAGAATGATTGATGAATCCGACAGTGACGATGAATATGTTCCAAGACGTCCAAGGTGGTTTAAGGAAAGAGCCAATTACTTTGAAGATTACGATGACTACGACTTTGCTGTAAGATTTCGTTTGACCAAGGAAGCCACTCTATGTTTATTACCTAAACTTGAACATAGGTTGGAATACTCATCAGACAGGTGGGTACCCACCTACAAGCTTAATAAGTACTTGAAATACTATGTTACTCCTACGAGACGTGATCATTTTATTGTCAACGTAACATACAATTCAAATATGAATCTATATATTTCTGAGTGACAGGTCTTTTATTTTACAGGAATTTCTCCATATCGCCAATAAATCAACTGTTAGCAACCTTGAGATTCTACGCAACCAATTCTACACAGATGAGTGTTGGTGATTACTGTGGTATGAGCACTCCTACTACAAATAAAGTGATTCACCAAGTAACCTCTGTGATAGCTTCACTGCATAAAGAATATATTAAGTTCCCTGAAACAACTAGCGAAATAAGGAAAGAACAAGATGCATTTTATCGTATAGCTCGCTTTCCAAGAGTTATTGGTGCAATGGATTGTACACATATTCGTATTGCCTCTGTTCCATTACAATTACAAGTAGGTGGTGAGCAAGCCGAGCTATTTAGGAATAGAAAGGGATACTTCTCTATCAATGTACAGACCATATGCAACGCTAATCTAGAAATTATAGATATAGTGGCTAGATGGCCAGGATCAGCTCATGATAGCACTATATTCAATAATAGTTACAGAAAAGCACAATTTGAATCTAGTAAGTATGGTGAGGCACATTAGTGGTAGATGGAGGTTATGCATCCACCTCATATATGATGCCTCCACTAGAGCATCCCAGACTACCGGTGGAACAACTATATAATGAATCCCAAATCAGGACACGAAATCCAGTTGAAAGAAGTTATGGTGTATGGAAGAGGCGATTTCCTGTCTTGGCATTAGGAATGCGTATTAAATTAGAAAAAGTTCTTAACGTCATTATTGCCACTGCTGTGCTTCACAACATTTTAAGGCGACGAGGAGAACAAGTCCCTAGCGATGATCCTGAACTTCCACTTCCAGCTCCCTGGACTGAACTGTTACGAGACGGACAAATATCCTCCGCTGTGGATGCAGCTTCACAATCTAGTCGACAATATAGGGCACGAGACATACTAATATCTAATTATTTTCAAAATTTATTGTAAAGTTAAAAATAAGTACCAAATCAACATAATACTAATTGTTTATTAGCTTGCTATTACAAAAATGAAGGAAGTAATTAAAAATTAAAATTAATTTTCGGAATTTTCTTCATGCTCCTTCTTTTTTTATTTTAGTTCTAACAATAACATCCTAGTTTTTAGTTTTTCTTGTTTTAAGATGTATTTTTTTATATCCATCTCTAATTGAGTGGTATTTTTTTTTCCCTCTGCTTCCTCTCTGGCCAAATCAGTCTGTAATTTTATTGCTTCAATTTTATGTTTATGAAGCAATTCTAAGGAACTTGCTGCCGGAGTGTGAAGAGGTCTTCTTCTTGACATGCCTGTCTTATCAGTTTTCAACTGGGTAGACACTGGAGTCCTAAGCAATTGTGGTGTATAATCACCCCAATTCTGAAACAAAATAAGGTGTTACATATAAATATAATATATGTATAACAAGCAGGGAATTAAAGTCGGGGTTTTTTTTTATTTTTTAATTTTATTTTTATTACATATACACATATAAATAGCGGTCAAACTTATAACACCCCTTGTTTTGCGACAGGAGGTTAATAAGTAACAAATAAAAGAGGGGTGTTAAAAGTTTATAATGTGTGTCTCTATGTCCATGTATCTGAGTGTCTGTTTGTGGCTTCGTAGCTCCCAAAGGGGTGAACGGATTTGGACACAGGTTTTTTTTAAATAAAGGATGGTTTTTAGCAAGATTTCATGAAAATTGTTTGGGCCGTTTAAGAGATATCAGCTCTTAAAGTAGGTGTCGCCGTTATATCGGAGGCTATTAACCCCCTAAAAGCTCAATATCTCAAAAACGGCTAAACCAATTTTGAGAAAACATGTCTGAGAACCACCGCTAAAAAACCGGCTTTCAAATAAAAAAAACCGCATCCAAATCCGTTCATCCGTTTAAGAGCTACGAAGCCACAAACAGACACTCCGATACATGGACATAGAGAATGGACACAGACAGACTCACACACACACGCACACACACGCACACACGCACACACGCACACACACACACACGCACACACACACGCACACACATACACACACACACACACACACACACACACACGCACACACACACACTTACGTCAAACTTATAACACCCCTCTTTTTGCGTTGGGGGTTAAAAAAACACTGCATAAGACAATTACAAAATATGTACCTTAGTAACAAATTCTTGTGTTTGTGTCTCATTTGCTATTATGTTCACATCTTCATTTTCATTTGTATATAACACAGGAGAAGACACGAGTGTATCACCACAAACCTAGAACAATATTTATTTATAAGTAAAATTATTACAATAATGATTATTCAATACATAGTCTCTACAATGGGATGGGATAAAAGGCATATATCTTTGCTTAATAAAAGTCCATAGCTAAACATATTCCTAGCCTAACAATATAAATTATATTCTAAAAGTAAACTGGCCCAGGATAAAAAGAAATGGAGGGATGCAGGGGAGGCCTTTATCTAGCAGTGGGACACTATGGGCTCATAATAATAAAATAAACAAAATATTTGAAATTTTTCCAAACCTCAACTTCATTATCTGCTGATGTAGAGGCACCAAATTTCTCTACATCTGTAAGTGATCAAACAGGAAACTATGATAATATATATATTTTTATGTTATACCTATCTAAAACTTCATCATAATGGTTGTAGGTTGTGGTGATAGGATTGCTTGTAGGTACGACTACGAGTATAATGTAATATAGCAAACCTATATTGCATGAGCTGGGAAGATGTTCAGATTCCGAGCCTGTAGTGTTAGCCGTCTGAGAAACTGCTTGAGCTGGAGCCACACTGTCGTTATCGTACGGGTTAAATAACCCGACAGCACTCGTTTTTATTAACGACACAATCCTTGCAAAATTAGGATCTTCCTTTATTTGATCGGGAGGTCCCCTCCTGTAAATAAAAATAAATAATTGTACGTAGTTACATACTACGTAGTATTAAAAAAAAATGGTTTTCTGAACGAATGCTATTATTAAACAAAGGATAACTATAGGTATTTGGTTTGCATAAAACTTACCTGTTTGAATCCTTCGCAGCCTAGCATTAGAGGCTTCCTTTTTCGCAGCCTTTTTCATGTTTTCCCACTGGCTCCTGAGGTTTTCCGCAGTACGGTGGCAGTGGGTGGTTTGGCTTTTATATTCTATTGAAATAATTTGCCATTCGGCAAGTTTTGTTTTCATGCTCACGCCATCCGTTTTTTTATTTTCAATTATTCGGAAATGCTTTTCGACTAGGTCAATAACCAGTTTCTTTTCTGAAAGAAGCCAGTTAGGGCTACGCTTCCGCTTATTGTCACTCATTTTGATGAATTTATACTTATTATAAATCTTATAACAACGAAAATCAACCACAACACACAAATCGAATTTAAACAAATTGTCAATATGATATGACATTTCTCCACTGTATTTACCTACAAAATTAAATTGTTACTTCGCTTAAAGTAAGGCCAGAAGAAACAATATGACACTATTCTTTGTCGGTTTATACATTCGTTCATCATTCACTCTTACTAGAATCAGAATAATAGAAGAGCAAAGCTCCCGCCTAGGCCTTCTAACCTAACCTAACCAAGTCGGTTCTGACCTGATTCGTCATGCTCGTGGCATTTTCTGGTTAATTAAAACAAATTACAAGCAAGACCGTTCTGGTAGACTCGAGTTCATAAATATGTGTACACTTTAGTACCTTGTCTATTTATTTTATGTCATGTTTAAACTGCCATAAGTATATGAATTGTCACAGCGATTAAAATGACAAAGTACTACAGGGTACACATATCTATGAACTCGACTGTACCCCCTCCTTACAGTACCCACCCATTGAGTATAGCATACGATATTAGATCTTATAATCCTTATACTAAAATATATTATGTATTATGATTGTTATATATCATGTATGTTATACGAACTGAAATTAGACAATGTGAGTATTATAGACAAAAACATTATATAAAATGAATGTTATGTTAATTGACCGTTATTCCTTATGAAAATATTGATTTTGTTATTATAGCTAACGTTTATTATATTTTGTAAACGTTATTAACATGAAATTATATATTTTGTTGTTATATCTCGTGAGACGCACCCAAAGTAAAGTACCTGAAGAAAAACATGCAATACAAAAACATGGTCAAGTGTGAGTTGGGCTCGCGCTGATTCCATTCGAAATCGAATTCAAATCGGTATAATACCTACGGACTGGGCGGCTTCACGGAACCCTCGGTACGCGAATGCGACACGCACTTATCCCGTGGAGTGGCAACTGCTGGTGATTCCTCTTTTCAGGGATTAAAATCGACCTCTTTAAATGTTCACGTAGCAGTGCTCAAATCTATATTTACCGGCCCTCTATTTTAAAACCCGTTTTTAAACTACATTTATAGCTGTCTGGGTCTCTGTGCGTGTCAGTTTATCAGCGTCGTTATTTTGAAAATTAAAGTTATTTACGGACTCTTTCCTATAAACAGACACATGTTACAATTAACAGCTCAGTGAGGCTAGACAAGTTGTTTAACGCTAACGTAAACGATTTTCGAAACCGGACAAGATGGAATTGACGTAGGCGCTCGACGCGACCGTGATGTCACCGTCGATCCTATAAATATTGGATACCTAACGATAACGAACGCCGAATGCATACATTTTGTCAGTTTTCGAAAATTGTTTATTCATTTATTTATTTTATTTATTTATTTATTTATTTATTTATTTATTTATGTTTATGTTAGTGTTAAGCAACTTGTCTAGACTCTCAGTATTTCCATTGCCATCCTCGGTGTAACATAGTTATTTAATGTCAAGGTTTCCCTCGCGTGGTGCCGACGGAGGGCGCGTCGGCGTTGAGCACGCGCCGGCGCACGCTGGACTGCCTGGCGCCCGCGGCGCCGCCCCGGCGCGGGGGCTCCCTGCGCGCCGCGCGCCAGTTGCCGCCGCCCGAGAAACCCACCATGGCCTTCTGCAAGAGACGCCTGTCCTGGCCAGAGGTCGACAACTCGGTCAATTCCGGGTAAGTGCTACGTATGCGGTTTTCCTAGCTAAACCGAGATCCTGGGTACTAATTTCGTCTTTGCGGTATTCCGTCAGGGTTTTGCAATCTATGCAACCTAAAGCACATGCGTCAAACCCTTTCTTGAGTATTCTGGTTACATATAAATTGAAAATTGAGATGTTTCGACTTCCGAGACCAAAATAACGGTTCTCTATCGTCTGCCCGAATATCAATTGCCATAATTGTATCACTTGCCATAATATTAATTTTGCCGTAAAGGCGTTCTATCTGAAACCGTGAACTATTCATAATTATTATAAAACAAACCTAACCTAATAATGACCTAACTATTGTTCCCTATCGGGTCGTATACGATAGCATGTAAATATTACCTGAAAGGTTTACGGTTTCAGAAACAATGCCTTTATGGCAAATGAATATTATGGCAAGTGTAGGTACAATTATAGCAATTGAAATTCGGGCAAACGAAGTGATCAGTGTGTTATTTTAACACACATTTTTTTGTCACAAATTCTCGCTGTCTACGCTGCGCCTGCGGTTGGTTTTTGACATGGATCTACTATTAATTACCTACCTGTCTGTTACGAGATGTTACGTATAGGGATGGGCGATTCCTGAAACATTACAAAACTTTCCTTAACTGCGACAATTACAGCTTCTGTAAGTTACATAATTAGATGGAAATGATTCTGACACAAGTAAATTTCATTTAAATTTCATGAAAGTTTCCATTACTCACGTTACGTTACAAAGATTAAGTAATTTTCAGAAATTAGACGATTTTACTTTGTTAACTTTCAGAATTTTGCATGTCATTAAAGGTGAAAGTTTCACTTTCGAAACTTTCACAATATTGCAGAAATTTAAGTGAAAGTTTCACTTGTGAAACTTACAAGCCGCCCATCACTAGTTACGTACAGAGCCCTAACCACCTAATCCTGCGCTGGAGCGCATTGGAAAAGTATGAGCGCTAAAGTACTAGTCTTACACACCGTTATAATCTGTGGCATCTTTACCTACCGAAACAAAAGGAACACAGGACGGTCCGTCGGCCGATGTTGGCCTGACGATTTCTTGGGACTCCAGATAATTTATTAGTTTTCAGTGCCCTTAAGTTGCTCTTATAGGGGCCAAGGCGATTTAAATGTTAAATGCTCTCTCGTCTGGGGTCCAAGATAATGACGTATACTGACGCACGAAAATGCTGACAGTTGGCAGTCGCTGCTTAAAATTAATATTGATATTTATTTACGTTAGTGATGGTTGTTCTTTTTTTGTTTGCTTTATAATTTAATGTAAATTAACATAATAATATGAATTATATATAAATAAATAAATATACGGCATAGACACGGCCTTAAAACAGGAGCGTTTAATAATATCATGGGACCCAGCCAAGATAAATTCTACGAAAACTAGCATCTGTACCTCTAGAACTCTATCTAAATGGCTTACTAGCTTAGACTATGCCTACATTTTTGATCGTTAGCGTTTGCGAAATAAGACTTGGCCCACAGCTTCATCGTTTCTTATTTATTATTTATAATTATATATAATAATATTATAAACGCAAAAGTATGTATGTATATATGTGTGTTACTCTTTCACGTTCACGCTCTTTCACGCTTTTCTGGACGGATTTGGGTGAAATTTGAAATGGAGATACGTTATACCCTTGATTAAAAGATAAAAAAGATAAAAGATGTTTATTCAGTAAGTAGGCCGCACGGGCACTTTTACACGTCAAAAAAAAAAACTACTAGCGCTTCACAAGAGACCACTGCTGAGAAGAAACGCCGCAAGAAACTCAACAGTCAGTCGTTTTTTTAATATTGCTTATATAATAATAAACCTAGCATTACCTATATAAAACAATGAATCTCACATAAAACTTGAGCAGATCAATTAAAAGTTGAGCAGGAAAATGTGTCAAAACTCACAAGAACTAATAAATAGTAGTAATAAGAAATCTAAAAATATAGAAATTTTAGGAATTACACTCACCTATTGACGGTGCAAGACAACCCACATAAAAAGCCTCGACACATTCTCCCACAGAAACCGTGTCCCCCAGACAATAAACAATGTTTTCATATTTTTTATGATTAAGTTATTATTAAGTTATTTAGGTGTTTAGTTTAGGCCAAGCATTTTTATCTGATAGATAGTCCTCGACCCTATAGTAAGCTTTAGACATCAACGACTTTTTCAAGTAGGTTTTAAGTACTGGAAATGGTAACTGTAAAACAACGTCAGGTAATTTATTATAGAAACGGATGCATTGACCTACAAATGATTTATAAACCTTACAGACACGAATTTTTTTAATAGCAATTTTATTTTTATTTCTCGTATTCAAATTATAGATTAACGCATAGGCTATATTTCATCCTGGAAAATTGAAAAGTTTGGGCAGAAGCTAGTTTATTATAATGTCGAACTGGTCAAATTCTGACCAGTCCTTGAAACTAGGCTTGAATGAGTTAACATATTTTTTTGACATCGTTCATATTTCATAAAGATTCCGAACTATGAAAACATAACAAAAAATATAAGATATTATATTTTTAGTCCCACAAGAACGACGCACGACGGGTGTTAAACCATTTATCGTGTAGCCTGCGTCACCTTTGGGATTGAGCACGCTATAAATTCATTTTGGACGCCGACACCAAAACAAAGATAAATAACAGTATCGAGAAGGCACGAGCCAAAGGATATTAACGTGTTCTGAGGGAAGGGAATTGCAAATCAGCGGCAAGTCCTCGCGGCCGCGGCCCGGGAGCTTCCGTCAAGGCCGCCCCGGCTCGGATCGCTGAAGGTGCTATTTATACACACAACCACACACCTTTTAAGTGGAGATCTCCTGAGCGGGTACAGTATCCTGTTAGATCTACTTTAATTAACCATAAGTCTCTCTATACCACCTTTTATCATGTTAGTAAGGTAATGGATTACGTTGAAAACTCTTGCTCGGGTAATAGGCGCGCAACTAGCAATCTCGCCGGGGACGAGTACAAATTAACTTTATTTAATTTAGACCAGAGTATTTATTTGGTAAGGAGCGTCAATAAACAAAGTGGGTGAAACGCAGAATAGCAAGCGGTCCTTGGGCGCTAGATGAGTCGATTTATCAGCGCGAGCGTCATTTGGCCGAATAGAATATTTGATTAAAGTCTGGGACACAATCGCTGCTTTTATTTCATTCGACACCTGCGTATTTTAACTTTGCTTGAGTTGCTGATGTAATTTCGGTGCTTATAACAAGTTTGTTTCGTAGACAGTGACGTTGTGATTTATTTCGGTCTCGTTACGAATTTATAGAGTGTCAGATGTTTGCTGCTCCTTAGGAAAGTCTGATTGCCTCATCACACAGCCCTAATAGGGATGAATTAGGGATTCAGCGAGCGAATCATCTCCTGTACAAGATAAATTCAATTTGTTATGATTTGATCTTGATACAGTTTGCTTATCTACTTACATTGGCAATACCAATTAATAAAGCTATATTGCAACAAAACCCTAAAGAGAGTCAAAAAGCACCAAAACCGTGTTTACAATCAAGAAAGCTATATCAACGTTAATATATATTTGTGCCTATTAGATGTGTTCGTCCCATGAATGGTTTCATGCGATTGGTTGCCCAGCAATAACTTGGCATAATGCGTGCAACCTACTTTCTCTGCGTCCACAGGATGTAGGTTTATTATGATTAAAGCAACAACTTATTAGCCGATATAGGTCATCGAGCGACCTGTTGCTGGTCCCAGCACGTGCGCTCGGCCCTTAAGTGGATGTCCTCCCGCCATGCGCCACCCTCACGTTAGCTTATGTTCTCTGTAGGCGGCCTCAGTCCAACTTAGTTATATTTAAATACTTTAAAGTAAATTAAAGTAAAATCCAGCGAAAAAATTAAAAGGCAAACAATGTATACTGTTGTTTTTAACACTTATCATGTCTTAACATGTCTTGTAATTGTCTATGTGCAATAAAGAGTTTACATGTAATGTTTGAATACAAATGAATGACCTTTTAAGCTGGGCTATACCTATAGGTATTGAAACGTTTTTTTACGTCCATATCGGTAAATACAGTTTCCCGTACAAAAATGTAAGCCGATTTGCATTTTCGCATATTTTTTGTAAAAAAAAACGGTGAAACATGATTCCTGGTTATTCTTCCTAGTGTAGGTAGTTCCACTAGTTAGACACAATAATAATAAACGTTGTTCCTTTTGACGCCCCGGTTCATTAGGCGGAAGTTAGTTGCACGGTCAAGCACCACTGCACTTGCAGAAGTGTAAAGGCTGCCGCTCAGCTAAGCCGCCTAATGAGAACTATTGGAATAAGATATACATGGCTATACCTATAATAGTAAGAGCTTTATTGTGTTACACGTAATTCCGATTACTATAAGTATACCTAACCACAGGGCGTCTCGAACAGTTATGTAAGCACAACGCTTAAGTAATATACATACTTAGTTGTAAATGGGCACATGGATATGCGCAAATTTATACATTATAATACCTACAGATTAAAAGTATTATTTTACAAATGTTGCTTTAACATTTCAAACACTGAATAAAATTTGATCTTTAAATTCGCATTGTTAGATTGGAAATAGTATCATTTCAACGTTTACTTAAAGCGAGGAAATAGATCAGAGAATTTGAAACTGTATTTTTCATTTCGCAAGGAAAGGTAAACGTACGTTTGACCGAATCTGACGTATCACCGATTTCTTCTATTTGAAGCTATTAGTCGAGTACTTACAGCTGATATTAAGTAGTGATATTTTTTCCGCTAGATAGAAACTTTTTCCTTCCACTACGAGGCAAAGCCGGTAATTTGCTGTCTCAGCATGGACACAGCAATCGACGGAGTCGGTTGATTGCTGTTTTGTATGGGAGTGATTGTGGAAATCTGTCGTCAAACTGTTTTACGTTACCTTTGTGTTTGAAAATAGGGTTTCCCTGTTTTGTTATTTAATTCGTTTTTGTGTTCTGATTTACTAAATGAATTTTGTGCAATCGTATTTATAAAAATTGAGAAATAGTTATGTGAATTCGGTGATGAGTCAACCCTCATTTTTACCTGAATGTATTAACGTACAGCGTTCGGAATCAGGGAAAGAGCACGACTTTTTAATTATTTTTTAAGAAGTATTATGTTGATTATCGATCCTTAACTTTTTTCCTTTTCGGTGCGGTACGCGAAATAATTGCCCGTAAATTGAAGTTTTCGTAAAAAGGTAATATCTTCTAAACCTATCTACCTTTAGCCAGGTACTATTTCAGCTCCGTAAAAAAAAACTATATACTTAATCTAACACAAATCCAAACATATCCAATCCACGTAAAACACAGCCATTCAAAGTACCCTCTATGAACGGGAAAATACTGGCCGTAACGCACCACGGTAAACTTCGATACGACCAAATATTTCCCGTAACGCACCCGTGGACAGTCCACCAATTTCATTGCCTTAGTCAACGTGTTAAAGTATCTGACAAAAGCACTAACGTGAACATCCATCTTCTGCCAGCACTCATTTTCATGTCACGTTCGCCGATAACGAAGCACGCTCGATCCATTTTAAATTTTGAATGAATGACAGGTGGCTTTCTTGTTTTTAGCTTTACGATGTATTGAAAGTCTCGTTGAATAGTAATAGGGAGTGACATGCTGGCATGTGTGTCCTCAAATATATATAAAAAAAGCAGGTTTGACATTGTTAATGTTTTTGCTGCTTTTTAGGGTTCCGTTGTCAAACTAGGAACCGTTATAGTTTCGCAATGTCCGTCTCTCCGTCCGCCCGTCCGCAACTTAGTTCAGAGACGATTAGTTCTAGAAAGCTGTAATTTGGCATGATTATACATAGGCACGCCAAAAAAATGGTACTTAAAATAAAACTTTGAAAAAATACGTAACGTGGGATGATTTTTTTTCTCTTCAAACATATTGCGGGTTTGGGGAAACATTTTTTTGATTAAGATAAACAGATTTAAAGTGCTAATTTTTGTTAGAGTCAAGTGTCCCCCCTCCCCTCTCCCACAACCAAAACTACAAATATAAAAAAAACTTGAAAATATCTCGAATTTTAAAGAAAAACTATCACGACTAAGTAAACTTGATTGGTTTCTGAGATCCAGGCGACTAACCCTACACTGGGCATGGTCAGACATGCTCTTGCCCGGTTTTGGGCTTGACTGAGGGTGTTAATATCGGATTAATTGCTGCCTTTGAAAATTATCCTCGGTTATTTTTTATGTCTGTCAGCTCATTCCCTTCACGGAGAGTGGTTAAATGAAAAATTGTTTAAGTGTGAACCAGACTCGCGCACTTAGGGTTCCGTCAACGTTACCACAGCAAAATACATATAAATAAATTGAGGTTACTTATTTAAATCTTCGGTTTCAATTGATTTATGAAGTGTAAACTTCTTTAGGTGCACTTAGCGATTGTTTTCGTCGTCAGCGACGTCGTCGTGCGTGATTATTTGAAATAATATTATTTGTTTTATTATTTTCACTTATTATGACTTCTTATGGCAACTACGTAATATGTGTACCACTATGACAGCCATACACTGCATTTTTCCAACTAGTGTTCTAATGTACCTAACCGCCTCTAGGTAGTGACTACGAACGAGCATAGTACAAAAGTACGAGTAAGAAAGGAGGCGCGTTTTCACCACTGTCGTGTGATGATCATAAGCACACAATCGTTTATTTTATAACTTACCGGGTAACCTATCGCAATCGCGTTTTTTTTTGACCGTATTTCATTTGACCGAAAACTTTTTATTTTTCAACATTTCTCCGATGGCACGATTCAATTCAATTTTTCACAAGTAAATTTTTTATTTAACTATTGGACATTAAGTAAACATATATCTTAAGTCCGAGTAACTTTTCTCCTTGTAGTCATTTCAAAACCTATTTTTTATTTCACCAATGCTACAACTAGCCCAGGGATCGTTTCGTATTTGGTTTCTTAACCCATTTTTCACTTCATCAATGCTACATATAGATTTTGCTACGTTAAGTCAAATATTCATGTCAGCCCAGAAAATCTTGCTTGTAATTAGTTTTAACTATCCACAAAATGCAACGAGCAAGACGAATCAGAGCAGATACAACTCTGATAGCCTTGGCTTTCGAGGTTATTTTTTTTATCTGTCATCATAACAAAGTCGATTTAAAAATAGGTAAACTATTAATAAACCGAGCCTTTACATTAGGCAAATGATACTAAGGTAAAATCAGAAATGGGAAAAAGATAAATTGACAAACTATTACATTGGAAAACCTTTTTTACGCCTGAACCAGTAATAAGGAACAGATCATTGGTCAAATCGGTAAAAAACCAAAACAAGTAATGACTAAATGAAATTTTCGAAGTGATCTTTCGGGCAAGTGTAAAAAAACTATAAACATAATTGTCGAATAATATTTGTCGAACCAAAATTCGGTCAAACATTTTTCGGAGTTCAGATAGGTAACCAATGTATAATGATAGAAACATCATTAAGTAGTATTTACGTTATTGCGGTATAGTGTGGCACACGGACGGATAGACCGCCCGAAGGATGGAAATCATAGGTTTAGTAGAAACGAAGTAACATGACACTCTCATCCATGAAAGAATAGCCCAGGAATCAAGCCGGGGCGGCCGTCACTAATAAAAGTAGGTATCTTGTTGTTTCTTATTATTCACCTTCCTGGAAAGAAACGGCCTCATCCAGCCGTGATACATGATCGGAGGGGAACTTGCGAAACTGGACTACTACCGACTTTACCGAACTTTCATTGGTTGCGAAATCCCTTCGTATTGATTCCTCGAGGTATTTTATTTCACTTTAAGGAGAAAACCCTCAACGTCTTCCTATGAAATGCTTTGTAGTTTATTTCTCCATTGTATTATGAGTTTCACAGGTAAGTAGTTGAAACAGAACACCTGGGACGTAGGTCTATAATAGGCAACAATATTATCAACAGTACCTACTGAGGTATATACATTTTTATCTTGAATTATCAACACTAGAGGCCGTACTTATGAACGGATACATAATGTATATTCTTTATGCAAAATTTGCATTGAATCAGAATGTACTAGTATATGACAATTTATTTGAAATGAATAATTTGATTACTTTAATAGATATTCTATTACATACCTTATAAGAAAAAGATTCACCTGGTCAATGAATTGAGTATACATATAACATAGATAGCCTAAAATCCTGGACAGAAACTAGTATCCAATAAGGATTTACTGGTATTTACAAAAATCATCCCCCATGGAAGGCAGAAGTTTGTATTGAGCTCGTAAGTTACAAAAATGAATTCGAATTGGCATTCAGCACTGATTGAAATAGGTAGTTGCATATTATACATTTGCCTATTGCATAATTTTGAGCGGTAAATGACTGAATTTAACAGGTGCGTGTGGGCAGTTAAATATTGAAACTGGTCGGGAAGCAATCTCATTACAAGCAAATCTAATAGTAGATTATACACCGAGGGGATAAAGCACAGTTTTATGTCACGGGCGCGATATTGAATCCTGAACGTAACGAAGGACTCCAGTTTTAACGCCCGAGCGCAGCGAGGGTGTTACGAGTTAATTCCAGAGCGAAGCGAGGGAATTAAGAAGAGTCCTGAGCGCAGTGAGGGGTTCAAGCGCGCCCAAGACGAAAACAGCTTTATCCCCGAGGAGTGTACTCTACTTTTCTCACCTTTTGCGAGACAATAAAAAAGCGAGTCTACTAAAAACAGCGTTTTATTATAGTAAATTAAAATTAAAAGTGAAAATTGATATTTGAGACATTAGTCCAGTTGTGGAAAGACAAAGTTATATTTTTATTTGGTAGGTACGTTTATCGAAGTTGAGGTAGAGTTTATCTGAGTATTGTTCACAGCTTCAGAAACTTGCGTCTGAGGGTCGTTTTGTACTGTAAAGGTTGGAGAAGATGGTCCTTGAGGCAGTGGGCTTGATGTGATGTGTTTTGAGGTGGATGGCTGTGGTGGCAAAGGTGTCCAAGGATCATCATTATTAGACGAAGTTTTTAGATTTATGTTTTCACCAATACGACAGCTTATTCTATTCTTGTTCTGTATAGAATTTTCTATGTAGCCCACCGCTACTGCATCGGATTTCCAGCCACCGTGTCGTTTTATCTGGGCCATGTCTGCACCTGAATCTGCCAACAGACTTGCCGATGTTCTACGAAAAGAATGGCCCGTGTAAAGCCCGGGATTTTGCAATTTCAAGTATTTTGCAATTTATTTTGGCATGGCGCTAATTTTATTTTTGCCAATAACTTGTCTGGTGCATTTGCCATTGCTGTAACCTACAAAAAATCTGTTGGTGTTTATGTTAGAGGGGCGTAGATCTTGGTACTTTTTGACAATTCTTGCATACTCTTCACGAACTATGAATGACCGTTCTCTATTTGTTTTGGTATCAGGCAAGTTTACCAGCAACAACTCTGAATGCTTTTCGATATCATTGACTTTTATGTTTACGAGTTCATTTCCCCGACAAGCGCCATTCACTCCAAAAATCAACGCCACCTTTAACAAAAAATAGGAATGTAAATTAACAAACAATCTTGAGGCAAAATAATTGGGTAGTCTTAAGTATAAAATAAGCCTTTTATTTATTACTAGCTAGTATAAGCTAGTATAAGCTATCTCCATTTTAAATTTCATCCAAATCCATCCAGCCGTTTTTGCGGGAAGAGGTAACAAACATACACACTCACCTCACACACAAAACTTTCGCATTTATAATATTAGTGTGACACATAGCACTTAATTGACGCAATTGTAGGTACTAGAAATTCAATCAATAAGTAGGTGGTATTCATTCATACTCACTTTTATGGCAAGATAGCTGTGGTCGGGAGCTTCATTTAGAAAAGTTTCCACATTTTGAGTTGTAAATACTTTTGACTTCTTTGATTGATGACCATCCGATTTCCTTTTTAAAAATGCCACTAACTTGGTATATGTATTAATCTGGATGTCGTGTTTAATGCTTATTGTCGACCTGAGCATAGAATAGATGCACCACAGGCTGCTTGACTTCTTTGTGGATGATAAGTGCTGGAGATAGACCAGAAGCACTGATTCAGACACTGACTTTGCACCTTTTCCAGTTTTCCATATGTCGAAATTGTTGTAGGCTTTCAGGTATTTTTCCTTTGACTTCTCTGGGAGTAGATTATGAACAATGCCTAAGGCATCCAATTTAATGGACTCCGGAGTTAAATCACTTTCGGCACTCGACATTTTAACAGATGTTTTCTTCAATTTTGATATATTTATTTAAAACTTTGCAGTTGTCACCAATGTATTTTATTGCAGCGTCTTACAATACTCGCGGCTTTTGTTTAATTTCAAATGTGTTCCATTCAGCTTGCCGTGGCCAGCTCGATTTTAGAAAATGTTCGATTTTCAAATTAGGTTCGACGCGGCGGTGGCGGCGGCGCCGCGCCCGGCCTTCGAGTATTAGTTGATCTTTTATTACGAAATTAGACATTAAGGCCATTGTAATAAGAACTATGAAAAGTGAAAATATTACAACCCAGCGGGTTATAATGAGATTCAGTACAACATTACACCCCGGCTAAAGCCAAGGGCTTTAATGACTTGGTTTGCGTAAGGTTTGCATGATATGTAATTTGGCATTGTCGAGCAGGTGGTGTGAAAAAATAATTAGCTAGTCGGTAAAATATCCCTTATAAACTTTACATAAATTTATGATTGGGGACATAATAAACATGTGCCAAATAAACCTTTTTTAATAGTACATTGTGTATTAAGGTCGGTAAGTAAGGAATTACGATCGAGGCTCTAGTAGAAGCCCGAAGTCGAAGACTGAGGGCTTTCTGAGTCGAGGTTCGTAATTCCCGTACCGCCCGTGAAACATACAATGTTTTTCATCACATTTGCGAGTAAATAAATACACAAGTCAGCACAACTATTATTACGAATTACTTGAACTTTTTTTAAGCGGATGATGGCTGGCGGACTCCACAGATTATAAAAATGTTTCGTTCAGAAACGTTAAGGGCAAATACTTACGTAGTTATAGGTACATACAGCCCTGAAGGAGTGTAAAAAAAACGACGTTTTGATACAGAAAACTATTAAAATCGGTTATTAAGAACATTAATTGAGTATTTAAGTAACATGTAGCGAGATTGCAATGAAATTCCTGTTTAAATAACATTTTAAGACAATTTTTCAATTGCGTGTAAACTCTTTGCTTGAACTTGCATGACCTGTGTGCTGTGCCATAAATTAAAAAAATATTACTTACCGACCTTGGGTTTCATGGTAAAAAGAAAGGTCGAGGGTTTTATATGGGGCATTGCGGCCAAGTTAACCTGTATGTTTAGATACTGTTTACGTGCAAATGTGATGAAAATATATTTTTCACCTCAGCAGCTCAAATAAGCAGGTTTTGCTGCTTAAAAACAGTGAGCAAAATTCAATTTTGCTGCGAGCGAGAGGCAAAGTAGCTTCTTAATTATTTTTTTTAAATGCCGTGAGCAGTGCTGGGGCTACTCACAACATTCGAAAAAATTGAACTTCACTTTGTTCTGTCACTTTCACTTCGATAGAAAAAAAGCGAGAGATAGAAACAACTTGATTCGAAGTTCGATTTTCAAATTCCACACATAGTAGGCCCAAAAAGAAACGCACGTTCGGATGCACACATAACCGTAAAATTGCAAATAAAACTATCTGTTAAAGTTTGAAATGTGTTTATTATAACTATTTTATACAGTAGGTACAAGCATTTTTTTATTTAATGTTTTGAACACAAAATTAATGAAAAATAAGAAGTTTATCATGTATCTACATAATTTTGTTATCGTTTTAACAATCTTTAATTTCGTAACATAAACCGCAGGGGCAGTTTCAGAACGCATTTCAAAAATAGCGGGATTATTGTAGCCAATAGCCATAGACAAGGCCTAGTTAGGTTTTTTTTAAAGCCACGGACTACATAAAGCTGTATAAAGTTGTGTTTGCACTACGGCATTATCAAGTTGAGTGACAGGTTTTATCTGTTTCATGTTTATTTTTTCCACTTTTTATTTTATTAGTATTTTGCAAAAATGCTTGTGATTGATGCATATGCGATCGTGTCGTTATTTAGTCGTGTATTCACCAAATGGTCGCAACGGAAGACCTGCGTTGGCCCTACCAGCTTCACGCTGTGTTGTTCTCGCTGCTGAGGTGAAAAGTTGTATGTCTCACACGAGACCAAAGTTTTTTACGTCTCGTATCTTTGAATCATCACTCGCAGCAAAAACCAACTTTGCTCTCTTGTTTAACAAATAACTATTGCTCAACATTTTTACCTAACAATCAACACCCTACTGGAAGTTTGCCGCGCTTTTAAATCAAAGAGGCGTTTGAATTGTACAGCTCGCCGTGAACTGAGTACAAATTTTGTTCCACCATTTATTACCGTCCATTTGTTTATTGAACTGCTTGAGTACCTACCTGATGATTTATTTTTGTTTGCTTTTCATGTTTTACTGCCTCACTAATTAATCAACGACCATCCTGTGAAGCTGTTACGGTGCATAACACCAACAGCGAAATCCCATCAATAAAATAAAAAAAACAACCGCCGTAAAATTTAATTTCCGCCCGTTTTATTTTTATACTGATCGTATATCGCCCTTACATTAAAATGACTTGAAAAAATCATAAGCCATTTTAATCTAGCCTAGGTACTCTTTAAAAGTTTAAAATACTTACCACTTTTATTAAAGTGGTAAGTGGAAGATTTTAAAGGGTCGATAATTTTGTAATTAAGTAAATGTTTAAAATCAAGAGATATTATTTAGTTTTAAAGTTACGGCTATTATAATATCTATCCCCTTGGGGTTGAAATGGAGTGTAGAAATTTGGATGCGAGCAATGCATGATGCTTATTTCATTTTATTTTTAGTAATTATTAGTGACTGTGCACATACAAGTTAACTTTTAATATAAAATGTTACACAAACCTCGCCTTTGTTATGACGTCAGTTGAAAATAAAATAGCGAGATAAATCAAGTTTTCGTTTCATTTTTACATTATTTTTAATTATACGTTAATGAAGTTGGAACTCTATTATGCCTCTTAGCTCTGCCCGTATACTTTTTAAATTCATTTTCTTTCCTCCGATAAATTTGGTAAAAACTTTTGCAATTTTTCGTGGAAAGTTTTTTACACATTACGTGGGAAACTTTTTCGCCACGTTAAATCACTAGGGGGCAGTAGGAGAGCTCAGATATCTCCTTTGTTGGGATACACGCGGGAAACTGCTCCTAGGCTGTAAGCGGATTAGGGGAACTTCGGGATCAGTGAAATTGACTTGTCTATAACAAAAGCAGGAAATACAATACCGCAGTAAATCCATAGAATCCAGGCAATGAGCGAGCGGCTTGCTGCAGCCGTGGGCTTTCACCTTCTACGTCTAAACTGAATTATTCTCGCAAGGTGAGCGCAGTTCAGTGTATTATGCACAGGTATTTAACGCAAACAAGGTTAGCTGCGATGGTATTAATTATACCCCGGAGACCTACAAGAACATGGTCAGGTAAGTTGATCAGTTTAATGCGACTCAGAGGTTGTAGATAACCAACTTAATTTGATCGCTAATAAGTTTTTCTAAAGTTTTTTTTTGCGATCGGTTGTTTTTCTAACTTAGCTTTCCTCTTAAAAACCGAGTACAATCACGGTTAGCCACTACGTAAATGCACAGTGAAGATACTCTACAATGAAATACAGAACAATACTCTTTATTGCACACCAGAGAAAGTTACAATTGGAAAAATATTTATAAATATGTTCATATTTTTTAGCTTAAGATGATAAAGGCGGTCTTATCATATCGCTACGTAACGAAAATTTCTAGACAACTTTAATAAATTTAATAATAGAAGAGATGTCATAAAGATATAAGTAAAAGCAGGTAATGCACAGTAATTGAAATTTGCAATTTGATAAAGACATCTTTCAATTATGATTTTTTATCGAATTTATAACCTGAGAGCGTGGCATTATTTTCAGATTCGTTGTCTATGCACTAATTGAAGCTCAATGTCTCTTTGAAATGAAGGTTAAGGGGTTCGGGTTGTTACATCTTAATGGAGTTGGAGTGTTACCACACATTAGTACGCTGGTAAATCGTTTGCCTGAAACGACGAAAAGTGTTTAGATAAAAATATTTTATATGACATGCATCATTGACGCCAACTGTACTCGTATTGTATCATAGCCAAACGAGTTCTAACTAGAGGACCTTCTATTTTCTTTAGACTTTCCGCTTCCATCATTACGCTTGATAGTAGCATATTATAATATGTCCCCCCCCCCCCTTATCTCCGATTAGTGTCGTGTCGACGTGTAAGGACTATGCATGATTAAATTAAATTTATATACCGCTGGTCTTGGAAGCAAATAATTTAATGTTTATGCCGTAACGCTAACTCACAAAAAATAAATGTTTACTTGAACACCCCAATCATGAAACAAACTTTGATACATTTGTAACAATAATGATGTCATCAATAAGAAGAGCTCGTAGGTAGTTAAAAGTTCAACATTGAACTGATCTAACTTCAACATCACTTAGTGAACAAATTGATGACATTATTTAACAAGATGGAAAATAAATCTGCTGCGTTAAAGTTTAGAAGAACCTAATTGGAATTTATTGCTTTTTAATGGTGAATTGACCCATTTGGCAATGCCGTGACGAATACGGAAATATAAATGCCCTCTGAACACTCAATACTTACAGCTTATTGCATTGAAATATACTTTTTGCATTGGTACTTTTTGAGCTATAAGTATCTGCTTATGCACTGTTTAAGATAAATTCATCTTGGTGGTTTTAATGGTAATTCGTCATCATCGAAAATAATGTCACTAATGTACCGCTATACCTAAACGCAACAGGTTCATAAAACGCTGTACCTGAGTAAACACCGATGGCTTGGCGCTCGATCACTTCATCGCCCCACGTGGGTATAATAATAGTCCAACAAAGCTCATTATTACAAGTTTTGTCGCAGACAACAAAGGAGATTGCGTCGGGATCAACACAGATATAACCATAAACAAGTAAAACTATGTCTTCACAAGTTGGTGTATCATTTATCTGTCTTTGTTACATCGTCGATATAGTACCTATGTTAGAAAGTAAACTCCTACACGTTGATTCTGCCTATCTGCTTTTATTTTGTGAGTTATGGAACTAATGCGTAGTTTTTCGTACCTAAATATTAATTTGTCCTTACTAGCTACCTATTTCTATTCTTTTAAGATGGGGAAAGTGAGTAAAAAACATCACATTTAAATTCTTCTTGGTTCTTGAATTGACAAAAGACTGATGAAAAGACTGTGTCAGGGTGCAATTTGCCCCTAAATTGCATTTTACGAATTGAAACGACTGTAGAAATTTGACAAAATGAACAGCAGAAAAGGCGATACGACAGAAAACACCAATCCTATACAAATTGTATGATTTCTGCAATCATTAACGTTTGCAAAATGCCACTTCGTTGAACTCATCTCATCCTCCTTTTCTATATGTTTTACATTAACAGTGTACAAGATACTGACGGCTCGTACTTCGAGAGCTTCACGGCATTGTCCTGGAGGCAGGAGAACCGCCGCCTCGCCGCGCTGCGGCTGGTGGAGGCGCGCGCGGAGCGCCCGCCGCCGGCGCCCTACGATCTCGGCCTGCCCACCACCTCCGCTCGCCTGTCGCACAAAGAACACGAACATCTCTACACTGAGGTTAGAAAACGTTATTTTCACCTCAGCAGCTCAAACAAGCAGGTTTTGCTGCTTAAAAACAGTGAGCAAAATTCAATTTTGCTGCGAGCGAGAGGCAAAGTAGCTTTTTAATTATTATTTTTAAATGCCGTGAGCAGTGCTGGGGCTACTCACAACATTCGAAAAAATGGAACTTCACTTTGTTCTGTCACTTTCACTTCGATAGGAAAAAAGCGAGAGATAGAAAGAACTTGATTCGAAGTTCGATTTTCAAATTCCACACATAGTAGGCCCAAAAAGAAACGCACGTTCGGATGCACACATAACCGTAAAATTGCAAATAAAACTATCTGTTAAAGTTTGAAATGTGTTTATTATAACATAACTATTAACAGTAGGTACAATAAAATTTTTTATTTAATGTTTTGAAGACAAAATTAATGAAAAATAAGAAGTTTATCATGTATCTACATAATTTTGTTATCGTTTTAACAATCTTTAATTTCGTGACATAAACCGCGGGGGCAGTTTCAGAACGCATTTCAAAAATAGCGGGATTATTGTAGCCAATAGCCATAGACAAGGCCCAGTTAGGTTTTTTTTAAAGCCACAGACTACATAAAGCTGTATAAAGTTGTGTTTGCACTACGGCATTATCAAGTTGAGTGACAGGTTTTATCTGTTTCATTTTTATTTTTTCCACTTTTTGTTTTATTAGTATTTTGCAAAAATGCGTGTGATTGATACATATGCGATCGTGTCGTTATTTAGTCGTGTATTCACCAAATGGTCACAACGGAAGACCTGCGTTGGCCCTACCAGCTTCACGCTGTGTTGTTCTCGCTGCTGAGGTGAAAAGTTGTATGTCTCACACGAGACCAAAGTTTTTTACGTCTCGTATCTTTGAATCCCTCGCTACGCTCAGGATTCTAACCTAGAATCACTCGCTACGCTCGTGATTCAATAATAAAATCCTTCGCTTACTCGGGATTCAAAATCATCACTCGCAGCAAAAACCAACTTTGCTCTCTTGTTGAACAAATAACTATTGTCTTATAGGAACATGTGAATTTGAGCTGCATTATATTTATACTTACCACAGCTATGCTAACCCAGAACGTAGAACCCACATGGTTAATTTCGCCCAAGAAGCATACCTAATTATTATTGAAGTCGACAAAATAGTCGTAAATGTCGTAATGATTTAAGTTTTGCTGCTAGGTACCGAAGCAGGAGTTGTTTCCGTTTGATAACAAAGTGATCCATTTCAAGTAAAATGTCATTACTTTAATTACGCAATAAAGTTGTTTGCTTTGTTGTAAAGATTTACAGGAAGTATCGGTCAAACTAATATGACAAGCATATACCACTCTGGGGCTAGAGGTAGCTTGCATTAAATAAGTTGTCGTTGGCCTCCGGCCGCTAATGGGCCCCAGGCACGCAAGTCCCAGTCTCAACTCTTCCTTCCCAGCACACATTCCTCAACGTCGCCATTTTTTCATTAGTGAGCCACCTTAAGCTTTCCCTGTGACGTAAATGTTATCTACATTCACCTAAGGCCACGGGGTGTATTTTATTACAATGTAAGCTTCATACCTTGTGCAATATGCTTGTCGTTCTCGTCACTATATCAACTCGTTTATTTATTCTTCGCGTATTTATTTCTGCCACTATAATAGAGCTTACGCTTAATGGAGCGGGAGCGGAGTAGAAAATCGTTAAGTGGTTTAGAACTTTTTATGTAAGAGGGTTGTGAGTGCACTTAGCTTACCTTTAGGATTATAAGTATAATGATTTTGTGTAGGTGTTGTATTGCATCGAGAATGCAGTGGGAGCTCCTAATCCGGATGGGATATTCGGTACTTACAAGGAAGAGCTGGTGGAGTACGCTCGGAGGGCGTTCAGGGTGTCTCCCGAAGTGCACGGGCGCGCTATCCGCGCCGCGGACAGCGAGCGCCCGCCCAC
Organism: Acleris emargana; assembly: GCA_927399475.2. NCBI lineage: Eukaryota > Metazoa > Arthropoda > Insecta > Lepidoptera > Tortricidae > Acleris > Acleris emargana. The sequence goes on from OV656846.1 coordinate 11,510,472, forward strand.
CGTCGTGCTGGCGTGCACCGTGCTCGAGGCCGACGGGCTGGAGGCCAAGGACGCCAACGGTTAGTCCGAATATCTAGAATAATATCAATGTCAATTAGTATTGACAAGTAAGAGAGTTAATTTAGGATAATTTCACTTTAAGATACTAATTTAGCATAATTATAATTTGCATTTTATCTACTACTTTTTTTAAATACTTAACTATTTTGTTGCATATTGTTTAAAGAATAACCACTTTATTAAAAAGCTTTGAAATAAGTTATGCTAATAAATAGTAAATTAAAGCTTCGTAATGAAATTTAATGATGAGATATTTGTGAAAATGAGTATTTACTTTTAATGGTTTCTATATGCTATAAAATTCAGGCTAACCTAACCTAACCTAACCTAACCTAACCTAACCTACTTATCCCAACTCCCAATTGTCCATCCCTGATCTAATTAGACTAATACAAAGCTAATGAAGCAGATATTGAGTTACTTCAAGAAAGCTAATGTTTGATTAAGAGACCCACGAGGATCTAACTGAATTCTTTAAATATTTTAAGTACACATTTGCAGAGCTAGTTTATTTAAAGTAAAAGTAGTTTAGTTTAAGATAAAGTTTTCAAAAAACAATGGGGCGAACCAGCTCTTAAGAAGACTAGTCAAGTTAGGGTAGCAAAGCAATCAAGTAAGTATACGAGCTTGTCTTTGCATCCATAGACATATCATCGTCACTAGTACTGGCCTGTCAAGGCAGACGATTAATTGGAATATCTGTGAGATGTTACAGACATTTCCTTTGAGGGCTACATAAACCAATACGCTCCCAATACGAGACCGAATACTCGGCCACGTCATATGCATTCGTGTGTTGTGATTAGAGATTGGATATCGGCAGCTATTTCCCGTTACCTACAACTCCGTGATTTCGATTATGTTCAGTCGCGCCGTTGTTGCGTGCATAGTTTACTTCTGTAAATTAGTTAGGGACATGCTTTGTATGTAGCAATCAATGACTATGAGCTCGTAATACTCGTAACTTTAGATTAAATAGGTACGTATACAGTGCGATGGCCCGTGAAAAGCCATTCGGGTTTGGGTCAGGTTAGAGCGAGCGGCGGCGGTCAGCGTGAGCGAGTGAGAGACAATTAGAAACCCGAAGGTTGTTTTAAATGTTAACGTACGGTTCTTAGTTTTTAGTCTTAATATAATAAAAATACGTTTAGATAAATAAATATATATATGTTTTTGTTAGCTATGTCGATATTACACGAACTTACAGTCAATTGCTCCCAAATATCTGAACTCTATTAGTGACAGGTTGGTTGGTAATCGTGCCGTTTCGCTCTCGTGATAGGAATTAAATACTTTTATATTAACAAGGTAGAACAAGTAACCAATTACTCAACAATAATTAGTTGCATTCTAGTATTTTCCAAAGTTGTTAATCTTTTAGGAGTGTCGGTTTATCAATCGGAATCTCAGTAGGGCTGAACTTAAGCAAATGCTTGCTTATCAGTGAGGAAATCGTTGAAGGCGCTAACGTATGTTAAAAGGAAATGTAACGCCGCCGAGCAGAGCGAGGCGGACACGCGGCTCATTTACATGCAAATGGATCGACAGCATGGACCCGGCTCTAGCCGCACAAGCTGTGCATCCCTAAATAGCCCGATAAAATAATTGAGCATAACTTAAAGGTCGTAATGTCATGGCATACGATCAATAAAAGAAAAATAAAATTTCAAATCTTTTATAAATTATAATAATGCTAAAAGCAACCATAATTTTCCTTAATAATAGAATCATGAATTAATATTCAGTGGTTACGTTACATATCGGCCTATATTCCTCCCACGACTGGATACGGTCTTAGTGCTATAAGTGGATTCGTAGTCCTCACGCGGCACAATGGGGAAAAATGATGATTTAGCTGGCAGAAAATCGATTTCACAAAACTCGGCCCAGGTACATAAAAAATACTACCTGGCGATTATGAATAGACGGAGAACAAAAAAAAAAAAACCCTCCTCCTAATGACCATATGACAACTGTATTGTCAGTCGGAACTTGGTCCTCGCTCTCAGTGCTTGTGTCACTTCGCGGCTTTCGTGAAAAACAGTTTACTTTGGAAGTGGTTATTGCTTGCTTGCGTGGGATTTTTAATAAACAAATCATGGATTCTAGTAGCCCAGGTAAGAATTAATACGTTTTTATTATTATTTTGTGTATTTGTACGGACTTACTTTTACTTTAACACCTCAAATGTCATAAGTAATATTTTGTATATAACAAACATTTTTATTCTTCAAAAAGGTTTTAGTTACATGTCTCGTCGTTTCTCGAAGTTGATTTTTTCATTATCATATTAATTAGGGTCTTTACTGCACAAAAACCTTAAAATTGGCTGCGATTTTTTGCGAAATTTTATTTTAAACTTATTGTATTTGAATGACTTAGGGTGATTTGATACAAAGTTATAATTTTATTTAAATTTAATGTTTCTTTTTTCTTTTTTTGTTAGCTCTGACCCTAACGTTTCAGAGAATTCAGCGGTAGACTCTGGGGATGAGTTTTCTTCTGACGACGAGCCTTGGATATCATCATCATCTTAGTTTATAAACTATTATTTTTATATTAAATTTATATTCTTTAAGGCGTTGTTTTCTTGTTGAGTTTAAGCTCAAATATTATTAATAGATATATTATCAACATACAAACACAAAACAACACAATAAGAATTTATGCCAGCTAAATCATCATTTTTCCCCATTGTGCGCGGTCCCGATGCCGGTTGGGAACATAGAAGAATTATTCAAAAAAAATCGACCACTCTAACCTTCCCTTTGCATCAAAACACCCAATTTATATTACATGAAAGATACATACGCAACAAAATTACGATTCTTTACGCATTCGTTACAGAAGCGGAAAGAATACCATTTCTCTTTTGCGATTGAACTTGGTAGGCAGGATGTATGGATGGAGTGATCCTCACAAAGTTTTCCACTCGGCGGGGCCCGCGGGTCGCGCGGGTAAATCCCGTCTTTTTGCTCACGCATCGACGCTCAACCCCTCATCATATTCGTAAATTATAAATATGTAGACGTCGGCTGTCCTTTTTGTTCTTTAAACATTTAAATAAAACCTGAGTTTTACGTAAATTTACCTCGTAAGTGGACGTGAGGGCAGATTAGTTTGTAAAGCATAATACAAAAATACGTGCATTTTTTAAAGGATACGGATTCATGTATAATCATATATTATTATCTTGGGTTCTAGTGTTATTTAATTATTTGAACAATTGTTCTATTGTAATATTCTAAGTTCATTGCTACGGAAAAGCACGAAGCGAGAAAGAATTATTCTGCAGTCATTCTCAATGAGAACTATGTAACTCACTGCAATGTATCTATGTTTTATCACAAATATAAATCGGGGTCTTAATGTAACACAGGATTTATTGACTGTGGTTCTAGCTAGGCAAACAATGTAATCACTTACAAGACAGCGTTCTTAGACAGGGTGATAGATAGATATACTTAACAATATTTATTTCCTTTTTTGTTACAACCTGTATACTAGTAGGTACCTCTATAGATATGAGAACCTTGCCTTGTGTAATGAAACTAATGAACTGGTATTGGTGTTAAGAATATGACTTATTCTCAAAAACCACAAAGACATTTTTTTCATTTTGTATATCTGAGTAACTATTGATTTTCGGACAGTATACTACGTGTCCTTTTTTACTAAAGGTCATCTCCGCAATACCAATCACAGTAATCAATCCTGTACCTATACAGGATGAGCAATCCAAACGGATCCGTATGGGGAATTGGGAAATTATACGGCTTAGGTTAGGGTAATCTGTTCTTAGAACCCAGGGCCTCGATTTTGATAAAGAGAAAAAGTGCATTGAGAGATTTAAAAATTTATACTAACCCGGAACCAAACCCAGAATTGGTGTTTTCTTTTTCGAAATCCAGGTTTCTTTTATTTTGGGTACAGTCAGATCTCCCGTGCGAATCGTTGCTTACCACTATACCGAATACCTACGAGTAAACTATCAACGACAGCAATAAGTTAAACGATTATAACTGACCGTCTCGTGTGTTATATTATATCAAGTGATTTGAGTAAGTAATTCAGAGGAACATATTAGTTTGCGCCGCCCGAAAATACAATTAAACTGGTTTTAGGGACACAAATGAATAAATACCGTGCTATCGACGAAATGTGTGAAAAAACATGAGAATCAAAATGAATTCTAAATAAAAGAATTCGCAACCCAATCTGTTACGCATCTCCAGGCAACTGTCAGGAATGTCAAAAACATTCGTTCTTAGTTCAATAGCGTGACCTTCCATTTTTCACCTTTTGTGTTACCAACAATACACATGCATGATAATACATACATTATGTTGTAATAGCTGTATGTATTTAAAGTTTCTCTCTAGATTTGTGGCAATAATGCAATTCTTATTCTTCTTATTTGTTGTTTTACATATTTATTATTTTCGTGTGAGAATACAATAAAAATACTCTTCATTGAACAACATACCAAAAAAATAAGGAACAGTAGTACTATTTAATGATACGGTCTTACCGCTAAACTTCTTCCAGACCACCTTGGAAAGAGAAATAGCTAAGGAAATACATGGCAGGTGCTGTAAATTAATTGCATTCGAAAGAGTGTCTTATAAGGAAGGAAAATTATTACAAGGAACACTTAACTCCTATATTAAAATGAAGTAAATACTTAACATGTTTATAAAATCGATATACAAAACTACATGAAGTACAAAAATACCTACTGAAAAAAAAAAATAATACCACAAAATGTCTTTAATCGTCTGCGATTGAAGCTCAAAAAATACTTTGTGCTAATGTTACTAAATGAAATGTAAGCTTTGATTTTAGCCATGTAGATTCAGTTTCTATTGTTAAGGTATTTAAATCGCTCAGTTTAAAAAAAACTGAGAATTTATGGGGAACGTCAGTCAAAGTCATCTATCATGTCATAGATATAATTGCACCTCACTTACCTTTAATCTACAATAATTGAATTTCAGAGGGGGTCTTTCCAAATCTTATGAAATATAGTAAAGTGATACCACTTTTAAAATCGCGCAAGATGAGTGATTAAACGAATTTTCCGTCCCATTTCTATTCTACCTGTTTTAAGTAAAGTTTTCGAGAAGTTAATGTTAAAAGATATGTTAGATCACTTCAATAGAAATAAAGTGCTTGACAGTAATCAGTTCGGCTTCACCAGAGGACTATCCACAACTGATGCAGCATCTGTACTCATTAAATACATACACAATATTTGGGAGAAATCTTGAGATGCAATATGATTTTTTTGTGACCTTTCCAAAGCTTTCGATTGCGTACATCAAGCCACTCTTATATTATAATTAGAACATTATGGTCTGTCAAATAATTCTCTCAATCTTATGTCTTCATATCTTAGTGATAGAACACAAACGGGGGTGTCCCTCAGGGGTCTAAATTAGGTCCTTTCTTATTTTTGGTTTATATTAATGACTTACCACCCACGGTAGATAACCTTTGTGATGTTGTGCTATTTGCTGATGATTCATCGTTAATTTTCAAGATAGACCGAAACTCTGTCGATTACAGTAGGATAAACGCCACGCCAGGTTTACTTCATTAGTTTACTAGTAATAATTTGCTACTCAATGCTAAGAAAACTAAATGTATTAGGTTTGCTTTGCCTAATGTTAGACCGGTAGAATTTAGTATATTTCAAAATAATGAGTGTTTGGAAATGGTACATAAGGCGCTTATCTTAGGGATAACTATAGACAAAAACTTGCAAGCAGCAGCTTGGCAGCTTATGCTGTTAGGAAAATCAGGCAACTTACCAATGTTGAGATAGCTTAGCTCTCTTAGTTTATTATCGTGAAGAAATTCACGTAAAGCTTAGAGGAAGACAAATGAATAACTATGAATAGGTTTTGCTACCTATGCTCGTATAAAAGTGAAATAATTGAAACACACTTTCAGAAAGTAAAGTGCTTTACAGGATTGAAAAGTATGCCGCAGAGACGGCTAAAATGTGAAAATTGCGCAGCTCTAATGTGAACCATATGCACAAATATTAAATACCTACGCTTAAGCTTGTTAAGTTGCACTCGGTTTTATCTAAAACACACGGGTATATATTGTTTGGCCTTAAATCATTTGCTCTAGGTAAACTAAGTAACTATAATAATTAATTTGTTCAAAATTTTACTTACAGCATAATCGAAAATAGGAAGCAGTAATGTTTGGGAATGTTAAGAAAAAAATAATTTAAAAAAAATGCGTTTAATCCACTGACGCTCAATGCACTGAGAAGAATGGCATAAAAAGCAAGCTCTTGTCATGAAAGTAGAAACTCGTGCGGGACGGGATTCGTGATTCGCGATTACGCTTTTAACGTTTTTCTGTAGTGTACTCACTTGGTCTGTCAAAACCAAACACGTCGTCTCGTGGCTGCCCTAAAACACATGCAAAGTGCGACAAATTTTGCTGTCAGTGCGGCTCACAGCAGCGTGTCGTGTCGAATTACTCGAGAGCTATGCTATAGCGCGATGCAACGACAGCCGAGCTAATAGATCGTGTCACTGCTGCTCATGATCATCCCTCTAACATTGGACCTATTTACCTACATATCGATCATGTTTAGCTAGAGAGGAAAACGTGCTTAAACGGTGATTGAAAGCAAAAATTTCATTTCCTAAAAATAAACTTTGTTACCACGGGTTTAGAAATGTTGACGAAGTTGAACGTTATTCAGTTACGTCTCTCAGAGTTGTACAAATCACATTTGGGTATACTAGTGGGTGGCGTAACAGAATAAGGACGTAAAAATGTAAATATGAGTATTATTTACCCGCAGGAAATGTTTCGCTCTTGTAAAGGATTTGATCCGGGCAAGGGGAAACGGTTGAACTGGCCCGAGTACGTAGAGTTTCATCAACAAGACAATATTATTGTTCTATTTTGCCGCTAGGTCAATTTGTGTGAGATTGTTCTCTGATATTTATTATTTATTTTAAAGGTCCATAGACACCTTTCGAGAAAATTACTGTTATGAAAATTAGTAATCATAATGCTATTAAGATTATTATACCTATCAATAAGCATAGTACCTACTATTTCATAAAATAGGTTTTAAGTTAGAAAGGCGTACCACATGAAATTGAAAAAATATTTGGAAACAGTATAATGAATACCCAACTTTGTACAGTATAAATAAAGCTGTCAATTAAGGAGGAAGCGAGCCCTTTAAAGCACTTAAGTAAGGTAAGGTCAGTGGTTGTAAAAATAGCTCAGTCTGATAATATACATAGGGTGCACGCGGTGTTCGGGAGGGATCAGCGCGAGGTTATACGGCTGTTTCTGATTATTAGGAACTTTGAATTGAAAAATAGTGGATTTTTTTTTAGGTACCAAATAAACACCGTTTGTTTTTGTGATACTTTTACTTATAAACTGAATTTAATTATGTAAAGAGAACAATATAGGGGGTCCGTTCATTTAACCGAAATACGTTTGGCCGAATGAGTCGTTTGGCAACTGTTTCATTTCCCAACCCGCATATATTTCTGTAACTGTGAATATTTCAGGATTTATTTTTGTACCATTGTGTAGACTATAGGTTAGGTTAGGTTAGCTTTTTTAAAAAAAATCTGAAATATTTACAGTTACAGCAATATAAACATTAGTGAACCACAATATAGGTCTTACATCAAAAAAAAATTGTATCTGGAATCTACGCAGTTTAAACGACGCGAGTTGATAGTTGTGATTTTTATGTGAAAGATGTACCTAAGTATTGCATGAAATACATACCTACCGATATTTACGTCATCACATTATTTACGATATCTTGCTAAAATGGTGCTCACAGAGCTGTTACGCGGACGGACGCAATATGCGGTGCAATCGGCGTGATACTATATTTACCCTCGGTACAACTACACCCTGCTCCCCTATATGATTTAAATGTTTAAAAATATTTAATGTTGATAATTTCTAATCTTACGTTTTAGAGTTTAAGTATAGTAGATTAGTCTCAAACTATCTGTTCAGTTTCAGTAACCCGCCCCTATACCCAGTATATAAGTGTTCAATCAACTCTGCTAGACAGTACACCTTCATCGATAAAATAAGTAAGCATGAAAGATATGTTGAATTTTCGAACTTCTAGGATTGGTCGGATTTGATGACTACATACATACACATACATACCTTCACGCCTGTAATCCCAGAGTGGGGTAGACAGAGCTACAGAATAACCTACAACTTTAAAACCTTGTTGATAATTCAGTAACCACATTTTGCAAAAATTCCGTGTGGTTGCCGGGTTAGAATAGTGCCACTCCATGTCTTCCCGTGGATGTCGTAAGAGGCGACTAAGGGAATATAGGCTTGTAGTACTGTTAGGCGATGGGCTTGCAACCTGTCACTAATACGCTGGTAAACAACTTAGCCTATTTTTGCAATATGTGGTTTGATGACTAATATAATTATATTCCATACTGCCTTCATTATTACACCGTTCAGTAACATATTTAACCCTCGACACAAATAAGAGTGGTATTATGCTACGATCCCAATAATATAGGTTTGTATCCATTGATACTTAATTACGCTTAAGATAACCTCATAAATCATAATCGATCTCTCATTAAGGTGCAATTGCACGAACAACTTTAACCGGTACTTATTTGAGAGCAGGCAGAGATGGTAGTCTTACCACCAATATTGAACACGTGTTTTTTGCTTTTATACAATTAATCAAAACTGACAAATATATAACGAGCATCAAAGTTCGGGAGTGCGGGCTCGTGACGTCACAATGTGGTAGGTATATTAGTGTGCCATGGCGTGACGTCACGCAAAATTTCAACGCCCTTTATCTTCGACATTTTTTGTTTAATTGACAAAGGAAAAAATATGTGATCAATATTTACTAAATATATTTTTTTAGGATACTAGCCTATTATCTTGGTCCTTTTCCAAACTTGTGTATGAAAAATCTAATCTAAGGAACGACTTAATCGTCATTAACTTTTTTGGCACACTGGATGCGTTCTGCGGTCTGCAGTCTGATCAAGCATTTTTTGTCTCTATCAGTTTACTAAATTATGACAGAGATACAAGATACTTGACCTGACCGCTGATCGCAGAACGCTAGATGCGTTTGCCAAATTCCTAAAAGTTGCCCGTGTAACTGCACCTACACAATGTTCATTATTTATCCAAGCGGTATTGATGTGAAAGGTGTATCTATAGATTTTTCCTATGATTTTGGTTCAACTAGGTAGACGGTTGTCTGAATTCTACGCGGCTTTTCAAATGTATTTTCTTTTTCCATCAGGCTACAGCGATCCGTACTGCATGCTAGGCATCCAGCCAGCTTCGCTCCCAGCGTCCCCGCGCGCCTCCGAGGACGAGGGTCGCAAGCACGGGTTCCGGCTCAGCTTCAAGCGGCGCGAGGGGCGGCAGCAGCGCGACAGCCTGGGGCGCCTGCCCGCGCGCTACATCCGCGCCACCAGCGTGCGCCCGCACACGCTGTCCCCAAAGTGGAACGAGACTTTCAAATTGTAAGGAGAGCACAGCTTTTTATACGAGATAACGCTGCGGTTCAAAATCTCGGATCTGCCATCACGCTCATATAGATTAATAACGGCGTTACTTATAAACGTGGAGTTACCATGGAATAGCTATGTCATGTTTTGTCTTTATCCGTCGAATTTAAATGTCACAACGACAAGTAAGGACAAAACATGGCATAGCTATTCCATGGTTACTCCACTTTTATAAGTAACGCCGTAACAGGCCACCTAGGATTAAGTCGGTAGTGTTCCTCGATCTGAATCTCAATAATCATAATGCCTATATATCTATATCTGTTCTTTGGAAATATAAAGCTTGATCATATTTTCTTGAGACTGCTAAACGTGAAACACGATTAGAAACAAATTCCTCGATAGTATTATTTCACAAACATGACACCTATTTCGCAAGTTTTTTGTTTGAATCTTCGAAACTCTACGGTCTATAACGATGATTATTGATTCAATAGTTGAGTATCTACAACTTCATAATCCAGGTAAAAAACTTTTTTATTAAATTGTGTAGTTTTAAAAGCAGACCGCAATTATTTGAATTTGACGCTGGCCCGCGCGAACTATGTCCATCACGCGGAAGCACACAAAGCCATTATTTTTCATTCTTGTGTGGGCGTGGCAGGATATGTAGGCCACATACATATATTAAACCACGTGAGTAAGACTAAAAAAATCTAGAACGGATTTTTTCAGATTCACATTGCGATGCCCGCTATAGAAACATTGACCGCAGTGTCCGCAGTGTCCGCAGAACAATTGAAATTGCACAAGAACCGAGATTTTGCACTGTCATCGTTACCTACATAAAATACTCTGAAATTTCCGCGGATTCAAATCGGATTCTATAGTAAAAATCTTTGACACTAAATTAACATCTATTCTGTGATTTTATCAAGCCAACTCCAACAATATTACAGCCTAGCTGCTTCCACTGTTGATTCGGAATGTATTGTTGAATGAAAACAACGTATTTCGAGATGCTCGAAATTCCGGTTGAGAAGTACAATTAAACTGTCTAATCTTGCAAATGTTTAATTTAAATAATTGTAGCTTATCGCAACTGAAAAAAATATTATTTTCTCTTCATTAGCTCTACTTTTTTGGTTAGTTCTTTTTATCTAGTACGACATCAGCAATGAAATAAGCATTATCTCCTGGCACATGTATTATCTATCACATTGATAAATGTACGAACCTTCAATGTGTTAAACGAGAAGAACTACAAACTTTATTAAATATCTGTCAATTATTTTCGGTGCTTTCCGGTGCTAGGGGAGGTACGAATAACTTTATATCTTGCTTGCTCATTTAGGGGAAGTGGTAACAAAAAAGCGAACAATAATAGCATACATTTAGTAAATATATTATTAAGTTGTTGTAGTTAACACTGTTCATTAAATCAGTAATTTAGCTTCATACACATAAACGACAGTTTACATTCATTCTAGCAAACACTTTGAAACACATAGAGTATTTATTCGCACGTTTACTCAATAGTCCCAAGGCATATCAATTATTTACAAACTTTAGGAATATATCAAGAGTTCATCGTACTGCTAAACTCGTTTTACGGTATCCATAATATCCCCAGATAGCTGTTGCGGCGTTTTAATTTTACATGCCGTTTACACCGTAACTGTAGTACCCCCGAGGCCAATACTGCCGTGCAGATCTTAAAATGCAGTAAGTGGCATTTCGAGTGTTTTCTGTTTATTAGTGATTTGGAATCAGGGCGTCGAAACGCAAATAATTATGTAGACGGTTTTTTCCTCCGGAGCCTCCTTCGAAGCCTCTACGAGCAGTATGTTAAAGTGCTCAGACAATAGTACACTGTAGGACTAACTAAAACGCAGAATGTAATTAAAATCCTAAAAATCGTAACACGGCTTTGTAAAACACCGAAAATAATGTAGATTATGCCTAAATAAAGTGCAGTAATATTTGAAGTTTAAGTGTTTTATTAGGTATTTTACGGTTTATTAAATCTGGAAAACTAAATAAAACACCGTAACAAATCAGTTACTTTATTTTAACTGTGAAGATACAATTTAATCTCATCTGTAATGGCCATTTAAAATGCAGCATTTAGATAACTTACTCCTAATAAGTCAGTAATCATAGAAATATGCAAATGATTATATTCTATTTAAATTGCAGTATACGTCTAGTTAACTGCGTTTTAGTTTGTAAATTAACGTTTTTTTTTAACTTTGTACTACAATTTTCACAGTGGATAATAGTTTTACTGCTCATTAGTCGGTAATCGCCGTATCGTACGAATATAAGTTTACCACTTAAATCGCAGCTTACGTTGAGTTGCTGCGTTTTAGTTAATAGATTCATATTTTTTTATATTTGTACTGCGCTTTTCGCGTTATTTGCTGTGTATTATTTAGTAATTGATTGGCCAGTGGGTTCTCGGACGTCGTACGAGAAGTTACGGTCCGTGGTTTTTTGAGGTTGGTGTGGTTGTGGCGAAGACTGCGTTCGAAGTAAGTAGTTTAGTTTAGTATATTTGAAATTCGGTTACTTACATAATTATTAACGCGTTGAATTCACTTGTGTCAGGAATGTGTAACTTATTTAATACATACATACATACATAAACTCACGCCTTCATTCCCAGAGTGGGGTAGGCAGAGCTAAAGAATTAGCAACAAGTCTTAAAACTTCTTGATAATTTACTCTTATTTAATTTACTCTAAATAAACAAATAATACGGTATTTACTTGTAAAACTGTAGTAGATAATCAAGATTAAAAGATAATCAAGGTTTATTATCGTTTAAGTAACTTTTTTTGTTTTATCTAGTACCAATACATTGACTTTTAAGTCAATTTTGTTTATTTGTTTGTTTGTTTGGTTCTGCAGGTACATTAGATACTTTCTGTATTTTATCTTTCCATCACATTCTTCCTGCGGTAACTCTTTGACATCAGATTTCATTTTGTTTACAGAAAATGAATTCTAGATCAAGAAAAGTTCTAGCTATTATAAATAATTTACATGGTTCCGAAGGAGAACTTGGCCAAGTAGCTCAGAAGACATTAAAGAAAAATTATAGTCGTGAAAAAAAAAAATCCCCTTGCAAACTACGTCAGGAAATCGGTTAAATGATTCATCAATTTGGTCACTTCCTTATTACATTACATAAAATGAAGGAAATTGAAAGCTGGAATTTTGAATACGACAATTCCCATGACTTTATTCAGGATTTCCATGTAACACAACTTGCTCAGGATTTATCTGGTACTCAGTTACAGTATACTTAGTTCAATACAACCTACACAGAAATCTTTACCTGAACCGAAAACAAACAACGATTTAATACAATAACGAACGGCCACAACCTTTACGCAACCGGCCCTAGAAGCATCAGGTCTCACATCACAAATTGCCGACCACACTCCAGTTGACCCTACTGTAACAGAACCAGCTCCGGAAGTGACAGCTTCACCAATAGTTTTCACAGAACTAACAACAGTAACTCCGACTTTCTTACAATCTACTCCGGTTGAAATAAATCAAAGTGACTCAATAATTTCGAATGTCGATAACTTGTTACGGCCCTCACTAGACGTCGGGTCAAATTTTACACATTTTAACGTTCAATTTTCTTTGCAATACGCAGTAAAAAAACTCGTAGCATTTTAAATAAATGCCATAGTCTAACTAAGATGCAGCAAATATGATGACATACTGTATTTAACTCTGCAAACTCGAATAAATCGTGGCAGTATCAAGCTTTTATACTGCATATTATTCGGTATTCTGAAAGATTTTTAGTGAAAATATTATAGCAGTAACAGCTCAGGTTTCCTTTAAATCCTCCTCACATGCCTAATATAAGTATGAGGATGTACTTTTTCCCTGTAATCAATACTTGTTACCTATACCTTAAAGTTAAAGTCTAAATTTTGCAAGAGTCATCAAAATAACAAAAGAAAATGAACTTTGAAGTAGTTTTTTGCGTTTTTCTCGAAACAGCATTTTTGCAGTTACTGCGTTTTAAGATCTGCACGGCAGAATATCAAGCTTCACGTGTAAAGCCAGGCTCGACTCGGTACCTTTATGCTTAAGCCTGTTGTGCCGCTATAACTACCGGTAAAGGATGATTAAATTAGCGACGGTAAACCTTTTTGGAAAAGTTATTGCGTCGCTGGTGATACTGGCCACTTGTAAAACTAGATAATTTATTATCTGCTTATCGATAGTCTTTTGTTTTATTTTCATATGCTTGCTAGACGCAGTTTCCATTCCATAGAATTAAATAAAAAAAGTGCATCATTTAGAAACAAATTCGCACGTTTTTTTAAACAAAATATTTCTGCATCTCTCCTTATGGTAATATTTAAAACTTTTTAAAACGGTTGGTTTGGCCATTTTTGCTATAAGCTCTCCACCGCGCCCTATTCTCATATTATTGTTTTCTCGTAGTGACATCGACGATGTCTCATCAGATGTGCTTCACTTGGATATCTGGGACCATGACGACGAAAGCTCGGTCATGGACGCGGTCTCGCGGCTTAACGAGGTGCGAGGAGTTCGTGGTCTGGGAAGGTTCTTCAAGCAAGTCTGCCAGAGCGCGCGGCAGGGCAGCCAGGATGACTTTTTAGGTATGATTTATTTTTTAACAAGTTCATACTCGGCGGACGCACTGTACGTATTTCTCATGGAGGAGTTCCTATGGCCTCTTGGTTCTCTATGGTTCTTATTATATTGTCATCAGAATTACATACCTACACAATGGTTAACCTAGTATATTTGTATTTATGGAACAAATCGTTGCGAGAAAATATAAAGCGCTAAAAATATATAATACATTTCAGTTTCGTGGTGTTCGTTTTTACGTATATTTGTTTTTATTGTTTTAATAATATTTGCTAGTACTTTTTTACATACGTATTATTTTATTATTTTGTATGTATATTATACTCTTTGTTTTTTTTTCTGTCTCTTGATTTCTATAGACCAACTGTGCTAGTAGTTTCTGTTCGATTACTTGGTCGACTTGTAGAGAATGCCAAGAAGCATTACGTCGGCCATTTGAAGTTTTCGTGTGCAAAAATGATAAAATAAATGAATATTGCAAAAAAATAAACATATAAATGTAGATTTCCGTATATAGAATTTCTGTCAAAAATTCATAGAGTGATTCATGAGTTTCTACATAGGGATATAGCGGAGATCCTGTCGTCGCATTCCGACTCCATCATCAAATCAACTGTTGGGATACCATAATATATTGCAGTGTCATCGGGTTTACATACAGACGAAAACTAATTCGAATTTTACTTGCAAGATTTGAGCCAGACCATTTACTTACTTACATACGTACTGGTAATACTAATAAATATTACATACGAACAGTGCGAGTTAAATAAATGTCTGCAAAAATAGAGTCTTAATGCCTTGGACTCCAAAACGATGTTTTTTTCTTCTTCTTTAATGTATTTATAGATTTGTGGCGGTGGTATCCAAAATCATTGCTTTTGTGTTAATCCGGGGAAACCGAGGGTTAATGTCTTTTGTTCAGACCGCTATTTCCTCTTAACGATAAATCGTATCGTCGCTTATTATATCGTTGGAGAAAACATGATTTCTCGTTTTCACAGCTATTCCGCGCAGTTGGCGTAGGTTTATTTGAGTTGTGGAAGTACTTAACGTAGTTATGCTCCCAATATTGAAATTAACTTATGTGTCAACATGGTGCTGGAAGCTGGTGCACCTGCGCCTGGAATTTGCTGTCGCCGAGACTTTATCAGGACGATTAGGAAGGCGTATGGACATATACCATTATGTCGAATAAATAACATTATTTATTTCGGTGTTTTCCTAGACGGTGTAGAGCGTTTCGTGGCTTAACGCTCTAATATAGGACTGATTAATTTAGGGTATATTTTATTTGGTTAAACCGGAGCGAAGTAAGGGCCGGTCGCTAGTAGGTTATAATTGGGTCAGATGACAATCGCTTCGTTGTTGTAATATGTATAAAAAACTAGCGGTTGCCTGCGAAAAATAAAGTAATAAAACAGTCTTTATTAATCAGGGATAATGTAGCATTTTAATGGTAAAAGAATTTTTGAAATCGGTTGTAGTTTTGGACTTTATTCATGACAAACATGCAAAAATACAAATCTTTCCTCTTTATAATATTAGTGTAGACAACTGAACCTTTGAATTCTGAGATGGTCACAAAGTATCTAACTACCCCAAAAAAATATGACAAAATGACGATTTTTTTGTCTACAGATAATATATTAATTCAGTATACAACTAGTTTAATTCAATCAACGTCTATCTACAGATAAAAACCGTTGCAGGAATCTGGGTCACCCGAGTACGTACTAGAGTAGCTATGTACGTGCATGTTAAATTGATAAGTAATTTTTAAAAGCGTTCGGTTGTCGGTTGTTCGTTGGTTGCCAATATTTGGGTTCTTCAGGAGGGAGACTAGCTAGTTAAGGAACTACACGACTGGACCTTTTCTAAAACAAGGCATCCAGTAAAATAAAATATCTCTCTTTTCTTACACATGAGCGATTAAAGAAAACTAGGTATTTAATAACTGTCATTATATTGGAGAACTAAATAATTTTTCCGAATACTGGAGATCTAGATGTGTTTCTGAATGAAATTTCCTTAATAATATTGAAGTAATGGGTGTTATGGTCCTTGTAAATAATTTACATATTTTTACGCAAGAGGCAGCGACGGGTCGGTGCCTTTGCCTTTTTCAGCTGAAAGCGACATAGGTTCGCATTTTCCTACCCAAATTCAATTTTATTACGGTCCAATACATTTTTGGAACTAACATTCTTATGTGCATTTGAATTTGTCACTTCTTTATTAGTTATGGTTTGAAAATAACATATTATGGGACTGTTTAAAACCAAAATATCTATAAAACCTTTTGTTAAATTTGACATTTTAAATGGTAATTAACTTTGTATTGTACTGTAAGTACAACCCAAAATTGACACCATCATGCGTTCGTCGACGCGATACTGTGAGATTTATGTTGTTTACCTCATCAATATTATACTTCAGCCATGACTGACGCCACTTTATTTGTCAAACAAACCAGTCTGCGGAATTGGAGGATTGGTATCATGTTAAATGAAGACAAACATGAAATCTTTGTACTGTTTTTGTGGACGCGGTACAACTAGGTATCGTAAATTTCATCTATAACTGGCGATATCGGTGAGTTTCCCGAAGTGCTCCCGCGGGAGAGAGTGTCGAAACCCCACTCGAAGATGAATGTAAACAATACTTTTCGCGGTGTAGATATTTTACTACCAGCCCTATCTTAATAATCAAGCTCTTCAGGGTTCCGTTCCCGAAAGGCAGCTCAACGGGACCATATTAATATGCCTACGCTGTCCGTCCGTCCGTCCATACTAACTTTAAAGAGTTGTATATTTTGAACCGTAATAGATAATGGGATGTTTTTTTTAATGTATATTATTGCGGTGACTTTACTAACATAATACTAGGAAAGTTAAATAATAAAGGGGGTCCCTATACATTAAATGTTTTTTTATAAACTTATACCTATTATCGAAATCAAATCGAAATCTAATAATACCTTCTTTGCGGCGTTACGGAACCCTTGGTGTGCGAGCCCGACTCACGCTTGACCGATTTTTTTATATTGCGCGGTGTAGTGTTTCCAATCTACGACGGCAAGTACCTAGGTACTTGGCGCAGTAAAATTCTCGTTGCACGGTTGCGTCAATGTATGATAAATAATCTGTGTTAATGTTGTTAGCCAAAACAGAGCAACATAAACAGAACATAACTAAACAAATAATAAGTACCGAAGTGTATTTTACTATGCTCCACAAAATAAACATTGCTTCGGCTTTCTCAATAAACTAATACATTTACCTGTGCCTAAAAACTTTACGGCACGTTGGCTTCCCGGAATCTTCCCGCCGTGTGGGACGGAATACGTATTCGCGTCAAAAAATTGGATATAACAAGATTGATGGGCGCGAGCGCAAATTCAATATTTATTTGCCGTGGGCTTGTTTGATATTCATTTTGAATGGAAGTAATGTGGGGGAGGTATGCCTTTTTGTAAAACTTATGCACTAGAATGCTCGTGTTTTGCAACCATAATCAATTTGTGAATAGAGCTATTATTGTTATTTTCACAATAGCCTGGTCATTGAAAACAAAACGCAGCGTGTGGTGATATAAAAGGCGGATAATCAATAAGGCATTGTTTGTTCAGGCTGCGTGAACATTCCGCTCCGCGATATCCCGTCGACGGGCGTGGAGGCGTGGTACCGGCTGGAGGCGCGCTCGCAGCGCTCGTCGGTGCAGGGCCGCATCAGACTGCGCCTGTGGCTCTCCGTGCGCGAGGCGGGCCGCCGCGGCGACGAGGACAACTTTCAACAGGTCTACCATTCATCACCCTTAATCATATCCGCTCTCCTGCGATGTGAATAAACCAACAACTGTGTTTATCTCGTCGTTTGTTATTTACTTCCAGACCCGGGTTTCATATTTTCCGCCCTGGGAACTGACGTTGATTGTTTGGCGGTCGTGTTTAATTCAAACGTCAACAGCAGGTGGCGCAATAATTTTCGCAATTTTATTTCCTAAACGCTACAACACTCACGTATTTATGTACCTAGCTTGCTGATCCTTTTTATTTTTAAACTATTACCGCCAAACGTCCGGATCAATGAAACTACACGTCTGACCGACATCGTGATATTCGTGATACAGAAAGCCATTGAATATTGCGAAGTCGGGCGAAAATGGAAAAGGAACGCACTTTTTCGTTCGAATGGACTTAGATCTATGATTTCTTTGGTGTTCCGTTTAATAACGCAAAATAGTCTCTTAATATCCGTCGCCATCGTAGCCTAATGTTGGAAAAGCGTAATATGGACACTATGGGTAATAAAATGAGGATTACTGCGTATCACACCATTATTATTGCTAATCTGCTAAGCTACTGTACGGAGCATAATTTTTTAATGGGCTTTTCGTAGAGAACCATTAGTCGGCTTTCGTTACAACTAAGCTGCATAACTCGGCAGCAGAGCTAGAGACGACTGTTTTCTACACTAGTACGTTATGCTGATTACATTTTGTTTGATTAAGGTTAATTGATAGGTTAATGATTCAAAAAGTTGAGACTCGTCACTAATGTTAATTTCACGATTAGGTAATGCATATGGTAATGCACTGTGAAGTTAACAGCCAACGAAATAAATATGAAAAGAAAATGTTTTTCTACTTGTTTGGTTTTCCTATTAAATTATCTTATATCAAAATCAACGCGGTGTACGTAATTCTTGCAATTCGGTTTACGAATAAGAATATGCAGAAGGGAGATGACTGCTACCAACCACAATTTTACTCAGGACCTTTTCTTCCCATGGTATCTCGGTTGTGACCAAACGTGTAATAGTTCAAATAACAGATAGGTAGTCTCAGTTTTATAATGTTATCTACCTATTTACCAAAAAAAGAATAAAGTTCTACTAGGTATGTAAATTTCGATTTGCGAAATAGTTGGCGCGTGCAATCTTCCAGACTTCGAACGGACTATTAACCCTTTTTGATATGTTACATAGATTGAGAAGGACTTTTTTATTTTATTTTTGTATGAATTCAGCAAGCGAATTAATCATGTAGAATCCCGTAATCGATGGAGCAAGATGAGTGATACGGGCCTGCAATACGTATCTACGTTCGGAATAAATCCAATCCGGTCTCCGAAGTCGTATGTATACCTACCTACTACGTAAATACAATTCCTCCACCCACGGCAAAACTCAATGACATGGCTCTTTTCGCTCCGCAAGTTTTCACATCCCCTTTCATTATACAGGGTCGCTGTTATTTTCTTCCTATTTGAAATTGAGTGGACCATCTTTTGATACCAGATCCTCTTTAGAAACTAATTACACACTTTACCAAAAATCTCCATTGTATTTTCGCATCTTCACCATTTATTATGATGTTAAATTCTCTAAAAACTTTTCTGAAGAGGTGGCTTATTTGAGATTGGATGAGTTTTTCGCCACCTGCGCAACTCCAACGAAATTAAATCTGCAAATTAATTTGAATAAAACATGGTTTATTGGTACAAAAAACTGCTTCACGCAGATGGGTTCAAAGATAACATAAAATAACTTTCGTAAGAATAAAGTTCCTCATAGGCTTTTCTCATAATTAATCAACTCATAAAAAAATCCCGTGTGGTTGCCGGGTTAGAATAGTGCCACTCCATGTCATCCCGTGGATGTCGTAAGAGGCGACTAAGGGAATAAAGGCTTGTAGTACTATTAGGCGATGGGCTTGCAACCTGTCACTAATACGCTGGTAAACATCTTAGCCTATTTGTGCAGAAAGTGGTTACAGAATTATCAACAAGTTTTTAAAGTTGTAGGTAATTATGTAGCTCTGCCTAACCCACTCTGGGATTACAGGCGTGAAGGTATGTATGTATGTATGTGTAAAAAATGAATAAAATATGGTACAAGAATTTTCATCAGTTGTACAAAGAAGATGGATGAATAGCTGACCCATTAGGCATAATGTAATTTTTTTATTAATACAAGTAAGGACCTGATGACCTCATATGTTGTAAAGTTACGTTTATCATACTCGTAAAACATGAATTTGATAAGAATACTCTAAAGTATGGAATAGAATGTTAACGGCCAAATTGAAAAAAAAACAATTGTCTGAGCATAATGTATAGAAATTGTAGGTGTTTTTGCAACAAGCATTACAAACACTAGTAAAAAGTATAGGATACCTACTCTCCGTAGTACCCGTACTTACATTCAAAGTTGAGATAAAAATTAACTTTAACCCCGTCGAAGTGGTGAGATCGATAAAGTAATTTTAAAACAGTTTAGAGTTTTGTCTTACCTTAAATTGCGCAGCTCACTAATATGAATTGCAAAAATTGCGTGTGATGGATGGTTGAAACTCGATGTTGTTTTTATAATTTCCGCGCGGGCGAAGTCACGTTTTGAAAGGTAACAGAAAATAAGTTCATCTTTTGTAAAAATGGTACGTAATTAAAAGAGAGAGTTAGCCCTTTTTCAATCACATTTTAAATATACCTACTTATTTGCTTGTCAGTAAGAACTACTTAGTACAACGCCAACAATATGATTACGATTTAGAAGCTAATGGGCTAAATTCAATTCAAATAAAACCCCTACTGTTTTTTCAATAGTCCGCAGTAGTTTAAGATTCTTCTGATATTACGAGTGTACGAACTTTTAGTTTTCATAATAATGGTTACAATAATAACGTATCCTCTAGGTCCGTCAACATGAGCGTCTGTACGGAGTGTTGGTGGCCGCGGAGCTGGAGGCTCAGCGAAACAGGGCCGAGGGTGAGGGCGAGCCGCCGGCGGGGGAGGTCGAGCTGTGCAGCGCTGCGCAGACGCTGCTGCACCAGCACGCGGTGCAGGGCGACGTCGGCCCGCTGCAGGCTGCCATTGCGCGGTTCGCCGCCGTCTGTCACCTCAATAACGATACGCCGCTCGATCCCAAGTTAGTCTTTATCGGTACCTAAGTATATAATAAATAATTTAATCGTCTGTTGGGACGTCCAAAATAATGTTTTGCTACGTCGCAATCCCCCTAAATTTTTCCCGAAATATATCCAGTTGTTTTATTGTCTATCCGTCCGAGGGTTTTTCTCTAAAACGAATAACGTAAGGCCGCGCACATATATATTACCTCACCAAATAAGAAAAAACAACAGAAACATTTATCAATCAACCAGTTTCTTAAAATGTATAATGAGTATAATGACTTGACCTCACATCATGTTAGATGAACTTAATGTTTGCGTGTAACGTTATTTTAATAGCACGGTTCTGGGTAAGCAGTCATTTACTCGCATCCTCCGCATATCCTGCAAAACTGGTTTTACTATCTTTATTTTTGTATCATACAATCTCTCTAAAAATTATTAAATTGCAAAAACATATGCACAGGTACATGTATAAGCTCTTGACGGAGCTGGAGCGCATGTGGTGCGCTTCGGAGGGTCTCCCGCCGCGCGCGGAGGCGACGCCAGGCGTGGAGGGCTCCTGCCCCACCTCCGACGAGGAGCACTGGCTCGGCGACTGCTTCGTCGAGTTCCTCCAGCGAGCGCTGCACCAGCTGCGCCTCCACCGGGACTTGTATCCGGTGCTGCACCACCAGAGCCTGAGCAAGTAAGTGGTCAACTAGAACAGAAGCCGTATTATACTCGTAAAGTTAAACCCTACCAGTTCCGAGCAGTGGGAAGGATCGAGTTATAGAAGTCGTAAAGTTCCCTGACAAGTTGTCAAGTTGTTTTAGCAAGCATTGCACTGACTTCACCTGGTCTGCAACTTTTAGCCGATGCTGCATCAGCCAGCAAGTGAGTGGCAAATTAGAACAAAAGCCGCATTATGAGATGTCAAAACCTGCTAAATTCCATTCCAAAGGAGTGAGTTATATCAGGCATAAGTTGCTCGAGCAAGCATTAAACCAACTCAGCTCGTTGTTGTTGTATACCCTGTGCTGTATTACCAGAGAGCGTCAACATCCGCATCCGCATGAGGTAACTTATGTCTTGCTTTTGGAGAAAGTAGGTACAGAAAGCGTTTTGGCGATTTGTGTATAAAAAAACCTTTTCTGTACCCTTCGAAAATTTCGCTTGGCGTCTTAGGTTTTAATTATTTTGAGGTGAGGCGAAATTATGAACTGCTGACTTTTGCTAGCGGTGTATTGCGAGGAGATTCCGACTGTCTGGAACTGGCTATGCAGGTGGTACGTCTTTTCGTCCCTCGATGACAAAATTTGACTTCCGTCCACGTTGCCGACACCTGTTGGCGGCGCCCGCAGCGCGCACTCTGGCTCACACCAAGTTGGCACTGGTTCACGCGTTGCATTTGGTGAACACGGTTGTAGAGCTTTATTTTTTCCCCCTGATTGTGATGTATTTGCCAGTGGATGGAAGGATGTGTGTATTGAATGTTTGATGTTATGCGAGAAGATGGATGCCCGCATTTCTTCGTTTTAAATAATACTTTCCTTCTATCTACATACATACAATATCATGTCTTATATTAAAAAAAATATATACTGTTAATTTGGTTGTGTTTGTTAATTTATATCTAGTATGCAATTCACAGTGCTCTAGTGTTAAGCTGTTATGCTGTGTAATTATGTTTAGATACATCAATAAATCAATAATAATTAAATAATCCTTTTATCAAGCCTCGACCTTTTATGTAATTTGTCCAGAGCGCAATACACCAGCTGTGTGTCTCGAACACGATTTATACCCGTGGCTGCATAACCAGAGCTTTAGTATAAGCGAGGCTTGAAACAGCATTTATTTTTCGACGCGTCTCGTCAAGTTAGTTCAGCTAGTGCTCCACCAGCTATGAGGGCACCGTTAACTGCTTCGACAAATCACTTCTGTTTTAAAGCTAATCATACAGCAAGGTTTAGTTTTTAATGTTTAATTAACTGACACCATATAATCCAATACTTAATGGTGAAAATCTACTAACTGCCGAAGTATATAGTTTTGCCTGTTTCAAACAATGTGAGGAATCAATAGAACAATACAAGTATTTGTAAAAAATATTCGAACGAATTGAGAGAGAATCTCCTCCTTTTTTTGAAAACTGCGTGTATTAGGATAATTTCACGCTCAATGAACCGCCGCCCGCCGCCACCCGCAGTCTACCTATCTACATACTAGCGACTCAGCCGCGTCTCCGTCCGTGTGGAATTCATTCATATTGTTTCCCTAGGGTACTATACAATTTCTCGGGATTAAGAGTATCCTAGTTTTATTGTAGAACATAGAATACCTGTGTGTTAATCAAAGTTTACATTTTTAATATTAGGAGGATAGGGTAGGGTAGGATTTTATGATATTGAAACATTCAGAACTATTGTACACTTAAACACGTTTTGAAATGATAAATGGTTCTATCAAGGTAACGACTCTGTAAATTGGGTCCGTTCAACATCTAAAGTGGGTCACTCACGTTTCTTAATGTAATCAAGGGCTGGAAGTTAAGGGCGCCGGGTCGGTAGTGCAAAGTGATGGGTCAGAGTTCACGAGTTTTACCTATACTTTTTTCTCAACACTGCTCTAAGAATGAATATTTTAGGTCTTGTTTGGAGTCAGTTTTTTTTTTTTGTGATATGCAGTTTTCATACATACATACATACATTAAATCACGCCTGTTTCTCAGAGGGGTAGGCAGAGACCACTTCTTTCCACTTGCTACGATCTTGACAAATTTCTTTCGCTTCTTCAACATTCATACATTCATGCAGTTTTCAAACAAAATAAAAATATTCTCGGCCTATTTTAAGCTAATTAGTAATTACATAAATAATTAATTAAAAAATTGTTTTATTTTCTCGCTGTAGTTAAGAAAAGCATTATGTCGTCCAGAGCCGGGATGGCTTCCATCCGCATGTAGTCGAATTTCTTATGGATCGGACGCAGCGGTCTGCTGCGTCATTTCTTATTCGCACTACCAAGGAGTGGAATGCTCACCATGTCTTGTGTCTGTATTCCCGGAGTCGTATAATCTTGGTGTTTTCATGGCAAGAGTGAATAGGCTTTTTTCTGGGTAAGCGTGTACCACGTTCGTCACGTTATAACATCGTCACCTCGTCGTCACTTAAAACCAGGTGATACTGAAGTCAAACACAAACCCATTGTTAATAATAAAAAGATGTCTGCCGCGGCAGGAAGTTTTTAAGAGTCCCTCTCCAACTATTACGTGACTAATTATATAATCTAGATAATTATTACAGAAAAAATAAAAGGAACCCTTGATTTGACTCGCGGCCCAGTTTTTTATTCTTATTTTCGGACAACAATGGGTATCTGGACAATAAGCTAGGTAGAAAGGAATATAAAGTAATGAATGACAGAAGATTTTCTAAACATGGGCTGATTTTTGAATCCCCAGCGCCCATATGTGATCGCCTTTATCACGGTGAATAAAGCATCCGTCACTCTCGCACTTACGTATTGGTCAGAAAGTGACAGATGTTTTAGCTACGTTCGGTCGGCTTAGTACTCCGCGTGTCTGTTTTTTACGCTTTTGAATACGAGTAGTATAACTACAAGTATAATCAAATTCACCAGCTTCCATGAGGTAAAATAACTGTAACACTATCCGCCCGATATACTATATTATTTACCCTTAAGGGAAAGAAAAGAAAAACAATAAATGTAACTGTCGGATAATTTTATCTGGGGAATATGAAAAAACTCAGATTCTGTTACATGTATGGAGTGCCCCCCCTAGAAATGTATATTTTAGTAATTAAATTACCAAACTATGTCTTAGCGACTTGTAATTTTTGAGTAAAATGCCGTTGACATACAACGGCCGGACGGACGGACATGATGAAACTATAAGGGATCCTTTTTAGCCATTCTGGCTACGAAACCCTAAAAATTAAAGTTAATATTGAAATAAGTAATGGAGGTTACTTGATTCTGTATAAAATAGTACAAATACAATATACATGCCAAATTCACCTAAGTTTAAATTAATATTTTTATTAACTTCCACGCGTTATGAAACATCGTAAAGAAAGATGGGATTAATAAACTTAATCAACTTTCCATTTATAATACTAGAATCTTCCTGTGAGCTTGTGGAAAAGTTTGAATAACTTACAGGTAAATAAATTGAGCGAGAACTTTTCTCTTTCATTAGAAATAAGTTCGACAAAAGGATAACGGTCATGAAAGTACAGCACAATAATACATACATACATTCTCGCCTCTAATCCCAGAGTGGGGTAGGCAGAGCTACAGGATTACCTACAACTTTAAAAACTCGTTGATAATTCTGTTGCCACATTTTGCACAAATAGGCTAAGATGTTTACTAGTGTATTAGTGACAGGTTGCAAGCCCATCGCCTAACAGTACTACAAGCCTTTATTCCCTTAGTCGCCTCTTACGACATCCACGGGAAGATTTGGAGTGGCACTATTCTAACCCGGCAACCACACGGATAATACATAGCACAATAATAAAAAAAACATAATCTACCTACAAATCTTAAGAGCTTTTATTTAAATGTACCTATCGGTAAATGTACCCCTCATGATTGGGTAAAGCATTTTTTTCGGATTCTCAATTTTTTCATTGTTAAAAAAATATTTTTAAATTTCAAGCTTCTAATAATAAAGCCTTGGCGGGGTCACTAAATACTGTTCCGCTCTCGCATCTGACACTCTTGTTTTATTTAAATACGAAGCTGGCCGATTACTGTTAACAATACTGTTAAGGAGCTTTTCTGTGGCCTTAGTTCAGATGCGTTCGGCGTTCGTTATCCAAAATGTACGGGACTGACAGAAGATGTCAGACGGTCGCGTCCAGCATCGACCTCAATACCTTTTTGACAGTTTTCGAACATCGTTTAACCTGTCAAGCCTCACAGATGTATTCGCCGAACATTATTTTTATCGAAAATGCATAGGATTGATGTAAGCTGCCGGACGGTCGCTTATTTCATTACAATCTGTGAGCACTTAGAGGAGGCTTCGGTTTAGTACTTCTCTCTCACTCGCTCTCATACGAACTTATTAAGAGCGAGTGAGAGAGAAGTACTAAACCGAAGCCTCTTCTAAGTGCTCACAGACTGTACATACATTTTGATAGATTTCGGAAATATTTTCTACTGTCCGATGTTATAACTGTAAAGTAAAAGAAAAGATAAAAAGGAATAAGGTAAACTCACCAGTGGTCAGCCAGAGACCAGTAGTCGACCTTATATGAGTGCGATCAGTGGGAAATACATCTTTCGTACTCTTCCCACTCATACAAAGTAAAGGCAGAGGCCGACTACAGGTCTCTGGCTGACCACTGGTGACTTTACCCAGATAATGCGCATAAAAAGCTAAGGAATTCGTTTAAATTGCTAACGATGACAAACCTTGAATAGTCATGAATAGTTACAAACGATACGGAGCTAACCAGCTAAGGACAATCTTAATTATACGTTTCGTATAAATATCGAGAGTATGTACGCAGCGCGAAACGTTTAACGTCTCTTGTGATTTAGATACTAGAGTTAATGAACAAGCGCGGAGTATAAAGCGGTGTTTAATTAATAATATAACATTTCACTAATTATTTTACCGAGCGACATGCCGAAGTTGGTTTATCTGGTCGACAGAAATTACATTTTTGACTGAGTACTCGAAATAATACTCATGAGCTATATTAGTTACGTGTGTGTTTCATCTTAGACGTACGACATTAGTACAGTCGCCAGCAATTAGATATTATTTGACATTGGGCCCTAAAATATATGACACGCTCACAGATCACAGAAACAAGGGAGATATGTCATGAACGCCAATTCGTACAAGACCCGGTGTCGCCACTTTTAAACATGTGTGCGTCTTACGCTTACGCTCTATTAACTACTACAAAAACAACCTCCTCATAATTGGTTACAGCTTACGAACTAAAAACGCCGTAACATAGTTTTGATAGTAGCAGAAAATTAAGCTTTATACTAAGTTCTCAAGGTTGAAAAATGCTGAAAGATCGTTTTTTTTCCATCGTAGTTCAATCACTGAACGTAAGGTAGAGCTTACTCGTCACTTAGCTGCCATCTATGCGACGAGTAATTAATTAGTTCCTCAGAGCTAGATGGCGCCAAGATAGTAGTCCCTATGTTCAGCAGGTTAAGGACTACCCACACTCAGCGACATCTAGTTATAC
The DNA here is from genome assembly GCA_927399475.2 of Acleris emargana. Lineage (NCBI taxonomy): Eukaryota > Metazoa > Arthropoda > Insecta > Lepidoptera > Tortricidae > Acleris > Acleris emargana. Next base: position 11,537,854 of record OV656846.1, read on the forward strand.
TTTTTTCAAGAGGTGTGCGTTTCTCTCCTGTCGTCCACTTAGGGATGCCACAAGGAATGTTTCAAAATATATCGATAAACAATTCAAACTTGTTTGAAACGTTAATATAGGTACTATTCAATTTACAGGCAATAAGTACTGTTTTTATTATTTTACTACTAGGTTAATACAATTACATCATTTAAACTTAATATATTATTGTTAGAATAGAATAATATTTTATTAGCAAGAATACGGTTTGCGTAAAATTGATACATAAGATTTTAAATTTGGAACGATACCTATATTAGAACGTAACAAAAAAATGGCCGAATTTCTTTGGTTAAATTTTCTGGAGCTGTTTAAGATTTTCGTTTTGATTAGTACATAAAAGTCTAAATTGTAAACTTGGACTTTATGATGTTAATACAAATATACTAATAAAATGGGTTCGCGGTTGAGTGTCACGTCACAAGATCTCAGTTTGGGACAAACCAGTAGTTTACCGACTTAATTATGTAAACTTCATTTCATAAATGGTACAAATTACTTAAAACAGAAAGATAGACTTAATACTTGGGGCAATCTCTACCATCCAACCTTTAGGCTTGAATCCTTTTAAGAGTGAGTCGGCGCGAGCGAGCTGTCAATCAGCGCTGTGTGCAAACACAGCTCAATACTGAGCCAGAGCCCTTTGCCTTTGTGGTTGGTTAATTTATTTTTATCTTAATTGTATGATTTGCCTACTTATATTTGAATTGCTAGAGTCCTTCGTCGTTCGTTAATATTGTAAAGAAAATTAAATTTTGTATAACGTGAAAATTTGTTAAAATTATTTTTCTTCTGTTTTAAGTGTGTCGTGGTAGTGATAAATAACTAGAACTATTAACACATTGAATTCTATTGATAGCTGTAGAATAAGCCATTTATCGATAGTCGATAGAAATCACGTCAACACAACTTTCACAACCTTACGCTCTGAAATCCATTCAAATATAAAATATTCATTTAATAGTACATTGTTGCCTAGGCGCGGAAAGTAAGGGATTTCCTGACGAGGTGGTTAGCAGGCCGAGCAACAGCGAGGCCTGCTAAAATACGAGTCAGGAAATCCTCGTTTCCGCCGAGGCATACATTATGCTTTTCTCAAACATATTGTGAGGAAATAATACAAATACATTTCTAAAAAGTATTTCACACAACAAATAGTTTAATATTCGGTTTCACAATTATATTATGCAGAATGAACGAATGTTACCGACTGTCAATTGTTTTTAAATACTAACCATAGACATTGGAATGCAAATTCAAAAATAAACACACGCACTGTGCTAAAAAAGCGAGCAGTTACCTTGGCTGTTTGGAATTTTTGTCTTGGTCCTTTTGATTTTGTATGCAAATTGACAGCAATTTTAAGAAATATATGGACATGGACGGAAAGTGTTTTCATATGGTTTTTTTACTCCTAGGAGTAAAATGAGGCTCTTTCCGTCCTTGTGTTTCAATCGGAAAACCGATTTTTCCGAGCATGTTTGAGAAAAAATATAAATAATGCTTAAAAACAAAATTTACCGGTGGTAAGTTATGCCCTTTGATTTTATATTAACGTTTGTATTTCGATTTTTGCACACTTTCACGCTACATACAGTCATTTTATCATTTAAACGGAGCTTCTATACTGACAGCGTTCAGTGAGTGACTGTGTCAACGCTTGACACGCCTCGTGCCGATATGGTCAATTTGACCATATCGGCACGACGCCCCCATAACATATCTCCCTTGTTTCTGTGATCTGTGGACACGCTAAAATGGCTCTAGTAATAGAGACGTGTCAGATATTTTTGGGCCCAATGTTGGATAATATACATATTATTTATTGCTGGTGACATGATCATGCACGATCACGATTGAGTAGTATATCGATAATAATTTTGGCTTTGCAGACTTTTAGACCGACTGTGTCGCCATATTTTTAGTACTTTACCTATAACCCTGTATGCAGTTCTTCATTAGTCATCGTAATACCGCTATTATGATTACTTATGCAACTCTGCTGTTACTTTACTAATTGCTAATTGTGGGAAACTACAGTGAAATTATATACCTAGGGTGACGGCACCAATGATGGACACTTTTAGCTGACACTTCAGTCTTAAATCAAATTTCATACGGTCCTAAATTGATTGTTGCAAAACAAATGAATAACCCTTATCTTCTGTAAAATAAAAATCAAGTGTCCATTATTGGTGCCTTGTCCATTACTGGTTCCGTCACCCTACGTAGGTAGATATACTAAGTTCTATGCATCCCTTAAGAGGCCACACATGCTGCCACACCCTCACAAGAAACAGGGATGGGTTTAGGTGCTTTTGCGCGAAGAACTTACGTAGTTTTCACGTGCTTTGATTGCAGTGACAAATTCAAATAATTGCTGTTTACCATGAAAATAATTAACCAAAAAAAAGTTTACGAAGATTAAGAAGTATACTTGAACTAATGACACACTTAACTATTGAATCACCAAATCGTAGTTTCGAAGATTCAAGAAAAAGTGTTGTGTTTGAAAAGTAAAAGTATCGAGGTTTTTGTATCTAATCTTGTTTTCACGTTTAATTGTTTCAAGGAAAAATTATCAAATTTAATATATATCCAAAGAACAGATACATAGGCGTCATGGATATTGATATCCAGATACCGAAACACTACCGACTTGATCATAACATCTGGCCTCTTAATATCAAATAACTAATAATAATAATAACTATCGGACGAAGTAAATAATTATTACCTACTCACAAGTTTCCTTACTTTTAACTTTACTGAATGAAGCGTTTCAAAGAGTTTGCCTTATTAAGATAATTTCCGCTTTTAACATAATATTAGGTAATTGTAACCGTGTAGGGATGACAATGTGACGCACGCGTGTAAGGATCAGTTAACATTGTTTGCACGTACATTACCTTGTCAACTCAAAGTCACTTTAATGCGGTTAGACGGTTAGACTATTCTACGGAACTCCTCGACAAAGTAATTTAAAGCAACACCCTCTCTTTGCTTTACATAATCTTGAGTATAACCGCGCGCACATCAGATGTGCTGTAAATGCTAATTCAGTAAAATAATTAAAGAGTACGAATGTAAGTAAGGCTTTATACAGTTTTAATTACGTAATATTTTTATATTTTATCATATTTTATTAGTAAAATACAAAATCTTCGTCGAGCTTTTGCGGTTATAATTAATTTTGCATAATTTTGCAGGCTGGAATTTCTCCTGCGGTGCCTCAGTCAGCTGTCACAGATGAAAGCGTTCTGGCGCTGCTGTCCCTTCAGCAAGGAAATAAGGTGAGCCCAGAATTTCATTTGCTTTTTAATAATGCACGTTTCCTTAATATTCAGGCTTGGTTGCTTATGCCTGTTAATAACGAACCCAAAATGTTTCTGTAATGGTTCATTTGTAAGACATTAAGTTAAATGGAAAGTTATCTTTAAAATATAAGTCCGTCACTCTTCGCGACCAAATGTACTCGCTTATTTCATTTTCCCGTATATTTACGGGTATAAGGGCGGTAACAAATGGACTGGGAAAAAATAAATTCATCTTGTTTGGTGACTGCGCGAAAAAAAATCATTTTGATGTGTCCATGTGTGAAATATTGTTCATACTCATGTTCTTCGTAATTTTTCTCGAGGATATTTACATAAGAGTCGTATGTCTATATTGATGATGGATACATATAGGTACCGTTAAAACCAACATATATGAACGATCGATGTACAAATATTATTCAGTTATTTCTATATAATGGGAGCTTACTTTATCAGACGTCATTAAAAATATCTTTGCGTATTAAAAAATGAATTCCCAGGTGCAATCGGTCTGCTTAATTACTCATTACTGTTAGACCGGATTTTTCCAATCCCCTGATAAAAATATGTGTATTAAAGTTATCACTCCCCTTTTTTGTCATATGTAGGAAAAGGATAGATCAAAAATACATCTGCTAGATACCGTTGTGTGGAGATGGATAGCCCCTAATATTATCATAAAGGAAAATAAATAAAACTAAATAAAGCTATGCTGTTTTTGTTTCAATTATTCATGTTGAATTCGTTTCTCGTTTACCTCAATGCTAACACAAGCACTAAACAAGAGCAAGGGACACTTTATGATTTTCAGTTGATTGAATTAGGACTTATTTCTGATGAAACATCCTCAGAGTACTGGGAGAGATTAGGTCCGCAATACAATCTAGCTCGGTATTGTTTACCATCGTTTTTACTCTCCGACTGCGGTTTCATCAGCGCAAATTGTAGCCTCGGAGATGGGGATAAAATATAAGAATGGGTACTCTCCGTGGAAAAAGACTGTCTATATTATGAACTGAGGAAACGAAGACTTTGCCATAAAAGTAAATGAAACAAAAATGACAATGTGCACTTTTAATAAAGATCACATTTTACGTTATGATTTTTTTCTTTCAATCTGAACCTACACAACCATAATACCGTAAATAATGATAATACGAAATTAATTATATACCTACACCTGACTGCGCCCCGCCTTCGCTTCGCTGTTGTCAGTTTTCCGTAACACCCGTACCTACATAAAAACCCGAATTTATCATACATAAAAACCTTTCGCGTTAAAATCCGTAGTTAGTTTAAAATATCTAAGCCTGCATACAGAGGGGCAGGCGGCGGGAAGTGACTTTGTTTTATACCTACTACTATTGTATACAGGGTGAAATTTTGAACGTGATACAAAGTCAATGCTTTCGATACATCTCTCAAGGACTAAAAGCCCTTGCTAGGTCTCGAGTTAACAAAGTAGTTAATTAGAACATTATTAAAGTTTTTAGTTATCCTAATTTTTTTCAGCATATGTGGTTACTTTACCCCTTCAATGGTAGAGCAAAAAGATTAAATGTGTTTCATAATAGACACTCGCCTCTTTGGTACTTGAACAAACAGTTTGAAATAAAAATAAACTAATACTTCATTCGTGACGTGCATTGTCATAACAATTTTCTCCCGATTTATTAAAATTTAAACGAAAATGCCGCCTGCTTATCCTTACACGCACGTTGAGCGTTTAGATATGGTTGTTTTTTATTACACATCGCGTAGTACGGTGCGGACACAGACATTGTTTAATGAAAAGTATCCAGACTCTCCAATCCCGACTCGTCGTTTTATAAACCACACTGTCCAAAACTTAGGGGATTATGGGCAGTTCGCCGTTCCAGGACATGCACAAGGCAGAGGATCGCGAGCACGCTACTCGGAATCGTTTCGTACTCGAGTGCTTCGTTATTTCAACCACCACCCTCAAGCAAGCACAAGGGAAGCAGCCGCAAGGTTTGGGACAACACAATTTTTCATGTGGAAGTTATTGAATGCCGAAGGTCTACACCCATTTCATTACCAACGTGTGCAAGACATCGTTCTTGCAGATTACTCTAGACGAGTTCAGTTCTGTGAGTGGTTATTAGAACACCTACATTTAAATATCTTGTGGTCAGACGAAGCCACCTTCACCAGGGTAGGACTATTTAACGTCCATAATGAACATTGGTGGAGTAATGAAAATACTCATGTCACACGCAGGGACTCGTTCCAAACCCGATTTTCACTCAACGTCTGGGCGGGTATCCTCAACAATTGTGTAGTAGGACCTCATTTTATTGAAGGCACACTGAATGGAACTAAGTATAAAGATCTGTTGAGAAACGTCTTGCCGACATTAATGCGTGAAGTTCCAGAAGAAAATCTAGACAACCTACACTTCCAGCAAGATGGGGCTCCTGCTCACTTTTTTCGTCGGGTTCGGAATTATTTAGACCAAGAATTCCCCGACCGGTGGATTGGGCGTAGTGGTCCAATCGCATTTCCTCCTCGTAGTCCTGACTTAACGCCGCTGGACTTCTTTTTATGGGGTGAATATAAAAGGAAAGTCTACGAACGGGAGTCCAATACAGTCGCAGAACTACGGCAAAAAATTATACAGGCGTTTGATGCTGTCAAAACCAACGTGTTCGTGCTTGGAAAGCTCAAAGACAATCTGAAACGTCGAGCAGAGCTATGCCGACGGAAAAGTGGTGGTCATTTTGAGCATTTATTGAAGTATGTTTGAGAAACGCATTTCTGATTTTGATATTAAATAATGTTTACTATCATTCCGTTTGTTATTTATACCAGAAGAATACATAACGCACCTTTGCGACAAAACTGTGACATCTGGGCAAATCACAACTTTGGAGATGTCACAGTTTTGTCGCAAAGGTGCGATAAGAGCTAGGGGTTTTAGTTATTTGCGATATTGATATCCTTATCAGAACTTATTACTAGTTAATTAAGTACAACTCAGTTACCCGCTAGATGTTTTAGGGCCGAGTTCACCAACAATTAAACGGACGGTTAGCGGTTTAACGATTGTCATATGAATTGATTAACAGCTGATTAAGACTTAACCGTCTGTTAAATTGGTTGGTGAACTGGGCCCTTACGGCGATAAAACTTATCAAGTGTCAAACGCAGGTTAGCCATACTTTCAGTTTGTGAATTAATTTTTTGTTAGGAAGATATTGATATTTAATTAAGACAAATTTTAACAAAAGAGTTAATCCGTTTAATTATAGAGCATCTGCTGAGCAGGGTACACTTAATTGGTATCACGTTCAAAATTTCACCCTGTATAAAAGATGGAATTTCTACGTAACAACCACGACGACGAGATTACTCTCGCCTTTGCGCGCCCACGCGGTGTTTTATCAAGGGACCCAAAAATATGAATATTACATTCATTTGGTAATCCGTCAATGTACCTTTTATTATTGCCGGTTCTTATAAGGATGCATTGCGGGCAGATGCCTTTTTCATTTAAGTAGTTTTTTAACACTACCCTACTTTGAACCTGGACTGCGAGAACCCAAAATGAAATTTATAACAGGAACATACGATCATTTGTTTACGTTTATACATAAATACAGTTACGTTTATTATTCTACTTTTTTTCACAAACTGACAACAATATGCTTACTGGACCAATTAAAGATTTTTAATCATTATTCATACACTAAACTACGTACTCGTACTTAGTTTTTCCTATAATCTGTACATAAAGTAGCAGTGTGATTTAAAAAAAATGTGATCTTCGTAGAAATATATACAAAAGATATATTTTTGAATTTATATATTTATTGTACTGGTGTTCTAGGATGATGTGCCAAAATTTGGCTGGAGGTCCGAATGTAACCCTGTATTTAAGACTCCACAACAGGCCCTTTCGTTCCAAATTTCAACTTAAGTCCAGTCCAGTCCACTCGGTCCAGTGGATGCGGAGCAAATTGGCTGTGACAAACTGACGGTCAGGCAAACAGACAGGCATGCGAGTGATCCTATGATAGTCACGTGTTTTCATTTGGAGGTAGAGCCCTAAACAGATCAATAATCAATAATGACTTCCCTGTAGTGCATCATAGTAAAAAAATACAGACAATACAGAGAAAAAACATACCCGATTCGTTTTCTGAAAATAGCTGCATAGAAAACTAATTTTCCCAAATATTACTTCTTTTGTTCCCGCCGACTAAATTAATTTGGACTAGGTTTGGGACAAAGCGAAAAGCTCACAGGAAATTATGTTACCGACGTGCATGGAACGTATTCTTTATTCTAACATGTTTTCAAAACAGTTTTTTAATGGAATCCAGTTATGCTTTAATATTAGTTTTCAACTTAAATTAAATGTCTTTTGGTCTTCATTAATATGATTCTTGATCATATAATTCGATACAGTGAGTCAATCGAAAAAATCTATCACACAATTTTCGTCTAAGTAGGTACTCTTATGTATGTCCTGAGCATAACAGCTAAATTTTGAAGTGCGGTAACATGATTAGTATGATTACAGATCAATTCGCCATGGTGCTTGACTAAGTCACTGACGCTCAAGGTAACTAAAACATCACAAGTAGCGGTAGGAAGTCGAGCTGACCCTGCCAATTACATACCCACGGCAATAACCTCCTTACTATGTAAGTGTATGGAACGTGTGCTAAATAGCAAGCTCCTGGTGTACCTCGAACGACAGCCTTAACAGCAAGCTTCCGGCATTCGGGATAACCACCGCTCTGTGCGATTGGATATCTGACTTCCTTAACGAACGGTCTATAAGAGCGGTCATAGATGGATGCTCTTCCGACCTATTGGCTATAAATGCCGGCGTACCTCAGGGGTCCGTTCTTTCCGCAACGCTTTTCCTGCTGCACATCAACGACGTTTTGTGCCAAGGTATCTTCGGATACGCAGATGACAGTAACGTTGCGGAAAGATACATGTCCACTGCGCCCGCGAGTGGTTCTGAGACTGAGTCTTCTAGAGAGGCCATGGTTAAGCGGATGAACTTGCAATTGGGGGCGGTGTCCGATTGGGGCGAAGCCTTCCTTGTGCAATTCAACGTCAACAAAACGCAGGCGTGTCTGTTTTCTGCAAACCGGAGTACTTTCAACAGGACTCCTACTTTCCAAAATACACCTTTACCGGTGACTGACCAACTCGAGCTCCTAGGTATGGATCTTTCATCCAACCTAAACTTCGGCTGGTCCATAGTCAAAAGCGAAAACCACTGCTAAAAAACTTGGCATCCTCTTTAAGGTTCGGAAGGACTTCACACTGGAACAGTCGCTCGACTATATCAAGCACAAGTTCGTTCGTGTAGATATGGAGTACTGCTGCCACCAGTGGGATGGCTTTGCCAAATATCAGCTGGACGTACTGAACTCGGTGGACTGACGACCTAGGGGACTCATCGGTGTCGACTCACTCGCCAATACAAAGCTTCAGAGTTTGGAGCATCGGCGTAAATTCGCTTGTCTCTCGGTATTTTGCAAAGTGTATTATGGAGAGTGTGCCCAAGAACTACATGGCCTCATCCCACTCTCCACTTTCTCACATCGGTCTTCTAGACGCCGGGAGGGCTTCCATCCACATGTAGTAGAATACCCAATGGTTTGCACGCAGTGGTTTGCTGCTTCGTTTCTTATTCGCACTGCTAGGGAGTGGAACGCTCTCCCTGCGTCTGTATTCCCGGAATCATATAACCTGGTGTTTTCAAGGCAAGAGTGAATAGGCATTTTCTGGGTAAGCCTGTACCACCTTCGACCTCGTCGTCACTTAACAGGTCAAACGCAAACACAATATGGAATTTAAAAAAAGTAAAATTATAACTTTATTGTATTTAAACTTTAACTATAATTTGACCTAATAATGCCTGCGTTGGAAATCCTTATTCTAGTATTGCATTTCTGAACTGCATCAAAATTCGATCATAAATATACCTAGTTCTTATTTCTTACCTGATAAGTTACGTGCACTATATTACTTATAGTAAGTAGGGAACAATAGTGTTGTTAGAGTCCATTAGGGAATAATTGATCCCATTGTTAACATTACCAAAATCGATCGCTAAGTGACGTATTTACACGTATAATTAATCTCAAATTGTTTACGTGGCAACCAATTATCAAGTAAGTTCCATACGATATGACTGCTTTTGAATTTCATTCGTGTAACAGAACCGAAAATTTGTGCATTTATTTCATAACATAAATTATTAACGATTACAAATAATGTATGCTCCTGAAACTACTAATAATACAAGTTTTATTTGATTTTACTTTGCTATTATTTACTGTACCTATCTATGTCTATTTAAGTACTACTCTTATCAAAACTGTGTGATCGTTGGCGCTTGATTGAAGCATTACCTATATGTAGGTATACATATCGTGTAGGTATAGATATACGCCAGATAGGCCTAAACCAATTTTAATATAACGAGTTTACTATCATTTTAGCAGTCAGCAGCATTTGTGGCAGCCAAGCAGCGAATTAGTCTAAAAACTGACCATTAAATTGACTGCCAATCAGGTGAACTATGCTCGCTGAAGTCTGTTCTTGTTAATAGGTCCGAGATCGTGGCGGCTCTACGCAAAGGCACTTCTGAGTGGTACGAGGCGCTGTGCGCCCAGGACACGGAGTCGGAGCGCGGGGAGGACCTGGTCAACCTCATCACCCTCGTGCAAATCGACTTGCAGCAGGGACTTACGTACTACCATCCAGTGTTTGAGACGTGAGTGAAACAACGCGATACCACTCCCATTTTAACCCGATTTCCCAAAGAGTATGTATGGATGGCCCGATTTTGACAAACAAGGGGTCGTGATCGTCTTACCGTCGCGAGATTCACTGGCTACATTAAATTTAAAAAAATGACGTAATTGCGGGTTTAAAAGTGTGTAACATGGGCAATAACATGTATGGAAAATATCATAACTAATACAATCGGATATTAAAAGCTTGCTATGAATTTTATTGCTGTCTGGTAAACAGGCTTATAATGGAAACTTGTACTTCAATTAACGTTAATTAGCTATTCGTTAATGGTTAGCGACAGTCGGCTGCTAATAGAGTTTTAATAGTTTTCCCTCGGTGTTTTCCGCGCGGAGAGAATATTTTTAAAATTGAATTATGCTAAAAGCTTTTTTATTCACTTAATCATCACAAGGATGTTCTCAGTAAAAACTTTAAGTGTAAAAATGTAACTAGACAAGTAAAATAAAATAACTTTTTCTCTAGGATACTTTGTTTTTTTTTGCAGCACCAACAACGTTCCCTACTTCAACGTAGTTTTCTCACAGATCGACAAAATGGTAAGTGTTTACGTTGACACAACCGCTTAAAACACGTACCTGCGCCGACGCGCTGCCACCACTCACGTACTTGACCCATTTAATGTTAAACGTCGGTTTGTATTCGATATAGTACATGTTATACTTAGTCCTTCGTACATTATTATAATGGATGCCCCCAAAGGAATGCACTAAGGTCATTTCACATAAAGCATGTGTAAGCATTGTGGATAGTGTAATAACTACGCTTGTTGCATTAACTAATATGTTATTTACTATTGTGGTACAAAAATATAAATCGCTAAGTATTCAAGAAAAACCTATGATGTACCGTCTCTATCAAATATGCTTTTCTCAAACATGCTCGGAAAGAACTCTGTTCCGATTGAAACACAAGGACGGAAAGTACCATTATACCATACCATTTTACTCCTAGGAGTAAAAAAACCATATGAAAACACTTCGAAAGGACCATTAAAAAAAGACGTGTGGCACTCGGGGACTGCCGCGGTAAAGCTATTGCATGTCGTACAAACGCACACAACGCCGTGTCGAAGACTGCCGAACTGAAACGACGTTAGACGATGCACGGCCTTCAAGCCACACCTCCTTGCCCGTCGGAGTGATGAGCGTGAGGTTTTTTCGTTACGAAATTTCTGGATTCGGTCCCCGCGCTCAAGGCCCGCGATAGAAGCTATGCAATAGCTTAAAAAATCCCGTATACCCAACTTGTGGGCTGGCGGCGGCTCGTCGTGCGTGGAGCTATCTTAACTAATAATCGTATTTTTAAAACAAACTTTCTCTCCGCATTTGTTAAAGGTATTTAAAAATACTAATAATCATGTATTTGTATCATTTCCTCGCATTGTTTGAGAAAAGCATTATACCCATATGCCTCAGCGGCAACGAGGATTTCCTGACTCGTATTTTAACCACTAACTAACCTAACCTAACCTAACCTAACCTAACCTAACCATCTCGTGAGGAAATCCCTCACTTTCCGCGCCTAGGTAATAATGTACTATAAAAGTATCTGAACATGCCTTCAAAAATATATTCAAATTCCGATATTTTTAAACACCTTGTCTTCTCCAATAGGTAAATATTTGATAGCGACTTACTGAGTTACTGTTTGCAGTACAAATAAGCCGGATTGACCAGGATTACCTTTTCACAGTACTTTAGTCCAAAGTAGTAAATTCCCCGTTTGACTTTAAAAAAGAAATTTCGTGGTCCCTTTTTACCGCTCGCTTTCTATTTTGACTAAACTCGTACTCAGACTTTGCTATACTAATTATTTAGATTTGTAAGTGCTCGTAAACACATGATTGATATCCGTCACGACCCGCTGTCCATTTGGCCCGACTCCTACAAAATAAAGATTTTAACAAAACCTTTGCTACGTCGAAATAGTGCGAGATAATTCTCACTTCCCCTGTTTCAATAAACTCCACGCGCGTTTTTTTAGAAAATGATTGACGGTCCCTTATGGCAATGTCAATCAGCCGATTACATACTTGTTCGCTTGAGGAAAACAAAGGAAAATACTTCCGAGATTTCCTTCAGGAAAAAATAGAAACACGAGATACTTTAATAGTCTGTTAGGTACGTGATTATTTTTAGTAAGTGTGCTGATCCGCTAATTGTCTAACCTATTAAAGTATCTGTATTTTGTTTCTTAGTTGTCTGAAGATGTCAGGCTGTGCGTGGAGCATTGGGTAAACGAGGGCTGGTGTGGCGTGGCCGAGGAAGATGTGTTCGATGAGCAAGGAAACGGAAGTAAGCCGCAAACTTCTCACAACAATTAGCTGACGCATTACAAGGAAACTTTTTTCCAACTCACAGTTTTCTTTTGTTTTGTTTGCGGAGTATAAATAATTACTCTTATGTATTTAGTGGTCAGTGTTTTATATACCATAAAATATGACTTAGTTCTTTTCCTCTTTATTTATCCATAATACTTATAAGTTATATTAGAAAAATACTGTTCGAGAAAGCTTAACGTAAGCAGAATTAGATTATCCTGAAGAGTACTTGTCTGTTTTAAAAGACTGCCCAGTCAGCGATTGTCTTCTCTTTTACCTGATGATAAGTGTTGATGATGTTTATAGTAGAGCTTCCTGGTTTAGTTAGCAGCCTACACTCCTATTTTGGAACTCCCTCATATCTAGCGTTTTTTGAACATCTGCGTCTAATTAACGCCCGTGCAGCGTCGACGCGACCTTCGCGCTGAACGTGGCGTTCGATGCTGCGCGGGCGTTAATGAGACGCTGACGTTAGAAAAACGCTAGATATGCCAACCAGCACCCGTTTCGGCATTCGAAATCATCTAAGCACTACAAAGTTTTTATTCGTACAGTCGTGTTCATAAATAGGTATGTATACACTTAAGTACCTTGTCACTTTAATCGCTGTGACAATTCATATAATTTATATATATTTATGAACTCGACTCAACTTGTATATACTACACGTATTCATTGTATAACTGTGTCGCTAATGCCTAACGCACTCGCAATCGCAATCGGCTTGAAAGTGACACAATTGTTTTCATTTTGTACGCAGGCAAGCCTTCGATTTTCAAAATGAAAACGATCGCGATTACGAGTGCGTTAGGCAATAGCCCCTGTGGTTCTATATTTGCTTAAGGAAAAACGCGTGTTTCAAATAAATCACGCACTAACACCCACGTCTCGTTAATATTTGGAACCGGCGAGGCATTTTATTATGTCTATAAGTGGCAGTTTCTTAGGAATATCTACCTCACGTCACGAAAGTAGAGCTCTTGGTCTTGCATGTCTCTCGATTGTATAGTATTCGCATTAAGTTTTCTTTTATTTATTAAGAAGTATTTGTATATACATATATAAATACTTTAGTATAGTATTTTTTAAAGGTGGAGGGATGAAATACCACATGAAGGGAAGCTATATAACTTAGAGCGGTTCACATTAAGCGGTTTAGTCGCACCGGAGCCGGACTACTTCGACGCGCGTCAATAGACCACACAAACATAAGCTGCGCGGTCGGCGCGCAGGTGTCGCGCTACAGTCGAAGTAATAATTCAAATAAGCAGTGATGTAAATGATGTCAGTTGCTGCTGCCGCGCGACTATACCACTCAAATAACGCTTAATGTAAAAGCGCTCTTAGATATTCAGTATAGCAAATCGTTGCTACTGTAATGATTTTTTGCTTTAAGTGTAAAGATTTCGACTAGACCGCAGTGACAACACACTCCTATACCTCGTGTATAACACGTAATTACAGACCCTTGTACATACCTACATAAGAAACATAAGTTGGGTTTTTCTTATTATAATTGACCTATACATATGGCTATATTCCCAAAATCGTAGTTCAAAACTATACAAGCTCCGTTTCCTACTCTTAATCGCATCATAACTATGGGAGAATGCTTTCGAAGTGGCGTATGTCGCATCGCGCGATAATTAAGTCTTATATTAGATGTTTGTTCACGTTTAATCCGTATACAGCATGCGTGGTGTCAGCCAAAACGTTGCCGTTCGAGGTGCTGGCAGCAGTGCGCGAGCTGTCCGCGGCGGCCGCGCCCGCGCCGCTCGCGCACCCCGCGCACCCCGCGCACCCCCACGACACTTCCACGCAGCTTCTGGACGCATACCTGTAAGTACTAACATTTAATCTTAGTTTACCTTATTCAGCCTCAAGACTTATTGCTGTTTTCTCACGGAAGGCAGAACAGTGGAAAGCAGATTACTGTACTTCGTGAACGCACAAAACAGTACTGGGGGTTATTATGACATTGTTATGCACTTCAGTTTACTCTGAGCTGAAAAGGACAGAGCTATATAACTGATATAGCTCTGTCTCTTTCTCTAAATCTGAACGGACCTGCTGAAGTGTGTCAAGGTAACCCTCTTATGTCGCTATTGCCTAACGCACTCACAATCGCAATCGGCTTCAAAGCGGAACAATTGTTTTCATCTTGTATGCAGACAAGCCTTCGATTTTCAAAATGAAAACGATTGCGATTGCGAGTGCGTCAGGCAATAGCCCCTCGGGTCTTAATTCACGTCAGAAATGACGGTTTACCAAGATTTGTCGTTTACATTGTGTGCATCAAGACGGGAATCGCATATGTGATTGTCAATGTTAAAAAAAAAAGATCAATTGTGTTAACTTAAACCAAATGACTGAATAAAACCTAGAATTCAAAAAAGAAAAAAAGGGTTAACAAATGTAATTCAATGGTCGGTTGAAAAGACGACTTCGCCCACTTAATTTCCATCATTTCTACCTGTAAGCCACACAGATTGTACTGAAAACCTCTTTGTTAGAGATAGGAATTGATCCAATTAAAAGGATTTTCAACGACCCGTGGCGGCGAGAAGGATAAGATATATTTACCTGTCGGCTGCGAGAGCTCAAACAACGATTTTAGGTTTAAGCCAAGTATTTTATTTTTATATCATTACAACACAGTTCTAAACTAAAAGTATGAAAAATAATAATTGAAAATGAAAATGAAATAAAAAAATAAAAATAAAAAATAGTTTATTCAGTTACTTAAGTTAGGTTACATTATCTGTGCTGGTGCCTCTTTTTAAGTATACTGGATACTTGTGCTAAGAGAACACCGCTCTTCCACATGTTGTGACTTACAATTTAGCTTAGGTGCTAGTATAACTTAAATATAAATTTAAAAGTAAAAGTAAAGTGGCAGGTGTGTGTGTGTGTGTGTGTGTGTGTGTGTGTGTGTGTGTGTGTGTGTGTGTGTGTGTGTGTGTGTGTGTGTGTGTGTGTGTGTGTGTGTGTGTGTGTGTGTGTGTGTGTGTGTGTGTGTGTGTGTGTGTGTGTGTGTGTGTGTGTGTGTGCGCGTACATGTGTGCGTGCGTGTGTGTGTATCTCATTCAACATACAGATTTCTGGAGTAAATTTTCAATATCAAAATAGCTTTTGGTTTTTAACCATTTTGTTAAGTTAGTTTTACACTCGTATGTAGTACAGGAATAAATATCTATGTGCTTATTTATAAGATTATACAGTTTGCCAGATTGTGCTGCTTGTTGTCGCCTTGCAAATGCAGATTTCACTGTCGGAGTGTGGATTATTTTAGTCCTTTTCCTACGTGTTAATGTGGTTTCCGGTGTGTATGTTGTTGCTTTGTGTGTTTTCAAGATTAGGTTTAATATATACAATTTCCTTACAGATAACAAGTCGGAGAGTATATAAAGTTCGTGTGTGGGAAATCTGTACGGTTTTAGATACATAACTTTTAGAAGTGCCCTTTGAGCTCTCTCAAGCTCAATAAACTTGGTCTTTGTTGAACCACCCCATATAGGGATACAATATGTGAGGACTGACTGGGCTAGCGATACGTAAATTTTATTTAACATGGTCTTCGTAACCACGTGCCTAAGATTTTTAAAAATATATATTAGTTTGCGGATTCTATTCATAATACTCTCAGTGTGCAAGTGCCAGGTAAGACGCTGGTCAACCATAACCCCCAGGTATCTAGTAGATTTTACCTTATCGATGGCTGGGCAGGAACAGGTTTGCATGTTGTGGCAAGTATGGATTCTGATCGAGAAGTCAGTATCAGGCTGCGTACGATTGTAGTTGGTGAAGCAAACGTAGTTAGTCTTGGCTGTGTTAAGGGTAAGTAGATGTCTTTGCAGCCATCCTGCAATTTTGGCAAGGCCGAGTTCCGCAGATGAGCGCACTTCTTCCCATGTGTCCCCTGAGAATACCACAGCGGTGTCATCAGCATATGTGAAGACTGTTCCCGCCTCAATATGCATATTACATAACTGATTTATGTAAATCAGGAAGAGTGTGGGGCCTAGAACACTACCTTGTTGTACTCCGTAAGAAATAGCGCGGTCATCACTGACGTGAATTCCCAATTTGACCTTTTGTGTCCTGTTTTGAAGATAGCTATTAAAAAGACTCAGAGAAGCACCTCTTATACCAATCTTCTCTAAGGTCTGGACAAGGATGGGAACAGAGACGGTATCGAACGCCTTTCTGAGGTCTAGAAATACTGTCAAGCACTTTTTATTACTATCTACTTTACTAATTATAAGTGAGGTAAGAGCAGTAACAGCATCTTCTGTCGAGATACCCCTTCTGAATCCATATTGTGCCTTTGATAGGAGATTAAATTTATTTAAGTAATTGATCAGCCTAATGTTTATCAGTTTCTCCAGAATTTTAGAAACAGAGGGTAACACCGATATAGGCCTATAATTAGAGATGTCATCTTTGCTCCCACCCTTGTACACGGGAGTAATAACGGCTTGTTTTAAGACGTCAGGAAAGACCCCTTGGTCAAAGCACAGATTTGCTAAGTGCGATATAATTGGGACTACAATACTGCTGGCCACTTTTAAGAATTGAGTTGGGATATTGTCCCAGCCAGGAGCACTACTCGATTTTAGGTTTGATAAGACCGAAATTACCTCCTTCGGATCTGTCTCAAAAAGAAAAATTGAGTTCATAACAGGGCCATCCGAGGACCATGTATCACGTGCAGTAGTAGTTGTAGGGTTACTAGTTACGGGAATAACTTCAGCGAGAGATTTGCCAATGTCAGAGAAGTACTGGTTTACAGCGTTCACTGAATCCTTAGGTGAGCTTCTGATGTCTAATAATTCAGTACTTTCGGTCTTATCCAGCCTCCGATTAGTTATCTTATTTATTGCTTTCCAAAGTGTTTTAGGATTTTTACTGCCTTTGAATAATTGTTCCCTATCATATTTCCTTTTTAGTTTTTTGATTAAACCATTACAGTAATTGCGATATCTTTTATAAGTAATTTTTAAAACTATATTATCTGGATTAGTCCTAACGCTTTTCTGCATGTAATTTCTGTTTTTAATGCATCGCAAAACTCCTGGTGTAAAATAGTGTGTAAAGGGTTTGAGGATACGGTTACACCTGGGGACCAAGGTGACAATAGTACTTTCTGTGAGACATCTTCTAATGTTATCAATAAACATTTCAGTTAGTTTATTAGGATCATTCAAGCCAATTAATTCTGCTAGGTTTTCTTTTAAGAGAATAGTAAGAGCCTTTTCAAAATTTATATTAATTTTTGTTTTTTTACAGCGTTTTGGAATATGTGTTCTACCGATTTTGAGTAGTATCATTGCGTGGTCAGTAATCGTAGTATCTAAAACTAGAATTTTTGCGTTCGAGTCGTTCTTATTAAGTTTCAGCATAAAATGGTCAAGGCATGCCCCTTCCCTAGTCGGCAAAATGTGGCCAGGTAAAAATCCATGCGTTGCCATCATATTAAGATAATTTAATCTGTTCGCTTGTTCCAAAGATTGTTCATTGGTTTTACTTGCTATATTAATATTAATATCACCAGTGACGATGACATTTTTACATGATTTGATAGAATTTAAGTGTGAACTTAAGGAAGATGTGAAGCAATCTGCGCTTTTATTTGAAGGTGATCTGTATATACCTAGTATTATGCCGTCAGGAGTAGCTATTTCTAAGCATGATGCGTGTGTTAGTATAATTTCCCGAACCTTAACCTTGCAGGAAGCACTAACGTAGGCCACCACCCCATCACTACGGTTTAAGTGGTTAGTGGTCGAGAAGCTTGTGTAATTATCTATTTCTGGAACCGGTTTGTCGGAGTGCAATCGACATTCAGTTAAGATAATAATATCAACATGAAATTCAAACAATTTTAAAACTACTGAAAGATTATCCATGTTGCTATAAACACTTCTTATATTCTGAGAAATTATAGTAAAATCCGATTCATTGAAGTGTACATGTTGTGTTATGTTTTCAGTATTACACTCCATTGAATGCGCAATTTTTAAGTCATCTATTAGATTTATCGTCGAGAGAGTGTCATCCATAGTAAAAACCCAACGACAAGTCTGATTGTGTAGCTTTCGAAGTTATGTTTTTATAAAAACGTGTATAACAATAATTTTGTATGATAAACATGTGATGAACCAGGAAACCGTACAGATTGGTGGATATGTTATATGAGTTTAGTGTATATTTGTAGCAATGTAAGTAAGGTTTATGTGTTATATGTAATGAGTATATATTAAGTATGATTTGAGTTAGATTGTGCGTGCAAGTTGTAGGATAATTTATGTTTTTTATCATATTTGTGTATAATGAGTGTATAATAGTGTAAGTTGTGAATATATGTACCAATAAAAAGTGTAAATAGGCGATATTTGTTGTTTTTACATGAGCAAGGTCAAGCAAAAAGAAAAACTTAGTCCAGTGATACAAAGCCAAAAAGCGTGCAATAGGGATACAAAAACAATATTTAGATATACCTAGTCATGCCTCCTGAAATAGTCTCTGTATCTGCAACTCACTTGTGATGAGGATTATAGGTGAAGTCTTATTCTTCCGAACAAATACCTTGCCCAGAGCAGTCCAACAAAACTCGTAACCCTTTGAACGGGACAAGTCACGTGCCAAAAATCGTAGGCGGGCCGCTTTAGCGGTTAAGTGCTCAGTGACGTAAATCGGGGTTTCAAGTGTAGGGTGGCCAAGATGTTTAGCACTTAGTTTGACAGCTGGGTTCGCTTGATTGTGTTCCTTGCATTTTAGCAAAATTTCACTCTTTTGAATTGCCGAGACCATTTCTACTATGATAGGCGTATTAGGTTTGTCATTTTGCCGGCCACGGACCCTAAATATGTCCGAAATGTCCGAGGATGCTATTTTATGCCCAATGGACTCAGACAATTTAACAACCATGTTTACCAGATCTCCTCGGGTCTCTTTCTCCTTCTTGGGGGCATTTTTAATTTCGATGTTTTTCTTACGGCCGTCACGTGACATGTCCTCAATTTTTCCTTCTAGAAGATTTATATAATCTCTGTCCATTCGTCGGTCGCTCTCTAGCTTTTCCACTTTCTTCTTCAGCTCTTCGTTCTGTGCTGACAGGAACATTATAGAGTTTTCTATATTGGAGTTGGATTCTTTTATTTGTAACAGGGTCGGAGTGATGATTTTTAATTCATTTTCTTGTGATAACATAAGGTTGCGAATCATTTGTTTCATTTCCTCCTTGAAGTTCTCAAGGTCAGTCCCTGGGCTATCTCTTAACCTTTTGTTACCACGCTGTGTGGGGAAATTAGGCGGAGTCTGTTCTGGATCATCCATATCCCTGTCCGAGGTGGAGGAGTCGATATTTTTCGACATATTTCGTGTACACGTACTAGGAGAGTATAAAAATATAGGAAGCTGAGCCTGCG
Source organism: Acleris emargana (assembly GCA_927399475.2). Taxonomy (NCBI): domain Eukaryota; kingdom Metazoa; phylum Arthropoda; class Insecta; order Lepidoptera; family Tortricidae; genus Acleris; species Acleris emargana. The sequence continues at coordinate 11,557,761 of OV656846.1, forward strand.
CACGAGCACAACGCTAATCAATTTGTAGCCTTGGTTGCACCGGCAGTCTGTTTGATGTGTGCGTGACGCGTACAACCAGTAGCGGGCGGGGGCGCGGCCTGTTGCATATGTGTGCTGCTTGCGCACGCGCTGCGTAATACCTTATCGATGTGTGAGTGTACCAGGGCAGCAGCCAGCGGCTATCGCGCGCGAGCACTTCGTGTCTATCAGTAGCACTTACTGCTATTTCTGCTCCCCTAATTTTTCGACTGGATTAATTTGAACTAAATTTATTTTATTTACATTTAAATAAAAGTAGTACGGGCAATTAACACGTTTACACCTAGTGGCGGTCCGGGGGGAAGAGGAAATGAAAATGAAAATGAAAATGAAAATATTTATTCAGTAAATTGGCCACATGAGGGCTCTTTTACACGTCGGTAACATGGAGTGAATCTACTAGCGCTTCGGACAAGACCATCATTGCGGAGAAGAAGCGCCGCAAGAAACTTCAGCAGAAGGTCATTTTTTCAATTATTAATTAGGTACAATAATACTTAAAAGTAAGTTACATTACAAGGTAATAAAGTAATAAATAATTATTTAAAAAAAAAGCAACACAAACAAAATCCTTACAAATGTAAAGTCAATAAAATAAAGTTAAAAATCATGATTAGGAGAACAACATGACGAGGTCTCTACGTCAGGAACGATAATTAAAATAACTAAATTGGAAAAACAGGTCCTTGCAAGCGTGAACAGACCGGACCCCACAGACAGCACCCGTTCACGAGTATGACGCGTATCTCAGCCATCGCCTCCCTCAACCATGTGTTCGGGAAGGTGGCGACCCGATCAACGACGCCGCCGTAAGCAAAGACCTTTAAGTGAGCATGACATGCTCATGCTGCCGGACAAAGATAACAATAAAAAAGTATCTGTCCGGCGAGAAACGTCATAATGTGTTCTCAATTCTAAAATGTCTTGTGCACACAAGAATTAATATATATATTTTTTTTTCAAAAAAAACAATAGGTAAATTGGGTAAATTGGGTACAAACTACAAAGGTTACGCAAAGGTATTGCATTTACATTATTATATCGAGTCATTTATCATTGAATACACGTACCCATACTTGTTATAATATTAATATTATATTATATTAATATTATATTATATTATATTAATAATATTTTTTTTGATTTGGGGAGCCGTTTAGGCAATTTTGAACTCGAAATACATGTCATTTACACTAGTAACGAGGGTAAGATTTTATTTTATAACTCAAGGTTTATGGTAACGACTTCGGAACCCTACACTAGAATGGTCCGACACGCTCTCGTCCGGATTTAAGATGAATTCAAATTATTTTTAATAGGTTTGAACAGATGTCTGTTTGAATTTGTTTTTTGTCTCGCAGAGAAAGTTCGTTGGTGAAGAATGATATTGGCTACTTTCCATGCCGTAAATTGAGCATTCTCGTGGGAACTAACCGTAATATTCTACGAAGGAAACACAAACAAACTGCATGACAAAAATCATGAACTAGTTAGGTGATATTGTATAAAACATTCAGTGTAGGTAGGTAACTACATACTGTTTTGCTAACGCAGACGGCAGTTGATAAAGATAAAGATAAGATAAAGACATTTATTCAGTAAGTAGGCCGCACGGGCACTTTTACACGTCAAGAATCTACCAGCGCTTCACAAGAGGAAACCACTGCTGAGAAGAAACGCCGCAAGAAACTCAGCCGTCAGTCATTTTTAAATATATTTAATATTACAATGGTACTACTTAATCTAGCATTATATGAATCTATTAATAGCATATTAAAAAATATTTCAAATATCCTGCGTAGTTTCCGCAGGAAAACACACCAAAATCTTAAGAGAGAAAGAGAGAAAAGGAAAAAGAACACCTACTTATGTGTATATAAGACGGTGCAAGATGACCACATACTTGTAAGATTGATATGTTTTCCTACATCAACGGTGTCCCCCAGACAAGATAAAGCTTTTGAATTTGAAAAAAAAAATATATTATTGACTAAGTTTCTGGTTTAGGCCAAGCATTTTTGTCTATTATATAGTCCTCGATCCTATAATACGCTATAGACATTAACAACTTTTTCAAGTAATTTTTGAGTGCTGGAAAGGGTAACTTTAAAACTACCTCAGGTGATTTATTACAGAAATGAATGCATTGACCAACAAATGATTATGTACTTTATGGACGCCGAATTTTCGAATAGCTATTTTATTTTTATTTCTAGTATTTAAATTATGTAAGGTGGAGTCTTGTAATTGCAACTGTCTGGTTATTGCAACTAATTTGAATAACTTCCTCTATGATCACTGTTTTTAACAAAGACAGGCGTGACATTGTTCTTCTATACTAAGAAATGAAATATCAAGTTTGTTGTTGTTCAAAACAGTGATGCTACAGGGAGTTATTTAAGCCAGTTGCAATTACCAGATAGTTGCAATTACAAGACTCTACGTTATATCAGATTTTTTTGTGAAAGAATCCAATTTTTTTATAACGTAAATAATATTCTCATAAATAAATTGAGACGCTACTGTTAAGATATTAATTTCCTTAAAAAGATCTCTTAAGGAGTCACGGGAATTTAATGGTTTAATTTAATTTAATGGCCCTTTTTTGTAACACAAATATAGTTTGTATGTCAGCTGCCTTACCCCAAACCAGAATACCGTACGACATAACACTATGGAAATAACTAATATAATAAACTAAGCGAGCTGTCTCAACCTCAACATTGGTTAGTTGTCTAATTTTCCTAACGCCGTAAGCTGCCGAACTTAGTTTACCTGCCAGTACAGCTATATGGGGACTCCATTGCAAATTTTTATCTATTGTTATGCCTAGGAAAACTGCCTTATCTACGATTTGCAAACACTCGTCATTTAGAAAAATACTAGAATCTAACGGTTTAACATTAGGCAAAGCAAACCTAACACATTTAGTTTTCTAAGCATTTAGTAGCAAATTGTTGCTAGTAAACCAATTAAGTACTTTAACTAGTGTGGTGTTTATGCTACTGTAGTCTATGGATTTTCTGTCTACCTTGAAAATTAGTGAAGTATCATCAGGAAAAAGTACAATATCACAAAGTTTATCTACTGATAAACCAAAAATAGAAAAGGACCTAAAATAGAGCCTTGAGGCACACCTATTTTTACTGTAGCTCCATCAGATTGTGTTTTGTTTACAACGACTGTTTGAGTTCTATCACTGAGATAAGAAGACATAAGACTTATAGCTTTATTAGACAATCCATAATGTTCTAATTTTAAAATAAGGGTCGTATGAACCACAAAATCAAAAGCTTTAGAAAGGTCACAAAATATTCCTACTGCATCGCAAGATTGCTCCCAACTGTTAAGTATATATATATATTTAATGAGAACAGATGCCGCGTCAATTGTTGATCGACCTCTGGTAAAGCCAAACTGGTTATTGTTAAGTAGTTTATTTCTATTAAAGTGTCCTAACATATCATTCAGAATTAGTTTCTCAAAGACTTTACTTAAAACTGGTAGTATGGAAATGGGACGGAAGTTCGTTATATTACTCATCTCACCCGATTTAAAAAGAGGAATGACTTTACTATATTTCATTAGATCTGGAAAGATCCCCTCTGATATGCAATTATTGTATATTAATGCTAGATGGGGTGCAATTAGTGCAATTACATCTATTATATGAAAAAGTACACTAACTGATGTGCCCCACAAAAAATCCTCAGTCTTTTACAAACTAAGCATTTTAAATACTTTGACTATTGAACCTGAATTTACAGGGCTGAATTTAAAGTTTATATTACATTTACTTACATTAGTGCAAAGTAATGATTGAGCTTGAACCTCGGATGATTTAAGACATTTCGTAGTATTAATGGCTATGTTGGAAAAATTATCTTCGAATGCTAAGGCAACGTCTTTATTTGACGTGATTTGTTTGTCACCTATGTTTAGTGTGATTTGATTATCTCTATTTATAATAGTCCATACAGTTTTAACCTTATTGTCAGATGATTTTAGTTTAACACTAAGAAAATTTGCCTTTGCAGTTAAACAAACTTGCTTAAAGGTCCTTGAATAACTCTTAACATAATTTAGGAAGTCAGCGTTCTTATTGTCCTCCCTCTCTCTATATACTTTTATGAATACCTGCAGAGTTGCCCATTCGCTAAATTTGGTTCTCGACCTAGTTAAAGTTTTCATTTTACAATTGTTATTAAATTGATGCAGAATTACACCAAACAAGTCATTATAAATACTATTACACTCATTACGTATGATAGGTAACACTGAAAGATTACTCTGAACTTTATTTTTGAATTATTCCAAACGATTATTAGTTATAGGTCGATATGTTATTGTCTGAGGTTTTTGATAAAAATCATTGACGAAAGATGCCTTCTGACCACTATGGTCAGAATTAAAACAATTAAATATTTCTTTATCCAAACATTCGCAATTACAAAAAATATTATCTAAGCAGGTGGCACTACTAACACCTATCCGAGTGGGTTCAAAGAACAGATTACCTAAATTAAAAGATGTAAATAAACTTAGTAACGAGTTTCGAGTAAGTTTATATTAAAATCTCCACAAACTATAATATGCTTCTTGCTATTACAAGCTAATTTTAACACATGTTCCATAGTTGATTCAAATGTGAGAAAAACATAAGCTGTTTGTGCTCGTGTAAGCTGCGCATTAGCCCTGCCTGCGGTACGTACCTACTTACGAACAACTGGTCCTTGTCAGCTACCGCATTGTTTACTCAACAATTTTACTGTTATTAGCTAACATGGTGTAGTAAAAATTACCCTTGCGGTAAAGGGCAGGATCAGGATTTTCGATACATGGAGTATATGGCCGGTAGCCCATACAAAAAATCGGCCCTAATGCACCACAATACTCATTTTTTTGGAATAATATCAAAATGTATCTACAGAGATGGAAGTACGGTTCCGAACGTTAATTTGTGACCCATTACAAAAAAATAGGCTTCAAGTCGTCAATGTTATTAGAGATGCTAAATCATTTGTAACTTATAGGACACTCAACCTTATTGTTGTAGAATGTCAGATTGACTTTGACTTTGGACTTAAGATGGGTGCCAAATTTAAGTTTTTGACTGTATGTATGTAGGTTTCTAAATGTTTCATTATGAACACCGTTGGGATCAGCAAAAGTTAGGTTAGGATGTCTCTAGAGATCGATAGAGACATCCTTTTAATAAAATGAAATAGACTTCATTAGTTTGTAGTATTTATTGTTTGTGTTTTTTAATTTGCATTAGGTACTATATTTGTCGTCTAAGTATTAATTTATTGTGTAATTACCTTTGGTTATTAGTAACTGTTTGAGTTTATTTATTTATTTGCGTTCATTTGTTTGTGGTCTTAATATTTCAGGTAGATTGTTGTACGTTGTATATCTCTACATCATTTATTATTTTTGTGTGTTTAATTTTTAATTACGATTTTTAACAGGCAGCAACAACGCTTATAAAACATCCTTCAGCTTCAAAACGTTGACACATATCAATAAGAAAATCAAAAACTAGTATAGGTTAAAAATCTCCAAAAACTAACTAACTAATCTCCAAAATTTAGTCAAACTTGATTAAGGAACCCTAAAAAGGGCTTCTGGCGCATGGCCACTCTGTTGACAGTTAAATAAACTGAATAAAATACCATTTCGCATTCTGCATAAACTACACAGGATCGCTAAGGATCACATTCCATTCGATGTTTTTGTATAGTTCATTTGTACATTAAAATTTGCATCGACAAGTTCCATTAACTTCATCAAGTTGTTCAAGCCCCTATGGGAGGTAACTGGAGACAGGTCAGGCGAGTTAGAAGCCAGTTAGTTTTGTTTAATTAGGCAAGTCGTGGTCGTGCAAGCCAGTTAGTTGCATGTGGCGCTGTGGGTGGGAATCATTGTTTAAAAGTAGCAATAATGCCAACTTTAATTAGAACTCAACTGCGAAGCACTAATTTGAGTTTTGAAACAAGTACATTGATGTATCACCGTACTTAGAGACATTTCAGACACAATTAACAAACTTGCGTAAGTAAAATCGTCAGTAAGGAACGACTTATGTAATCATCATTTTACTGGATTGTTCGTCACTGAAATAAAAATAATAGGTATTATAGAATGTAAAGCTTGACAGAGTCAAAAAATTACTTTTAACTAAATACAGAAGGCTAAGCTGTGATTTTAGCTGGAAAATGTCATCTGTACGTAAGTTGTTTGTATATTTTGTCTTAACTTCGAAATAAGGAGCCATCGCTTCAGACGTATACAGGTATTTCTATAAATTATTGAATCATCATCATCATCTCGAGCATATGCCTCCCCAAATTTCCTCCATTTAATTTTTCGTAATTCAGAGGTTCAACATCATCATCATGTCAGCCGAAAGACGTCCACTGCTGGACATAGGCCTCCCCCAAGGCTCTCCACTCAGACCGGTCTTGTGCTTTTCGCATCCACCGCGTTCCCGCGATCCTTACAAGGTCGTCACTCCGTTTCTGGTAGCCGGGTCTCTGCCGGAGATTACCTAAAGCACCCCCTGCCCCGCCGTTACCATGGCCGCTACCGGAGCCAGGAATAGCGGGGCCGCCGGGGATTAGGGGTCTGCGCTGTTGTTGTACATTCATGTTGGTTTGATCTAGAACCGTTGGGGGGAAAAATGCCGTAGTCGCCACGCTTGGCAGGCGGGTTGGCAACAGCAGTTATACCATGTAGTCCGCGGAGGACGCTGCTGCCCATCCTCCGGTTTATCCCTTAGTCGCCTCTTACGACACCCACGGGAAGAGATGGGGTGGTGCTATTCTCGGCCGGCACCCACACGGCTTCACGGATTCAGAGGTTGCTCGGAAATAAATGAATAACCCTTTTTCCTTACAAATAGAATGAAGTGTTCAACATTGATTCTTATCCATTACTGGTTCCATTGCCGTTAATCTTCTAAATCATAGTCATTAGACATTCTAACTCGCCCTGAGCATCAATCAGGACCAACTTTCCACTGGCATGATACGTTCATATTGTTCGTTAGATGGTTCGAGCCGCTGGTCGACCGCTGGCTGGCCGTGACCAAGACCATGGCGCTGCAGCGGGTACGCGTGGCCGTGGAGCTCGGTGAGTACCAACTACTCCATTATCATGACGCAAACGAAATACTACGGACTACTTAAAGAAACTAGTAGGTACACTTAGGCACAGGCCGGCATTTGGGAGTGCCAATTCTAATTGTATGATCAAATTTCAATTGGTCTGCAAGAAAGTTACGATAGACTTTGGTTGGTCTTTCACAATAAAGTCCTGTCTCGTGCTACTGTTTATAACTGGTTTAACTAATCCAAACGATTTCAGTGATGTGCGACTAATTATACACACTGACAAACGAGTTACCTATACGCCGATTCGAATACCCCTTGGCATCGATATGAGCCAAATGCAAAAAATCTTTCGTAATAACGCCATCCATCTTCGTGAGATAAAATCATATAAAGATTCGACGAAGGATACTCAATTGATTTATTGTATTTTATTATAATTGGTGATAAAAGTTGGCTTTACAGCTACGATCCCAAAACAAAGAAACAATTTACTCAGTAAGATAGGTAAAGGTAATACCTACCCATTGAATAGGTAAACTGTATGTCTTGGTTTCGGGATTGTACACACAACTTTTTTTTTTAACAAGAGTTCTATTAAATAAAACGGGTAAGTCAATCAAAACAGAAATCACCGAGTCAGAACAAAATATAAATAATTAGACGGGTCATGAGGTCATGACTCTTTATTACGAAGAGCTCCGTTTAACTTTGCGTATAAGACTTTATTTCTGTTTATATTATGGGTGTGGGTGGGAAACAGTAAACACGGCTATTGTCTATACGTAGGTACTTAAATTCACTCAGCCGTGCTTAATTAAGAGCCGAGTCAACGACCAATGTCCCAATTATGTCACTTAGCGGTCTGTAGTTGTCTCTTACACAAATATCTACAGCGTCGAGAACTCGGAACTACTCGGCCGTGATACCTAGAAGCCCCACCTACTGTCGAGCTCGGGAGTAAGTTTAACTTTACTAAAGTGATTAAATCTGCTTTAGGTATTTATTTTCATGTGTACCCATATTTATAATGAAGGTCTTTTATTTGGGAAGGAATTGAAAGGTATTTTATTATTAACATCAAGTTCTTGAAAAATTACTGAAAAACAGCTTAATACGAGTATATAACAAAAACGGGTAGGTATCATTTAAACTTTAATGAAGATGTAGAATACTTTGTTAATTCGGATTACCTACTGTCGCGCTTAGTTGAACTTGGTAAACATGGTGATCCTTCTACGGCTGAAACTTTGCCTGCTTGATACGTGATACGCCGTTCATTAGAAAATTAATTGTATGAGCAAATATTAAGTGAGTGTTTTAAGTGCATATCGGATGTCTAATTGCATTGACTCATTTCATTAGCCCGTATTTCATTGCGACAATACTGTATGAATATACACTAATCAAACCAAAATAGGGGCCACGCTATATCCTACATACAAAATAACTGTTTTCGGAGAAAGATTATTATAATAAATCTTATCCTGTACGTTTTAAATTTAGCATTATTCAAAAGCTGCAATATTCAACTTACAAGCCGTTTTTACCGTGCGTTTCAAATTTTATACAAAATGAGGAAATAATGCCACTTTTTAAATAACCACATGCACGGTTAAACCAAAACAATTGATAAAAAAAACAGCTTGTAAGTTGAACATTGCAGCTTACATTTAAATTTAAAAATTACAGTTTAAGGTTTGTTACAATAATCCTTCCCCGAAAACAGTTATTTTGTAAGCAGAACATAGCGCGGCCACTATTTTGTTTTGATTAGTATAATGTACCTTAAAGGAAATCTGATTCCATTCTGAATTATGTCATAACTCATAGTGACATAGTCAATCAAAACGTACGAGACTTCTTATGATTTTATTTACCGTGTCACTTTGACATAGTCCAAAATGGTCTAGGAATCAATTTCCTTGACTGTGCATATAATAATTAATAATGCATTTTAAGTGAGTACAATGTTTAACAAGATACTAAAATAAGTAATTACAACACGTTTCATGTGTCTGACTATAGCTACATAAAGTTTGAGTATCTTTTCAGTCTTGGCTTTTCAGTCACATGTTAATAAACATTCACTGTTTACTTTCATCGCGAGGAAGATTTTTTTTAAGGTATCAGTATTTTTAAGTAGATATAAGCAAAACTGTGATTGTTTACAATAAGACACGCCGTATTAGCGCTGTCCGTTAATTAAATGTGAGTATGTTATCTTGCCCTAAAATATTTAATACGACTTTTAAAATATGCCAAAAATGCAGGTTGGTTGAACAATTGTTTCCATATTGCACTCTCAAGCTAAAATAACGACAGTCGACGCAAGCTTTAGGTCGTTCGTCGTAGCTTTAGGTTAGGTCGTGTGGCCGGGGGCTTTATTCTACTCGGTACAACCTAATTGCTTTTGACAAGTCATCGTATTGCCCGTAACTTGGCCGCCATTCTCGCCGACATTACTGTCAAGTAAATAAGAGCTATCATAACATTGACAGTACGATAACATTTCAAAAGTAATAATATACTCGACTGTGGTGAAGCCCAAAAGGAGGGTTATGTGTTTCACCTTGACCTGTATGTATGTTTGTATGTCCCCTCGTAACTACTCAACGGGTCAACCGATTTTAATAAATGATACGTTATTAGATTTGTCTTGATGGCGCAAATAACACTAGGTAGGCACATAAAATTCTTAAAAAAACATTTATTGGATCAGATTTTGTGTTTGTTTTTAACATGTATATCGACGGGTGTCCTGCCGTTTGACCAAAAGTCATTTGGAAAAATTACACTTGACAAACAACGTCTTGCAAAAAAATGTTAAGTCAATTGATCATTTTACTACTAGTCATTTTACAAATGACTTACTTTTCCAAATGATCAACAGTTAATTTTACATTTTACGAGTAAGACGAATCAGGTCATAACCGACTCGGATAGGTTAGGTTAGAAGGCAAAGGCGGGAGCTTGGCTCCCGCCTTGGCCTTCGAGGTTGTTTTTTTTTCTGCCCAGAAATAGGTAAACTAATTGCTAAATGATCAATTGCTAAGTGAGTTTTTGTAAGATGATACTTTTGTCAAATGTCTCGTTTGCCAAATGATCATTTGGTGAAACGTTGTTTGTCAAATGACCATTTGTCAATAATTTTTTGGTCAAACATTAGTGAACCATATCGACGACGACATCAAAAAAAGCAGTCGGGTTTTCTTAAGCTTCCATTTTCTACCTTGACATATGGCATTATGTTTGCACAATAAACACATTACAAACCATGGATCCATTTCCAGTATCGCGACTGTGTGCTAAGAGTAATAATTGAAAGTTAGTATATTAAAATATGTGATAAGATAAAGATAATACATGGATGTCTCTGACCTTTACTCTGTATTTATTTTGGTAAGTTTTCTAAAAATTAAACGTAGCTAGATCGATCTATAGCCCCTGAAACCCCCTGCATACAAAATTTCATGAGAATCGTTCCATTATTATTAGAATTGCTCGTTTAAAGGTATTTGGTATAAATAAGAAAAACTCCTTGCAAGGTTATTTTTTAATGATTCATTCAGCTTTCTATTGTATAAAGCTAAAAAAGTATAAATCTTGTGTCAAATAAACACGAGTTATGCGACTTTTTTAACGTTTGCTGCTACGCAAAACGTATTTTGGGTTAATAAGACTGGCAGGTTGTAAAAACTGAGGGGAAAATTATGACACCGAACAATGAACTTAATAAAAAGAAGTTTTTTTTGCGGGTGTCTTAACTAATGACCGTTAGTTGAGTAAAGTATTCAGTAAAACCAAACAAACCGTATAATTTATTTGGCGCGATAAAAATCTCTTACACTAACCATGAAACTGTCAGTTATCAAAACATTTCTGAAACAGAGACGGATACAATCGATCGCTATGCCGCCGTCCTAGTCACTCCATGGTCCGTTTTCAAGAAATTGAAACGTATTGCAGGGTTCAGAAGATTGGTATTAAAATCGAGTTGCGTCGAGGAAAAGGAGAAGGTTCACACCCGATGTTTGGGCCGGCGGCTAGATAGCATCGCGATCTAAACGGTGTTGCAACACGAAAGCTTTTACAACTGCCCGCGGTCAACATTCAATAAATTACCCCTGTGTGGAATCGAAATGTAATCGTACGCCGAAAAGTTAGTGTAAAATGATCACTTATTAATACCATAGCGATTTAATGTTACAATGCAAATGAATGTAAAGCTATCTGCTAAGCTCTATATTTTTTTAGGATTAAATGTATCCTAACCTACTCAGTTGCTACTGTTAAAATAAAAACATTTTCAGTTTAATGGGATATATAACATATTAACTTTATATGCCATTATTTTCAGTAAAATAACTAAAAAGTTGTTATTACCGACGCTCACGCAGCACACACCAGTATTACGGCGTTTTTATTGAAGGAAGTATACACGTCAACCCAAATTTAATGAATCGTGAAGGAAATATAATTTTCCATTTTCGTGTGGTAAGAGTATAATCACGAAATCAAATTTGCGATGTTGAGTAAGCACATAAGAGCTCAACTGCTATATTACTCGTACGTGAACATTTTATCGAAGTTTTAATGGGTTGATTTAACTGCTAACAAGAGCCCTCTTATTAAATTCGTGTATTATACAAGCCTGCACCGATGTTTCATGAAATAATTTAAGTTATTTTTGTATTTCAAATAATTTCTTATATTTTCCTTCTTTGTAAATAACTAAAAAAGCATATCGAATGTTTATTCACTACATCTGTAATAAGCTTGTTGTTTGTGAGCTAGTTACGAATATAGTATCTACAGTCACGGAAATTAAAGGTTCGTCACTGTTCATCCCTTTTTTAGGGTTCCATAGTCAAACCAGCCATGTCCGTCCGTCCGTCCGTCCTTCCGTCCGCAGCCTAGCTCAGAGACTCTTAGTACTAGAAAGCTGTAATTTGGCATAAACATACATATTATGATATTAGTCACGCCAAAAAATAGCAAAATGAAATCTTGAAGAAAAAATTGTTTCTCCCCTACCCGTAACGTGGAGATGTCTTTTATGAAGGTCCAAAAGTGACTAACCTTTTCAGTCCACATACTCGTAATTTTAATATTAATACAAATATTAGGAAATTTTACGAACCTCTGGTAAATTTTTTAGCCCGAGTCAGCACCAACAGACAAAGGGCGTTTTTTCTTAAACTTAGCACAAAACTTTCCCTTGTTTCTCAAGATATCTTAAAAATACAATTCCGAAAAGAAAAGACTTCTCGATTAACAACATAAAGGGAATGCCACACAATAAAACCGTGTTATAAGCATTTGTGCATGACGGTAGTTAAGTTTATTTCATATTTGAAACCATTCAAGAAGACGGAATTCAGTCTCGACAATGCTAACAATTTCGTTATTACATGAGAAGCTAGCATTTCCTGCATATTTATTTTAAATTTGATTCGGGACCCTCCGCATCTTATTCTTTTCTCTTGTAAGGAAGTTTCAAATAACTCTGACAGTGTTTTTTCTCATGTCTTGGGCATTGCTGTCAAACGACAGACTCAATGCACTGTACACACTCACCACAAAAATATTGTAATTGACAAATGATACGAGTATCTTAGTTTTTAGTACGTACGTACGTATGTACATAAGATAAATTTAACTTTTAGTCACTAAGCACTTTGCGTCTTTGCGCTATTATTTTTATCGTTGTTCAGTAAGTATCTATACTACAAGTTTTAACCTTAGTTTGAGACTACGGCAATTTATGTCGGATTGGCTACTGTTTTTTTATGTACATGTATAATTTTAATTGATACTTTATTGCGCCCTACTAATAGTAAATACAAACGGCGTATTTAAAATGCATTAAAGCATTCCCTTGACCACTAGGCCAAACAGACACAACTAAAAGTTGCACTTTTTAAAAATTTCACGGCTATTGAATATTCATGCATTAATCGATATAATATCAGGAACTCATACTGGTAATGCAAGTCACGGATACTTGGTGCTGCATTGAGTATATATTTTAAAATGACAGTTTACTTTTTACTGTTGTCGGGTTTCAACCGTTATCTCGGCTCCAATCGTAAGTGACACAAATTTAATTACCAAGCTATCACTCGCGGATCCATTCTAATCAGACGTACGTGCGTCTGAACGGATTACAAGCCTACCCTATACTTGCCCTGTGTATTGATCGGGGTGCACAGCTCTAAGAATTAGTTTACACTAGCTTTTAAACAGACTGTATTAGCCACACCGTATACATGGTCGGATTTCGAAGAATTTTCGTACCCAATATAGTCTAAGTTAGTATTCGTGAAGGTATGCAGAAACATTAGATTAAAACTTTTATTCCTTCAAATACTATGTTTATCTAAATCAGGATTGATTGGCGGATAATATAATTTTAAGAAAATATTAAAAAAGAGAAAAATTCGTCGGTTTTAAAGCTTGAACACAGTAAAATGTGGGCACAAGTAAATGATGATATATTTTTATTTATACAATATGGAAACTTCTTAGTATTATAAATAAAAACTATTTGATATCATGAATAAAAACTTTTATGACAGCGTTCCACTTTGATCATTTGTTTTCACGATGGCGAGTTATGAACACAAGAAACGTGAAATTATTTTGCGCAAACATACTGAAAATCCCCATTTAAGTTAAAGGGCATTAGCAAAACTTTTAAAATTACCGCAATCTTCCGTATGTTTAGTTTTAAAAAGGTTCCGAGAACGATTGACAGTAGATCGCAAGCCGGGAAGTGCAGGTAAGCAAGGCGCAAAGGATAAAAAAAAAGAAGCCCATGTCTTGCGGCTTTTTACAGCGAATCCGAAGTTATCGTCCCGTGATGTCGCAAAAAAGGTCAAAATGTCGCAGTCATATGTACAGAAAACTAAGTCTAGAGCTGGATTAAAGTCGTTCAAAGCACAAGCTGCACCCAATCGCGACGCTAAGCAAAATCTGTCTGCAAAACAGAGATCACGAAAGTTGTACGACAATTACTTGACAAAATTTGGATGCGTTGTATTGGATGATGAAACATACATCAAAGCAGACTTCCAGCAGATACCGGGGCAAGAATTTTATACTTCTAAGAATCGTAAGGATGCCCCAGAAGATTGCAAGATAAAAAAGAGATCGAAGTTTCCAAAAAAATATCTTTTATGGCAAGCTATTTGTAGTTGTGGTAAAAGAAGTCGTTCATTCGTAACAACAGGCACAGTAAACGGTGAAATCTACAAAAAATAATGTTTGCAAAAGCGTCTACTGCCCTTTTTACGCAAACATAGCTTACAGCCATTATTTTGGCCAGACCTTGCGAGCTGTCACTACTCTAAAGCAGTAGTTGAGTGGTATAAACATAACGATGTCGCAGTGGTACCTAAAGAGTGCAATCCTCCAAATTGTCCTGAACTGAGGCCGATTGAAGAATATTGGGCAATTATGAAAGGGATTCTAAAAAAAGGAGGCGGAGAAGTTAAATCGGCAGCTGAATTGCAAAACAAATGGAAATGGGCTTGCAAAAGATATCCTGACAGTGCTGTGCAAGACTTAATGAGCCGGATTCGACGCAAAGCACGCAGTATGGCATATAGAAAGCAAATTAAATAATTGTATATATTTGTAAAAATGGTTATTAGTCTAGTAAATAAATGCAATAAAAAATTCCTTGAAATATGTTCCATAACATTTTTATTTTTGTTACTTTATGTGCCCATGTTTTACTGTGTTCAAGCTTTAGGTAGGATTTTAGTATAATTATACATTTAATAATATATATTTCTTAAACCACCTGGAGCAAAGCAATATACTTATGTTTTCCATATTAAACTAGTCAAGTATGTAAGTATATAAAGCAAAAAGCAGCAAGAAAAAATAACGTGTATAGGTATAACAGTAATTTTAAAGGTTGTATCTGTGGTTGTATCAACACAACTCTACGGTGTGGCTACGGTCTACGGCGTAGCGGTTGGGGCACGTCCGTAGCGGCGAACTGTGTGCGAGTGTGAGCTATAACCGACATTGTTATTGTACGTGAACATAATAATGATTCCTGTTCCGTAATTATGGGTACATGTTAAATGTGGAACAAAGATAATTAGAATAGATAAAAAATATTAATGGTTGTGGAAAAATACTAAAGAAGCGAAAGTTTAGCTAAAATTTAAAAGTTTTAAGTACCATTTACATTCACATGCAGGAAAAAGATAATTCCAGATTTAGATAAAGTTAAGTATAAGTGTTACAAAAAACTGGAAAAGGTCAGTCTTATATGTATATAATATTAATAATAAGACTAAAACCAGATTTATCTTTTTCGTGCATGTGAATGTAAATGGTCCTAAGAACTTTTTTAGCTAAACGTTTTGCACCGGCTTTTGTTTATTACACAGTTGCTTATATCATTATGCACAGTCGGCCAAATATGTAGTCTGCAATAAGGTTGATAACATGTATCTGTCGATTTTGGGTTAAAATTAAAAGATGACTTACGAGTATACGGCCGACTGTACATACTGGTTTAGATGACAATGGAAATCAATTAACGATTTAAATTTTATTTGAATACATTATTCATTATGATCAGGCAGGTAGTTGAGGTAATTGACAACAGGATTGTTATGAAAAGGTGTTCTGAGTATTTGCAACGCCCACTTTTGACTAGATTGGTCTGAATGATGTCATTTTGCTTGTAGCTGCGGTTTGTTTTTTTAGGTCTGGCACTAGTTGTGACGTAGAAAAGACCATATGGCCGTTAAGATCTTACCATTATTAGCAGAAATTTATTTATTTATTTTCTCAGTAAATAGTAAACATTTTTTTAAATGTATTTTTTTAAACAAACATCTATAAACGTGAATTCTTTCAGAACACTTATTAAATAAATAAGTTCGTGTTGTCACGTCAGTTACGTGGTCTGGCTCTCTAGTATTTTTATAGCTGTCGTATTTAGCTAGTATGTTGTTGTTGCAGACCGGCTTGTGGAGGGCGAGCACATCGTGAAGCACAGCACGTCGTCGGTGGACACTGCCGCGTGGTGAGCACGACCGTTCCATCTATTATTACCACACAGCCTGGCAGCAACTCGGTTCACTAGAAAATGTTGACAAATCCAACTATTCTTTAGCTGGTAATATCGAATGGAAGATTTGGTTAGGTATAGTACAAAGAGATGTATCCACTTTTGCACCTTTTTCTAAATACATATATAGAGTATTTAATACCAGGTATCTTTAACACAACAACCTTCCTCGTTTTATACACTATATGTTATTATTGAAGTCATTTGTGAAGCTGAACCCTTTATTATCATATAAAAATTCCTTTGACTGCCATACATTTATTGGTTTGATTACTGAATGTCAGACTTTTTACCCATATTATTTACGTTCATAAGTTCATAACTATCGGAAGTCGTAAAATGTTTAGGTCATAACGCTTTATAATTCGTACTATGATTATCCATAATGTAAAAGATTATAATATACAAAAGTCATAACCCTAAAACATCCAAAGGCATATTTATAATCAGTCGGAAATATTTTAGGACATATTTTTGATAGTACCGATATATACATATATTTAGATTCTTTTTATCATACCTTCACTTTGGTTTTAATATTCATATCTCTAAAATTTAAATCATTAAAAGGCAATATTTAGTGGAAGCGGAGGAGGGTACGGGGGCAGAGCCCCCGCCTATACAAAAAACCCCTGTTATAGACGATACATTTAGATCAATAGGCTAATTGCATCAAGGCCGAAGGCCTTAACTACCCAGAAAAAGGAGCTCAAAGTAAGAAATAGCGATGACCCGAGATCAAATTGGGTTAAAAGAAGATGTAGTGACTAAAATCGAAAAGGGTATGCTAAGATGGTTTGGTCATTTAGAAAGGATGGATGAAAGAAGGGTTACGAAAGATATATGGCGGGCGAGAGTGAGCGGAGATGTTGGTAGGGGACGTCCTAGACGGACGTACGGTGATCAGATTCGCGATGTACTGAGTAAGGGCCGAATATAAAGCACCCGAAACCGACGTACGTGCATGAAGAGATTGATGAATATAGAGGAAGCGAAAGTTGTATGTTTAGATCGGTGCACCTGGCGTTCCATAGTCTCTGCCTACCCCATTGGGAGACAGTCGTGAAGTTATGTATGTATGTATGTAAAAAGGATCTCCGCCAAGCGGAGCTCCGTCAACCCTGTCACATCATACAAATCTGTTGTAAGTTGTATGTGTTGTACTTTTATGACTTACAAGTTTTGACCTTATAACATTTATTAAAAGTACTATTATATTAGCTTTGACATTATGAAGTATAATTATTAGGACATAAATTGGTATGACTTAGAATTTTATGACGTCCAACAATTAATATGACACGCAATAATTCACATTACGATTTATACTCTTCAGTATTATGACTTTTAACATTATGACTAATAATAAGTATAATGTGAAACGTTTTGGACAACAATAATCGAAACTTTAACTTTATGGTAGTTAATAGAGACCCCAATTATTCACAAGTACGCCCGACTACTCCAGTTTACTCCTCTCCTCTTGTATCATGCTTGGTCACGTCTCACTGAGAATGGCAATTGCTCGTTATTCATACTGGTCGCACTTCCCAAAAATATGTAAGACTTCACTACAAGGTTTTTTAAAGGTTATTGTGAGGTTATGTAGGGCAACTATATCGTAGCCGGTTTGTGTTAGGCTAACGAACTTATCGAAGTCATTAAAATAACTATTCTAAGATCACACTTTAATGAGTAATCAATAATGGTTAATGATGAGTTCTGTGTAGGGCGTGTAAACCTGTGATTAGTTTGTATGTAACCAGTTCCGGTATTGCATACAAACGAATCTCGGATTGCGGCATAGTTCTGAGAAATATCATGAAATTAAAAACCTTATCAAGTTTCTCTAAAAGTAACAAATCCCATCCAAACTGTCTAAAGTTTTAAGTTATAATTGCGGTTCGAGTATTTTGAAACGCAAACCTGACATTAATAACCGTCAATTATAGAATATACAGGGTGTCTGGAAAACCTTCGGAGAAATTTGGGGGGGTAATAGTTGGCACGATTCTGATCACGGGGGTATGGTTCATTTTTGTTTCTGTTAATGTAAAAAAAAAAGAAGGATTAATTATATTCATTTTGTTACTTGATGTATCGCAGCCGATATCTCGACCTTGACATTTTGACGTTGATAGTATACTACTCCAACAGTTCGTAGCATCTTACGTCAAAATTCAATGTCCGAGGTCAATGACCTGAGACCATACGTTGTCACATGGTATGTAAACAAACAGTTCGCTCCATGTAAACAAACAGTTCGCTCCATGTAAACAAAAATCAAGGTAGCATTATAATAAAAATAAATGAGTAATTTTAGTGCAACTTACTGTATTTTCGTTTTTTGCAATTTGAACACTAATTGGTTTTAAATGTGAAATCACTAGGTCTCTTGTTCATGTTTTGTCGAGACTGATCATATCGTCCGTCTTTTACTGTCGAGATCTAACCATTTACCATTGTTTTCTGCTCTAAAGTAGCCCATATAACTGATTTACATCAAAAATATTGAAGACGTGAATATTGAAAATAACATACTTTAACACTGACATCTAATGACAGCCATAAATTCATAGACTTCTCAAAGTTCAAATAGACGGATTGAACGATCCGATTATTGCTCTCCGTATTGAAGAAAAAAAAGGAGAAAAAGAAAATCGTTTATTGGTGCAAACCACAGAAAAATAATAATCAAATTAAATACAGTGAGAAAATAATTTAAAACAAACCCTTAAAACTATTTTATAAAATAATAATGCACCAAATTGGGTGCTACTCAGCATCATAGTGTCAGACATGCCGTGACGCTGCACGCGCTGATTTTCAGGGCAACCAGACGGGGAGAAAGCGCTGCTGGCTGCTGGTTCTTTCCTTTTGATCCGCATGGTATTTGTGGCAGTAGCCAAAAGTCCAAGTGCAAAACATTTTGTCGATGGATATAAAGGTCGTCGTATAATTGATTATAATAGGCTATTTGACAACATTGAAAATATACTACAAATTGTGGTCATCCTATCTGATACTAGCGTAAAATAACGTATTTCACTTTATTTCACATTAAATTATGTCTATTTTTTTGGAAATTACACGAAATAATAAGGATTTTTTTTGAAATTTAATCTGTGGCAAAAACGCTATGTGATGTTAGAAATACTTTATAACCTGTGAGTGTGATGTGAAGTCACATCACATGCAAGTAAACAAAACAAACCCCAAACCAAACATCGCTTCGCTTGTGACATCGCTTCCTTGACTGATTGTGATTGTAGTCCACGTTTTATATTTTCTGGGTGTTCCTTAAGCCGGCTACTCACACACCTGCTGCAGGGGCAATACCGGTCGCACGGCGGTTGGACCAATTTTTGGCTGTTCTCTACACACTAGCCTGCCGTTCAGTGTGTAACTGATAGTCCCGCTGAACGCACGTCCACGAGAAAGCCTCCTGTATTGTCGAAACACCAGAGGATTGGTATCGCCTTGGCACTTTCTGTGGTGCTACCAAAAAAAAAAGGAAGAGAAGATATTGGGTGAAGAATTGGTTGCAGAAACGAAGCAAATTGTGCCACATGAATATTATGAAAGAATTGGAAGTAGATGATCTTAGAAACTTTTTGCGAATGGATATTGATTCTTTTGAAGAGCTCCTGGCTATGGTAACACCATTTTTTCCATTTTTGTCCACTCCGCTCGGTTGTCACCAATGAACTGACTGGAATTGCCCCAATCCTACTACACACGCAGCAACCTTGCAGGGCGGTAGACACAATCTAGGGAGCTAGGAAGGTCTTGCGCCCCTGCCGCCCTGCCGCAGGCCCAATCTAAAAATTGCTCCTGCTTGCCTACACACATCACAATTAAGGAGGCAATCAAGGGTCCAATTCCCATATTGCCCCTGCAGCAGGTGTGTGAGTAGCCGGCTTTAGTGGCCTTTTTCTTTTAAGGGTTTTTACCACAGAGTGTAATCACGTCGACCTCTTCTTACAAAGCGATCCTATTTTTCTCTTTCTTCTATGATACGAATATCTAGCAACAACATGTATGATGCCAGCTTTAAATGTAATTTTGATAAAACGTAACGTGTAGGTAGGATTTTTTGTTTACAAATGAAACCTAAAACTCTTTTCATAAAGAGTTTTAATGGTCCAAGATTTAAAAAGATAATATGTCAAATTGTCAATAATTAATTATTGTGTTTTTTATTCGTCGGAAGCCCTGATAGTGGTACAAATCAATGAAATACAGCCATGATTCATGATCTCGTAAAAGAAGTAATGTGCCTACGAGTGCAAGTGCTATTTTAGCCGTGTGAGTGTGAGAAAAGTGTGAGTAAAAATCATAATCGTAAGTTTCAGTTTTAGATTATTTCACATAATAGCCCTTATCAGACACCGTCTTTTCATTCACATTACAGGATAATGTGTCAGTTTTCTAAACTCCATGGAGCTTTTGACCATGATTGGAAACATTGTTCATAAGGAACAACTTGTTTATTTACATTACGTTGTGACACATATTATGAATGAATCAGTTAAGATGGGGCACACTGAGAGCATCGTCAGGAAAGTCGATGATAAATCTGTCTGTAACTCAGTCAAATATTAACTTAAACAAAAGTTACCAATATAGGGATGATCCAAATCATCCACCCTATCTACAGTTAAAATTTCTCCGAAGGTTTTCCAGACACCCTGTATAAGTATTTCAATGTTTTTTTATTGGTATTAATCGTTCTTTTACATTTGTGAGTCGAAAAATAAGTCCCGTTCAATAAACAGTTTGGTAGTGGTGCCAAATTGAAAAAAGGGTTTTGCTTTTGATCTCAGTATTTTTACAAGAAACAGATGTGTACCAGTTAATAATATACATAATAATAAATATCGGCGACACACAAATAGACATAGTCCCGAACTAAGGATTATAGGCTTGTACTTAAATAAATAAATAATTACTTAGAGACAAAAAAGGCTTAAGACTCAGAAACGAATACTCGCACTCATGACCCAAACACTTGCTTTGACCAGACACCGAACACGAGCGAGGCCAGCTCTGTTGCCTGATTCGTACAAAAATTAAACCATTTATTCAAGTTATTCTCGAAAATCTTCTATGTCCAAATTCATTGACTATGAGATTCAATTAAAAAGTTGAAGAAGTAATATTGAAGTTGCGAAATTGTGAGTCTAACTCATAAAATCTGTGGAGCCGCCAGGCGCGCGCACTTTATGCCGCCTCATCAATATTCCTTAAACGCTCGCCCAGATACTAAATACTGTGGCCGTTTACACTCCAATGAAGACAAGTCGACGCTCCTAAATAACTTTTATATTTCAAAATAAGTTACAGCTCTATTCCAGCCAAATGTTATCAGCGTTTGCTTTATTCAAACGCTTCCTCAAATAATATTTACTACGCAGTAGGCGGTGATACGTAGTAATTGGTAACGATGCACGACGTACATGTTAGATCACTCTCAGGGCTGTACACATAGCGAGCCGTGAGCTGCTGCATCGGAATACGTCACCCTAATTGCCAATTATGTTACATACCTATTGAACCGAAATAGTATAGTTATGACTTGCAGGTAATATGCGTTAATAAATAAATAAATAAATATCAGGGGACAATGTCACACCAATTGATCTAGTCCCAAACTAAGCTCTAGGCGTATTAGACAACGATAAACATACTTATATAGAGAAATATATACTTAAATATATAATATATAATATCTTGACGTTAGATGGAATAGTTATTCGAGTATTACGGATCTCTTTAAAGGGAGAATATGATTTTGTAAAACAAATTATAAGAAACTGGCACAAGTTTATTATGTGCAGAAATTAATTATATCTAAAACGGAAAATGCTATCCATCTTCGTTTATGCTGGTAATTAATTTATCTCTTACGACACCGCCTAAATTAGCGAAGCTCTCTCAACACGCGTAACAAACTTATTTCGGAATATGAATGTAAATTGTAATGTTTTAGGTTGAATTGATCGCCCAAATGTTGTTACTTGTCTATTTAAAAGTTATTGCATAATATAAAAATGTGAAATAAACTAAATTATTTAAATAAAAACAAAAAACCCGACTGCAGTAAAAAAAACAACTGTAAAGCGAGAAACAAGCTATATAATCGATAGGTAAATACTTATAATGTACCATGCAATGATTTTTTGTTTGATACCTCGTTAACAAGTAATGCAATTTATACCAATATACATACAACTTGAATAGTGGAAAAGGTTTTCCAGGCGGGGACAAGCTATTAATCCAAATGTTTTTTGTTTCAAGAAAATACTTAAGTACATTTTATAATTCATTGCTTGTCCCCGCCTGCAATACCTTTTCCACTATTCAAGTTGTATGTATATTGGTATAAATTGCATTAGGTACTTGTTAACGAGGTATCAAACAAAAAATCATTGCATGGTACATTATAAGTATTTACCTATCGATTATATAGCTTGTTTCACGCTTTACAGTTGTTTTTTTTACTGCAGTCGGGTTTTTTGTTTTTATTTAAATAATTTAGTTTATTTCACATTTTTATATTACTTAAATAACTCCCTGTAGCATCACTGTTTTGAACAACAACAAGCTTGATATTGCATTTCTTAGTATAGAAGAACAATATCACGCCTGTCTTTGTTAAAAACAGTGATCATAGAGGAAGTTATTCAAATTAGTTGCAATAACCAGACAGTTGCAATTACAAGACTCCACCTTAACAGAATAATCACTGCTACGATTTACTCGCGTATTAATGTTGGGAAACTGCATGACATGTTTTAAGAGTCAATAGAACAAAAAAATCTAGTAGTAGGTAGTTCGAAAAACTCGCACCACCCGCAGATACGAATGCCAGCCTCTTGAGTCTTCTCGTGTCTATGATCGGTGCACAACGATCGAACCGTTGAGTTTGTACTAATAATGATTATTTTACGCAATTAAGACATGTTTAACTACAAACAAGTCGTTAGAAATCCATAGTGTTTGCGCGGGCGCGGACTTCCTTTTACTTACATACCTATATCGCTTTTGGCATTAATACTCGATGCACAAGCTTTCACTTTTCTCAATCGTTCAAGGGTTAGCTGGGAGAGATGCCTTAAAGAGATAAGTTTACCTTTGTACATTTTTTTTTATGTTCACGTCTGTTTTTCATTTGTACAATAAAGTGTTTACATACATACATAATACCTACCAGTAGATTTCGTACCTAGAATAATTAAAATTATAGTATCGTAGTTCCAAAGTACTTAAGTGGGGCCTTTTTCTTTTATGTTCACCGTTATCTTTGTGCATTAAACGTCCGTCACTTTCTGACAAATATGTAAGTACGAGAGTGACGGATACTTTATCCACAGCAATAAACGCGACGATAACAGGCCCGTAGTTGATGACTTGAGGCACTTGTCCCACCGCCGACGATAAGCGAGTACCGAGTAGACCCTGCGATCAACTATATATATACGTGTCTTTTATATTTACACGGGATCTATAACTTTTGTTTTAGGGAGAGTTCTCGCCGTCAGAGTGAACAGCCAGCGATCAACTAGTGAATATGTCTCTTTTATTGACACGGGATCTATAACTTTTGTTCGTTTCTTGAGCGAGAAAATAGTTGATAGGTAATCGGTTCCTCGCCGGCGCGGGCGGTGGGACAAGTGACTGACAGTGACTTGTACTGTTTGGCGGCAGCCTGTACCACATGCGGCTGGTGTGGCGCGCGGTGGGCGCGGCGGAGGAGGGGGCGGGCAGCGGTGGGCTGCGCCTGCTCGAGGCCGCCTGCGCCACCGCACTGCACTACGCTGACCTGCTGCACGGCGCGCTGGCTGACCAGGGTTACTACGACAACCACGGTGAGAACTACTGAAGCCCTGTAAGCACTATCCATCCGTGTTGTCTGTCCGTGCACGATGCACGCCGCATAACAATAGAGCGTAGGCTTGCTGGACGACAGTAAATATCATAATTACCGTGATGGACTCGCACGATCGATTGTTTGTCCAACGAGCCCCGACATTAGCAGCGTCTAGCATGATGGATACTTTGCATGATGTTTAGTACAGTACCATCTGGCCTGACGGTCGAGCGCTGCTGACCTTACGTAACGTAACGTAGAGGGCTTTAACTGTAACGGACAATACTCGATGGTCGCCACCCGACCGGACCGGTCCGGACCGATCCGGATCTATTTGAGAGCGTTGGTGGCCTAGTGACTTAGGGGTCAACTCGTGATCGTAAGGTTCCGAGTTCGAGCCCCCGCGGTCACCATATACCAATGAATGTTTCGTAGTTAAGTAAATTACTCTTACGGTGAAGAAAGACATCGTGACGAAACCTGCACAATCGAACAGCTTAGTGTGTAAGAGGGTATTTGCACAAAATATCCTAAAAGGGTCAAATTGCATCTGTAAAATAAGATAAGATCCATATCTATTTTTTCAGGGCCCTATTACTATAAACTCGAACTTCAAACTCACATTCGCGTCAGAAATATCAGTTTCCTGTGACTTGAAATTTATTTGACGTGTTTTATGACGGGCAACTCTTAAGTTCAGTTTATCATGTGTACTTACAGAGTTGTAGTGCATAATTGTTTTCCATCGTATTTTCTCGGCAACGTTCGTATTTGTCATGCTGCTTCTATCAACCTCAGTACTTTTTGTACTGTGACCGACTGAAATAGCAAGACACGTTCGTACGTTTCCGTGAAAATACGATGGAAAACAATTATGCACTACATCTGTATCAATATGGACCTGAGAGCCCTGACTGTAAACGTTTTGTCGGACGATTGTGTGGTTGTCCGTGTCAATAGTTGCAGTGTTTGTGGATCGGCCTTCTTAATCATATTTTTTCTACCAATAATATCAGTAATTTAATGTACCAATTAGAAAGAAAGCGTCCTTTTTTTGAATGTTATTATAAACGGTAAAAAATATTAAAAAATGACTAGGTTAATTTATACGCGCGCATTTTGAAACTGTCACGGGAAAAGATCCTATTTAACATAAATGTCCTGTTTATTGATTTTCGTAATTATAATTAATTATTTGTATTTTTTGTCACAACACTAAAAGTTCACGCCGTGACACGTAAACATATGTGTCAGAGAGAACTTCATTACAAACTAGATGCCATCGTCACTCTATTACTTTCTTTAGATTTAATATTGACGTTGATTTCATATTCTGTCGAGGCATGTAATTGATATTGGTCTTGATATATCTCTGTCAAATCAAATACCAGTCTTGTTGTGCTTTATTCAATGGAATGGGGGCAAACTTAAAACATTTTACTTTAAGTTAAATACAGCTTTACGCTCCAGACGACTTAGGTACCTTCTTTACATTCTAAACAGAGCTTTAAAAAAATTATAACGGATTTGTCATTTGAATAAACCTACTTTTTTCTGTAAAAAATCTGTGCATTACGAGATAGCAAATTTGTATGCAGGTCAAAATAAAACGACGGAGGAGATATGCACGATCGTGAACAACTTGGAGTACGTGCGGCGCTCGCTGGCGGAGTACGACGACGAGCACATGTGAGTGATGAACCTTGCAACGACGGGAATTACTATGCAGCTATAAAATTAAATCAAATTATAAGTCTCGTTAACTACCTGGCCCTGTTCCCACTTCGCCGGACCGGCGTTACAATTTATATTAAGCTGTTCACATTATGCCGGACCCGGCTGGGTACAAATCGGTCCGGTAAAATGTTCGGTATGGCGTAGTGGGAACAGGTTACTGTTATTTGTGATAATTCCGAGGCACAGCTACATCATTCGCAAGGCAAGGGTTGATGCTCAGAGTATGTATTTTAATATTGCATATTTACAATAACATCTTTGTTTTCCCGATTTCTTTCACGCGAGATGTAGTGTACCTAAATATTACAAGTTATCTTCAAACTCCGTAAACTTCCACACCACCTTTGTGTAAACTACGTATCTGTCAATTAGCACCCTCGTGCCCTGTGCTCTCACACTTGTCTGCGCGGGAAATGATCTACTCCAAGCACTCACTTATGCGTCCCGCTCGGGGCACAATGGCTCTTGTAAACACCCGCTAAAGTTCGCCTTGCGTCACCGCATGTCCTAAAGAGGAAGTACTTACTAAAAGCGGCTTTGCAGAAATCTCCGAAAGCGGGAAATAAACTGAAACATACAATATCGTCTATCCGCTCTCAGATAAATACTTTAACAAACTACGTTTAACTTTTATGTGTTTAAATTTGGCCGGAAGCTAGCATGAATCGCGTGTCGCACCTGATATTTGATTTGCCTATTTCCGTTACTCGATTCAATTTCTAACTTTAAAATTACGCTGCATTTAAATTGAAG
The DNA here is from genome assembly GCA_927399475.2 of Acleris emargana. Lineage (NCBI taxonomy): Eukaryota > Metazoa > Arthropoda > Insecta > Lepidoptera > Tortricidae > Acleris > Acleris emargana. The sequence goes on from OV656846.1 coordinate 11,584,375, forward strand.
GTAATAGCAGTTATTAACGGCCTGTTATTACTAACAAAGTTAAATGTTTCAAATTTAGCTCGGGAGTTCCGTTCGCGCTATACTTTCACTCAACACATAGCAACAAACAATCGAACCGATAATTGCAAGAGTTAAAAGGCTTCCGAAATGGTTTGTCACGGACAATTTAAATGTAATGGAATATTCCGATGCGGGAAAGGCTACAAAAGACTAATGCGTTTTGTTTCAATAAACATCACGGAACAAATTAGGGGTAGTAATTGTTTGATAAAGAATAACCTAAATTGAGTAAGTAGATTGGAGTTTACACGCCTTTTATAAAAAAGTACCTACTAAATGGATTGTCACCAGAATTTACTAAAATATCTGCGCAGAGAACGCCAAAATTAACTGCAGGTAAGGTTTTTAGGTAGATGTTTATTGATTTAAAGATAAAGATAAAAGATAAAAGATGTTTATTCAGTAAGTAGGCCGCACGGGCACGTTTACACGTCAAAAAACTACCAGCGCTTCACAAGAGACCACTGCTGAGAAGAAACGCCGCAAGAAACTCAACAGTCAGTCGTTTTTTAATATTGCTTATATAATAATAACCTTAACCTAGCATTATATAAAACAATGAATCTCACATAAAACAAATACATTCATGCGCGGTAGCGCAGGAAAATGTGTCAAAACTCAGAATTGTCACAAAACTAAGCAACAGTAATAAAAAATAAATAAATAGAAAGTATACAAGTTATACTCACCTGTGACGGTGCAAGACAACCTGCATAAAAGTTTCGATACATTCTCCTACAGAAACCGTGTCCCCTAGACAATATACAATATTTACATATTTTTTATGACTAAGTTATTATTCAATTATTTAGGTGTTGGCCAAGCATTTTTATCTGTTACATAGTCTTCGACCCTATAGTAAGCTTTAGACATCAACGACTTTTTCAAGTAAGTTTTAAGTACTGGAAATGGTAACTTTAAAACAACGTCAGGTAATTTATTAAAGAAAAGGATGCATTGACCTACAAATGATTTATAAACCTTACGGACACGAAATTTTTTAATAGCAATTTTATTTTTATTTCTCGTATTCAAATTATGTATATCACAATTCTTAACAAAAGAGTCTTGATTTTTAATGACATAAATAATATTCTCATAAATAAATGGTGACGGTACTGTCAAGATATTAATTTCTGTAAATAGTAGTCTTAAGGAATCACGGGAGTTTAGATTATATATAGAACGAATGGCTCTTTTTTGCAACACGAATATAGTCTGTATGTCAGCAGCTTTTCCCCAAACCAGAATACCGTACGACATAACACTATGAAAATAACTATAATAAACTAAGCGAGCTGTCTCAACATTAGTAAGTTGCCTGATTTTCCTAACAACATTGATTTATGGTGAATGAGTCGATACAATCCTCACGTTCTTTGTTATATCTTACCACAAAAATACAGTTAAATAAATACCATACACACACAACACAAATGAAAACAAAATTTTACTTGTCGCAAAATAAAATGGGTTAAATTATACTACACTACAAACTAACTTTTTTAAATGTATTTACCGTGATCAATGAGCGCGTTCGCAACATACAAACTCCATATGCACATGGAAAAAAGAGATAATCAACTATACAGGGTGTAAGGGACGGCTCACCGAAAAGTGAAACCATAGCTTCAGACCATTGTACTGAACTGAAATCCAGTGGAAATTTTCCCGGGAAAACGAAAATTTCTCGTGTTTTACGTGAAAATGCCGTTTTCACAGTTTTTTTACCATAATGAGCTTCAGTATGTCATAATATGTTGTCCTAGATTGGCTTATATGCAAAAACATGGAAAAAAAACGAGAAAATTTTAGTTTTTCCGCGAAAATTTCCACTGGATTTCAGTTCAGTACAATGGTCTGAAGCTATGGTTTCAGTTTTCGGTGAGCCGTCCCTTACACCCTGTATATCATATCGTAACAGCCTTGTTCGATGTTACCCTGCGTTTACCATTACACCACCTCTCTCTCTCCCTTCGAAATTACCCGCTTCTTCCAAGGGTTTTTATAAAGAAATCCTTGACACGTTTAGTGCGAACGACGACAGCGCTCGGCAGCTGGTGCGCGGCGCGCTGGGCACGCTGGACGCGCGCGCCTGCCGCGCCGCCGCGCCGCTGTCCGCGCGCGCGCGCCCGCCGCTGCGCAAGGCCGTCTTCCACCTCGCCTGGTCGCCCGACACCTTGCCCACACCGCAGGTACACAACTCGATATCAACTTCGGCTTAGGTACATTGATTATTTGTTTAATACTTTATTTACACCCAAATCGTAAAATAGCTCTTGAAAATTATTTGAGTTCGGTTAAAGTCGGTTAGACTCGCATAAGAGCATATGAGAGCGAGTGAGAGAGAAGTACATACACTTAAAATATTAAATGCTATAGCTCAATACGCGATTAAACGTAATTAGGATTATAATAATAATAAACACGTTACAACCCTGTCACCCCATGGCAGCCACGTTGCGTTACTCGAATGTAGGTAGTGCTTAGGCCCAACTTTAAAACCGACGGTCGAAGTTACGGTAGCTCGGTCCCTGTCACCCGTTATTCGAGACTAAATCGAGAGAAAGAAATGGAGCTAACGTAACTTCGAACTACGATTTTCAAACTAGGACTTGTCTCTTGGTCGTAGTCTTTACGTCAAATACTGACCAATATATTAATTAAATGTGTACGTGAAGGTACACATCGCTGCTTAAATAAATACAAAAACGCCACAAATCAAAAATAAATTTAGTTTGATTTGAAACGTAAGTAAATAGCATCCCGAATTTAAATTCAACACAAACACATTTTGATTTGTGTCGTCTTTTAACCCCCGACGCAAAAAAGAGGGGTGCTATAAGTTTGACGTGGTAAGCAACGACATATTAAATACCATTCCATAGCAATTTTCGCTAGTATACATTACTTGAAATCGAATTTCGCAATGTAATAATGGCAAAAATGTGACCCTTATTTATACGCTAGCTTCTGCCCGCGACTTCGTCGTCGAAATCCGTCCAACCATTGCAGCGTGAAGGAGTAACAAACTAACGCACACACACACAAACTTTCAAATTTATAATATTAGTTGGATACCTACATTGGTTCACTGTTGGATCGCATAATTTTTGTACGCATAATGTATCTTTACGCATAAAATCATTTGACCTAAAACGGTTTTTACTATAAAAACGGTTTTATTTTATTTATTATAAAAAACGAACCTAACGTAATCTACAAAATAGACCTTTATTAAATATTGCGACCTTTATATAAATGTGCGTAAAAGAATTATGCGTTCCAAAGGGATACCTATCTTGACGCTTGTCTCCCAATGGGGTAGGCCAGATACTATGGAACGCAAGTTGCACCTGTCTAAACAAACAACTTTCGCTTGCTCAGTATTCATGCACGATCGTCGGTTTCGGGTGCTTTTGATTTGGCCCTTATTCGGTACATCACGAATCTGATCAGGATCGATGTATGGGCAGCCGTCGTCTTATTTCTACAATGGTTGTTATAAGCCCATCCATAACCTGCAGGCTATAACTCCACTCCTGGAGTTCCTCGACCAGCACCTCTCTTCTTTGAACACGTGGCTACTGCCGCGCGTCTTCCTCCGAGCGCTGGCCGGCTGTTGGAACGCCGTTCTTAAGGAGGTGTCCACCCAGGCCGACGCCGGGGGGGCCGAGAGGCCCAGGGTCTACCACTCCAGGCTCAGAGAAGCCCTAGACCTACTCGCGGAATTCTTCCACGCTGAAGGAAAGGGTAAGTCAAGGCCGACCTATCTTAGTTACCTTCGCTCACTCCTCCAGAATTCGGGTTCGCCGTTGACGGATACGTCTAGGAGGACATCATCATCATCAAAATCTCAGTTACCTTTCTTAAACTCATAACGCAAACCCATAATGCTATGCAAACTGCTGGGCGGAGTCGGTATCACATCATCACAAACGACCAACGTACAGAAATTATGTTTTGCAAGGAGGTTTCCCGCGTGGAAGTATTCATTTTATTACTTACCTATTTGTTTTTAATTTATTTGGCCAGGTTTACCGATGTCAGACGTACACAACGCAGATTGGGCCCGTGTGGAACAAAGGATGCAGTACCATCAAGCTCCAACTGAAGAGCTGCTGGAACTCTGGCTTGTTGACCGGCTCAATGCTCAAATCCACACTCAGATGCCGTCACCATATGGATCAATATTAGTAAGGTAGGATACGTCAAGTGGTCTTTAGGGTCCCCTAGCAGTTCACGTGCGGTCCAAAGGCTATGAAACCCGCACATTAAAATTAAATGATACATATACGAGGGGCGTTCAATAAATTCTCGGTATTGGTATCTTGCAAACCTTTTTAGTAAACTTCTTAATACTGGCCGCGATGAGTCATTCATTGACAGTAAAAAAAAGTAAATTTGAAGCCTACACGTTCTTTTGTTTTTCTGCTACTGCTGAACAAACGTGATCACCATGAGCGATTTTACAATGATAATTAAATTGGAGCATCGAGCCGTGATACAATTCTTGACTAAACAGGGAAAAAATCAAAATTGTATTAAAGAAGAAATGGATTTAGTTTACCGTGAGTCCGCTACTTCATTATCTACTGTCCAAAAGTGGTCAAATGAATTTAAGCGTGGGAGGGAGAGCATAGAAGATGACCCTAGACCTGGTCGGCCTGTTGAAGCTACTTCACCAAAAAACATTCAAAAACTGGAGAAAATTATACTGGAAGATGGTCGACTGAAGATAAAAAAAGATAAAAGATAAAAGATGTTTATTCAGTAAGTAGGCCGCACGGGCACTTTTACACGTCAAAAATCTACCAGCGCTTCGGAAGAGACCACTGCTGAGAAGAAACGCCGCAAGAAACTCAACAGTAAGTCGTTTTTTAAATATTGCTAATGATATTATACAATAATAAACTTAACCTAGCATTATATAAAACAATGAATCTCACATAACACCAAAAATGTATTCATGCGTAGTTGAGCAGGAAAACGTGTCAAAACTCAGAATTGTCACAAAACTAATAAGCAACAGTAATATAAAAAAAATATATATATAGAAAGTATACAAGTTATACTTACCTGTGACGGTGCAAGACCACATGCATAAAAGTTTCGATACATTCTACAGAAACCGTGTCCCCTAGACAATAATACAATATTTACATATTTTTTAAGACTAATTTAAATTATTAAATTATTTAGGTGTTGGCCAAGCATTTTTATCTGTTAGATAGTCTTCGACCCTATAGTAAGCTTTAGACATCAACGACTTTTTCAAGTAAGTTTTAAGTATTGGAAATGGTAACTTTAAAACAACGTCAGGTAATTTATTAAAGAAAAGGATGCATTGACCTACAAATGATTTATAAACCTTACGGACACGAAATTTTTTAATAGCAATTTTATTTTTATTTCTCGTATTCAAATTATGTACATCACAATTCTTAACAAAAGAGTCTTGATTTTTAATGACATAAATAATATTCTCATAAATAAATTGTGATGCTACTGTCAAAATATTAATTTCTTTAAATAGTACTCTTAAGGAATCACGGGAGTTTAGATTATATATAGAACGAATGGCTCTTTTTTGCAACACGAATATAGTCTGTATGTCAGCGGCTTTTCCCCAAACCAGAATACCGTACGACATAACACTATGAAAATAACTATAATAAACTAAGCGAGCTGTCTCAACATTAGTAAGTTGCCTGATTTTCCTAACAGCATAAGCTGCCGAACTTAATTTACCTGCTAGTACTGCTATATGGGGACTCCATTGCAAGTTTTTATCTATAGTTATCCCTAAGAAAAGCGCCTTATCTACCATTTCCAATCTCTCATTATTAAGAAATATACTAGATTCTACCGGTCTAACATTAGGCAAAGCGAACCTAACACATTTAGTTTTCGTAGCGTTGAGTAGCAAATTGTTACTAGTAAACCAATTAAGTAATTTACCTAGTATGGTATTTATCCTACTGTAATCGACGGATTTTCGATCTACCTTGAAAATTAATGATGTATCATCAGCGAATAGCACAATATCACAAAGATTATCTACTGTGCGTGGTAAGTCATTAATATAAACCAAAAATAAGAAAGGACCTAATATAGAGCCCTGAGGCACACCTAACTTAACAGGGGCTCCAATAGACTGTGTTTGGTTTACAACAACTGTTTGTGTTCTATCACTAAGATATGAAGACATAAGATTTAGAGAATTATTTGACAGACCATAATGTTCTAATTTTAATATAAGAGTCGCATGATCTACGAAATCGAAAGCTTTGGAAAGGTCACAAAAAATTCCTATAGCATCACAAGATTTCTCCCAAATATTGTATATATATTTAATGAGCCCAGAAGGTTAGGTCTATAGCACAAAAAACCAATATTTCTATTGGTACAATACATGATATTATCCACGATCATCTTAACATGTCCAAAGTTAGTGCGAGATGGGTACCACGAATGTTGACACCGTTTCAGAAGCATACGCGTGTTGCTTGTTGTTCCGACTTCATTGAGCTGTGTGGTGAAAACCCTGATGGTTTGCTCCAAAAAATTGTTACAAGAGATGAAACTTGGGTTAATCATTATGACCCTGAGAGCAAACAAGAGTCGATGCAGTGGCACGTTAAAGGAACACCTCATCCCAAGAAATTCAAAGTCGTCCCCTCAGCTGGCAAGATTATGGCGACAATATTCTGGGATTGTGAAGGGATATTATTAATAGATTATAAAGAAAAGGGTTTAAATATTACAGGAGAGTACTACGCTAACATTTTACGCCAATTACGGGAAGCAATCAAAGAGAAGAGGAGGGGAAAATTGACCAGAGGAGTGCTGCTTCTTCATGACAACGCCCCTGTGCATACTGCTCATGTTGCCAAGGCTGCTGTTCTTGAATCTGGGTTCGAAACACTTACTCACCCGCCGTACAGTCCAGACTTGGCCCCCAGCGACTACTTTGTTTCCCAACCTTAAAAAGGATCTTCGTGGACATCGATTTTCTAATGATGAAGCGTTGAAGGCAGCGGTGCTGGAGCATTTTGACACCAAAGAAAAAAATATTTTTATGAGGGGTTAAAAAAACTAATTGACAGATCTTATAAGTGTATAAACAAAGGGGGGGAATATATAGAAAAATAAAAATAAAACACTAATCGTATGCTTTTGTTTTCCTTCTCATACCGAGAATTTATTGAACGCCCCTCGTATATATGCCTGCCCGCAATTTTCGCTCGGCCGGTTTTAAAACTGTCGCACTCCATAAAGTTTTCAGGCGACATTTTAAGATCAGTCCGGAAAAATGGACTTTGTGCAATTGCGCCTGCTGGATGGCAAGTGTTACCTATACGATAGATTTGGTCGACGGCCAAGACCTGTCGATACATTTGCAGTTCGAGGAACACATTAGTAATAAACCTTACGAGGCACTGATAATGAGTTCTAATACGCTGAGTATTTAGACACTTCAATTTCAATCGAAGAACGGTTAGTCTATGGGATCCTTTAATAACATTGCAATCTTGCTTCTATTTTTCGTTTGTTTAAATTATGTTTTGTAAACAGGGTATACTTTAACCACGACTCTTTGTCCGTGGAAGTGCTATCAGCTCGTGACGTCATCCCGCTGGATCCCAATGGCTTGAGCGACCCGTTCGTGGTGCTGGAACTCCTGCCAAAGCGGCTGTTTCCAAAGGCTCATGAGCAAATTACCAACGTTCATAAGGTAAGTTGTTTTTTCTACAGCTAGAAGTGCCATTTATCGAATATCTGAAAACCCGCTATGAAGCAGCAATGTCGAATTGATGTCTTCCGGTGAGATGCTAGGAGAACTGGTCGAATTAGTAGAATTGTGTGCACTAAATGTTATTCCTCACGTTTGACAACACATTTTGAATCATAAGCCTACTTATATCTAGTGCAGCAATGTTACGTACTGTCGCAAAAGTTATAATTTTAAGCAAATAATGATAAACGAATTCTGCAAAAAGTGAGCCACAGGCATAAGCTATTTTTATAGACGAAAGTTATAATAACATAGGGATTGACAACTCTAAAAAGCAATCTAAAGTTTTTTCCGATATGATTCAAATTTTATTCATATTAAAAGTTAGTTAACTAGAATCACAGCGCGGTTCAGTTAAAAAACTCAGAATGACCTTTATTGACAAGTGCGGGCTCGAGGGTAAGATTTTAGAAAATTGAAATTTTTCGAAAATCATTTTTCTCTGATCCCATTAACTTTTCAAAATGTTCTAAGAGATATACCTATAGAACCCGGAGGTTAGGTTAGGTTAGTCTTATAACAATCCAGGAAAGTTTCTTAACGGTTTCAGACCAAAATGATTATAGGTCAAATGAAAATTTCGGACAAACGAAACAGCTGACAAAAGTTTTCGAACTTAATATGGGTTAACCCTATAAATGCTACTTAATACGCAATTAATAAATCAGCACATTTCACATACAGAAAACGCTGAACCCTGTGTGGGACGAGTGTTTCGAGTTCTCGGTGTCCCTGGAGGCGTGCCGCGCGTCGCCGGCAGCGCTGGCGCTGTCGGTGTGGGACCGCGACGTGCTCACCGCGGACGACTTCGCCGGCGAGGCCTTCGTGCCGCTCGCGCGCGTGCCCGGCGTCAACAGCCACGCGCCGCCCGACCCGCTGCGCCCCGTCGAGCTGCCGCTCATGCAACTACACGACCGCAGTAAGTCACGCCCGACACGTTCGACACCATACACAACTCTTACTGACAGACTGACTGTCCTTGCTACTGCCACGCGCCGCCCGACCCATTGCGTCCAAAACCTAAGCCAGTCTCTACATACCCGCGCTACGGTTACTGACTTACTGACCGAACTGTCCGCGACAACAGCCACGCGACGTTCGACTCGCTGCGCTCCGTCGAGCTACCGCTCATACACGTTCCTGATGAACTATACCTATTATTCAGTTGACGGCTACTCTGCTTAGCTTATTAAACAGCTCAATCGATTATTTGTGGCTCACAGACTGAGCATTATAGGGTCTTAACTTTTAATAAACTGATCTTGACTCAGATGCGCCACTCTCTCCAGTAAGTTCATTTTTAACCATGAAGATACTTGAGCCAATCCTTGTACTGCACTGGATTTGACTTCATCCCACGACTTGCCAGTAAAGACAACGGCGGTATCATCAGCATAGGAGAAGAGTTTTGCATTTGGGATGGTCATTCCACAGAGGTCGTTGATGTACACTAAGAATAAGGTCTGTCCTAAGACAAGCAATTTGTCGAATAATTTAAAAGTTCAAGATATTAGCTATTAGCTAAAAAGTTCAAGAAGCTAATTTTTCTCCATCTGTTAACGGATTCGCTGTCGCAGACCACACCAGCAACTAGGTAGCTGAGATACAATAAACAAAAACTTGTTTCAATTTTACAAGGAGGTTGCGCTCGATTGGAGAGTAGGTATTTATCTCAAAAAGTAGGCCGAGCTTATTTAATGCTTTAGCTATACATATACAGGGTGTCCAAGAAATCGATGTCAACCCGCCTAGGGCTGATAGAGCAGCTCATAAGCTATCGATTTAACCCCCATGTATGTTCAGCAATTGTTATTAGTTTCCGAGATATTGATAATTTTAATTGGAATTTTTGTCATTTTTCCTTATGTCCGTGATACGAAAATCCCCTAAATTCCTGTATTAATTTACATTTTTTTCAGTGTTTTCTTGCATGATTAGAATCACTGTGAGATAAGGAAGTTTATTAAGCTACATGCCACAATTTTTTTCATGACATCTTTTTGAGTAAACGCACAAAGTTTGTTTTTCCATACTTGGTGAAAAACAAACGCGGGGTTCTCTTAGTATGGAGAAAGTTACTCTGTGCGTTTACTCAAACATTTGTAATGGAAAAAAAATTGGCATGTAGCTTTAAAAACTTCCTTATTTCACAGTGATTCTAATCATGCAAGAAAACACAAAAAAATATATGAATTACTACATGAATTTAGATTTTTTTCGTATCACGGACATAAGGAAAAATGACAAAAATTCCGATTTAAATGATCAATATCTCGGAAACTAATAACAATTGCTGAACATACATGGGGTTTAAATCGATAGCTTATGTGCTGCTCTATCAGCCCTAGGCGGGTTGACATCGGTTTCTGGGACACCCTGTATATACTGTGCAAGGTGTGTGTTAACAGAGTTGTATTTTTAGATCATCCGATATTGCAAATTCTGGAGTCTCGCACTACGGACAAACTTGCCATCGACTTCGTCAAGAAACAAAAGCTGAGGTTTGCGGAGCAGTAATTACCTAATTGAAATTGAAGAATGTATTTTGTTATTTATACTGATTGAAGTTAATTTTATTAAAGTTTTTATTGACGCACAACGTCCATTTAAATGTCGACAATATATTGAGAATATTTTACAAAATTTCAATCTTATTGAATCAAAGTTTATTTATTATATAAATATTTATAGAGTAAAAAGGATGATATGGTGGATTGTATAATATATTTCTATTGAATTTTTATTAGTTGCAGGGCAGAAGTCAACCTTGTACTAGAAATAATGAAAACCTTACTTTGAGGGCATGAGATGTAATTTCGCCATTTATGAAGGGTGTCTCTGAACCTGCGTTAATTGTTTTAAGCTAATTATGTCTACTCAAGTGATTATCTCATATCCTTATACAATAAAACACAGACGTGTCAAATATTCACAAGTATTACTTATTTGAAAGTTTTGCGACCCTTAGCCGCTACCATTAGCGGACCTTATGCAATGTAAAACCCATGAAGACGATGTAATGTAGGTCACCGGTGGGTTACAACAAAATCATTAATAAACCTATGCGAATATTGGCGTCGAAGCGTTATATACATATAACTATATTCGCGCCCAATGTATTAAATGTCCCACTCGTTATCCTACTCTTACGTATACAAAGATGTAAATCGCATCAGTATTAATGAATTAAATACTATAAAGACTGTGTAATTCTTCTATTCACGAGAGAATGTTATTGTGAACATGTACCTACCTATAATTAGTATGCACCCTCGGAGCTTATGTCCCTAGACGTAGTATCTATTAGAAATTCCTGACCAAGTACTTTAAGACTCGTCCTTAAACATTGTATCCACCGCCATTTATTTTATTGACTTTACATTGGGAATATTTACCTGCACTTCATATTATAGATAACCTTAAGCACATAGTTGCACCAAGCTTATTGTGGATTCCCTTCAGTTCAATCTCAATGACCTCCATTTAGACGCACTTCATCCTCTAACCCACACATCAGGGGTCAATTTTATTTTAAAAAACCGGGCAAGAGCATGTCGGACCATGCTCAGGGTAGGGTTCCGAAGCCGTTACTACAAACACAAAAATCTGTCTCGAAAAACAACAAGTATGAACTTAGATGATTTTATGTAACTACAAAACTCCAGGCGCCTGTATCTCAAGAACCAATAAGTCTTGATAGTTTCTTTCTAAAACGAGTTCAAAGCATATATTACGTGCTTTAATTTAAGATATTTTTCAGATTTTTAGTAAATTTGTAATTTTTGTTGTAGGGGGTCCCGGACACGTAACTATAGCGAAAATTGCACTTTTAGAGTTCCATCCCCCGGATCTTAATATTAGTAATAACATACACAACATGGTTTTTAATTGGTATCCAACAAAATATACTTATCAAACAATGTACCCTAAAAAAATAAATACTTATTGCAGTTTTGTAACTTTGATAGTTTTTGAGAAAACATGGGGAAAATATAAGAGTTCCTAGTTTGACTTCGGGACCCTATAAAGAGTAATTGTCAAAGGGTTCCAAACTTAAGTTACGCAACTAAGGCAACGTGTCGCTCTTGAATAGGAACCCTGATGTTAACTTATAAAATGTGTCATTGCATTAAATCAATTAAGCAAATTCTACTGCTGTAGCGGGGATCCCCCTGCCGTAAGTCGCAATACATGTTTAGTTTAAGCCCAAATACTTATGAAACATAAGTGGTAGGAACATAACGGTTATTGTTATTTGAACTACTTGTATGTAGCTTTGTAAAATTGGCTCCTGAATGTAACGTTTCTCACGAACTTCGCCAACATGACGAGGCGGTAGTGACACAACTGAAAGAGCTTTGTATCATACATCTATCCGTCATAGTAATCTATATAATAATTATTTACATTGTCGTGACGACTGATTTTCATCGTAAGAATAATATTGTATGAAAGTATTCAAAATTTTATAACTATATGTGAACAATGTTTATCGAATATGTATACAAGTATACCTATTGTTATTACAGAGGAAATGTATTGATGTGTATAAAATAGGGATTACCTTATATTAGTACTACTATTTAACAGAGAAATAGTCACATTCGTAAGTATATTGATTGATATCGTGTTAACAGACTTTTACTCAGTGTGTAGAAAATGTGTTACCTTCTCTTACGTGTTCTTAGCTTTCCATCGTATACTACAGCCGTTCAATATTATACCTAAATGCAGGCTGCATATTTGATCGCATTGAAATTGTTGCCTACTCAATATTCCTTTTTCAATCTTAGAAATGAATATTCGTAACTTACTGTAAATGAGAAGATCAAGGAACCTACGTATCTTAGTCTCTGTAACATCACAGAATGATCATATCCAACAACCATAAGCCATATCACTGAGCTTTTAATTACTCGTTTATATCTTTGTAAGAGACAGACATTTTATTATGAAATCTAAATTTTACACCACTTTTAAATAAAATCAAGACCATTCCATAAGTCAATTATTTATAATAGGCTTTTTGAAGAAATATTATTTTGTATTGAGCAAACATATTTTGGAACATATTCCTGTGTACTAAAACGAGTTAAGGTTTATATAAGGTTTTTGAGTTGCTTGCAAAATGTTAAAAGGGTATGTTAGCTAAAACCAACTTATCAGGGCCTCTATACAACACGGTAAAAACCATATCGCGTTTGAGCTGTTATCGTATTGTCACCGTTTTGACAGCTCTTATTTACTCGATAGTAATGGCGGGTGACGTCATAACAATACCATAACAGGTTAACTACAATATCGTTTTTACCGTCTAGAATACCGGCCCAGGTACGTTTCGTAAACGACATAAATGCTCAGGGCCTCTCTTTATTCAACACGGTATAACAATATTGCTTTTGACATGTTATCGTATCGTTAACTTTACGATAGTTTTTATTTACTTAGCAGAAATGGCGGTGGTGACAACAACAATACCTAACAGGCCAAAGACGATAAGGTTTATACCGCCTAGGTCACAGAAAAATTGTACCAACGAGAACTTAACTCATATTAATTTAATAAGATCTCTATAGTAAAATAGAACGTTCAGTTTGGAATCTGAATAATTGTTTTGTAAACATAATGAATGAATAATGAAATGTTTGTCAATTTCGTTAATTCCATAATAGTTTAGTATTGCAAATGTGGAGTAATATCTATTCAGACAAATTACCTACGTACGTATGTATGAATCTAACTGGATCTATCTGGTAAATGGATCAGTTATACTTTACGCCACATTCAAACAATGCCAAAGTTCTGTGAGGCAACTTTTCCACGTCTTCTGCATTCATTTGAAAGTGTTACGCGAATGTTAATTTTGCCGCAACGTAAACCTACTGTAAACTGTAATTAACACTTGTGTTCCTGGCTTTAATAAACTATATGGATGAACAGTGTTTTGTTTATTTACATTTTCTTGATGGTAAAATTGCTGTGTTTGTCTACGAGTAGGTGTATAGTCGACTACAAAGAGATGTATCCACTTTTGGACCTTATTACAAAGCAATCCAATAACGTAAAAAGTGGATACATCTCCACCATTCTCTTTGTAGTCGACTGTACACGATCACAAACATCACAAGTCTATCAAACAGGGTTAAAAGTAGTTCCCGATTCAGTGGATTCTTGTTTTGTCAAGATTTTTCAGTCCAGAAAAACGAATAAATCTTTGAAATCGTGGCTTTGCTTAAGGTGTAGGTACTTCAGTACATACACTTCACTAACTTTTGGCACAAAATTTTCGTTTTAATACGAAAACCTTGTAAAGTACACTAGGTACTGATATTGCAAATGCACACTGAATTTTGAAAATTAATGTTTGTTATGTTTTGTACGACAGGCGATTGTTTATTTACCTAATGACAGGAGGTTACTTTATTATTATTATTATTACTATTGCATAACTAATCACAAAACCCAAACCCGACTGCCGGCTTATAGAAAACGGTGGCATTATGAATTTATGACCTAGGAGTTGGAACTTGAAACTTTTGTGAAAAGGCTCAATATCTAAAACACGAATAAAAAACCTCAATTACTGCATCCGAATTTGACAGTCAAAGGACCTTTATTTGGTCAGTCGGATAAAAATACTAGAAGTGGGTTTTTGGCCCGTAGTTAACCATATTACCATTTTGTTAAAAATCAAAAATGTTGGCTGTCGCATTTTGCTTGATTTTTAACAATGTGTGCCGATTATAATCTACTAGCTTCTGCCCGCGACTTCGTCTGCGTGGACTTCAGAATTTAATTTTACCAGGATGAATAATATAAGTTTGTCCTAACCGAACCGAGAACGAAATATAAAGCTAATAATTGCGCTGTAAGTGGGTAATCGCCTAACCACCAACTGATTTTGACCACACCAAGGCAACAGTTCGATACCGAGTTTTGAATCAGAGCTAGCGCCATGTAGTTCGTACATGGAGAACTAAAAGTGTTTCTTTAGTAACTTTTGTGTAAGCACTTATCAATGAATGCAAACTGAAAGGATTACTTTAGTTCTTTCCGCGGACCTCCCCATTTCAGATTCAATCTCGCAGAGAAACGGCAATGCAGCTCTTTCCTGTGAGCTTTCTTATGACGCCTATTACGGCCCTATAACTTCATAGGAAAAAAACTCAGCTTCGGGGCTGTCAAACAGCTATCAATTTTCGGAGTTATATTACACTTTAACCCAGCTACCGCTACCAGATAACGCCATAGACAAATTGGCACCAAGTGGCTGTTGAGCTGTTAAGTCAGTTTCTGATTGTCATGTCATGTCAAGTCAATCTTGTCATCATTTTGTTTCGAAAAAAGGTGAAAAACAGAATTGATATTTTTATAATACATTTTTCACACCACCTGCTCGACAATGCCAAATTACATATCATGCAAACCTTACGCAAACCAAGTCATTAAAGCCCTTGGCTTTAGCCGGGGTGTAATGTTGTACTGAATCTTAGGCCCTTCTCTCACGGAGCTACTCAAAAATAACTAGTTACAAACGTTAATTACTAACGAGTTACTTTAGCGTCACCGCCCGTACATTCTTATTGTGGTTCGCACACGACGCGACTAGTCACAAACCGGTTAGTAACGCGTCAGCAACTGATCGTGCATGACGCGGCGTGCCAGTCTCCGCGCTACTGGTTACCAACGTTTTCTGTAATTTTAAAAAATGAGCGAACAAACGTTAAATACTAAATTTGTGCAGGAAGTGGAAAAGTATCCTTGCTTATATAATTATACTTTGTCAGATTACTCACGAAAGGATGTAACGGAAAGAGCTTGGAGTGAGGTGGGAAAACCATTTAATTTGACACGTAAGTACCTATTTATTTTTACAAAGTATGATTCCATTGCCACGGTAATGCTGCATGCGGTGTAATAAAATAGTTAGCCAAATAATCTCTGAGATTATAAGCTGAAGATAGTGGAGTTACTTGTAAATTTAGTGGAGCTGGTATTGATTCGGGACAGAAGTCCGTTGTTTCAAATTGCTGTGGTTGGTACTGAATACCTTCTCTGCTTCGTACGTAATTGTGCAATATACATGCAGATTTCACGATATTTGTAACTTTTTGCGGGTCTCGACAACGTATAGGTCTGTCTAGAACGGCAAATTTCTCAGCCATCATTCCAAATGCACATTCTATAGTCTTTCTTCCTCGACTCAGCCTATAATTAAACACTCTTTTTGTATTATTCAAAGTTCGTTTTGGATATGGTCTCATCAGATAGCGTGATAATGGAAAGGCCTCATCACCCACGAAATAGTATGGAAATTCATTGTCGTCGTTTGGTAATCTTGAAGGTCGCGGTATATTAGCAGCGTTTTCTAACCACTGTTTGATGGCTGAAGCCCGAAATATTCCACCATCACTATTTCTCCCAGCGTAGCCACATTCAATTAATGTAAAAAGCCCGTCCGCGTCACAACATGCCATTAAAACTATAGAATGAAAGGATTTGTAGTTAAAATTACTTGATCCCGAGTTAGGGAATTTCTCTACTCGGCAATGTTTCCCATCTAATGCTCCGATGCAGTTAGGCAAATTCCACAACAATCTAAAGCGCTCTGATATTTTCTTCCATTGATCTGTATCTGGGGTTGGCATACAAATATCCTTTAGAACATTCCAAATAATAGTTGTCGTTTCAGCGACTATATGTCCAACTGTATTGTCTCCTCTAGCAAAATAGTATCCGATATTCACAAACGAATCGCCACTTGCCAGGTACCTGCAAAAAAAAAAAATTTGTTAATCTTGTTTCAGATAGCCAAGCAAAAGAGAAATGGAAAAATTTGCGTGCGGTTTTCGTCCGGCACATAAAACCAGCTCCGAGTGGTTCTTCTTCAAAAAGAAAGAAGCCGTATTATTTGACCGAAGCGATGCAATTTACAATCCCATACGTAAAAGCACTAAACAATACCATATCGGGGAATCTTCCTCTGGCTGCAGATAGGGAAGTGACGGAGCAAGAAGATAACGAAGAAGCAAATGAGTCGCAAATGTCGCAATCCATATTACAACAGAACATTGCATTGCCACCACAAAACATGCCATCATCATTCGAAGACATCCCATCACCCATATCATGCCCTCTGCCTGAGTCTTCGCCTATATCTAATCAACCACTCTCTCCCATGTCATGCCCTCCATCCAGGTCATTTGTTCCCAGCTCTAATCGTCGTAAAAGAAAACCTGATACTGTCGACGATGGTCTTATGGAGTACTTCAAAGCCAGAAAAGCTAACCTTGAAAAAAAGTCTGAAGACGAGGATCCTAAACGAATGTTTTTACTAAGCTTACTACCAGACATGAAAGCAATGACCGAAAGTCAAACGAGAACCTTCAAGCGAAGAGTGCTGGCTTTAGTGGATGATATTTTAGAAGAATCTCCGAGAACTTTGGCACCACCACAGCGAGCCACACCAGCATACAATTTTGTAACTCCACCTGTCTTTCTTTCTACGCCTGATGAACCGCAAGCCACACCTGCTGTAACAAATGAACAGCAAGCCACACTAACATATGACAATCGCATTTTAACATATTATGAATCAGCACCGCATCTAATATAAATAATAACTAACAAATACTTAATAATTTGTGTTTAAAATGACTGTTTAGTTATAGTATTAATTATTTGAGAATAATAAATAAAAATCTTACCTACCTTAAAGTTATTAAAATCCTTTCTTCAGCGCTCACGCACTCCCGCATGTTAGTATTGTGTTTGTTTATAGCAGGAGTTATTAATTGAACCAAATTTAAATAGCTATCTTTGGACATTCTATAGAATCCAACAAATTTATTATCTGTTTCACGCATCTCTCGTGCTGCAACTGATAATCTGCAATTCACATTATTTCTAATATACGGGTGAATCCAAAACCTGCGACGATTCCTTCGGCGTCTATTAAGATAATAGTATAACACAATATCGTCATCATCCTCGCTCGATCCACTCCACATTTTGCTTCTTTTCTAATATTTCCTCTTGGTAGCCGTGTCACACGGCCCGTGTGCTTTTGTGAGTAGAAATGACCTGAAACCTTGGAACTTGAGTAGCGTCGTGTGCGAGGTACGGTTTCTAATTGGTTTGTAATTGTAATTACTAATTAGTTCCGTCATTTTTGAGTAGCTCCGTGAGAGAAGGGCCTTATTATAACCCGCTGGGTTGTAATATTTTCACTTTTCATAGTTCTTATTACAATGGCCTTAAAGTCTAATTTCGTAATAAAAGATCAACTAATACTCGAAGGCCGGGCGCGGCGCCGCCGCCACCGCCGCGTCGAACCTAATTTGAAAATCGAACATTTTCTAAAATCGAGCTGGCCACGGCAAACTGAATGGAACACATTTGAAATTAAACAAAAGCCGCGAGTATTGTAAGACGCTGCAATAAAATACATTGGTGATATGATAACTGCAAAGTTTTAGATAATATATGTTGGAAAAATACGCAGGATACGTGTTAAATTTAGGTATTTAAGAAAAAGATGTTATTAGGTGTAAGATTTGTAATGAAGTGGTAACCAAGGTAAACAGAATTTTTAAAATAAAAAATAAAGATTTCATGTCACATAAAGAAAACTAAAAAAGGAACATGTCTAAGCCAAGTCTACACAGGTGAGATTAGGCATAACCTAAACAGCCGCCCTTAATCGAAGCTATAGTAGACAAAAAAAAAACTTAAGTAATAATTAAACCTAAACCATCTACACATCTTTTGTGTACTAAAGGCCCGAGTGTCTTTGTAAGAACATCTGCAGGCATGTCACAACTTTGAAGATATTCTAAGATTACAACATTAGAAGAGACTTTTTCTCGAATAAAATGATGCTTAGTTTCTATATGCTTCGTCCTGTTGTGGTGTACAGGATTGTGAACGAGGTTTATGGCACTCTGACTGTCGGAAAATAACTTGACTGGCAAAAGTTTACCTGTTATTTCGAAGATAAAACGGCGTAGATAACAAGCTTCTTTTGTAGCAGATGCAAGAGCCATATATTCAGACTCCGCAGATGAAAGAGCCACTGTCGGTTGTTTCTTAGATTCCCATGATATTGGTCCCCCACCTAGTACAAAAGCAAAACCAGTGTATGACCTTCTGTCTACCAAACAGTTCGCCCAGTCAGCATCGCAGAATCCTTTTAAAGGTTCTCCATTCTTTTTGTAAACTAAAGAGTAGTTTAAAGTGCCTTTTAAATATTGCAAAACTCTTTTTGCGGCATTCCAATGCTCCTTAGTATAACAAGTATTAAATTGACTAAGATAGCTCGTCGTATACGCGATATCTGGTCGTGTGTTTACTGCCAAATACATGAGGCATCCGATTAAATTTTGATATGGAAAATTCTCACTAACCTGATCATCACGTCTCTTTTGCATCAACTTCTTTATTAGAGGTGTATTTGCAGTCTTGCACTCTTGCATATTAAACTTTTCGAGTAGCGACAAAATATATTGTGATTGATTTATCTGTATACAGTCATCCTTCCAAGCAATATCTAAACCTAAATACTTTTTCAACATTCCAAGGTCTTTTAATGAAAAATAGCTTGATAAATCTCTCTTGACAATGTCAAATGTCAACTCTGTTTGAAAGAAGAGTAAAATGTCATCAACAAATATACTGAGTATTACGAGTTCTTCACCAAAAAGTTTTGTATATACGCAAGGTTCGGAAGGAGTTGCAATGAAACCTATTTTTAAAAGTGTTTCATTTAATTTTTTATTCCAGACTCGCGGTGCCTGTTTAAGGCCGTATAGAGATTTCTTCAAGAGACACACCTTATTTTCATTTCCCCTTTCTATGAAACCAAGAGGTTGTTCCATATAGACTTCTTCTTCCAAGTTTCCATTAAGAAACGCTGTATCTACGTCCAAATGTTTTATTTTTAAACCGTTTTCAGCAGCTAATGCAAATAAGGCACGTTGGGATGAGTGACGAATTACTGGTGCAAATGTTTCGTCGTAGTCCACTCCTTTTACTTGTTTGAAACCTTTTACAACAAGTCTAGCCTTGTATTTCATTATATTTCCACTAGCGTCTTTTTTAATTTTGTAGATCCATTTACAAGGTATTACCTTTTTGTTCGGTCTATCAACAAGTTCCCAAGTGTGAAGCTTCATTAGCGAATTATGCTCGTCTAGCATTGCATTATGCCATTTTTCGGTATCGTCAGCATGAATTGCTTCGTAGTATGTCACAGGCTCATCTGAATTACTAGACAATATATTATAGCTAAGAAAATCCGGTGGTTTCCTGCTTCTTGAGGGGTACCGCCGCTCCAGGAGAGATGGTTCCAAACTAGCTGACTCTTCATCAAAACACTCTGCGTTTAGTGGTAACGATGTTTCCTCTCCTGGATCGATACTCTCAACACAATCATGAAACTCATTTTCATTATCTTCAAAGTCTGCATTTTCTTCAAAAAGTAAACCTGAATCTGACTGTATCTCAGGTTCAGTTTGCTTTTGCTTTAGTGTTGTAAAGTAATTTTCGAAAAAAGTTGCATCCCTAGATTTGAGAATTCGCCTTGGGTTAGAAGGATCTCGAAAAATATAACTATTTGGGTCTTCAGAATAACCCACAAAAATCGCTTCTTCTGCTTTTAAATCTAACTTTTTTCTGTTACATGATGGGATGTGAATAAGTGCCCTGCATCCAAATACTTTTAGATGACTAAGATCACATCTTCGGCCATACCATTTATCATACGGTATTTGACCACCTAACGCTCGATGAGGGGACCTGTTCTTTAGGTACACTGCTACACGAAATGCATCTTCCCAGTAAGCCTTTGGTAGTGAGCTTTCCGCCAGCAGCGTCCTCGCCTTCTCTGTAATGGATCGGTGAGTCCGCTCTGCAACTCCGACTTGTTGAGGGCTGTAGGGCGTCGTTGTTTGATGCTTGATACCTTTTGAAGAAATATAATCACAAAATTCTTTATTAATAAACTCTTTACCGCCGTCAGTCCTAATAGACTTTATTTGCATATTTAATTGTTTTTCAACTAAAGTTTGAAACAGGCGAATCTTTTCTTTTACTTCAGTCTTTGAACATATAAAGTAAACAAAGACTTTTCGCGTACAGTCATCAACTAAGGTTAACATATATTTGTTACCTTGAAAAGAGGTTGTAGACATAGGTCCACACAGATCACAATGGATCAATTCTAAAGGTGAAGTTGCTCTATTTGAAGCTATTTTCTTAAAAGGTTTTCTAGCTTGTTTGCCTTCTATACACGCGATGAACTTGTTTTGTCTACTACGTTAAATTCTACCCCTACCTGGTGATTTTTCAGTCGATTCATGCCTATTCGGCATAAGTGTCCAAGTCTCTTATGCCAAATTTTATACCTATTCTGACAGTCAGAGTCCTCGCCTTGTGTCAAATAATTTATCGCCACATTGTTTGAAACATTTGTAGTGCCATCAAGCACATACAATCCACCACAGGGCGAAGCATGAAGAAGAGAATCACCTGTAAAATAAAAGGTATCATTTTTATAAAAATTGCATCCATTTTTATCGAAAACACATATAAAACCTTTATCAATAGCTTTTTGTACAGATAGCAAATTTGCATTTAAGTCTGGTACGTAGGCAACATCAATAATATTATTTACTTTATTTTTAGGTGTACTGATCGAAATATTTCCTAGTCCTAAACATTTGATCTTTTCACCATTTGCGACGGTTACGGTACCTTTATCATTCAAATTTATATCACTAAACCAATCACGTCTTGAAGTCATATGTTTTGTAGCACCAGAATCTACATACCACAAATCCTTGTTTGTGCAGCCGGAAGTATTTAAAGCAGTAAACGAGGTATCATCTACACTTGTCACATTTGCTTTCTCCTTCTTCTGTTTCAATGGACAGTCTGGTCTCTTATGTCCGGGAACTTTACAATCGTAACATATAATTTCTTTCTTCTTTACCGACTTAGGTTTCATCTTTGTTTGAAAAACCGAGTCTATAGATAATACGTCGCCTTTAGACATCTCATTAAGGAGTCTTGTTGTTACCAGGTCTGTAGTTACATTCACATTGCAATTTTCAAGTGCCATTATGAGAGGCTCGTATTTTGGAGTGAGACCTCCTAGAAGTATAGCTGCAATTGATGTATCTTCTATATTTTTCCCGATATCTGCTAGATCCTGTGCGGTTGACGTAACTGCATTGATGTACTTCTCAATGTCTTCAAAATCTGACAGACTTAATCGGTATAACTTACGCTCGAGAGCTATTCTACGTCCTATACCATTATCCTCGAAGGCTTTCTGTAACGATTTCCACGCTTCCGATGCAGTCTTTGCACTTCTAACGTGAGTTATGGCTGCACCATCTACAGTTAGGCAAATCTTAGCAAGAGCTTTCGTATCATTTTTTACCTTTAAAGTTTGAGGAGTCGTGTCACCTTCTGGATATCCAGTAACAGTCAACCAGAGATCCTCGTGGAGGAGGTAGTTCCTCATTTTGAACTTCCACGTTGGATAATCCACTTTACCTCGAAGGCAAAAAGTTGGCAATGACGATGAGCTTGACTTCATTACTACACCAGTAGCATTACCATTATCGTGTGACATATTAATACGTTACTGTTCTAGTATTATTTTTAGGTAACAACTAAAAAAAAATACACAATTTTAATATTTATACACGTATTTTATGGTTTACTCCTTTTCTTCGTGCTGATAACGTGTTGGAAAAATACGCAGGATACGTGTTAAATTTAGGTATTTAAGAAAAAGATGTTATTAGGTGTAAGATTTGTAATGAAGTGGTAACCAAGGTAAACAGAATTTTTAAAATAAAAAATAAAGATTTCATGTCACATAAAGAAAACTAAAAAAGGAACATGTCTAAGCCAAGTCTACACAGGTGAGATTAGGCATAATCTACAACAATATATATACAAATATCAATTTTCACTTTTAATTTTAATTTACTATAATAAAACGCTGTTTTTAGTAGACTCACTTTTTTATTGTCTCGCAAAAGTTGAGAAAAGTAGAGTACACTCCTCGGGGATAAAGCTGTTTTCGTCTTGGGCGCGCTTGAACCCCTCACTGCGCTCAGGACTCTTCTTAATTCCCTCGCTTCGCTCGGGAATTAACTCGTAACACCCTCGCTGCGCTCGGGAGTTAAATCTGGAGTCCTTCGTTACGTTCAGGATTCAATATCGCGCCCGTGACATAAAACTGTGCTTTATCCCCTCGGTGTATAATCTACTATTAATGAAGGCTGCGTTTCTGATACTGTAAAGAACCGATCACCTAAGCCTCAAACCCTAACCTTGTTAAAGATGATCATATGAAACCATTATTCGAAAAAATGTATTGGTATGTGCTATGTTGTGAGGCTATGTGACCTTACATTTTTATTACTAGGTTCATTATTGTTATAACAGTTTAATAGTGCCTATAGGGTATATGTTAGGGTACGGCAGTATTTACTACTCGCAATAGGACGACGGTTCACTGTGTGTGAAAGGGCGCTTTATTCTTCAATTGAAAAAGTCTTCCTTGTCATCATCGTTGTTTCACACACTACACACTTGTCGTTTCATACTTGTCTGTACCTGTTTTTCTTGCCGCGCCGCGGTGCCGTTCGGTAAATAGTAGGCATTGGATTAACGATTAACGGACTTCTGCATATTAACGGAAGTTAACGTGTCCGTTAACATTTAAAAAAGTTAACTTAAAAGTTAATCCGTTAATCAAAATGTTAACTTCGTTAATTAACGATTAACGGATTAACGAGTTAATGCCCAGCTATGCGCACACGATTAAATTTGAGAAAGCGGCCTATTTGATAAACGTCTATCGCAACAATATAGTCTGTATGTAAAACTAGGTACGTTATTAAGTTTAAATAGTTACAGCGTGAATATGTCTGAGTATGAGTATGAATATGACTAAAGTATTAATTTTAATATCGACTCCATAGTTTTCTTTCATCTTACCGTGCGATGAAAAATCCGAGCCCTGCTTATCAATCTCTAAAAAAAATCAAAATAGCCCTTTGTGGTCATATGAGTCCACAGACCTCTTAACCTACCTAGACCCTGTTCCACCCATCCCTTATTCCGTTAAAAGTAAAAGATAAAAGATAAAAGATAAAAGATAAAAGATGTTTATTCAGTAAGTAGGCCGCACGGGCACTTTTACACGTCAAAAATCTACCAGCGCTTCGGAAGAGACCACTGCTGAGAAGAAACGCCGCAAGAAACTCAACAGTAAGTCGTTTTTTAAATATTGCTAATGATATTATACAATAATAAACTTAACCTAGCATTATATAAAACAATGAATCTCACATAACACCAAAAATGTATTCATGCGTAGTTGAGCAGGAAAACGTGTCAAAACTCAGAATTGTCACAAAACTAATAAGCAACAGTAATATAAAAAAAATATATATATAGAAAGTATACAAGTTATACTTACCTGTGACGGTGCAAGACCACATGCATAAAAGTTTCGATACATTCTCCTACAGAAACCGTGTCCCCTAGACAATAATACAATATTTACATATTTTTTAAGACTAATTTAAATTATTAAATTATTTAGGTGTTGGCCAAGCATTTTTATCTGTTAGATAGTCTTCGACCCTATAGTAAGCTTTAGACATCAACGACTTTTTCAAGTAAGTTTTAAGTATTGGAAATGGTAACTTTAAAACAACGTCAGGTAATTTATTAAAGAAAAGGATGCATTGACCTACAAATGATTTATAAACCTTACGGACACGAAATTTTTTAATAGCAATTTTATTTTTATTTCTCGTATTCAAATTATGTACATCACAATTCTTAACAAAAGAGTCTTGATTTTTAATGACATAAATAATATTCTCATAAATAAATTGTGATGCTACTGTCAAAATATTAATTTCTTTAAATAGTACTCTTAAGGAATCACGGGAGTTTATATTATATATAGAACGAATGGCTCTTTTTTGCAACACGAATATAGTCTGTATGTCAGCAGCTTTTCCCCAAACCAGAATACCGTACGACATAACACTATGAAAATAACTATAATAAACTAAGCGAGCTGTCTCGCGAGTAGGTACCAGAAGTACATGACTAAGATGTTCTTGTTATGAAAATGAAAAAAAAACTTATTATGAAACTGGTTATGAAACAGTGAAAATAAATCCTTCCTGGGGTAGGAAGAGTGGAATTAAAATGTTCCTGTTATCCCGCCTGGGTGTAAAGAGTGGAAAAATACCACTTATCCCTCCCAGGTGGGATGGCTAGGGGCCTGTTCTATAAAGCTACAAATTATAATTTACAGGTTAAAAGTTTCCATTTGACACAACCTGGACCAACGACGACCTGCCATTTGAGCAGTGTTTCCAGTTTAGACCTGTAAAATTGTTACTTGAAGCTTTGTAAAACGTGCCCCAGGTAGGATACGTAGAACAGGGGTTAAAAATTTAATCATGTTGCCGATTTTATACCAAACAGTGGCCTCATTCGACCAAAACTTGAACTTTTTTTCCAAGCTATAAAAATGAGTAGGTCATTGAGATCCACTTAATCATTGACGTATAATATTTGATTTGATAATTTAGTTTTTCTATTCCATTTATTCAATTCGAAGGGATACTTTTATCTGTCTTGCTTTTTATAACTTCTTCAAGAGTGAGAAACGTATCTTTTGTTTCACTGCCGCAATTACACACATTCTGTAATATTGGTCTTTTATTCTTTATATTTTTTACGTGGGTCTTCTGTGAAGTGAAACATGTCTGTCTTAATGTCTTTATTTTAATATTAAGGACTATCTAGAACTGGCCTAATACAAAATTATAAAATATGCACCGGCTTCATTAGGTCCACCGCATGGTATAGATACATGGCGCTGGCACCATTATCTTTCTGTATACCTATATTTATGTTTTAGAAGAGGTAAGCACCAGGTGTGAGATCCCGGAGGTGTCTATAACAGACTACTGGAATGGCAGCTACCCTGGTCAAGGCAGGTCCCAGAGTCTTCACTGCAAAATCCACGACATCATAATTGTTTTAAATTATATGTATTTTAATTGTGATTTTTTTAATAAGTATACATGTTTACAACATTAGATTGGTTTTATTTTCTCAGGCCGGGGCCACACTGCGAGATTCGGTGAATATTCGTGTTGGTGTCTATACGCCGAATCACGTATGGGCGGCGTAAAAAACATACGGTCCGTGAGCACTAAGAAAAACATTCGGTTTGTACTTGTCTCTCACTCGGTCTCATACGCTCTTATTGAGAACGAATGAGAGAGAAGTACAAACCGAATGGTATTTTAAGTGCTCACGGGCTGTAGTATTCTAGCAGGGGCTCTATTCTGCCTGACAGTAAAGGCGGCAGGTTAAAAAACAATACGACAACATGTCAAAACCAATATGGTTTTACCGAGTAGAATAGGTCAATAAATATAGGCAGTATTGTCCATCAGTACCATAGTCTAAATGTGGTTTAAAAAATCAACATCACCATTTTTAGAAAAAAAATGTATTATTTAGAAGTGCCTTAGTCTAAATTTGTTGGAAAAACAACCAAACGATCACTATTGTATATAGTACAAAAAAATAGGATGTATTATTTTGAAATTCCAGTGCCTACATTTTAAATGAAAAAAAATAGCAAAATGTGTGAGGTAAGAAATATGTCAAAATCCTACGATGAGCCGATTTTGTTCGCGAGATGGCAGTCTGATACGTTAGTATCCCTTACGGCCGAACCCTATATTCAATCCGAGGATAGATAAGGCTTACCTCGGGTTAAAATTTGACATTTGCCCTTGCAAAAAGTGTCAAATTTTAATCCGAAGTAAGCCTATCTGTCCGCGGATTGAAACATATCTATTGAGAAAATCGCTTTTTATCCACAAGTGAGGGAAGAGTTTTGACATTTGAAGGCAGCTTAAGTGATATTTGACAGCTAACCAAACGTATACGTACGTGTAACCTTACAAGTGCTGAATTTTTAACATCACAATTAATGAATTGCATCGAGTAAAAAACACTAAATACAGTCTTACTACTTTATTTTGATTCATAAATATCAGCATTCAAAATTAACCTTCATTCTTGTTTTAAAAACGGATAAAATATTCTGACAGTCCAAATAAGTCGATGTGCAAACAAAATGCATCCGAAATAATAAAAAAAAAACTTACGTCAAAACTTTTCTATTAAGCCGTCAACGTTAAAATATTCGCATGTTTTTCTGGTTTGTTTTGTTATTAAAAATGAGTTCGAGTGATTAAGACGTATTAACACCCGTGGAATTACAGGAAACCGTGCAAAATGCGGAATTGAGCTTACAGTACAAACCATTTTCTTAGTTTCCTCGCTGTAGTCAACGTTAAATATTCGCATGTTTTTCTAGTTTGTTTTGTTATTATAAATGAGTGATTCGAGTGATAAAGACGTATTAATACCTGTGGAATTACAGAAAACCGTGCAAAATGCGGAACTGAGCTTACAGTACAAACCCTTTTCTTAGTTTCCTCGCTGTAGTGAGGTGATAAGTTTTGTGTTATACACGGGTGAAAAGTTATTTTACGTCTCGTGTCTTGAAACACTCGCAGGTAAAATACAACTTTCCCCACTTGTATAACAAATAACTATTATACATTCGTTAACAGCGACCTCTCTGAGTGACGCCGAGAACTATCCTAACTACCTACTAGATACTTAAAATTTATATAACAAATCCTAGACATCTGGTGGAGGTTATAGGTTCCTCCCTAGTCGTCTAGATGGCGCTGTTCTGTTAACAGATATAACTTGAGTTGGACAAGTATTTCATCTATGTTTGTAAAAAATAATATAGCAACATTATACCTACCTGCAAAACCTAACAAAGAAAGTACAATTGAAGTATATTTCAGTATGTGGCAATTTTCCACCAAGATCGAAAGAGATAGCATGATTAGAAAGAGACAGCGAACCTGAGAACCTTCCAGAAGCGTGTGAAAGAGATAACACGATTATACAGGGTGTAAGGGACGGCTCACCGAAAACTGAAACCATAGCTTCAGACCATTGTACTGAACTGAAATCCAGTGGAAATTTTCACGGGAAAACGAAAATTTTCTCGTTGGTTTCAGTTTTCGGTGAGCCGTCCCTTACACCCTGTATAGGTATAAATACAGGGTGTAAGGGACGGCTCACCGAAAACTGAAACCATAGCTTCAGACCATTGCACTGAACTGAAATCCAGTGAAAATTTTCCCGGGAAAACGATAATTTTCTCGTTTTTTACGTGAAAATGCCGTTTTTACAGCTTTTTTTACTTAATTAGCTTCAGTATGTCATAAATATGTTGTCCTAGATCGGTTTATATGCAAAAACATGGAAAAAAAAACGAGAAAATTTTCGTTTTCCCGGGAAAATTTCAACTGAATTTCAGTTCAGTACAATGGTCTGAAGCTATGGTTTCAGTTTTCGGTGGGCCGTCCCTTACACCCTGTATATGAGACAGCAATACGTGGAACATTCCAGACACGTGAGTCAAGGACATCGCGATTACAAATAGAACAAGGTAGCAAGGCGTAGAACATTCCAGCAACAAATAGTCTCGATCGTCCTTGACGGATCAAAGTACATCGATCATTCCAGAAGGCATTCTGGAACGATCTGACACGGGTACTATAACAGAGCGGACCTATTGCAAGGACATTCAGTCTTTACTTGGAAAGCGAACAGTGCGAACAAGAGCCACCAAAGCGACCATCTGAGTGAGTACCTATTCGAAGTTTATTGTGCGATTATTGTTTGTAACGGTTTAAGTTAGTGCGTTATTAAAGTCTACTTTTAATTATCGGTGTATTCGTGCATTTCTATCAGTTACCAAGCCCCACGTACTTAACAGTATGGTTAACTGCGCTTAACTGTGGTTCAACTTTTTGGTCCGTACCCTTATATATTTGTCATCATCATGTCAGCCGAAAGACGTCCACTGCTGGACATAGGCCTACCCCAAGGCTCTCCACTCAGACCGGTCGTGTGCTTTTCGCATCCACCGCGTTCCCGCGATCCTTACAAGGTCGTCACTCCAACTTGTTGGAGGCCTACCTACAGCTCGTCTCCCGGTCCGCGGACGCCACTCAGGAACCTTCTGACCCCCCATCGGCCATCAGTCCTGCGTGCGATGTGCCCCGCTCACTGCCACTTCAGTTTAGCTATTCTTCGGGCTATGCCGGTAACCTTAGTTCTCCAGCGGATATCATCATTTCTGATTTTATCACGCAGAGAAACCCCGAGCATAGCCCTCTCCATAGCCCTCTGAGTGACCTTGAGCTTTCTTATGAGGCCCATTGTTAGCGCCCACGTCTCGGACCCGTAGGTTATCACTGGCAACACACACTGGTAAAAGACTTTTGACTTCAAACACTGCGGTAATTTGGACGAAAAGGTGCTGCGAAGCTTCCCGAACGCTACCCAGCCGAGTCGAATTCGACGAGTGACCTCTTTCTCAAAGTTGGACCTACCTAACTGAACCGTTTGTCCCAGGTAAATAGAGTCGTCAACAACTTCGAGCGCAGAGCCTCCGACTATCACGGGAGTTGGCGCGACATGGACATTGGACATGACTTTCGTCTTGTCCATGTTCATTCTCAAGCCAACTCGGTCGGAAACTCTACTGAGGTCAGCGTGCATTGCACTGAGGTCCTCCATGGTCTCAGCCATGACTACGATATCGTCAGCGAATCGAAGGTGTGTGATGTACTCACCTTTTATGTTGATGCCTCGTCCTTTCCAGTCTAGAACCTTAAAAGCATCCTCCAATGCAGCGGTGAACAGCTTCGAAGAGATCACATCTCCTTGTCTGACTCCCCGCTGCAGAGGAATAGGCTTCGTGCTCCGGTCCTGTAGTCGGTCGACATAGTGGCGTTTTCGTACAGACACTTCAACACTTCGATATATCGGTAGTCAACTTGGCACCGCTGGAGAGACTGCAGCTGAGCACAGCCCATGTCTCGATCGAATCAAAGGCTTTCTCGTAGTCCACAAATGCATATATTGTATTGTATTATATGTATATATTTGTGTCAACCCTAATTTTGCGACAGGCGAGAGAGGGGTAAGGCGGGGCGTGGGCGCTGTCAGTAATTATTTGACGGCTTTGCTGTCAAATCTATACAAAGACGCCCCGAAGATGCCCTTCTAATAGTACTTATTCTTATGGTTACACCAAAGTTTTCGTCACAAGTTTAAAAAAAAAAATGGATATATCTCGAAAACTAGGCCGAATCGAGCCTACTTTATACGATACACTCCAAATTAACTCAGGAACACGCTGTTAAAATCCTTCGGGTACGTCCCGGGCGCGGTGTATATTAAAGCACTTGTTTTGTCATACTAAACTTCGAGCTGGTCATGAAAATGACAAGCATGATAATGGTAATGAGAATCATGAAATGGTTCTTAATATGCTCAATAATTTCACATCCTGAATAATTTAAGTTCCTATGATAACTTCGTTAACCAAGACGTAGTATACAACTTGGAAAAACAGTTAGGTAGATCCTTAGATCTTAATAAAATAAATATCATTGATTAAGGGTTGTTTATCTTGTCTCTACCCTTTAATGCACAAGACGAACATGCTCACAGCGAGCATGTTTACCGAGCGCTCAACTTTGCACGAAAACACTACACGTGCGGGAGATGTTGACATGAAAATAACTTTCCTTCGTTTCAAGCATCAAGGCGGAGCCGACAGAATTATCTTGAGTAATCAGTTTAATGTCACCTTAGGGTGTCAACAGCGGACCTACAGGCACGTCGCGCGAAACGTTTGAAGTAACATTTTAAACAATTTTACGCTTTGTGATTCTGTTGTTTAAATTTAAATTCCGTATTCTAAAAATGGGCCTCTAGAGACGTATATTTATAAGATACAAGGAACTAAAGTTACGAGTATACGGTATAGGCTTTTTTGATACTGATAAAAATGAGCTTGTGGGTTAGGTCACGCCCACGTTAGGTACCACGTAGGGGAAGTAATCACCGCCACCAAAAAATACTGGCAACTGAGGAAGGATTGTGTGTCCATTGCCGGTTTTATAAGGAAATTAAAGCTCGTTTCTCCAAACGGAATTGATTATTTAAAATTAGTTTCACCGAACGATTTGCCCTCGTACGGTGAAACTAATTTTATGCATAGTGAAAGACACGATAGCAGAAAGTCAATCATCAAAACATAAATAATTGAAACAACTCTTCAGAACACTTCCCATTCCAAAGCCAATGCCAAAGCCAGTACAAAGTGAAATGGCATCATTCATCATTCGGGTTGCTGGCGATTCGTGATTTCGTGTCCTAGCCATAACTAGCTCTACATCGAATCCTGTCAAATAGAAGAACGGATATAGTATTAAAAATCAGTCACTTACACTCTAGACTGTACGAGAAGTAAAATAGTAGCTTATGCAACGTCATAATTATAATGACCGGTTCTTATGATTTGAATGTCAAAGTTACACAAGGCTAACTAATATTTAGGCACGAGTGAGTATCATAAAATCTAATTACTTACCCACCGTTTTACATATTAAAGACATAGCGACTTCGGCACTCGCATATAGAACCCTGAACATTAAAATTAATTATGTGCATACGTAGGTATTTTTTGATCAATAAAGTAATCTGAGCTTCTATTCCACTTAAGTATGTCTTTGACAAAAATCGTCTTTCTTCATATGAAAATCTTCTTTCATATCAAAATAAGCCATAAATTATGGTATTAATCATAATTATTGATTACGTAACTATAAACACAATTACAAAAAAACCACAAGTACTCGTAAGTATTAGTTAATTTGCTTATATTATAATATGATATTTGGTAGGTACCTATAAACATTTTAGTTGTCTGGAACTCAAGTCAAGAACCAATGATGTCTCCTTCCTTAGTCGTAATAGTTTTTCTTATAAATTCGTTATAGGAGCTTTCATTTAAGTTCTATTTTTGGCTGTATTGGACACTTGACTAAAACAAAATTTTGCACTTAAAATCTTAATATTCACAAATGTACCCCTTTATCGTTTTTTTCTTTTACAAAGCCGCTATATTTTTGAAAGACCTATCCCACGACGACCCACACAAAAAATCATCCCCAAGTTATAAGTAGGGTAGGTACCAAAAAAAACCCCTTTTATTTCAAGTTTGTTTTTCTACTTTGCCGGCGTGACTAAAATGTATATTCATGCCAAATAACAGTTTTGTAGAACTAAGCTAAGCTGTCTCTGAGCTAAGCTGCGGAAGGACGGACGGACGGTCATGGCGCAACTGTAAGTTTGACTACGGAACCCTAAAATAAAGATTGAAGGTCATAATTAAGCCCCTAATTGCTGGACATACATAAAAGATCGCCACAAATACAAAAAACGGCACCTTCTCGCTAAACTTGTAATTATTTTATAATCCTAACAATTTATTTTGTAAGTTGCTCATCAATTCAAATAGCTACCATTACATGCGCCATGTTCCGAAAATAAGAATCGTTGGGGCGAGTAAGGTGCAGTCGCGCCCGCAGCTCTTTGGCACTCGCACTGAATTCTAAACAGCAACACTGATTCTACCACTTATACGCTGAGACTGCGTTCCTCTTCTTGCTTGCAAGTGGTGTAAAAGGGAGAGGTGAAGCTATGAGAGCAGAGTCTGAAACGGCGGACGGTCTCGCTTTCCGTCGACAAGTCGTAGTTGAAATTAGGACACAAATTGGAGCATTCAAACCGCTTTCCGTGACATTTTTCTCAACGCGGGGGTCAGCGAACCGCGAAATTTCCTTTTAGCGTCTCCTTATTGCTTTACATTTAGGACTATAAATATATCCAGGAAACTGATTCTGAAGAACATTTAGGGTTCCGTGGGAGCCCATGATTTGCTAAACTGTTCCTCATCCTAATTAATGTCCAAATGACAAACAAACAAACTCTTACATTTTTTTTTTATTCGAACGGTCGATCGTTCCAGCGAAGTACTTACATACGAGCGGACTTACTATTAGCCAAGGAGGGGCAGCCGCCTCCATTATTATATAAATAGTACGAAAATTTACAAGTCGACGGACGAATGATTAACAATTGCCGTCCCGTTCAGACGGGACGGCAATTGGTAATCATTACGTACAAACAACATTATAGGGCGCGCATTATCAATTAGGTTCAAGCTTGCTAATTGAGAATCCTCGCCCGAAAATCACTTAGAATTGTGTTAATGTTTTATCGATGATGGAAGCGGCCGCCCCTAGGAAGTCATCCTTGATAGGACCGTGTCGGTAGTGAATTAGGGTGACGGCACCAATTTTGAACATTTTTAGCTGGAAGCCCCAATAATGGACACTTAACCCTTAATTCAAAGATCATAAGGTTATAAATAGATTGTCGCAAAATAAATTATTAACCCTTATCTTCTGTACCATAAGAATCAAGGGTCCATTATTGCTCCTCATTCATTACTGGTTCCATCATTGTAGTTATAATCAGTACTGTCAGCAAAATATACTTATTTTAAGAATATTTAATAAAAATGAAAATATTCCACGAGGAGGAAATTAATTATAAAGTAAAAAGGACCACCACAGAATGAAAGCTTGATAAAACTCTGAAGCCTTTGTCACACAATTTTTCTAAGCGGATTTGCGCCAGCGATATGGCTACCCTAGGTAATAAAAGAGTCTTGGTTCCTATCCCTAACTAATCCGATTATAACGTTTCCTTTGAATTTACAATCAAAATAGAACCTTTTGAGCTAACGAGATAAGTTGAAAAAGATGGTGCTCTTAATACTAAGAGCATTTTTTGCTTAAGGTAATTGGACTTCGTTATGTAAGTACGTATTCCTTAACTCAACAAAAGCAAGTCGTGGACGAACCTTCGCTCGTACCAGTCAGTTTTCTACCTATCTATGGCTTGACGTTAAATTTGAGGTATCTTGTAACGGGCATCGCGACCGAGATGAGATTTACTGTACGGCTCTTATAAGACGCATTGACGCGCTAGCCGCTATGTCGCGCGGAATCCTTTAAATGATCTGTGCTCGAAGATTACTTAGCCGTATTTAGGCCTCCGTATTAAGTCCAGGAAATTGGAACCTGTAGAACTAAGAATAAAAAAACGATCACAGAGCTAATTTTGCTGTATTGGGTTTCTAAAATTTTATACAAGTAAGAGTTAGGTGCGGAACTACTACGTATCCCTATAGTATATAGGTACTTACCTTTGTCTCGCGGTCTTTCTTAGCAAAGGAGCAATATCATTATGTTATAAATTATAAGCCTGGATTAATTTAAACTAAGCCTCTGCCTAACGTAATTTTAATATTGAGTAGCCTGAGCCTATCGTAATTTTAATATTGAGTAAGTCCAGCGAAATCAAGAACCATTTGTTTTCATTTGAGTCGCTCCAGATTTAGTGAGTAAGCCCGGCTGCGCTTGGATTTGCTGATTCTCCCTTTACAAATAAGTGATATGATAACGCCATTCATTTGGAATATACTGGGGATAAAATGTTCATGATTCATGTATGTATTTATTTGATTTTCACTTTACATGAAATTACGCGTCATTTTTTTATTAAATTGATTATTTATTAACCAACAGCCCGACGTAGGAGGGATAAGATTTTGACCTGTTACGTATGGTTCTTGGCTCCCCTCGTAGAGGCTGAGCGGCTGGCAAGATGTTGCAAACAAGGTGTCGATAGTTTCGTTCTAACGTCTCGAAAAAACTTACCTTACTTACTTTTTGGGTACTTGAACTTAAGTGTTGGACTAAATGTTCATAATATAACATGGGTATTTAACATATAAAGACTACGATATTAAGACATGCAGTGGAGTTTTTAAAGCTTGCTTTTAGTTATTTTTCATCTTATAGGGTTCCATTTTTCAATAACGGAACACGTCAAGTGCTAGTCGGACTCCAGCATCGAGGGTTCCACACGGTTAGTTTTGTGAAATAACAGCGACCAGCCCTCGCTCCGCTCCGGTGTATTTGAGTTTTCGGTAAGTCCCGTTCATAAACACATTTACTTACTAAACATAAAAACCTGCCTCTTGAATCACTTTATCTATTTATGAAAACCGCATTAAAATCCGATTTTTTCGCACTAGTGCATTTTACTTTTCCATTTTTTTTAAACGACGATGTAATTTTGGTTTTAATTATTATATAAAAATATTAAGTAATTTCGGACAGAATGTGTGCACACGTTTAGCTCACTTCAGAGGTCCGGGGGAAGAGGACAGATACACAGATACCCATATACACAAATACACAGATACACATTTCTTCGCAAATGTTTTAAAAAACGTCATTTGGTGCACGTGCGGAACTGTAATTTTCAATCGTCCCGAGTCTGGATTCGTGCAAAATGTCATACTTTCCGCACTTGTATCAAAATATACTATTTTTCAGTGACTGGTTTTAAGCTGCCAAAATAAATAATTCCAAATTTCTAATAATGAGGCTTTGTTTGGACTACTAAACACTAGCAATATTCAAAATTTAAGAAAAGGGGTTTTGACAAACAGAAGGACAGACGGTCAACAAATTTATCTTGTAAGGGTTCCGTTTTTCAGTATTTGGCACCCGAAAAATGATAGTTTTGTAAAGGGATGTTTTATATAGATGGAAAGTATTACGAAAGATTATTTGACTTACGTTTTTATCCTCGAGCATTGTAACCCATATATGCCGGCCACGCCGGACGTCGACGTTGCTTTTAATGGCTTTTCCTATTAAACGTCCTATGGCACACTACACAGCACTTACAGTAAGCGCGTATCTGTTGTGTTTACGTATCTGTTATACAGGATGTAAAAGGAGGAGTGGATCAAGCGAAGCAGGTCGATAGAGGACGTCTAGACCTATCGAATTAACCCCCATGTATGTTCAGCGATTTGTACTAATATATCTACACGTTCTCTATTGACCTGCTTCGTTTGATCCACTCCTCCTTTTACACCCTGTATAGTGTATACCTACACGAGTGGAGATTTTCGTGGCAATACGCAAATGACACAAATCAGTTTTTGCATCCTGAAAATCTTTATTAAATATATTTAATCGGAACTAGTTTTGAAAGGGAACGCTCATCACTGTAAACAATATTGTTATCCTTGTCAAATGCAAGTCCGTAACCATTTTCGACGGATAAAACCTTCTGTAGTAGCTTGTTCTGCCGGTCGATCCTGAAAATTCCATCTTCCGCAATAAAATGCGGAATTCCGTATATATCCATGGCCGCTCCTCTAAAGTTCAAATTGCTTTCGGGGTACATTGTAGCATTTTTTGCTCCGTAAGGCATTATAAAAAGTCCCATAGAGTTCACAAAATATATGTTGTTCTCATTGTCTATTATGAAATGCTGGATTAAATGTTCCTTGAGTGTTTTAATAGGGAATTTTCTACAGTTTCTAATGACGCAGAGATTCTGTGAAGCCGTATCGACAAAGTGAATTTCATCCTTGAAGTACATATCAAAAATATCTGTGTTCTTGCAGAGAGGTGTCTTATCGATGTCTAGGGTTTCGTAGTTGTAATTGAATATGCCGTCGCTGCCGCCGAGGTAGACGGCGCCCGCGGCGTGGTCCACGGCGCTCGCGAACCCGTTGCGGATGCCGGGGATCACCGAGCCCACGCCCGTCTCGAGGTCCAGCGCCACCGAGTGGAAACTTTGATTCGAAAATTCATCCGAATTTATACAGAAAAATAATTGGTTTCTATTACGATCTAAAGTTAGTTTGTAGGGTACGTTAGCATCCGCTAATATAACTTGCCTCCTAAATACTTTCCCAAAGAGTGTAATAAAGTTCTGCTTTGAATCTACGGTGGAAGTTGTCAAAGGTAGAATGAACGATTTATTCATTTTTCTAAACATTTGTGATAGAATCACGAAATCATCATTGAAACTTACGATGTTTGTAAACACCAAATAAGTAGGGTGTTACATTCTTTATTACGGTAGTTAATAGCCTTCATCCTAATTGGTGAAATACTGTATTTGGTGCTGCTTCATTCTCGTTCTTTTTTGATTCGGTGGTTATCTTTATTTCTTATATTCTGACTTTATTTTGATTGTTGTGCCAAAAAAATGACAATTGGGTAGCCGCAAATTTTTAAGGGCCGACTTAAAAAAGTTTTACTTAACAAACAGTATTTAATCACATTGAACTGCGTACCAAAGGTCCGTACTCTTTTTACGTTAAAGATATATTTTGATGATTTAAGAAATTAGCTGTGGAAAGATACAATTTCTTTCTATAGGTAAACCGGGATCTCAAGACGTCATGGCAAATTTAAAAGTAAAAAGAAATCCATAATAAATAGATTTTCATATGGCAATATTGCCTAACGCCTTTCAGTTCAAACTTCACTGATTGTCGAAATTTGTTATTGTTTGTTGTTTTTACCGCAGCAATAGGATTCTCATAGAAGGAATTAATGATAAACACACTTGAAAAGTATGTCTATCGCATAAATTTTAACGCAGATTGATAATGAGTTAGACAAAGAGGTATATAGCAGCGCTTTTTGGCTTAAATCGGCGTATCAAACCGGGGTCATATTTGAGACCACCGTGCCGTGGCGTCAAAAGTTCAAAACCCGACAAATTTAAAATACCTATATCAACTTTTGGACATATTTAGACATACCCTTATAATCTGTGGGACATATTAGACCAACCTCCAACGAAGCTGCGATGTTATTGCCTTTCGTTGTGTAATACTGTCACAAAAACAATAATATCTACAAGATGTAGTGCATAATTGTTTTCCATCGTATTTTCTCGACAACGTTCGTATTTGTCATGCTGCTTCTGTCAACCTCAGTACTTTTGTAGTGTGACCGACTGAAATAGCAAGACACGTTCGTACTTTTCCGTAAAAATACGATGGAAAAGAATTATGCACTACATCTGTACGCGGTACAACAAATTAAAAATTTCATCATTGAAACGACATTATAATCAACAATTATAATTCATAATGGCCTGTGCTGTCATGGGGTGCAAAACGCGCTCGGTTTTTAAAGAAAATGCATCCGAACTGCACTTTAGCTTTCACAGGCAAGTCGGCATTTTGTTATTATTTAGTTATTCCTGCAGTGATTTTATGCCTTTAAAAGCGTAGAATTGGAGAACAACTATATATTAAGTTGAATATTGGTACATATATCTGTAAATTACAACGCTACATGTATTAATGACTCAGGAACAAATACTTACGCTCATCAGCTCATATTTGCCCGTACTGGGGATCGAACCCGGGACCGCTAGCTTAGTAGGCGCGTCACGACCGACTAGGCTCCCGCGTCGTCGTACACGTCGTCGTCGTCGTGTATACTGGTTGACTTAAGCATTTTGCTGGTCGTAAGACACCAGAATCTTGATCACTTCTGGCTCTGAGATCTTGTTGGGCACATCATACATCATCATCATGAAAAAATCGGTATTATTCAAACTCTCTATACCTGCATCAATACCGAAAGACTGCAACAATGCTACATGGGCTTCGAAACCCTGAGTAGGCCACACGAGTGAAGTGTGCACATTGTTCGTAAGCACATGCATTCAACTTTTTATTAGAACAACTAATTCATTCATTCTTTCTGCCCGCGACTTCGGCTTGACCATCCCATGGGAACAGTGATATTTTTCGGGATAAAATATAGCCGGGTAAAAACCAAAATAAATGTACATAAAGACGCTATTTAAATGTCACTGAAATGATGTCTAACTTACAATTTCGTTACAAAAATGTAAGTGTTTGACGTTAATCGACAGTTTCGTTACGGTAGCTAACTCTTCTTTAACTGGACATTTATTTTGGTTTATACCCAGCCTACCTGTCAATTCAGGGCATAAGCTATTTTTATTCTAAAGTTGATGCAAATCAGCCGTACTGTTTTGGCGTGAAGGTAACAAACATACATGGTACTCGTATTTGCTGGTAAGGTCATCGGCAAATAAATAAATGCCAAGGTCAATGGGCCTGCCAGGACAACTACGGTACAAAGGCTTTATTTATCTAGGTTATTATCATCAATTAAATCACGACTCCCGTTAATTAGCATACATGAACTGATAGGTAGGTAGTCTAGGTAGCAAATATGTTTTTAATCGTAATTATGTGATAGTAACAATAATTGATAACTTGTGCGGCTTGTAGAACATTGTTTTTCACAGATTTCACAGATAAGGCTTTCTTAATCTGAATTGTGATTTTGTTATGTACCTATGCGATTAACTTAGTAAAATTAATTTTAGAAATCAGTACTAGGGAGCGATTATAAATTTCCGTATTACCTACCCACATAATCTATCAATAAACAAATATGATGACAAATGATGAATGTATTATCGTCTATTTTTCACCTTTTTCAATTGTAAAATAATAAGTAGGTTCATATTTGTAATAAAAAAGTATTTCTTCCAACTACGCAATAATATCATCATAATTGCACAAATACTAAGCACAAAGAGACTCTTTGCTGCCCTAGCGCAATAAAGATTCGAACAATAGTAGATTATACACCGAGGGGATAAAGCACAGTTTTATGTCACGGGCGCGATATTGAATCTTGAACGTAACGAAGGACTCCAGATTTAACTCCCGAGCGCAGCGAGGGTGTTACAAGTTAATTCCCGAGCGAAGCGAGGAAATTAAGAAGAGTCCTGAGCGCGTGAGGGGTTCAAGCGCGCCCAAGACGAAAACAGCTTTATCCCCGAGGAGTGTACTCTACTTTTCTCACCTTTTGCGAGACAATAAAAAAGCGAGTCTACTAAAAACAGCGTTTTATTATAGTAAATTAAATTTAAAAGTGAAAATTGATATTTGAGACATTAGTCCAGTTGTGGAAAGACAAAGTTATATTTTTATTTGGTACGTTTATCGAAGTTGAGGTAGAGTTTATCTGAGTATTGTTCACAGCTTCAGAAACTTGCGTCTGAGGGTCGTTTTGTACTGTAAAGGTTGGAGAAGATGGTCCTTGAGGCAGTGGGCTTGATGTGATGTGTTTTGAGGTGGATGGCTGTGG
Organism: Acleris emargana; assembly: GCA_927399475.2. NCBI lineage: Eukaryota > Metazoa > Arthropoda > Insecta > Lepidoptera > Tortricidae > Acleris > Acleris emargana. The sequence continues at coordinate 11,624,344 of OV656846.1, forward strand.
TGGCAAAGGTGTCCAAGGATCATCATTATTAGACGAAGTTTTTAGATTTATGTTTTCACCGATACGACAGCTTATTCTATTCTTGTTCTGTATAGAATTTTCTATGTAGCCCTCCGCTACTGCATCGGATTTCCAGCCACCGTGTCGTTTTATCTGGGCCATGTCTGCACCTGAATCTGCCAACAGACTTGCCGATGTTCTACGAAAAGAATGGCCCGTGTAAAGCCCGGGATTTTGCAATTTCAAGTATTTTGCCATTTCTTTTGGCATGGCGCTAATTTTATTTTTGCCAATAACTTGTCTGGTGCATTTGCCATTGCTGTAACCTACAAAAAATCTGTTGGTGTTTATGTTAGAGGGGCGTAGATCTTGGTACTTTTTGACAATTCTTGCATACTCTTCACGAACTATGAATGACCGTTCTCTATTTGTTTTGGTATCAGGCAAGTTTACCAGCAACAACTCTGAATGCTTTTCGATATCATTGACTTTTATGTTTACGAGTTCATTTCCCCGACAAGCGCCATTCACTCCAAAAATCAACGCCACCTTTAACAAAAAATAGGAATGTAAATTAACAAAAAATCTTGAGGCAAAATAATTGGGTAGTCTTAAAATGTATTTTTTTAATTTTTGGCATAAAATAAGCCTTTTATTTATTACTAGCTAGTATAAGCTAGTATAAGCTATCTCCATTTTAAATTTCATCCAAATCCATCCAGCCGTTTTTGCGGGAAGAGGTAACAAACATACACACCTCACACACAAAACTTTCGCATTTACATATAATATTAGTGTGATACATAGCACTTAATTGACGCAATTGTAGGTACTAGAAATTCAATCAATAAGTAGGTGGTATTCATTCATACTCACTTTTATGGCAAGATAGCTGTGGTCGGGAGCTTCATTTAGAAAAGGTTCCACATTTTGAGTTGTAAATACTTTTGACTTCTTTGATTGATGACCATCCGATTTCCTTTTTAAAAATGCCAATAACTTGGTATATGTATTAATCTGGATGTCGTGTTTAATGCTTATTGTCGACCTGAGCATAGAATAGATGCACCACAGGCTGCTTGACTTCTTTGTGGATGATAAGTGCTGGAAATAGACCAGAAGCACTGATTCAGACACTGACTTTGCACCTTTTCCAGTTTTCCATATGTCGAAATCTTTGTAGGCTTTCAGGTATTTTTCCTTTGACTTCTCTGGGAGTAGATTATGAACAATGCCTAAGGCATCCAATTTAATGGACTCCGGAGTTAAATCACTTTCGTCACTCGACATTTTAACAGATGTTTTCTTCAATTTTGATATATTTATTTAAAACTTTGCAGTTATTACCAATGTATTTTATTGCAGCATCTTACAATACTCGCGGCTTTTGTTTAATTTCAAATGTGTTCCATTCAGCTTGCCGTGGCCAGCTCGATTTTAGAAAATGTTCGATTTTCAAATTAGGTTCGACGCGGCGGTGGCGGCGGCGCCGCGCCCGGCCTTCGAGTATTAGTTGATCTTTTATTACGAAATTAGACTTTAAGGCCATTGTAATAAGAACTATGGGAAGGAATGTACAATATATGTCATTGATTATAAGTACCTACAATTTTTTTTTGGATGTAGAATAGTGTCTATAATGTAATTTTGAAAACGAGAAAATGCGGAAAATCATACAAAAAAAGCTACGCCATTACAAACATTCGGGACCCGGTGGGATGTGGGAGTATTAGGGTGGGGGAAAATAAACGCGGAAAAGGGTAGTCAAGGTCATAAAAAAGTCAAAAAGTGGGGGTCAAGGTCATAAATTGGTGGTCAAGGTCGTAAAATGTCAAAAAAAAATGGTCATGGTCATAATAATTGCTTGTCAAGGTTCTTGAAAAGTTAAAATGTAGTAAAAAAACGCTATTTCGAAATAAAAATATATTTTGGCCCTAATTCATCTTTTATTTAATTATTAGCCGATAGCCTATTACAGACTAATCTTCCAATCACGAATAATGGAAATTTAAAGGTATACATTAATGAAACAAAAGCTGTATTATATAAATACTCATTTTATTGATTTAAAATGACATACATGTGGATATTGTTTATACATACACTAAAGAAAGAGAGAAATGAAACAACAGAATATACTTTTTAACACTTTATTACATACATATACCTAATATACAACACAAACCTAATAAGTTAGGTTAATATAAAACTCTGTGATGGCTGCTAACTGAAACAAGAAGGAAATAATTACTTTTTTAAGGGGATGAAAGGGGGTGAGGTGCAGGGTAGGGGGAGGGGAGGGAGGGGGGGGAGGCGCGGGCTTCGCCCGAAGGCTTGCTTCTTCGGCCCTCCGGCCGCTCACGCACGAGCCCCTACGTTAGCTCGGGAGGTCGCCGGCTCGCTACGCTCGCCACCTCCCCCCACTCGCGTCGCTCCAGGCCTCTTTGCGATCGCTGGCCTACGGACCTACTCCGCAAACCTTCGACCTCAGCGTCGGACTCCGGGACAGAAAGTGACTCCGGAACAGGAAGTGACTCCGGGACAGAGAGTGGCTCCGGGACAGGAAGTGGTTTGCAACTGCTCCGGCCCTTCGATAAGACCAGCCCCTCCGCCCTTGCGTAACCCATCAGGCACTTAATGCTCACCTACGCAGCTTCGGCTTTTTGGTCGCCTTCGGCGACCAGCCTCAGCCGCTTCGGCTCGCATACGTACCTGATATGTTACAGCAGGCGGGGGCTGCTCTACCTTCGTGCCTCCGAGCTTTTATATACACTCTAGGGGTAGGGCAGACAAGTACCACAAAAAATCGGGGTTAAGAGATTCGGTTCTGTTACTTTAATATGACTATAACAACTTATCAAATTTAAATATTGCCCACGATATGAAAATACACAAAATAGACATGCAGATCAAGGTAATGCCTGCAATTTCTAATTACTAGGTATATTATTTATATGCATTCCCAACACATCAACATTTGCCAACAACCTTGCCTAACCATATTAAACCTAACCTTTTCGAACCTAACTTTTTCAAACCTAACTTTTTCAAACCTAACTATTTCAAACCTAACTATTTTAAACCTAACTCTTTCAAACCTAACTTTTTCAAACCTAACCTTATATAACCTAACTTCATAAACAATATCGATGAAAATTAAATAAGTACTTACATTTTTTGATGACGTTTGTCGATTCAAAAGCAACAAGTTTGAGTATAGAACAGATGAATCTTAATACACCTTGAAATAAAAACCACACTTTTGTTATAATCATACTGCGAAAAATGGAACGCACCGTTTCTATTGCCGACAAATGTCATTCCGATTGCATACTTGTATTAATTTAGACGAAACTTTAACATTTTTTTTCTCGGTAACTATGCGTTTCCGCAACTTGAAACTTTGTGAAGATGTTCCTTATCATCAGATCTCTCTCCAAAAAAAATTTGAGCCTCGAACTCGGTGACACATATTGTACATATGAGCCCCAAGGGCTTTAATGACTTGGTTTGCGTAAGGTTTGCATGATATGTAATTTGGCATTGTCGAGCAGGTGGTGTGAAAAAACCATTACTGCAGTTTTTATTTTATATACCTACTCATCGTCGTTCGGCGTTCAGTACCTCGAATTTCATGTTGTAACCCTATTTGACATTCGCGGTATTGAACGCCGAACGACGTCATACAGTTTACAGAACTTGATAGTTTCGCGATACCTAACGATTTCGAAAAATATATCCATTTTAGATTTCATGATAGGTTATAGGTGAGATAGATAGGTAGATATGGTGCGTGTATGACTAAGGGCGGATTCAACCAAACGAGAATAAGGTCTTATACCCAGATTAAACGCCTGATTTATTTATTTATATATTGTATAGACTAATATCGGAATAAGTTTGTCGTGAGCGTGGACTGTGTAGGTGCTTAATTGGTGGTCGATAAAAAGTCACTATTTGTAAATCACACTGTTTATTAGCAGCACAACAACGTTACAAGAAGATGGAAGGAGCAGTGAAATAGTAGACGCGTACAGGTCCTAGACTAGGGACGGAACTTATAGGTAGTTGACCAACAAAATAAAATTAACTTTATGTTGCCAGTTGTGTTGTCTTATTCCAGTTTGGTAAAATCGATGGTAAGGGGGTTTGTGTTAATTTTTATCCGGTTTGGTTAAATGTTACCAAAAAATGTGTTAAAACAACGAAAATAGGTAACATTCGAAAGACAAAGACAAATTCAACCATTGGTAATTTTTAATAAAGAACAACATTAATATCTTATAATTTTCGTCGTGGTCAGCCAATTGTACCTAATATAAATAATTTAATGTTTACTGATATCAATCCATAGACTTAAGTAAGTTAATAACTCTACTATACACTAGATCATTTGCATCGATTCCCCACATGAAGTCCAAATGGCTAAAAGTAGGATGTGGAACCCTGAACTTTCCAACTGGTCTGCCAAGATTGGCGAACAGTCTGTCGACGTCCCTGATGTCGGCTAGATTATCAACGGGGGAATAGTGGAGGAAGACAGGAGTTGTCACTCGCGACAGGTCGTAGCTGGGCGCCCTGAGGCTCCCGTAAAGCCGCCTGTTCTTGATCCGGCCGTGATCGAAGCGGCTAAACGTCTTGGCCGATATACTCTGGCCGTAATGAGCAAACTGCATCACTGAAGCTCCCGCAGGAGTATGTCCGAGTTTGACGGGAAACATAGTCTAAAAACAAACAACACAATTTTATCACCCACTAGCTTCTGCCAGCGACTTCGTCCGCGAAGAATTCGTAATTTTGTCATCCCACGGAAACCGTTCATTTTTCCGGGATAAAAAGTAGCCTATTGTTACTCATGGATATTGTAGCATTCTAATAGTGAAAAAACTTTTGAAATCTGTCCATTCGGTTTTGGTTTACTCGTTACAAACATACAAAAATACAAATATTTCGTCTTTTTTAATATTCTTCATCTAACCTCATCTGTCTAACTGATTAGTTTTTTTTTAAGTTGATCTCTATAAACTACTATCAGTTAAAACTAATAGATTTCTTACCGCGTTGTGCTGATCTTCGTTCCATCCTCCTAACAAAAATAGGATATTACTGCAAAGTGGCTGGAATACAACTTCATCCATGCATAGAGCCTGACCAGCCCATGTCATAATAAGGTTGTTCGGCATGAATTCACCCATGCCGATCAAATTTGCTAGGGACTGTGAAGAAAAAAAAAGTTTAAATTTTTAGTGTTCAACAGAACCCATAACCCACAACAACCCACTTTAAATCTATGAATCAATGAGCCTTTGTTCAGTAAAGCACAAAGACACGTATCTATACACTTTTACACCTTTTTCCATCGGAATACAATCAAAGTTGGCTATGCATATAAAGCTTTAAAGTAGATCGTACGGGTATAATACAGAGTTCATGTTTAAATTAAGTGCCCGCTGCTGGGTAAAATTTTAGCGTCGATGTCACTCTGGCGCCGAGAGATTGATGAGAGGTATATACAGTTTTCATGCATTCATTAAGCTATTTTAAAGCAGAAGGTATGTGGTTTGCCGTGTGGTTGCCGGGTTAGAATAGTCTTCCTGTGGATGTCGTAAGAGGCGACTAAGGGAATAAAGGCTTGTACTACTGTTAGGCGATGGGCTTGCCGCCTGTCACTAATACGCTGGGAAACATCTTAGCCTACTTGTGCAAATTATGACTGAAGTTTTAAGACTTGTTGGTAATTCTTTAGCTCTGCCTACCCCACTCTGGGAATGAAGGCGTGAGTTTATGTATGTATGTATGTGAAATCTCAACAGAAAAAACATCATCTTCGTGTACCGTTAAACTACAATGCTAAGTGGAAAGATTACGTCTCCGAACTATACTAACATACATATAAGTGGAATGTCAGTGGCGACGGTCATCTGCCGGTTAATGATGTCGCCAAATAGTTAATACTGTGACTGTCATACAAATATACAAATTACAAGAGACGTGAAGTGTTTAAGCTCTATTACTCGACGGGCCAGAGGTAAAAAAAGGCCGAGCGACAGGGAAATGTCTGCGTGAAACCCATTTTTGACGTGAACGCTCACTATATTTAAACATTTCATAGAATTAAATTCTAGGTTTACTGTTGAGTTAGGCTTCTTAGCTAGTACTAATAAAGCGCTAGATTACTTACGTTAAGCGAATTCGAGTATTGAGCAATAGCCCTCAATAATAGGCTGCCACTATTTGCCAAAAATGCCACTGGAGCCAAAGCATGCATAGAGATGATCTTCTGGTTATATTCGGGTTGGAGCGAGCCCATTACGAAAAATGCAGTAGTTCCCTGAGAATGGCCTATGTAGTGAAGTTTTTCCTTGCCCGTGTGTTGAAGCGCGTAGTCAATCATCGTAGGCAGATCTATATTTCCTATTTCATCCCAGGAAAACTTCCAATAGTCAGTATTGAGCAAAGCATCTGGGCGCAGATGCGTGTGTGTGCGAGAGTAGTAGTTACCACGGGCATTGCCCAGCCACACGTCATAGCCTTCTTCAGCAAGCAAGTAACCTTAAACATTAAAAATAATATTAAGATAAGTAAAAAGATTTTAGGGTTATTTACCCATGAATCCCTATTACTAAGGCCTACGCTGTCCGTCCGTCTGTCCTACATTTTAAAAAGTATCTTTTGAACAGTAATACGCCGGGTTTTTAAGGTTTCGTACCTTAAAAGAAAAATCGAAACCCTTATAAGGTCAATTTCTATTCACATTCGTCTGTCACAGATTTTTTTCCAGAAAACGAAGCAACGTATAGGTATATTAGAACCAGAGTGTTAATGGTCGGTACTCTACTGTCTATCGCTGTCACACTGTCACTCTCTCTGGCAAAGTATTAATGTTGTAATTTTAAATTCAAACTAATCATCTGAATTTACCAAATGCGCAGCCAGGTCCCATTAACACCCAATCAGCTGAAGAAGATAGCAGGCCATGCATCACAAAAACGATGGGTCTGTCAACGCTGGGGTCGTTGTTCTGGTCGCGGCCGTGCGGGATCCGGTGCATCGACAAGATGTATCCATCGCTGGTCGTGACCTGGTGAACCTCGAGGGGATACCGGTACTTCCTGACTAGCTCGAGCTGAAATAGTTTATAATATAAATAATTACGCAGATACCATTTTATTGAGAGAGTTCAGAAAGATACATAGAACTACCTTAGGATCTAATATTTTTATTAAACAAGTTTACTTACTACATCCAGCCTGGCATCTTCCAGGACGTTGTCAGAAATTCTTGCGTTAACCTGGCCAGTTTTAATAAGTAACTCCAATTCATCAGCGTGAGGCGAAGACCTGGCTGCAGCCAGCGCCGTCACCCCCACGCAAAGCACGAGAAACTCCCGCAACATGTTCGACGTAAACTTAGGCCAGGTAATTCATCCATCCTTTTTTATACGGTAGCAAAAAAACTGATAAGACAACTGACAATTAATAATGATTCAAATTATAAGATTAACAAGATAAGCGCGTTAAATACACGCATTTAACAACAAATGTTCGTCAAAATACATGGGTACTTTGATACTAATCTATCTAATAAAATAAATCACGAAATAATCAAACCGAATTTACAGTTCCTGGCTATTTTGCAAAGTATTGTGACGAGCTAAGGTGACAGTTAGTAAAGGAATTTCAACCTTTGGGTCCACAATACACATAAAAAACACGTGAAGTAATTTGTCACGATTTTTTATCCATATTCATTTTGGGGCCCACCTGTTGAGGAACTCCTACTAGGATCATCGAGTATTGTACCTAAATCCTCCAGGATCCGAAGTGAGTAATGTACTTCCCGTTGATGTTAATGCCAACGTCTTCCATCAGTTGTACTCTTCTGTCTTTTGTATAAGTAGGTATCTTGTGGCGTCTTACCCTCACGTATAACGAAACTAAACAACTTCTGAAGAGTTTTAAGCACATGGTACTCCATCTGCTTTCAGAAGCTCAGCCGTAATTCCGTCATCACACCACGTTGTCTTGTTGTCTTTAAGCTGTTTCAGAGCCATTCTTATCTCGTACAAACTGATGTTTAGGGTGTCTTCGGTATAGTGCCGGGTCGTACTAGGTTTCGGGTGTTTTCCTAGGATGTTATGACAGGCGATTGGGTCTTAGTTACGTTGTGGTTGGTCCATGGAACCTTTCGATTTCTCACAAAAGTTCAGGCTTCGACGGTACGACTCTGCCATCATCGATATTCGTCTTTGCTAATTAATTTCGTAGTTTTTTGTTGTAAGATAAGATAAGTAAACAATGTTTTTTTAAGAACCGCTGTTATTAATAATTCTTTGTTTTTTTTGTGTAGGTACCTACTTTAAAGTGTAGATAAGATAATATATGGAGATGTAAACATTATGTCCGAAACTTCAGAACTAAGTATGTTTTCGCAGTTCCTCAGTAACAAACTGAAACTGAATATCTCGACTTAATAACGACAGAAGATGTGGTCCCTTTTGCTTGGGACCGAACGACACAATATACCTAGGTACTTAGGTACCTACAATATCAAAAATGTGTAAGTAGGTAAACATTTTTGATGTGTGTATAAAGGAATTAGAAGTCTATAGTCTATTCATACGTTATTAGAGATGGTCTAATCTTAAGCTGAACGCTCCGAACGAACTCAATATGTTTATTGACGCTAAATGTGGTAAACTTTTTCTTAGGTCGCTTAGCGTTCAGTTTGAAGTTAGACGATTTCTACAATTTGATTTACGTCACTTTGACATAGTTCCATCGTGGTCCAGAAAATAAACAGAGTTTACAGACATACTTATAGGAGTTATAGGTACTTATAGTCAAGGGGAAGGATCTCTATACACTTGTGCAGTTTTTCAATGGAACAAGGTTCAGAAGTGTAGGTATAGGTACTATCTTTGTATCTTTGACCGTACAGTTAAACAAATGGATTTCTAGGCCACTGAGATTTCTAGACGTTAAGCTGAAGCAATAAGCACTAATATATTTTGGCATAAGTCGAGTCCGCATGGTTCTTCGTATATTCGTTATTATCTCAATAGCTAAGTATCTACGGCACCGATTTCAAAAGATTATATTTAAAGTATGATCCATCATAGATAGATACCTACTTCTGAAGTCGTGGATGTCTTATTATTATTATTATTATTTGTATGTCTTTACCAATCACGGGACTATGGACTATGGGAGTCCCGGACCTTTGGATGGCGTACATGGAGCCGAAGCCAACACGCAGAGGCCCTTTAGACAAGTTTAATTTAGTAAAGTGATGGGACACCAACCGGCGATTGTCCCTGAGTTCAAACTATAGAAGTATGCTCCCACGGACAACCAACAGTTGGTGTAGGACTATTTAAGAAGGATGGAAGTATTAAAAATAGGCTCTATGAATGAACAGATATGGATTGGTGAACTAGCTATTGATGAAACTACGGCGCCTGCCTGGCCAATGCTAATAACTTTGGTTGAAATGGCAGGCGGTGACTCACCTACTCAATGGAATGGGCCTCCCGAAATAGCCACATATATATAGCAGCAGGGAGGTAACAGTTCCAGAGGGGCTAAGGGTGGAGAGGTGCTTCTGGACTTTAAACGACCATAAGGTGCCCACTCGCCACTTATGCAACACATCAACCCTTCGAGCATATAGCTCTTGCGACTCCACTCTGACCGGCCAATAAAGGCAAGCCAGAGGTGAGGGTCTGTTCCTCTTTATTATACACTCCAGCCGGCCGGTGAAGGCAAGCGTGAGGTGAGGAACAGGACCTACCCTCGGGAGCACTCAGGTCCGTGCTGTCGCCACTCACCAACAGCTCGCTACTAGCTGCCTTGCAGTTATTTTATTATTATGATATTCATTAAATTTTTCTATAAATTAGGTTTTTTACATATGCAAATATAAAGGTAAAATAACAATACCGATACAAAAAATAAACATTATAAAAAACCTAATCTACGGGTACCGCCAGCAGCGGGGCAGGGCTCAAGCTACCGGTAGTTAGGGCTGCAGAGAGAGGAACCTCCTCACATTATTATTATTATTATTATTATATATATATATTGTTGATATATCAACGCACAGAAAGAAAAAGAAAGAAAGACAAAACGATACGGTTTACAATAACAAAGAATTAAAACGATATCATACAGCCCAACAACACCCACAACAGCCCAAACCGCATGACCTAGAGACTTGAAATTTTGCACATAGGTAGCCTATCGTACTTGTATAGTGTAGAGATCCACTGGAAGGATTTTTTGAAATTTCATCCCTAAGGGGGTAAAATAAGGGATAGGTAAACATTTTGTTTAAAAGTTCGTCAGTTTTGAAGTTTAGATTAGTAATTGGTGTTAGTATTAGTATACATTAAACTTGATACCTACAGTTTTGCCTACAGTCATGCAATAAATGTAGTACCTATTTTGATTTAGATTTGATTTTTGGTAAATTTTACTGACCTATCAAAACGTTGAGAATGCGATCCGTCGAAACCAATAACGTTTTACTGTGCAGCATCTCAGCCCTGGGCCCCTGTTCTACCGTGTAAAACCATATTTCCTTTGGCATGTTATGTATTGTCAGCAACGTTTTTATAGCTCTTGTCTGTCTCTACAGTAGTTGACAGTAGGTACTGGCGGCCGAGTTATTAACAATACCATAACACGTCAGAGAGGCAATAGGTTTTGTAGAGTAGAGGCACTGGGCCGAGCCGAGCTGAGTAGAGACCCTGCAAAGCCTCATTTGTACCTTGGCATAGTTTGTAGGTACCAACTTAAGCGTATTTGTAGCAAATACGCATTACCGCGTCATTATCGGTTTTGTAGCTTGAGAATGCAAATATGTATGTGTGTAAACACAGCACAGATCCCGCACTAACCATCAGGTGCCCAGTGTGCTCGTTCCCCACCCGTGCCGTAAAAAATATATTGGAAGAATGGTTGTGTAAACATACCTTAGATACATAGGTAGCTATTTATGGTTATATAAAGTAGTACCCTGCCAAACCTACCACTGTATGACCTGCCCAATCAAGGAAAGACGAGTACAATATATATTTTATGTAGGTATACCTACATATAAATTATTTACAAAGATTATCTTCTTTACACTCAAACTTCAAAGAAAACCGGGCAAGAGCATGTCGGACCATGCTTAGTGTAGGGTTCCGAAGTCGTTACTACAAAGACCTCGCCACAAACTTAACGTTGCCGTCGGTAAACTGTTATCCCCATACGTCGACATACTTCGATGATTATCATCGAAGTCGACATAGGTCGCGGTCAGTTTAACAACACCGCAAATAAATTTTCGGTAGATAAAAACATTTAAACCGTTTGTAACTCAAGAACCACTTAAGTCTACTTAGTAGTGATATTTTTCATATGAAATTAATTATATGTGCTTTCATTTAAGTTTTTTTTCAGATTTTTAGTATTTGTAGTTTTGCTGTAGTGGGAGGGGGGGACACTTGACTCTAACAAAAAGTAGCGCTTTAAAGCTTAATATTTCATAAACGGATACCTTAATCGAAAAATTGTTTGCGTAAACCGACGAGGAAAAAAATATACATACCCACGTTACATGTAGGGGAGATACATTTAAAAAAAAACAAGATTTTATTTTACCTCTTTGTTGGCGTGACTATCTATGTATATTCATGCCAAATTACAGCTTTCTAGTACTAAGAGTCTCTGAGCTAGGCTGCGGACGGACGTGGCGAAACTATAAGGATTTGGTTTGGTTGGGTGGATTAGGTTTGACCACGGAACCCTAAAAAGGAGGTTCTCATTTCGTTTATATTTCTTTTAAATGTTTGTTCCCTCGGAACGCCGTCATTTATAAACCAATTTGAAATAATATTTTTTATTAGAAAAGGTAAGATTCTAGAATTTAATTAAACAAATAAAGTAAAATACAAAAAATAACACTATACATAATATACGGGTGAATATTTCAGAGCGCCAAAATGTATGTCTCGCTATAATGCTCATAAATGCTGAACGATTTCAAAGCCAAACATTTTTATTCCACTGCGTAAATAAATAAGGAAGATGCAATCGGAGCCATTTTGAGCTTTAATCACACATAATTTAGTTTCAGCGGATTTACTGTAAAAATCGTCAATATTTGGCGTGTCGCCCGGGCATAGTTTTCAACATTTCGTGAAATAAAAAAATCACTCTAATGAATATGTTAATCTGTGTGGATAAATATAGAACTTGGGTAAATGAAGAACGTTTTTCATTATAATAATGTTAGAAAAGTTGATTAGAAGTTACTCTAAAATGCTATCAAACAATTTTCAAAAAATACCGGTCTTTTGCGGCAACAGTGTTAAATGTAAATTTTTTACGTAAAACCAAACGCAACAGAAGTGTCAAGTGACGTTTAAGCGACGCGTCACCCCGAGCCTCAGTCGGCCGGCACGCTTTGGAGGTAACGGACGTCGCACGATTCGAGCGGTAAGTGTTTGAATTTGATTCTCCAAAATGTGTCATAACAATCGTCATTGTTATTTTTGACTAGGTATATCTCAATTATTCATTCTCAGTTAAGTGTTTTTATGTAACAACGTCGAAGACTGCGTGAAACTAATACTGTTAGTGCACTTTTTCTCGCTTGATGTACCTAACTCTTTTGTAAATGGCGATTTTTCTAGAATTTGTCATTAGTGGCAACATCATTTGGAGCAACCTAGCAGGAGACGACAAAGACATGTGTTGCTGACAATGATAATGTGTTTAGTATAACATTGACGATTGTTACCAACAATGATTTTAGCATATGTCTTTTTAGTTGAGTTATTCTTCTACACTCCGCGTGGGTGCCGGCCGAGAATAGCACCACCTCATCTCTTCCCGTGGGTGTCGTAAGAGGCGACTAAGGGATAAACCGGAGGATGGGCAGCAGCGTCCTCCGCGGACTACATGGTATAACTGCGGTCGCCAACCCACCTGCCAAGCGTGGCGACTACGGCATGTTTCCCCCCAACGGTTCTAGATCAAACCAACATGAATGTACAACAACAGCCCAGACCCCTAGTACCCGGCGGCCCCGCTATTCCTGGCTCCGGTAGCGGCCATGGTAACGGCAGGGCAGGGGGTGCTTCAGGTAATCTCCGGCAGAGACCCGGCTACCAGAAACGACGACCTTTGGCCCTGGCAACATACCACTGCCGAACATTGCGGACCGACGAAAAGTTGCTGGAACTGGAGGAGGAATTGAGCAGGTTACGATGGGGAATCATAGGGTTGTCAGAAGTCCGTAGAGAGGGAGAGGACATGATAACCCTGAAGTCCGGTAACTTGCTCTATTTCCGGGAGGGCGACCACCAGTCCCAGGGAGGTGTCGGGTTTATCGTCCACAAGTCCCTCGTGAACAACGTGGTGAAGATTGAGAGCGTGTCGAGCAGGGTAGCGTGCCTTGTACTCAGAATGACCCAACGATATTCGTTGAAGGTCATACAGGTATATGCTCCGACCTCGACACACTCCGACGATGAGGTGGAGGCTATGTATGAGGATATTTCCAGAGCCATGCATAGCTCCAAAACTCACTTCACGGTTGTTATTGGGGACTTCAACGCAAAGCTGGGCAAACGAGACGGTGAAGAGCAGAGAGTGGGGAAGTTTGGAGTGGGGCATAGGAATCACCGGGGCCACCTACTGGCCAGTTTTATGGAGAAGGAGGGACTCTATATGATGAACTCCTTCTTCAGAAAACGTGAGCATGGGAAGTGGACCTGGATGAGCCCTGATGGTGTAACGAGGAATGAGATAGACTTTATCATGTCGACGAAAAAGCACATATTCAATGATGTCTCCGTGATCAGTGCGGTTAAAACCGGGAGTGATCACCGTATGGTACGAGGCTCATTGAATATTCAGTTCAAGCTTGAAAGGTCTCGACTGATGAAGTCTACGCTCCGCCCGGCACCCGCTCAGCTCCAAAACCCCGAGAGCTTTCAGCTCGAACTTCAAAACCGTTTCGAGTGCCTTGGTAGCGACGTGGACGATTACAACGACGGGTTTGTGGAAGCTGTCCAAACGGTCGGGTCTAAGTTCTTCAAGATCCGCCGTACAAAAACCAGGAAGCTCTCGGACTCCATCCTTAGGCTCATGGAGGTGAGGCGCGAGATGATTCTGCAGTCCTCTGATGACGCTTGTCGCTATCGGCAGCTCAACAGACAGATCTCGAAGTCTCTGAAGCATGATATACGCTGATTCAATACTAAAAGTATTGAAGAGGCTATTGAGCGCACCAGAGGCTCTAAGGTGTTTGCCAGGGATCTGTCTGTTGGCCAAAGCCAATTGACCAAGCTGAAGACCGACGACGGCAGAGTCATTTCATCCAATAAATTTAAAAATAAACTGATTTCTATATAAACGCATTTTATTTTCGTCGTTCCTGTCATAATATCATAACAAAAAATATCTAAAATAACATATGTTATTATATAATTAGAAATTCATCATTGTCGGTAACAATGTGTCATTATTTTCTGCAATAATGTCATTATTCTCCCAAAACGTCATTAGCAGCAACACCATTTTTTAATAATTTTGAAAAATTTCCGAATCTAATGTACTGGTTTTGGTGCCTTTATCACGAAATAGTATATTTTTGATATATACGTAAAACTGGCCTTAAATAGAATCTCTGTCGCGAGGTTTACAAAATCTTGTTTTTTTTCGTCAAGAATATTGTTTTGAGGAGATTCGCCCATACACTAAGTATACAATATTAATTATAATAATTAAGAAAGTAAACTATTATCTACTTAAAACTAGCACAACTACAAAAAGAATACTCCCTCTAGCAAATATTTTTATTTTTTATTCTAGATAAATATTTTTTTATTAAAATCCAGTTCTATCTAGAATAATAATAATAATAATAATTTCCCATAGTCCCGTGATTGATAAAGACATACAAATAATAATAATAAATAATAAGGCCGCAGGCTGAGCTGTTGGCGAGTGGCGACACCACGGACCTGAGTGCTCCCGAGGGTAGGCCCTGTTCCTCACCTCACGCTTGCCTTCACCGGCCGGCGCTGCTGCTTGCGGTGTACAATGACGAGCAACAGACCCTCACGTCTGGCTTGCCTTTATTGGCCGGTCAGAGTGGAGTCGCAAGAGCTATATGCTCGAAGGACGCATGTGTTGCATAAGTGGGGAGTGGGCACCTTATGGTCGTTTAAAGTCCAGAAGCACCTTTTCACCCTTAGCCCCTTTGGAACTGTTACCTCCCTACTGCTATATATATGCGGCTATTTTGGGAGGCCCATTCCATTGAGCTGGCGAGTCACCGCCTGCCATTTCAACCAAAGTAATTAGCATTGGCCAGGCAGACGTCGTATAGTTTCATCAATAGCCTAGTTCACCAATCCATATCAGTTCATTCATAGTCTTCTTAAATAGTTCTACACTAACCGGACGTTGTCCGTGGGAGCATACTTCTAGTTTGAACTCAGTGACACTCGCCGGTTGGTGTCTCATCAATTTACTAAATTAAACTTGTCTAAAGGGCCTCTGCGTGTTGGCTTCGGCTCCATGTAAGCCTTCCAAAGGTCCGGGACTCCCATAGTCCCGTGATTTGTAAAGACAAACAAATAATTATTTATCTCCTTTTAACCTTAGGTGGTAGGTACAGTGTGGTCGAGTCTTTCTATTAGGTATTGTGTACCTACCTGAATCAGAAGAATCTATTAGAAATTAAGGGAACTCCTCAAATATTATAGGCACATAGCGATTTTGGTTTTTTCGGGTGTATCCCACTATTTCCATGGAAATACAAAATAAAAAAGTTGGACAAGCGTTTTTTCGAAATAATATACCTACCGTTATTTCTATTGCGGCAAAAAAACCGATAGTAACCGAAACAGGTACACCGTTATAAGAGGTGATGCAGCGTTATTTTTGTCGCCGTCACCAGCAATAGAAATAGTGGGAGAAAATCAATAGAAACTCATAAGTCATAATATTATAGTGGGATACACCCGTATTTTTTTCAGTGACAAGTCGAACATTTGTATTCGGAAAGTATCATTTGGCGAAGTGGAACTGATGAAGACTACAGAGGCCCCCGGAACTTCTGTACAATACCTTTTTCAAGCGTGGCAAGATATAACGATTAAGATCCTTGAGCGGGATTGAATAGTGGGAGAAAATCAATAGAAACTCATAAGTCATAATATTATAGTGGGATACACCCGTATTTTTTTCAGTGACAAGTCGAACATTTGTATTCGGAAAGTATCATTTGGCGAAGTGGAACTGATGAAGACTTCTGTACAATACCTTTTTCAAGCGTGGCAAGATATAACGATTAAGATCCTTGAGCGAGTATGCCATTTAGATGATCACCTAAACGCAAAAATAAATATTTCAACAAAAAGGATACAATCTTCAAAACCCACTAACATTTCTTGCCACCTACTTCAATGTACATTTTTTTATATAATTTTTCACTAAATATTTAGATGCAGGTACTCAGTGTGGGTACTCAAAGTGGGTATTCAGTGGAAACCGTGTATTATATTTAACACTTTTTAGTGGATTCCAAAGACAGTATCTTTTTTGTAAATTTGTTTTTTTTACAATTGTTATCTGACGTATGAGTGCATACCTTCATAGTATCCACGGCGAGCGAAGGACAATAGCCATAAAACCATAAACCTATTGAAAGGTGTTAATAAAGAATTTCTTCAATGCACCTTCAACGCCTTCCATTACTTACTTATGGTTCATGGATTGTAAAATGGTTTTATTGCTATTTCTCCATAGCTTGGTGAGGATAGCATATGTATACAATATTCATAGTGTTTTTGAAATTAAAACCATTGTAGCATATGATCTAAAATAAAATAAATACCTTTTTTGTATTATTTAAAAGTTATAATAAGGTAATGAATATAATTAGAACTAAAACAATTTTTTTTATTTTTTTATTTAAACAAAGATATTTATCATGCTTAACCAATTTTTTAACACTTGGTGGTTAATAGATGGTCCAGCTTTAGTGGTTTCTCTTAGAACAATTTACCATCTTTTTTGCATGTACTTTGTGACAGATAAATAAATAGTAACAGTGTAATAGCATAATTATTTAAAAAAAATAGAGTTATTCAGCTTATTGAAGACATACACTATATTTCTCAATATCTATTTCCATTTAGCTATGAACACATATCATGACCTTAAGATATGGTTTTACACAATACTAGATGAATGTTCAATATGAAAATTCCATGTGTCTACCTATTACGGTTATATATATATTTGCTATAGCAACAATAGGAATATATGCTCTGTGAAAAGTTTAACTGTCTATACTGCTACGGTTCCTGTTGAAAAACAGACAGTCAGACAAACTGACAGACAACAGATGAACAGTGGAGGCTTAGTAATAACTCCCCTTGTGTTATCTAAACTTTTGCTGTTACTAGAAATGTATAAAAGCTGATAAAATTTGTATGTATATCAGGCAATTAGAGGCGTCTGTTATATTATGTTAAAGTAAGGACTAGCACTGTTTATAAAGTGTGCTACAAATCATCATCATCAGAATCAAGCGCTGCCCTTCTCCTGTCAAACTTGACGGTACTGGCTGACTTGGGCATTTGCTGGTTGAGAGACTCCAGCATCTGGATCAGTTCTGGCTCCGAGATCTTGTTACGCACTTGCCCCATCTGAGCCATTCTACAGATCATGTTTTCCACCATTGCACCTTTCTCTGGTCTGCTGAGTTTGATAGTGTTCACTGTAACATTTAAATTACACTAAGTTTTACACTTTTTTATATTGGTTAATATTAAGCCTCCTAGCTCCCCTTGTTCTTCTCACGGAACAATAACTTTTAACAGTGTGCCGCTCTGATATTTTTTTTTCATACTTAGATGTATGGCCCCGTGTCCCTGTATAGGAACAAGATAAATTCCTGTTCTATACTTTTAAATCCTCACACTAAACATTATTTTATCATATTGATATGAAGGGTCAGTTTCTACAAAATAAATGATGTTTTTTTTCTTGCAAAACCAGTTGCATGTAATGACTCCATACTTTTTATAAAGTTTAGGATCCTGTACCGTAAATTAGGACCTTGCATCATGGAAGAGTTCCCTTCGGCGTTTAATATCAATTTATTTTTGTTCTTGCTTAAGAACTGGGCCACTAGCAAAATACAGAAAAACTACACCCATGCTAGGAGGTTAACTATACATCACTCACTTCCAATCGAAGTAAGTTGTCCAAATAAAAAGTAAAAAATATAAATGCCCTGTCTAACCCTATCAACTATTTTCCTGGGCTGCATCTCTCAAATAACAATAATTTTCATTGTATATGAACAAACGTCGGACTATAGGGGGCAGTTTGAGGGCAAGGTAAGGTTTACAAAAAAATCTTAACTTAAGAGTATTATAATGTACCTAGTATTTGTAACATAGTTAATTAAATTAGTTACCCATTATCATTTAACTCATTTGTGTTTTGTTCCTTTCTCACAGCTGAAATTGTCTGAGTGACGGATAGAGCCAAGCAAACTTTTTCGCCATTTTGACTTATGTGTAGTCCAAGTACGTTTATAAATAACGCAGTTAGTTGCTATGATATTTGGAAATTCACATTATAAATACTAGGTACCAAATACTAAGTACAAATACTCGAAAGTGAATTGATTGATATGCGAACCTTACCTATCATTCTGACATGCCACGAAAATGCCCGCTGGAGTCCGACGTATGTATATGAATAAGGTCAAGCGGGCCTATTACGTCAGTGGGACAATTACGTCAAGTGGCTTTAAGAGTGAAGTAGAGAAATAAAATATCTACTTGTCAATAGATGTAACTTTTCGATACGAACTTTAAAATGGGAGATAAACCCACTCGACGTAATTGCCCCACAAACGCTTGACCTTAAGTAGGTAAAGAAAATGCATGTGTTATTACAACTAAGTATGCTAGTTAGTTAGAATTATTCTGAAAGACAAAAAAATAGGAAGTAACATAACATTTCTCTTACATCTGGCGCGGGCATCTTGGTTGAGTGCTTGTGCAAGAATTGTGTATTTGGCTTCTTCCATGGCATGCATTCTTTCCTCTTGCGCTTTAATCTGGTTGGGATCTCCAGTTCCCTAAATAAATCACATGATTTGCATTAAAAAAACAGTTACAGTAAATGTTGTTACTCAAAATAACCTCAATAAAAATAAAAATACTAACCCCATGTTGAGCTTGCAGCTGCGCTAGCCGCTGCTTCCTGATTTGTTCTAATTCTGGATCATCCATGTTTATTGCAAATTTATAAGTGCTTCAGTGTAAGATAAGTCAAAAATAGTTTTACTATTTCAAGACGTTTTGATCCATTTAGCAATGAATGAACTTCAGCGTCAGAAGTCAGAACTTGCTTGACGTTTTGTTTTTTGTTAACCAACTTGGAGCACTCGGACTGTGTTGCCAGAAATGAAATAAATATGCAAAATTGCAAGTTCACTATTAAAGGTAAACCGTATACCGTAAAACGGGTTGACTAAAAATCGCGGGGTGACCAAAAATATTCTGGGGGATTTTTTCATGTGGCTATACAAAATCGTGCGAGAATCGCGGCGCGAATCCAATTAACCTTTTGAACGCCACAGTCGGCTGTGGCCGACAACGGAAAGCAGTGCCACTGACGCCACGTCGGCCACAGCCGACACAAAGTTCAACGTCAAAATTAAGTTTAATAAAAAACTTTGCAAGAGAATTAATGGAGTTTTATTATGCAAGTCTATATATAGTCTAAACCTTAAATACAAAGATTATAATAGCAGAAGTATGAATAAATCCACTTTGTGTCAGACTGTGATTTAATGCAGTAATTGTCACTGCTCACTACGCCAATGACGGCCTTAGCCGACATGTAGTGATGTGACCGCCCGCTGCCTTTTATCTTTGGAAAAGTGTAAGAATAACTATTACAGGGTCATTTATTTATCCCTGATAAATTAATGATAATATCAAAGGACGATCTCACACAAATTGACCTAGTCCCAAACTAAGCTCCTAGGCTTGTATTATGGGTACTAGACAACGATATAAATACTTATATAAAGAAATATATACTTAAATACATAGAAAACATCCAAGACTCGGAAAAAACTACTCGTTCTCATCATACAAATATTTGCCCATACCGGGAATCGAACCCCGGGACCTCTAGCTTCGTAGACAGGGTCATTACCAACTAGGCTATCGCGTCGTCACACATTACATTACACGACATTATTAAACTACATAATCCAAAATTACCATAATACTAATTACTTAAATATTATATAACAATGGCATCCCCTATACTTTGCATGCAGTAATGGTATAATAATAGTTTACCATTTAGTTACTAATAACAATCGACAAACCAGTTTCGCTCAACTCTAACAAACATGCGCATTTATTCAATTTTCATTTTCTTGAGTTTCTTTAGATTCTTGCTCAAAAATATCGATACGAAAAGTTAATGCATTACAAGTTTCCCAACTCTAGTATTAAAACAATTTCCACTTCATTCGACGCCCCTGACGGCCGGAGCCGTCAACGCGTGACGTCATCGCCCCACAAAAAAACGAGCAGTGTTGTGACTCTATTACTAAATTAAAATGCTTTGGGATTAACTTCTAAATTTCATTTTACCTTTTTATCAATATTCCAAGATCACAAAACTTCTTGGTCTCAAAATACCTAAATTGCAGAATGCCTAATTTTGTTTTCTTATGACACCAGAATCTTAATATGGCTGAATTTCAAAATACCTTAGTTTCATAATACCTAAACTTCAAAATCACTTTCATTGGAAAACAACATATGTGTGGGAGGACCAACTTGTAGGAGGACCTTGTGCAGGGTCCGTCCGGGTTGGTACCACCATCTTATCCATTAACCTACCGCCAGGCAGCAGTGTTCGCATCGTTGTGTTCCGGTTTGGGGATAAGACAGCCGGTGAAATGACTAGCATAGAGGCATTCCATCTTAGTCCTCAGGGTAGGCAACGCATTTGCAGTCTTGTGAATGCGAATGTCTATGGGTCACAGTATCCACTTACCATCAGGTGGCCTGTGTGCTCGTTTTCCTTCCCATGCTACGAGGGGCGTTCAATAAATTCTCGGTATTGGTATCTTGCAAACCTTTTTAGTAAACTTCTTAATACTGGCCGCTAAGAGTCATTCATCGACAGTAAAAAAAAAGTAAATTTGAAGCCCACACGTTCTTTTGTTTTTCTGCTACTGCTGAACAAACGTGACCACCATGAGCGATTTTACAATGATAATTAAATTGGAGCATCGAGCCGTGATAAAATTCTTGACTAAACAGGGTAAAAATCAAAAGTTTATTAAAGAAGAAATGGATTTAGTTTACCGTGAGTCCGCTCCTTCATTATCTACTGTCCAAAAGTGGTCAAATGAATTTAATCGTGGGAGGGAGAGCATAGAAGATGACCTTAGACCTGGTCGGCCTGTTGAAGCTACTTCACCAGAAAACATTCAAAAAGTGGAGAAAATAATACTGGAAGATGGTCGAGTGAAGGTTAGGTCTATAGCACAAAAAACCAATATTTCTATTGGTACAATACATGATATTATCTACGATCATCTTAACATGTCCAAAGTTAGTGCGAGATGGGTACCACGAATGTTGACACCGTTTCAGAAGCATACGCGTGTTGCTTGTTGTTCCGACTTCATTGAGCTGTGTGGTGAAAACCCTGATGGTTTGCTCCAAAAAATTGTTACCGGAGATGAAACTTGGGTTCATCATTATGACCCTGAGAGCAAACAAGAGTCGATGCAGTGGCACGGTAAAGGAACACCTCATCCCAAGAAATTCAAAGTCGTCCCTTCAGCTGGCAAGATCATGGCGACAATATTCTGGGATTGTGAAGGGATATTATTAATAGATTATAAAGAAAAGGGTTTAAATATTACAGGACAGTACTACGCTAACATTTTACGCCAATTACGGGAAGCAATCAAAGAGAAGAGGAGGGGAAAATTGAGCAGAGGAGTGCTGCTTCTTCATGACAACGCCCCTGTGCATACTGCTCATGTTACCAAGGCTGCTGTTCTTGAATCTGGGTTCGAAACAATTACTCACCCGCCGTACAGTCCAGACTTGGCCCCCAGCGACTACTTTTTGTTTCCCAACCTTAAAAAGGATCTTCGTGGACATCGATTTTCTAATAATGAAGCGTTGAAGGCAGCGGTGGTGAAGCATTTTGACACCAAAGACAACAAATATTTTTATGAGGGGTTAAAAAAACGAATTGACAGATCTTATAAGTGTATAAGCATAGGGGGGTATATATAGAAAAATAAAAATAAAACACTAATCGTATGCTTTTGTTTTCCTTCTCATACCGAGAATTTATTGAACGCCCCTCGTATATATAAAAATAAAAAATAAAATGCTTAAAACAACCAAAAGTTAAAATACCTAAATTTGTATTACACGGAGATTTTCAATTTCGACGGTAATCTTTTGTCACAAACTCTGTAGTTAACCATTTTGATACCTAAATAGACGCCTCAACACACGCATGCCTCATAAGCCAACTTTAATGCGATTTCTGTATAAACTAAAATCGGAAGCGAAATGGCAGGATTATCGAATCAAGAAGTCTTTGTGTACAGCAAACAGTAGGAAACGAAGAGAAATATATTTCGATAATCAGTACTAGCATCGAAAGAGGGAACTGAATGATGGAGTCGTAACGGCTATACAGATTACCAGCCGATATTGTTCTCGAAACAAACAAACGTAGATTTAAAGCTAGGTTACATAGGCGTCTGCTGAAGTCATTGTAAATGCGATGCTCACCTTTGTATATCTAATTATTAATTAAGTACTTTTTATTTAGTGATCAACAAGCTGGACCGAAGATTCCGCAGTCAAACTGTGCAAACAGTTTTGTGGAACAATTAATAATATATTAACTTTGTGTTTGTTATAATAAATAAATAAAATAAATACAGTTTTTGAAAAAAGTGTGAATTGAAGAGACGCCTACATTAACTAAAAACCTGTATGTGTGTGTACTGTAGGTACAAAAACTTGTGGTAAGGTTGAATTTTAGATAGTATAAGTAAATAAATAAAGGCAATTTTTATAGCATAGGTATTTTTATTTGTCACCGTAGTAAGCTACAGTCCATTTCACATCTGCAGGGTAGAGCGAGGCACGTTGAACAGGAATTATACTAAGTCAATAATCAACATCCTCAAACACCACCCGTGAAAAACAAATTACAGTATTTTCATTATAGCAAGGTGCGGGTGACACTTGATGCTACGTTTCGTTTTGCTCAAAAAGGTGTGGATGCGTTACTATATGGCAGCGAGCATTTCGGTTGCAACAAAATATAACTAATTTAGAATATTTGAATATAAAATTAACGATTATATTAGAATAACTGTAACTTACTAGGTTTTTATTTTCAATAATAAACCATGAATATTACTAACCAGAAATAAACGTCAAATGAATGAAACGGGACATGAGAGATTTGTTTAGGGATGGGACACAATGGAATCTTGAGTATGTCGATAAAAATAAAACGAGAAAATACTTCTCAAAAAAAATTTATTCACTTAGTAGTTCACAATGTAGACTATCAGAGTCGTCTATATTTGTATCATCGCTGGATTCACTATCTGAAGTTGATAATGTTATAATCAATGACGAATCCAGGATGTTGTCAATGTGAATATCACGGTCCCAGTCACTCATGATGTCGTTTTTGGTTTTATTTACAACTTTTGACCAATCTTCGGGTTGAACGTTGACGATGGCTTCTTGTAATAATCCCAACATCTTGTTGGCTGTAAATGGTGGAGCGATGTTTTTTCTTGCTGCGTAACCTAAAAAACAAATAATGACATTTAATATAGATTTTTACAATATCATTATAATATAAAAGTAAAGTACAAAAAAGAATATAATTATTATTCCCTTTATTTATTCATACCCTTGTACTATATTATTAATATTACTAAAATAATTAGTACAATAAACTTTACCTTTGATTTGTGCCCAAACAAGCTCAATGGCATTGTACTGGCAATGGTAGGGTGGTAATCGCAGAACCTGGTGCCCTCTTTCTTTTGCCATTTCGTCCAGTGCATAAGTAGGCTTTGGCGGCTTATGACGCTGGACCAAACCAAAAAGTTCAGTCTTGAACATCTTCATGTCTGCTGAAACTCCATTTTCATTCAGCCATTTCACCATTTCACTTTTATTCTTAGATTTTGCTGGGGGTTTATTTAATTGCACTGAGTGGTAAGGTGCATTGTCCATAATTATTACCGTAGGTTCCTGCAAATTATCTAGTAAGCCGATAAACCAATCTCGAAATTTTTCAAAATTCATCTCATGATATTCGTTTGTTTTCTTTGATTTAAAAGCCAGCAGACAGTTTGGAACAAATCCACTTGCTGTACCAGCATGGCAAATTATCAGCCTCTCTCCTTTCCCTTCTGGCACCTTAGTGCTAGATTTTGCTGTGTTATCGGTCCAACATTTACCGACCGTATGGTTTGCATTAAGCCACGTCTCATCTAAGAATACGACTTTCTCCCAATTTGTTATCTCCTTAGCCTGTCTTAAAAATGTGCATCTTGCTAGGGCAATATCATGCCTTTCCATTATAATTTTTCTTTTATTAATTTTTGTGTATGTAAACCCAATACTTCTAATAATCTTCCGTAACGAAGTAACTCCTCCTTTATACAAGTCAGCCTCATTTAACGATTTCGCTAACTTTTGCAGTGTTGGTATCTCTGTCCTTGTATAATAATTATAAATGTGATTTCTTATGGCATCTTTTGTGAAATCATCTATGTCGGTAATTGGCTTCGCCTTCGTCCGTTTTTTATTAGGGGTTGACACTTTATTTTCGGACATCCCATCTTGACCGTATTTCTCTCGTGTTATACGCGTAACAGTATTTCGTCCAATATCAAGAGCATCAGCTACTCGCTCCACAACTTGAGTAAATGGCAATAATGGTCCACCGTTTTGAAGTTCTCGTTCAAAATAATCTCGAAGTCGAACAACAAACTCCCTTGCTTGACTCCCCAAAACAGTTTTTTTTGTTCGTTTGGGCATGGTAAAGTTATTATAACCACGTTTTTATAAAACAAAACAACAAATATCAACGACAATAACAAAAACAACAAAGAATAACAGCGATATTTAAAACTGGGTGGAACAGAATGAGAATACGTATCGCATACAAAATACAAGGCACTAGCACTCGTACTGACGCTGACGTTGAGTTGACGGAATGTTGACAACATAAACAAAATGGCTGCCGGCGTCCACTGAGGCATAAACAAGTATTTTTTTTTTTTAGTAATAACGACTCTGACTTTTATTTTGTGGCAATAAAAGTATAGTTAAACTTTTAGAAAATTAAAAAAGTAATAATTATATGTCATATTTCTATTGTCATTTCAACTATGTACCTAATACCGATCTTTTATCGACTCAAATTTCGACACGTACGCCTTACTAGTCTGTGATTTGGACAACTGTCACCCGCACCTTGCTATAATGAAAATACTGTAGGCGTTTTGCCTTTTGGGTGTTTTCGGTTTGAGGTGTTTTAATATTTTGTCATTTCTGTCATTCGGTATTTGAATCTTTAGGTATTTAGAGAATATGACATTTTAAGTCAGTCATAATGAATTTCGTTCATTTTAATACAAGAGCCAATTTGACTTTTTAGGTATTATGAGCCCATGGTCATTTGGAAATTAGGGGTATTAGTGAATAAGGTATTACGAAATTTAGTGGTTTAAGCCTTCAAAGCATGCATATCGTTTGAACATTTTGGTGTTTTCATGCTTTATTGTGGGATTATAATGTTAAAAAAAGATGGAAATTAAATAACATTATACTTGTAATGTATTTGTTAAAGTTGTAGTTGTTGTTGTTTGTTGTAATTGTGGTTACAGAATTATCAACAAGTTTTTACAGTTGTTGGTAATACTGTAGCTCTGCCTACCCCACTACTCTGGGAATGAAGGCTTTGAGATACTCAAATACACTATAACATAGGGTCAATTGGGTAAGTAAAGTTTTTGGAAGATATGTAAATTATATTTTTTTTCGATAGTCGTCATCCCGAAGATCATGGAACTGCGGCTCTTTTATTTTTATTTCCTCTAATATTTTAGAAATCTTTTTTTTAGTTATGAAGTTGACATTTATAAACTTTAATGACCGACAAACTTGTTGCCTTCGTACTTATGAAAAAAAAAAAAACTCTTTTCGTTATCTGTCCTCTCAATCTCTCATTGTCAGTTTCGAGTGAGCCGTAACCTATAAAAATTGAATTGAATTGAACTTGAAATCAAAGTAAACAAACGATTGAATCCACCACAAAATGAGCGAATTCGTGCGGGCAGATTCTAGAAACCTGCCAAACATGGATATTATTACTATTCTGGAATATTATCACGCTAGCGACAAGCACAATGTTGCTGAAATTAGAGGTGTGAAAACACTTCTGTAAGTACCTATGATAATACGATAATCCTTCTGATAATTGTTACATACCTTACATTACTTTATTTATCCATTGTTTTTAGGGCATCAAGAGGTGGTTATGTAGAGAATGCGGTAGGCTATGTGGAGCTTAAAAGAGGGAACACTGAATGCATTATCAGGGCCAAAGTTGTTCCAGAGCACAAAATAACCAAAAAGTACTATCTTGTCACTATCCACTTGGATGAAGAAAATAGTAATGTTATTGATGCGACATGTGATGGTTGTCCTGCATCGGTAGGTAAATACTTTTATAACGTTCATATAAACATTTTTTTGCCGTAATTATGTATGTTTACTGTTCTTTACAGGTGGATGTAAACACACATTAGTATTATTGTATTGGCTTCAGAAGAAAGCTTCTGAACCATCTTCTACTTCTGTGGAATATTATTGGACCAAACCTCGTTTAGCAAATGAAGGAACGCAACCAATATCTTCCAAATATATTTTTCCAGCGAAAAAGAGGGCAATTGAACTAGGAACAACAGATCCAGAGAAGCTGAATGAATTCTGCCCTATAAAGGGTTAAATTTGTTGCGTTTACTGATGCACTAGTGTTACGGTAGAATTGGACTTAGGTCGTTGTTTTATTGGAGGAGCTTTATTTATTTTGATATAAAACTATTTACAACATTTGCTGAATCGTTTGACGCTTGTGCCTGCCTGCATGGTTTTGAGGAGACTACAAAAAACAGAAGATTGGACAGGACGGTTGATGTTTGGAAGAAAAATGGGAGCTAACGAAAAATATGATGATGGGGAATAAAAACCTGTAGCGACTATTTAAAGATACAAAGCGTAGTAAAATTATTACGGTGGCTCTGTTAGCAAAGGCTTGGTTATGTTGAATGTGTCTATGTCATTGTAAAAATGAAAAGTGGATAATTATAATACAGTTGTATGCCATATTGCATGTTTTATTTAACATAGGTACCTAGATCTTTACTAACGTGATTTATCACACTAGTGAAGTTGCAAAGAACTGCATGTATGGCTATATCGGGAGTGTTTTGTACCACACCAAAGGCAGCATTAGAAGATTTAGAAGTTCTGTTAGATCTACTTTTGCTTCACATTTGCTGCATAGTTTAAGAGCTCTTATTCTGTGAAGTGATGGCAAGCCAAAGACTAAACAAATAACTATCAAAACCAATTAATTTTATAGACAGAATAATAAACATGGGTATTCCATAGGAACTTCACAGCTAAGTTCCCACAAGAACAGACTAGGCAGGTCTAGAACCACTAAGTTGTGACAATAAAGCTAGTATATAACATAACATACCTACATAATATAAATGCCTATTTCAATGACTTGTGGTAGAGTAAGTAGATAGTATGTAACTGTTTTTTGTTAGCTACCTAATTCCAAGATGACCAAGTTATTAATGTAAGGTAAAGTGATTATATTTGTACTTAGGTATACCAATTATAATATACTAGCTGTTGCCCACGACTCCGTCCGCGTAGATAACGTATCCCATTGCGTTATAATTTTCATACAAATTTCAGCTTCATAGGTATATTAGCTTGTTTTTCAAGAATTTTATATTTATTTTGCCTGTCACTGAAGGTATTTCCTGTTAATATTTTTTGCATTTATAAAATAAAACTAAAGATAAAGATAGAAAGATAAAACATATTTATTCAGTATTGATAAGATATTTATTGTGGCGAACCCTGGGGGAGGCTTACGTCCAGCAGTGGACTGCAATAGGCTGAAATGATGATGATGATGATGATCATGATTCAGTAAGTAGGCCGCACGGGCACTTTTACACGTCAATAATCTGCCAGCACCTCCCAAAAGGAGACCCCTGCTGAGAAGAAACGCCGCAAGAAACTCAGCAGTTAGTCATTTTTTAAACATATTACAAATGGTCCTTAAACATATTACTTAGTCTAGCATTACTTATATAAAACTATAAATATGAAATTTAATATAATATCAAATAACGTGCGTAGTTCAGCAGGAAAACATTCCAAAAATCTTACGAAGGAGATCATGGTCTCAATACCTGTCATGCAACACAAGAGAAAGAAAAAAAACACCTACTTATGTGTAATATGTATATAGGTATAATTTACAAGACTGTAACGGTGTCCCCTAGAAAAGTTAAAGCTTTTTGGTTTGATTAAATTATTATTGACTAAGTTTCGGGTTTAGGCCGTGCATTTTTGTCTGTTAGATAATCCTCGACCCTGTAATACGCTTTAGACATTTACTATTGTATTTTTATTATGTTCCCTTGCAAATTAACTAGAGCACATGCTATAATAACTGCTTCATCCACATATTTGACATGGTTATGGTTTATAACCGAGTGAGGCTTCAAAAATGTGAATTCTCTCAACCTCCGAATCACACGTTCGACATGAATTCTCAAACTTGCTATAATTTTTGTTTGAATCACCTCCTTTTTCGTAGGTGTTTCGTTTGAGGAAACACTTGGTGGCCGAAGAAGTTTTGCATGTCTCGAAGTTAAGAGAGATTCAATTCCTTTGAAGCCTCGATCAGCTAAAACCACAGCCCCTGGAGGAAGGATATCCACAAAACCACTACATTCTGTAATAGCTTTGTCGGAAATCTTTCCTCCATATAACCCTTTGAAATAAAACATTATAAACCCATTCGGGCAACATGCAACTAAATATTTCAATGTGTTGCATGACTTGTATTGAGACCATGTCCTTGCTTGCATAACAGGGTTCGATGGTTTCTCAATTTGGATCTCGAAACAATCGAGTAAGCACTGCACATTAGCATAGCATACCTAACTTTAAATACTGGAGGCAGTGTCTTTTTTATTGTAATGGGTTCTGGCAGGTATATAAACATTTGTAAGTAAGTTGCCAAATGAGGTATACAAATCCTTACAATCTTCTGCAATGTAACCTCACTTAAATTAAAATTATGACTCATTCTTTGAAATGTGTCATTTTGTTTTAATTTAAATAAGGTAATGATAATATGCAGCGGACGTAAATTGCACTTTTTGGCTAAAAAATCTATTAACCAATAATATTGTTTTGGTACACGAAGATACATCTTGGGGTTTTCTTTAATAATTTTTAATAAATAGGCGCGTGCCGCTACATCTTTCTCTCTCGCCAAGTCCTTGGTTGGGCTCGACGTTATAGGACTAGAAGAGGGTTCGTACTGAGATGAGCCTGCCGAATGACTTGTGGTGGAAGATGAAGGCCGGCTGGGCATTACTTTTTCGGCAATATGTGTGACTCTAATATTTGCCATACAACCTACACTTTTTACAGCTGGTTTCATCAAAACAGTTTTGTTGGCAAATTTCACATGGGTCTGAGTTGAAAAATCACACTGAAACAAACAATAAAATTAAATTCACACACACACACCTGGTTTCAACATAAGGTTTGGGTACTTTTAAATTTTATAAGACAAGCCACTGTAAGTATATAATATATGTATATAGTATATAATATTTTGAATATTATAATAATATGATAAAGTAATAGTATACTGACATGTATGTATATTTATAAGATCCGTGTACCTATGTACTTGCAAATAAATGAATTTGAATTATACCTAACTCTTATTGATTCTGTTTATAAAGCGTAGAAACAAAAATCAAATCCATACTATAAAGACAAAGACATTGGGCTCCATTGTGCTATTGCATTTTTTTATTATCACTGAATCTCTACATATGTATCTCAAGATTTATAAAGAAATAAATCAGAAAACTTGGCATTATGTAGGTTTTATAGCATCAATGAAATAACATTAATGTATTTTCTTTACAATAATTATAAAGGTTGGTTTGATGAAACACAAAATAGCAGTAAACTACCATATTGGACAAAGTTTCTAACAGTAATACTTATAATAGGTGTATGTCTAGGACATATTATACACTCTAGAAAAATTAAATTTTCTTATTTAAACTGAATAATGCTGAGTATTCAACTGTATCTATTCTAGTTTACATCCTTTTTTTTCTTTTTCTGGTACTGCTTTCTATACATATAAAAAGAGATAATAATACCTTTGAATATGGCATGCTCCCATGTTGCAAAAACTGCATTGATGTACTAGGTAGATCTTTTGAGCTGTCCAGGGCACCTTCTGCAACATTGCTCTTATCAGACTGCATTTCCTGAAAGTAAGCAAAATGTTAAAATACTTAGCTTATCAAAAATTATAGTTAATGCATATTATAATCATAAAAAAACAGATAGGTACCTACTTATATATGATTAAATAGTACTATTTATATAATAATATAGGCTAATTTGAAAAATTTTATGTTGTCAAACCACGAAATACCTATTTATCAACATTTTAAACTTATTGCAATAAAAAAAAGGTCACATTAACTCAACCACAGAAAAAGACAGAATGATTTGTAATAGGTAACCTTCTTGTCATGTCTAGTTTAGACAATTTAGATTAATTTTATATTAAATAGGTACATTTAGTAAACCTCAAGATAAATAAAAATATATTGATATAGGTAAACTTACGCTTTCATCATATGTTTTAGTTAATATCAATCTTGCAGTCTTTTTCAGTTGTAACTTGCCAACTTTGTTTCTAAAGCAATCTTCCTCAATCTGCAAACGTAAATTAAACATTTTACTGTAGGTATACTACAATCTTAAGTTTCTAAATGAAAGCCGTCTTAGTCGTTCTTCTGTATATAAATATTCTGAGTGTAATTTATGACAAAATACATTATTGTTCAGGAATATGTACAAAGTTATGTGCTAAATCGAATTATAGTTGCATCATACTGATACATCAATAACCATGGTTACAGCCGTGGAGTATAATTTTGAAATATTCTTTGAACAAAATTCTTGTTAGGGAGGGGGTCAAAGCTGCAATACACTTACATTGATATGTTCCTCGCAGACATACAAGTTGCGTTTTGGGCAATTCATCCCCAAAGCATGGCACCAAGTCGCTTGCAGACGGTGGTATGCTCAAGTACGCCGAGTTCGGAAAGTCTCGTCTGTATTTTTTACAAGAAGGTACAAAGCATCTGAGTAAATCTTTGTAATACTCCATTTCCAAAGTGGGATTGCCGGAATTCATCGCGTGGATTGTACGATTCAAACGTGCTCTCGTGGCTAATTATTTCTAAAACACTGATCACAACACAACGAACGCAAGCAAACAGAAAAGAGCCGTTGGATTCAATCGTTTGTTTACTTTGATTTGACCACAGATTATAGGATAGATTTGACTTGACAATGACAGAATTATAGAAGTGACAGTTTTTTTTTCTTTTTCATTAAGTACGAAGGCAACAAGTTTGTCGGTCATTAAATTTTACAAATGTCAACTTCATAACTAAAAAAAAGATTTCTAAAATATTAGAGGAAATAAAAATAAAAGAGCCGCAGTTCCATGATCTTCAGGATGACGACTATCGAAAAAAAATATAATTTACATATCTTCCAAAAACTTTACTTACCCAATTATGGTATCGATATTTCGTTTTGGAATCACTACGTTTTTAGAGATCGACTTGTACGTTTTTGTTGTGGCGTCCGGGAGGCAGCGCTGCAGCGTTTTGTTTCGCAGCTTGGCGTTCAAAAGGTTAAAAAGCAATGGAGGAAACGAAGATGGTAGATGACGATACAGAGTATTAATCATAATAGAATAATGTTTGTAATATTTAGTCCAGTATTGATGGTACCTATCGGGCTAATGTTTTGCAGCCAAGATTTCACGCGCAATATGCGCGTTCGCAGGCTCTTTGACCTTCAAGGCCTTCTTTGGGCCAAATAACCTTCAAGAAGTGGTTAACAACGCGTGAACCCGCGAAAAATATGCGAATCGGCGCCACATTCACCGTTTCACGCGTACGCGTACCTATTGCATTCGCGCGTTCGCGCGTAAATTTATGCGCCTATTACAGGTAACAAATATTTTCGTGCAAAGTGAGACGTAACTAAGCTAGTCTGACCAGTGAGTGATGACACAATAAAATGGCGGCAAAATTAAAATATCACTAGTTGGTAACACAAAATGCATAGCGACTGGATAGGTACTCGTAATGTGACAGCTTGTTTCATAGGTAAAATTGTTGCCATGTGAATAATTTGAAAAAAATGCTTGTGACACGACTGGTTGGTCAGACTCTATGTCACCAAGGTAAGAAATAGAAAATGGGGTGAATAGACATGACTCACATGACATACGGGGTGACTAGCTAGCTAGCTAAGCTATATGGATGATTAATTGATTATACACGCCGTATATATATGAGGTAGGTAGATGCGGGATGGGGGTTAAAAAACAACGAATGCGGGAAAGCTAACTTAATACTTTCAATTTATTTCATGTAGGTTTTTCTCTACGTCCCATCTTATTAGCAAAACATTATTCCAAACAACAAACATAAAAATAAACCTATCCTACGAGTGCCGCCGGCAGCGGGCAGGGCCAAGGTACCGGTGGTTAGGGCAGCGGGGAGAGGAACCTCACAATGCGAGCCATTTCGAGGAGTACTGCCTTCTGTATCTGGCTCTTGATCCAGCTATCTAGGCAGACTTATTATTCAGATATTATTAGATTTTCTGTAAATTAGGTTTTTATAATAAATATTGAATTAAGGAAGGCATACATGGAGCCGAAACCAACACGCAGAGGCCCTTTAGACAAGTTTAACTTAAAGTGATGGGAACCATCAGCGATCATTATTATTATAGGCAATATCACTATTTTCTTAAATTTCATAAGCGTACTATTACAGTTTAACTTTAGCGAATTTTATTCCCTTTCGCCTGCTGCTGCTGACTGCTGCGTGCCGTCTGCGGCATCACGACCGCCATAGACCGCAGATGGCAACGGCAGACAGACGGCAGAGCTACGTCGGACGCCTGCGGTTGCGGTCTGCCGTTGCCGTCTGCAGTCGGTTGGGGAATGACACCTTTAAGGTTATTTTAGTTATGTAGCAGGCCTTCCAAAGCTTTCTGTTAAATAATGATGGGCAAACATGTATGGAACCCAGCCCAATCACCAATAGTATTATAATGTATGTAGGTTTATTGATCCCACTATTTGTTGTAATTGTTATTATGACGACTAGATTGTGCAGGCTGGAAGAATCGAGATATTTTATGGTGAAATATTTAAGTTCGTATATACCCGGAATGAAAACGTGGGTAACTTTCAACTCTATGGGGATGTGATAAGGACAAACCCTCACATTCAGCAATTATGATGGCCTGATCTCGTTTTCCATAAGGCTCGTAACTCTGTGCTATGGCACATGTTGAAGATTTCATTTTCAGCTATTTAATTAGTGCTATTGTATTTAATTTTAAGAATAAATCTATACTAATATAATAAAGCAGAATAGTTTTTGTTTGTTGGTATGTGGGTTTGTTTAAACGGGTTATCTTTCGAACTACCCGTCGGATTGGAATAAATCTTTTTGTACATGATAGCCAGTTTCATGAGAAATCATTTCATGAAAAAAATTGGTCAAGCGTGAGTCGGATATACGATAAATAGCATTGTAACGCATGCGGGGCACAGCTAGTGCAGTAACAAACGTTGTGTGTGTGAATATTTTGAAGGCTGATAACTCTCTTCTCCAGGGTTTTTGAAGTTTGCCCCAGTATTAGAAAATGAAACTTATGTAACTAGCTTTCACGTGGTATACATGAGATTTGTATTGGTTATATGGGCCATTTGCCCATCATTCTTTAAAAAGCAAATGAAATAGGCATGGCACAGTCATCATTTTAAATACCTAGCTTTACACTTTTAAACCTTGACGTGTCGCTCTCAGTAAGATCTGGGGCCTATTGCATAATAAACTACAAGCCCATATTATTAGTAAAGATCCATGCAAAACCACTAATATAGGTACTATTAGCTAGTACTTCATTATGCAATCGGGCCCTGATTTAAATTGGTATTTTTTAAAGTTATGTTTAAGTTGACAAAGTACCATGATGTTATGTATAAAATGTAATAATATGGTGTCGATTTAATTGATATAAATATAATATGGATTCAAGTTGTGGACCTACCTGTTATCATGGTAAACAAAAGGCGTCCTCAAACCACCGTATTGTATAGGGAATAATTATAATATAATTGTGTAACAAAATAAAACAATTACGATAATTCAAACTACACTTAAATCATATTATCATGCCATTTAACAGATTGGTATTGAATGTTACCAAAATCGTCACTATAGGCTATAAGAGCTGTCTTATTGACTGCCACTGACAATCTTCCAAATGCAATGAGGTTAATTGGACGAAAAGATGTGTTCTGGTCTTTAACACACCAAACCATATACATAGCATGAAATTTAACTGGATCTCCTGAAATAAAATGAATGGTACAAATTTAATAAGTAAAATAAATAAATAAATAAAGTAAATGAATAAATATCGCGGGACAATGTCACACCATTTGACCTAGTCCCAAACTAAGCTCAAGGCTTCTAAGTATATAACAATACTAACGATATAAATAGGTACCTAATAGTAGTAACCTTTAATTGATTTGGGTTTTTCATGCCCTAATCTAGAAATGAAATAATGAAATTTATTTATTGGTACCTGGATAGAGAAGGTAGTCAGATCCAAATTTAGAACCACTCGTGATATAATATCCCTGTTCCCATAAATCACTGAAAATTGAAAAATGAATAACCCTGTCTCCTTCCGTCACATTTGGGTGTAATGCCTCAATGCTCACTTTATTTTTCTCTGAAACCAAATAATAATTCATTCAACAACCATAAATTAAGATTTGATTGGTTTTTGGTTGATCTGGCCCCTATTTCACCAAGTTACAATTGTCAATGACATATGTCTGCTGACAATACGACATATCTCGCTGAAAATTGATCAAGCGACAGGTGACAACTGACAATTTCGTAAATTATTTTGTATAGAAATGCGACGTATGCGTATAAACATTACTAACATTTTGTTAAAATTGTCATAATCTTAATAAAATGACAATTATCTTGTGAAACAAGAATAATTTTTCCAACTCGACATATTTGTAGATTTGTCGGTAATTATTGACATGAGATCGAGGCTGTGTCAGCCTAGCGTTACAATTGTAATTTATCTCTCACCTCAAAGGCAAAAAAATATTATAACCGTTTCACTTAATCGCATTTCACCTCAACTGTATAATTATTAAAAGTATCGCTTTTCGTAACTTTCGTTTTTTTGCCGCTAATAATTTAGTCACATTTGTCTTTTATATTAGTAACAAAGACAATATTCCAATGAGATGAATTTGATATCCCAAAGAAAAAAAAAGGAACGGTGACTTCAATATCTCGCGGTCATTACAGGGTTGGGCAGATTAAGTGTCCTAGTTGTGTATGGCTTTTTTACTTAAATATAACTTAACTTCTTATTTACTTCGTATTTTTTTTTTGTTGACAATTTAATCTTCTTTATGATTTCTACACGTCAGCTTGATATATTTTGTTTTTATATTGTTTTCAACAATGGAC
Organism: Acleris emargana; assembly: GCA_927399475.2. Classification (NCBI taxonomy): domain Eukaryota; kingdom Metazoa; phylum Arthropoda; class Insecta; order Lepidoptera; family Tortricidae; genus Acleris; species Acleris emargana. Next base: position 11,660,449 of record OV656846.1, read on the forward strand.
GCGAAACGCCAGCTCGTGTGCGATTTGTATCAGAAAAAATACCGACCGTGTGAGATATTGAAGACGCTGAAACATTTAAATATAAATATAAGGTTTATATCGCGGACCGTCAAGCGATTCAAAGAAACGGGATCTTCACAAATCAGGCCCAAACCTGGGAGAAAGCCATCTGTTCGCACCAAAAACATCATTAAAAATATTCGTGAGCGTATAGACGAAATCCAGCTCGAAGTGCAAGCAAACTTGCTAAAGATATGAAAATATCCCGTCGAACAATGAGTCGTATTTTAAAATATGATCTTGGGCTAAAGGCCTACAAAAAACAAAAAAATCATGGCTTAACAGATGCCCAGAAAAAAGCTAGAGTGAAAAAATGTAGGGAATTGCTAGCTTGGCACGACGGCGATCATATTATTTTTTCCGATGAAAAGATGTTCCAGTTACAAGACAGTCACAACCAACAAAACGATCGTGTCTATGGTGCTTCATTGAAGGATATTCCTGTGGACAAATTAGCCGTACAACGGGTTCCAGAGTGCATCAGCTGTCATGGTATGGGGTGCGATATCGCCTAGAGGCAAGTTACCGCTGCTGTTTATTGATCGAGGTGTCAAAATTAACCAAGACTATTACATCCAGAACGTGTTACAGGGTCATTTGCTAGAAAATGCTCAAAAATTATATGGAAACGACTATTACTGCTTCCAACAAGATAGTGCCCCATCTCACAAAGCTAAACGCACTCAAGATTGGTGTAGAACAAATTTGACAGATTTTATACCTTGGCAAGAATGGCCTGTATCATCGCCGGATTTGAATGCTTTGGACTTTTCGATATTGGTTACATGCTGAGCAAGATTGGGAGCACACAGGGCATGAATCTAAACTCATTCAAGCATCGATTAGTCAAGATATGGGATGAAATACCAGACGAGGTAGTGCGTGCCGCGTGTAATGCATTCTATGGAAGAATGCGTCAAGTTATTAAAGCTGACGGCGAGCGATTTGAACTTATGAATTAGTTTTTTTAAGTATAGAGTACGCTAAAAATAAAAAGGTGATAAATTTTAAAAAAAACTGTCTTGTTTTAATTTTATGGCTCTTTTTAACTAGGACACTTAATCTGCCCAACCCTGTACATTACATTACATAATATGACATGTTTTAATGTTGTGTGTGAGTGGCCTCAACGCTGTTGCCGATACCTACAGAGTTTTACTGCAAACGTCAATTAATACGTCAAATATAATAGCGTTCCAAACATACATCGATCGCGGTGAAATTCAACTAAGTCAACTAAGTAAAACACTATACGGAAATTTAATGTATATGCTACAAAATTCAAAAGTAGGTACTAATTACAAATTAACTCAACAATTGCTAGGGGGTATTAATTTTTTTAACTCGGTACTTACTATGGTCCTCTTTCGCCAATTTTGCCATGTGATACGAGTATATCTTAAGTACTTTATATAGAGATATATATATATATATATATATATATCGTATGTCTACTTTTGATTTCTGAGCAATTTCCTTCCAGTTTTTGATCTTCATATCAAATGTTACGTTATTTTCCGAAATTCAATTCAATATCGTATTTTCTTAGTCATATCCACTGTTATTCTCGTTAGCTCGCTTGTGTGTTGTCATTATTGGTGGAGGGAATTAAAAATGATTTGTGTTTAAAACGCGGTAAATAATTGAGTAATATTTAAATAAGTTAAAGGAAAATCCTATTTAGCCATTGATACCTACATTTACAGGCAAAATAATAAGAAAAAAAGTTATTTCCTTTAGCCATGTCTTCATACAATGCCTAATTCTATATTTTCATAAATAATCGATTAACTAATACTGGCGATAAAATAGGCTTCTTAAACTTATCCGTATTAAAAAAAAACAATATGATATATACCTCCTTTTTTTTCGTTGTAAATGTAAAATTTTAAAAATACTTGTTTACGTTTGGAGCCAAGCAAAGAGAATTAACATTATAATAAGTAGGTACATTTGATGTAGCGCCAAGCAATAATTATTTATTTTTAAATCAAAGGATTAAAAAAAAAATGAATATTACTTAATACGTGACGTGTGTGTGGTGTGAATGAATAAATGGTAAGATACTGTCGGCCTTATTTGTAAGTCGTCTTGTCCTTCCCGCAAAAGGTACAGTCAACCAATTTGATCAACAAGCCACTGTGGACTATGTCAACTAGACGTTGTAAAGCAAATTAAAAGAAGTATCTTATGTTTTGGGTGACAAAGTCACTTTGACATAGTCCATATTGGCTTAGGAATCGAACCAATTCGCAATCATAGGTATTATAAATCTTGCAATGGTGGACGCCTGTCAACAACCGACATACGGTGAAAAAGATAAGAAACAACAATTGTCCTGACATATTTACAATTGTCATCTTATTTCGACAATGCCTGTTTCACAATTTACAATTGTCATGTGTTCTTGACAATTGTAGCACTTGTCAAGCTTGGTGAAATAGGGGCCTGGTATCTAATAATTGTATTTAATTGTCTGTTGTTGAGACCTATTTTATGTAAACTAAGAGAATATGAATTGATTATGATAATTTATCTACCTACGGATATTAGTATAGTAATACATATAAATCAGTTTTCACGATAATTGGCAAACAAGCACACAGGCCACTAATAGTCAGTGGGCTCCAAGCTCCATACAAATTAGCAATCTCAAAACTTCAATCAATGTTTAACAAATTAATTGGCTTTCAGTCCTTGGTCCAAATACTTTTAGATTACCTCAAAAACCTTCATAAAAATTCAGCAATTTCTTTATAATTCACTAGCAAATAGAAGGTTTTTAAAAAAAAAAATTACCTGTATTTATGTAGTGCCGTGTGGGTAGATGCAACAATGCATGAGTAGGTGCCAGTGGTGGCAACTTTTTAATTTGTTCTTCTAATAATATCTGCTTATCTATGTGCTTATCTGTATAATAAAATAAAACTATAAGGCAACCAGGCTTCCATACAATAACTATTACGCAAGTTTATTTTAATATAAAACATACCTGAGTCACCATTTGCCTGAAGCTTCTGTCTTTTGCCAGCAGCTATAATGTCTATTTTTTGACAAAGTTGCTCTATCCTCCTTTTTTTCAATGCCTCTGTTTGTTGAAATAAAATACTAAAACAAATATTTATTTAAGAACAAACCCATAAATATTTTAGTATTTAAGATAAACATATAATGAAAGGCATTAATAGGACCTATTTTGCAAAAAAGAATTAAAATATTTAACAACGCCAGAATACACACATACATACATAAACTCACACTTTCATTCCCAGAGTGGGGTAGGCAGAGCTACAAAATTACCAACAACTCTAAAAGCTTGTTGTTTATTCTGTAACCACATTTTGCACAGCAACAAACCAAGTTTTTTTTTTCTCTGACCAAACCATTTCACCAGTTTAATTTATACAATCCAAAAATATCTAAAAATTAGTTTTTTATTAACCTTTTGCACGCCAAAGACTAATTAATTTAAATAAAGTAATTTTATTAATGCCTCACATGAGAAGGTTAAACAAAACAAGTTCTAAATAGTGTCCTTTCATTATGACTACAGGACACCTGCGGCTTCGTATGTGTAGAATTAATTTCCCACTACTCCCCCTATTCTTCCTGTAAGGGATCGATTTTCGGAAAATCCTTTACCCAAGGAATACTCCCTCCAATTTTTAAGTCCCTAGGTCAAGCAGTTTAGGCTGTGCATTGTCTGTCAGTCAGCCACTCGGTCATGGTACTGTTTTAAATATTGAGATAATAGTCCACAAGACAATTATCCAAAGTTTGAGCATGGATCTAATCTAGGCATATGATGAGGGATTAATTATTAACTAATTATGAAGATTCTTCTGCCTTTTGTGTTAGCCCTAGTTGAACAGCTGAAATGAAGAGACAGATTTAACTGCGGGTTTCCACTTGTCGGATGGCAGATCCGATAAAATGTATGGGTGTTCTAGTGACAATACATTTTATATGAGAATGTTCACATTTGTCGGTCCGACTGATTCCTATATGTAACACCAGGCACTTATCGGATCCAACACCCGATAAATAGGAAAAGGCTCTTATTGTATTTCTTGACAACCCCATACAATTACTTTTTTGCCATGGCTTTTGAATCTTGTTTCACCGTCTCAGAAGGTCTGATGGCTATATTTGGAAGTTCATACAATTCACATATTCCCCTTGCAACTAATAAAGCTGCTTCCTCAGACATGAGTGCTACGGGCAGTCCTGAAAAAGAAAGCCTGAAGTAACATTGTTGAACAAATATAATTATCAAAGTATTGGATGTGTAAATTACTACTAAGTATATTTATTAATTTAGAGAAGAAATAGTAGGTACCCATAAACTCATTTTGCCTTGGAAAGGACGGTAACGATCCAATTAGAGCGCCGCATATTCGAAACTTAGTGCGAAGGATGAACCAATCTAATGAAAGAAAATTAAAAATGTTTAAATTAAAATGCAAAAAACACACATTAACTTACAATACAATATCCCAAAGTCAAACAGATGATAATAGTGAGACTCAGTATTAGTAAAATTTAAAAACAATATCAGACTATTCTACAACCTTCTGCATTCCACACATTTGCTACTCCATTTTCGATAAAGAGCGGTATCATGTTATTGAAAATTCAAAGATGTCTAGTAGAGCGATATTACTGAAATAAGCAACGTATAAACAATAAAATTATCAATAAATGTGTATGAATGTTAACGTATCTTTGTTTTTAGACTGATTCCACTTGTACTTTTGACACAACGTTTCGTTATACTCAAAGAGAGTTCCTGCGGTCTAGAGATTTGGTGTTTTATCTAAATTGCAGACCAAATATGTCTGGATTGATAATATTTAAACTTAAAGAAAATGTACCCGACTTATTTTTTTTTATCAATGATCAAAAAAAGTACGTCAAAGTAAAAATACGTAATACGCATGTAACAAACGAAACATCAGTGACTAGTTTAGTGATGCGACACCACTATAAAACTTGTATATCGATACTTATTAATTTGTAACGGAAACGTTTAAGTCACATATCATCCTGTGGGACCTGTGTGTTTTATTTTTAAGGGTCTATTTAAATAAAAGAAACAAGTATGTACTTATTAAAATCTATTTAATTGGCCTAAAGGGTAACAATTAAGACTTATGTCTGAGTCTGATTCATATATTAAGTCACTAGATACGCCATCTGTTTTTGACATCTTGATTCGACGTCTAATTTTAGAGTATTAATAGAAATAAGTGTGAATTATGACGGCATTAATGATTAATAAATAATAATAGTTTTATCGATTCGAGTTTTAAACACTACCTCACTAGGCTCATTTGCACCGTGCTATGTTTTATTCAATGTAGTGGATTGTGTTTCTTTTTAAATTGAAACTATTAGTTACTAGGCCATTACCTTAAAACGAAAACAACAAACATATCACTTATTCCAATAACATACATACATAAATACATACCTTCACGCCTTCATTCCCAGAGTGGGGTAGGCAGAGCTACAGAATTACCAACCATTCTAAAAACTTGTTGATAACTCTGTAACCACAGTTTGCACAATTAGGCTAAGATGTTTAACAGTCTATATTAGTAAAAATAACGAACGATCCAATTAAATACGATTTTTTTACTAATAGTTTTTTGCATTTTAATATAAACTGTTTTAATTTTCTTTCATTACATTGGTTCATCCTTCGCACTAAGTTTCGAATATGCGGCGTTCTAATTGGATCGCTACCGTCCTTTCCAAGGCAAAATGAGTTTTTGGGTATACATATACCTTCTATTTCTTCTCTAAATTAATAAATATACTTAATAGTACCTACCTAATTTACACATCCAATACTTTGATAATTATATTTGTTCAACAATGTTAGTTTAGGCTTTCTTTTTCAGGACTGTCCGTAGCAGTCATGTCTGAGGAAGCAGCTTTATTAGTTGCAAGGGGAATACACTCGGCGTCAAAAATATCGCCCCTCCTCGGAAAATAATTTCAACCGACTAAACCCTATTTGATCAAGGACAACAATATGATTGTTAGGTATCATTTGAAAGGTAATAAAGTGTTTTTTTAGGAAAAAAAAAAAAAAAGATTTTTCCTTGGGGTCAAAAATTAAAGGAAATGACATTGCGAACAGTTGAAAAATGTTTATTCAAGTTTAAATTTACAACAATAAATGGATAACAAAATTTTACAAAAAGTGCCTAAAATTAACTTAAAACCTAGTGTTACCCCCCTTGCCCTTATCACTGCCTCTAAACGGTCTTTCATTGATCGCACCAACTTTACGATGTCCTCTTGTGGAATGTTGCCCCATTCTTCGATGACTGCGTCCTGAAGATCTTGCAGGGGCGGCATCTCGTGACCGAACCCGTCGCTTCAGCTCGTCCCAAAGGTGTTCAATCGGGTTTAAGTCAGGACTCCTGGCTGGCCACGGCAAAACGGGGATCCCGACCTCCTCCAGGTAATCCCGAACAATTAATGCAGTGTGGGAGCGAGCTTTGTCGTGCATTAATGTGAACCCAGAGCCGACGTAACCCGCATATGGCATCACATGCTTTTCCAGGATCTCGGCAATGTATCGGCGAGCATTCAGGGACCCTTGGCCGCGAGTGCCTCCAGACCTGGAGACGCAGACAAGGTCGGTTTTGCCGTCTATAGACATGCCCCCCCAGAACATGCAAGAGCCACCTCCGTAGCCCACTGTCTCTTCAATACAGGCTTGAGCAAATCGTTCGCCCGACCTTCTGTAGACTCTGGCCCACCTGTCGTTGCAATAAAGACAGACTCTCGTCTCATCGATAAAGAGAACCTGCCTCCATTGCTCAAACGTCCAATCAACGTGGTCGCGGGCAAATTGCAAGCGATCTCTGCAATGCTGTGCGGTCAACATTGGGCCTGTAGCAGCCCTGTGAGCCACGATATCCTTCTCCCGCAGTCTTCTTCTAACCGTAGAGATGCTAACTGATGTTGTCCGAGCTTCTCTGAGGCGTTGTTGCACCTCAACAGCACTAGCGAAGCGATTGCGTAGAGATGATGTCACGATGAAGCGATCATCTCTTTCGGATGTGCAGCGTCGCCGACCAGCCCCATGTCTTCTGATGTAGCCCCCAGTCTGGAAGCGCTGAAATACTCGGCGGACAGCATAACGGCTTAAATGGAGTTGCCGAGCGACATCACACTGCCAAACTCCTGCTTGCAGTAGTGCAACCACTTGAGCTGATTCAGCAGCGGTGGTCTCCATGTTCGAGGGTTGTTTTCTTGCTTGAGTTCCTTAGATGTGTTCTCTTCGACGTCTGGATAGTGAATGATTGACATTTGACCTTCTACAGGCATTTTATACCCCTGGAAACGGGCACAACTCGCGACCCTTCAACCGGGTATTTGTGCACTTTTTTTTCGAAACGCTCTGATTCAGAAGCCATTACGTTTTGTTTAAATTAAACATTATTAATTTAAAACACATTAAACGTGCTTTTAATTGATACTAATATTAATTATGTAACATAATTTCGCTAAGGTCTAGATTAGCTTGAATCTGATTTTCGCGGAGGGGCGATATTTTTGACGCCGAGTGTATGTGAATTGTATGGACTTCCAAATATAGCCATCAGACCTTCTGAGACGGTGAAACAAGATTCAAAAGCCATGGCAAAAAAGTAATTGTATGGGGTTGTCAAGAAATACAATAAGAGCCTTTTCCTATTTATCGGGTGTTGGATCCGATAAGTGCCTGGTGTTACATATAGGAATCAGTCGGACCGACAAATGTGAACATTCTCATATAAAATGTATTGTCACTAGAACACCCATACATTTTATCGGATCTGCCATCCGACAAGTGGAAACCCGCAGTTAAATCTGTCTCTTCATTTCAGCTGTTCAACTAGGGCTAACACAAAAGGCAGAAGAATCTTCATAATTAGTTAATAATTAATCCCTCATCATATGCCTAGATTAGATCCATGCTCAAACTTTGGATAATTGTCTTGTGGACTATATCTCAATATTTAAAACAGTACCATGACCGAGTGGCTGACTGACAGACAATGCACAGCCTAAACTGCTTGACCTAGGGACTTAAAAATTGGAGGGAGTATTCCTTGGGTAAAGGATTTTCCGAAAATCGATCCCTTACAGGAAGAATAGGGGGAGTAGTCGGAAATTAATTCTACACATACGAAGCCGCAGGTGTCCTGTAGTCATAATGAAAGGACACTATTTAGAACTTGTTTTGTTTAACCTTCTCATGTGAGGCATTAATAAAATTACTAATTTTTAGATATTTTTTTGATTGTATAAAAACTGGTGAAATAGTTTGGTCGGAGAAAAAAAAACTTGGTTTGTTGCTGTGCAAAATGTAGTTACAGAATAAACAACAAGCTTTTAGAGTTGTTGGTAATTTTGTAGCTCTGCCTACCCCACTCTGGGAATGAAAGTGCGAGTTTATGTATGTATGTGTGTATTCTGGCGTTGTTAAATATCGGCGAGTATCTTAGACCATACAATACCTGGAAGGTTTTTATAGGTTGTATTCGAGTACAATCATGTCTGCCAAGATTTGCGGGGGGTGAAAAAATAACACATGCAAAAGATTACTTACAAATGTAAAATCTATCTGTGTCATTACACATGTAAAGAGTTTGTACAGACGCGGTATAAGAATAATATGTAAATATTATGTCAATGTGGTCGGCATAACCTACGATGCGAGGATTAGGTCGATAGCTCATATCGATCCTTTTACTGACATTTGCAGAAGCATATAATTTTTGACCCCCCGCCTAGCAGCAGTGTTCGCATTGTTGTGTTCCGGTGTCGGAATAAGACAACCGGTGAAATTACGAGCATAGAGATTCCATCGCAGAATTCAGAGTTGGCAACGCCTTTGATGTCTTAGGCTCGTATTAATAAACTTATCTCGACTTTAATGCCATTCTCAAGATGCGTCAAAATGACAGTTGTCTATGGCTTGTCGTTTACTGTGACGTATGTTGTGAAGGACTTCTCTCAGTCAAGATGAGTTTATTAATATGGCCCTTAGGATTGCAATCTTGAGTTTGTCTTAGTTCCCACTTACCATCAGGTGGCCCGAGTGCTAATGTGCCGTCTTATCTGCCATGAAAAAATCAGTATCTATCGAGCATCGTAATTTTTTAATAGGATATTATTGGTCAATGAAATAGTTGTTATACCCGGCCCGGCGAACCTTGATCCCTATGACAGTTTATGTTAGTGATGGGTCGTGTCGATGTAACTTAACTTTTTTAGAGGCAAAGGGGTGACTTGCATTCAGCCACGTTGGTAAACGTGTGCTCTAGTTTGAAGTCCGTTATTCGAACTTCGTCTATTACTATCTCTTTTGCTCCCGACGAGTAACTATGAAATAGGATATATATAAATATATAAATAAATGATCGCTGAACAGGTTTTGTTTTATTTGGTTTTGTCCTATGGTTTTTTTTTTTATTTTCTTGGGTAACATACAATCGTGAGTGTATGTATGCTGCGCTCCGTTCTATTCAATAGAACCACACACACATCACACATAAAAACTGATACCCACTAATAAAACCTAATTTTAAATAAAACAAAAACTGGTGTCCCCACAAATAATTATAAATTTGAGTGAAATAAAAACAATTTCATGTAACTTTTTTAACATTCAGCACCTATAACTTAAATGATTATACATTATGTACACTCTCGTTTCCATCATCGACATTTATTTATCGATACTTTCGGCACTTGTCGATATCTTCCAAACGAAGTAACTTTTGCAGGACGTAAACGTAAAGTCTGATTGAGATAATTTCTCGTAAATGTTAAGAATTGTTATAATTCCAACGGAATATCATTGTAATGGCATAAATCTACCTAAAATTAATAAATGCCATTTTTAGAAGCCTCCAATTGGATCTAACGTAACGGTGACGCCACTACAAGGTTGTGTCGTAGGAATAACTGTCAATGTCATAGGGATCAAGGTTCGCCGGGCCGGGTATAAGTCATGTTAATTATAATTAACAATAACGGAAAAATAGGATGTTTTTTATATATTTTTACAAAGTTTGTCCTCTTGAACACTCATGGAGATTATAGCACAATGTTTCTTAATATTGTTTTATGAGAAGAAACCTTATTGACCGTATTTGTATTAGATATTATTTGACAAAGTTATGAAAGTTTTAAAATATCATGGTAATTGGTATTTCTTTGTATAAGTAAATATTTAAGAGTGAAACGTGAATTACTTACTAACATACTAACGTTTTCATATAAACATAAAGTAGGAACTGCAAAATCTATTAACTTTCGCTTCTTGCAGCGTTCCATACTGACTTGCATCAAAATGTTTCGTTCATATAGAACTAGTACGCGTAGGCACCCAATTTGCTTGTCTGCTGCATGAGGCGGTCCATATTTTTTCCATTCTGGGTCTTTTGGAAACGTTTGAAATATACACTTAAAATAAATAGTGTTCACTAGGCATTTTCCAGGTCCTTAGTAAATATTCCTTACTGTCGATAAATATTGATTTCATCGAGACTACCCTCATCACTAAACCGAGTCTCGCTAAGGATTATGCTGACGAAATAATTTTGATGAAAACAATCATAGATTTTATTTCAAAAACTGTTGTTACTTTTTACAAAGCATTAAAACCGAGTCTCGCTACCCCGAGTACGCATTCATCCAAGTAAGAATTTGAATTCGACATTGGCAAATCCCATAGATTGCCATACCCCGAATGGGGAAAAAAAAAAAAAAAAAATTTGAATCGATTGATTACATACATACATACATAAACTCACGCCTTCATTCCCAGAGTGGGGTAGGCAGAGCTAACGAATTACCAACAACTCTAAAAAACTTCTTGATAATTCTGTAACCACAATTTGCACAATAAAAAAAAATAAAAAAATAAATAAATAATTAATCGTTAAATTTGACGTGCTATGAAAATATTTAAAGAATAATATTTTACGGAGGCCATTTGCAACGTTAAAAGATGGCGGACGTGTAATTTGTTTTAGACTTTAATTTTTGGGTAATTAGGTGTTCAAAGTTCTTTTCTGATAGTGATTTGTACTTTTTATGCCTTTGTGTCGCACAGTGATTGAAGACTTGGACTTATTTCGTGTATCTGGCATCTTTCTTCTCGTTTCAAGTGGACTCGCAGTGGTGCAGAGGTTAAAACTATCTTGACCTCTGACCTACAAATCACCGTACAACGTTGCCCCCAATCTTCCTAGAGAAGATTGGATTGTGTTTTATTGCTATATTGATTTATACTCATATAAACCTTGACACTGGCGAAATCACTTCACGTGGAAACGCCATAATATCCCTGCGGTAGTAGCTGTTCAAGTCGCCGCGGGGGCAAAAAAAAAACAAAAAAAATATTTTACATGTATTAAATATATAAAATTACTAACAAATGAAATGTTGCGCTATCTTTTTCTAAGCTTGAAGTCGTTGATCGTTTTTCACACGAACTTATAGCACATGCGAGCATTTTTCCAATGAGTGTGTTCTCTTGCGAGGCGATTTTGTGAATGACCGACCATTAATCGATTATGAAATACCTAGGTTTTGTATAACTTTTTGCTCATTGTGCAAGTTTTTCGGCAGAGGGGAAATGACCTATACGGCCAATCCAGCTACTGTATGGTCCAAGGCGAGTATAGAGATCATTGGCAATTTGGCATAAGGATGCTATGAGAACTGGGTGTTTTGCCATTCAAATGCGATGCCGATTCTGATCGCCGAGCCAAAAGTACGCGAACTTACTCGACCGTCTATCACCCCTGTAACAACAATGTTTGTTCAAACCATTTCAGTTACTAATAAAAGCGCTATAACGCTCCATAATCCTTCTGATTTTACAGTTGAGTTTTTGACAATCAGTCATGTAAATAAATAGAATCCGTATTCAAATTCAGAAAAGAATAATCAATTAACTTATCATATATCTCGAAATTTTACATAACCTACTCAAAAATTGTTTAGTATGTTAGTAGCGATAATTGACTTCACGACTCGCAAGTTCATTTGAGAAGTTCCCTAAACTAAATAAAGTCTTATGTAATTTGGGGTCGACAATGTCGACTAAGAAAATTCTTATTGGTTGGTATTATATTCGTTTAATTAAAAAATTCAATCAGACTTAAATAAAATGAATAAAACGGCGTTGCGCACTGTTTACCAATAAAACCTTTTTTTACCTAGCTAGACGGACGTTCGGTGTTCAGATTCGCGATGTACTGCATAAGGGCCGAATAAAATGCACCCGAAACCGACGTAGGCGCATGAAGAGATTGATGAATGTAGAGGAAGCGAAAGTTTTATGTTTAGATCGGTGCAACTGCCGTTCCATAGTCTCTGCCTACCCCATTGGGAGACAGGTGTGAAGTTATGTATGTATGTATGTATGTATGTTTACCACTTACTATATTTATAGGTGGAGGCACAGGCTTCATCGGGCGCCACTTGGGAGAGCTGTTATTGAAAAATGGGTACAACGTGCTCAATGTAGCTCGAATGCCGGGCGCAAACAACATCTCTTGGTCAATGTTGGGGATGAGTGGCCTGCCAAAAGAAACCTATGCTGTAGTCAATTGTGCTGGACAACAATTCATGGACTTCAGCAAAAGTTGGACACCGGGGTTTGTTGATGAACCTTGGTTAATTAGTGTAATTTGTTTACCTTATCACAAGCCTACCACTGATCGCTTCAGTGCCTTTATGCAAACCTGACAATGCAATATGTTTACCTCACTGTCAAAGAAGGAAGGAGGGCAATTTTTCCCTGACTGGTGCCAATTATGTGAATCAGCTTAGCTAGAAGATTCCTGTATTTGCCGTAGGTACTGTTTAAAGTTCTGTCCGTATGTGATACACAGTCTGCACATCCGTCGCTAACAGGTCTGCATTTTCCAACAGTGCTCCATTAAGTGATTCTAATTATATAAAATTTTCATTCATCTAGTACTAGAGTACTAGAGATGATACCTGTTGCATTACTTATTGTATAAATATGGTACAAAATAATAAAAGGTTTTTGTTTTAGATTCAAGCAAAACATTCAGAATTCTCGTGTGTTCACAACAAAAGCACTTGCTGACGCCATTAACACCAGCAAAGTGAAACCAAAGGTGTATGTTGTGGTGACTGGAGTGGGTGCATATGAACCCTCGGAGTCTGCTCAGTATGATGAGAACAGTGCCACCACTGGTATTGATTTCTTCTCGAGGTTGGTTATAGAATGGGAAAAGGCTGCCCATGTGGATCCACCTGTCAGACTTGTGAGTTTTATTGGATTAAACCCATTCTCGCACCCGTGCATTTATTTTTATTTCCTATATAAAGTTTTTGCATGTTATTATTGGCATTTCTATAATTATATTCAAAAACATTTGAATAAGGTAATACAAGGCAACCAAATGTGGTTTTGTCTATGAGTAATGTTCTTATTCTTTTACAAACTTAGTATGCCACTCTTATACATAACCTAACCTGGTAAATTGGTTATACAACGTGTTACAAAATACCCCGTAAAAAATATAATAAATTCTCAAAGCCAAAAATATTGTCAACCCTAGTAAGCTGTCATGTCAGGGAACCGGAGTTAGCATAGATTATTAAACAAAGAGGCCTACCTACCAATTTTAATAATTGACAACTTTAATGGTTTTCTGTTTTTCATCCACAAAGGTTCAATACTATGATGTCATTATGCTTAAAGTACTGGCTTCAAAAAACGTAAAGACGGAAAAAAAAATATGTTGTCAATTTCAAATCTTCTTATCGATATTCTACAATTGTTCCGTGTTTTTCCATATTTTTTTTCCAAAATGACGATGTTTTCTAACTCAGAATATTACGATTTATGATGTTATGCGTAGGCCATGAAGATAGCAATTTAAATCGTGCTCGCGAACTGTATCGGAGGTTGTGCATTGAGCAAGGCAGAGCTCACTTTGAGCCGTTACTGTAAATAAGTGTAAGTTTAGGTTTCTTCGTTTAAAATCTTCCAAAACTCGACTTATAATATGTTTCGCGAATTAGGTAAAAATTTATTTATTTTTTGTTTATTTATTTTATTTTTATTTTTATTTTTATTTTCTGCGTAGTTTACTCTTTAATTTTACTGAAATAGGGTTTGCACATCAATGAAAAACATAATGGTTTTATTTTTTTTGGCGGTAAGTCATACAGTGATAGTACGGTTCTCAAATATTGTAAAAGGACTTGTTATAAGGCACCATTTAACCCCTATTTATATGGGTATTTTTGTAACACCCTGTATATATTGTTATTGAGTTGAAACAGTGTATTTTAATTAATTTGGAGAACAATAAATATAGAAAGCAAAATTTGTAATAAAATACACCTTGTTTTCAAATCAACATATTCAGTTGAGATAAAGTGTAAAGTTTTTAATCCATGGTTAAGTCGGATTGATGACTTTCATTAATGTTATTATTTCTGTTTCATTCACATGGCTTAGTGAATTAATAAATATAATAAATAAATGCATACACTTGGTCTTTCAGGTGATTATTCGATCTGGAGCTGTGATTGGACGCTGGGGTGGTATGATAAAAAACATGTTTTTACCATTTTTCCTTGGCTTAGGGGGTCGCATTGGCTCAGGCAAGCAGTTCTTGCCTTGGATACATTTAGACGACCTGACCAGATTAATACATTTCGCTATAGAAAATGATAAAGTAAAAGGTGTACTGAATGGTGTTGCACCCCAAGTCATAACAAATGAAGTATTTACAGAGGTAAGATTAAAACAACATCCATACATACATACGTAGGAGTTCTTTTTTTCCTTTTCTCTCTTTCTATCTTAAGATTTTGGTGTGTTTTCCTGCGGAAACTACGCAGGATATTTGAATTTTTTTTTAATTTGCTATTTATAGATTTATATAATGCTAGACTAAGTAGTACCATTGTAATATTAAATATATTTAAAAAACCGGCCAAGTGCGAGTCGGACTCGCGCACGTAGGGTTCCGTACAACTATACATCTAAATAAATGTTTTTCTTTATTCTTTATTATATTTGAGTTGATTGAATGAAAGGTAAAATGCGGTTTACGATTTATAACGTATTAAAAAAAAACTAATTATTAGATCTCGTTCAAACCAATTTTCGGTGGAAGTTTGCATGGTAATGTACATCATATATTATTTTTACATTTATCATTCCCTTATTTTAGAAGTTACGGGGGGGGGGACACACATTTTTCCACTTTGGAAGCGTCTCTCGCGCAAACTATTCAGTTTAGAAAAAAAATATAATAGAAACCTCAATATCATTTTTGAATACCTATCCATAGATACCCCACACGTATGAGTTTGATGAAAAAAAAATTTTTGAGTTTCAGTTCTAAGTATGGGGAACCCCAAAAATTTATTGTTTTTTTTCTATTTTTGTATGAAAATCTTAATGCGGTTCACCGAATACATCTACTTACCAAGTTTCCACAGTATAGCTCTTATAGTTACGGAATAAAGTGGCTGTGACATACGGACGGACAGACGGACAGACATGACGAATCTATAAGGGTTCCGTTTTTTGCCATTTGGCTACGGAACCCTAAAAATGACTGACTGCTGAGTTTCTTGCGGCGCTTCTTCTCAGCAGTGGTCTCCTCTTGTGAAGCGCTGGTAGATTCTTGACGTGTAAAAGTGCCCGTGCGGCCTACTTACTGAATAAATGTCTTTATCTTTATCTTTATCATATTATGGAGTATTTATTGCACAAAAATATGGCCCATCAATTAATTTCATGTTGCACAGTTTTGTCAATGTACAGTCAGCATCATAAATATAGTGGCAGTCAATAGTTCCAAATATACCGCACCATCCAAAATATCCATAAATACGTACTCATTCCAAGTGATCAAATTGTTCAGGCCATCCACTGTATACAAATATACCGGAGCATCCACAACGCCATATACTTGGTAACATTCAACCCGCCGTTAGTACAGCAACGTCCAGAACGCCGAAGGTTTCTAAGCATCCAAAGTAGCCAAAAATACGGGACACATAAGAAAATTGAACCTTATTTACCAGTGAGTACGGTTGAATATTCAATCAAATCATTTTAATAGGTTAGCCAGTAAGCAATTTGACAAACCACGAAAACAGTAACATACTTTCATGGCATATATCTGTCTCACGTTTTAATTTGACACATTATTGCGTGAACTGCGTGGTTTTAAAAGGTTTTGCAATATTGAAGCAGCCAACTTAAACGCATCAATACGTTTCAATATTTCGCCTAGTTAGCCGTTAGTTACGATGGACCAGTGGATTAGTAGTAACGCTATCGAGTCATGTGTTCTGGGTTCTAATCCCCGTATTAGGTGCTATTTGCATTTTTATTTTATATTCTTAAAGTCGTTGTTTTATTTTAATTTGTAATAACTACTTATACATAAAAGGCCGTATTCCTTTATTACTTGTTTACGTAGACGAAACTCACTACAAAACAAATAAATTACAATGAATTTATATTTTTTAATTTAAGCAAAATGGGCATTAACCTCTTTGGTTTTAATGGGTATCTACTCAAAAGCTTTGAAAATGAGTAGTTGTACATTTTGTTTGAGCTCTATTGCATTCAAAATATGATTCAATTTTCAAAAATATAAAATAAAAATGCAAATAGCACCTAATACGGGGATTAGAAATCAGAACACATGACTCCATAGCGTTACTACTAAACCACTGGTCCATCGTAACTAACGGCTAACTTGGCGAAATATTGAAACGTATTGATGCGTTTAAGTTGGCAGCTTCAATATTGCAAAACCTTTTAAAACCACGCAGTCCACGCAATATAGTGTCCAATTAAAACGTGAGACAGATATATGCCATGACAGTATGGTACTGTTTTCGTGGTTTGTCAAATTGCTTACTGGCTAACCTATTAAAATGATTTGATTGAATATTCAACCGTACTCACTGGTAAATAAGGTTCAATTTTCTTATGTGTCCCGTATTTTTGGCTACTTTGGATGCTTAGAAACCTTCGGCGTTCTGGACGTTGCTGTACTAACGGCGGGTTGAATGTTACCAAGTATATGGCGTTGTGGATGCTCCGGTATATTTGTATACAGTGGATGGCCTGAACAATTTGATCACTTGGTATGAGTACGTATTTATGAATATTTTGGATGGTGCGGTATATTTGGAACGATTGACTGCCACTATATTTATGATGCTGACTGTACCAATGTGTGCATAAGGGGGCTTCTAAACGAGCAACATTTTCACGGCAATGTGTGGCCGGCAACTATATGCATCTTGCTCTAACATACGAAGTAAGAGTAAGATAGCACTAGTTGCCGGCCACAAATTGCAGCAAAACATGGCCCGTTTAGAAGCCCCTTTATATTAAGTAGGAGGGCATGAAAATGTGGATTAAAAACTAATCTTAAAGGACAATGGGCAAAATGTCCCCACCCACCAACAGAAACGAAACATATATCATTTGATAGATCTTGGCACCCTGATGATTTTTTACTATGACGACGATCGTCCTATGTATGGGGTTTTCTTGGAAAACCATGTTTTATTTTTAAATATATTTTTGGTCATTTAGTTGACAGTTACCGGAAAAAAGTAACACAAACATTTTTTACTAGCAATAATAAACAAATAAGTTTCTTACATACATACATACATACCTTCACGCCTTCATTCCCAGAGTGGGGTAGGCAGAGCTACAGAAATAGGTTTCTTAAAAAGAAAGAACACAAAAAATCGCTTATAAAGCTATATATTTGTTTACATCTACATAGGTACATTGCCTAATACTACTCAACTAATTATTATATACATATATCACGGTGTTAACTTAAAACTCATCTATTACTCCAATACTAATAAATATGCCAGGGTTAAAAGAAAAACAATCGAAAGGTCCAGTATGCAAGCAGAGGTCATCAGGTCACAGAAATCGTATGATAAACTGGTAAGTCTAATAATGATAACGCAGACACAGACTACAATTGAGATGCATGTCCTGTCTTGCGAACTTAGAAGTGACATCTACATCCCATAAAACATTTGACTACCGCCCGAAAAAAAAAACGGATATCGAACGAGCCGAGAACTACCCATTTATACTGATTTCTTTTAAAGATTATATACGTAACTTCATGTTATTATTATCTTTAGTTAAAACTGTTCTGTCATAAATACATGACTCGCTGCTTAAATACAAAAGCGCCACAAATCAAAAACAAATATAGTTTGATTTAAAACTTTAAGTATAAAGCATTCCGAATTTAAATGCAACACAAACACATTTTGTTTTGTGTCGCTTTTGTATTTAAGCAACGGTATATGAAGTATTATTGCTAGTTAAAAATGTTTGTGTAACTTTTTTCCTGTACCTGTCAACTAAATGACCAAAAAATATATAAAAACAAAACACGGTTTTCCAAGAAAACCCCATACATAGGGCGATCTTCGTCATAATAAAAAATCATCAAGTTGCCGAGATCTATTAAATGAGATATGTTTCGTTTCTGTTGGTGGGTGGGGACAGTGCCCATACAAATTTGCCCATTGTCCTTTCTCATTTTCTCATGCTATTTTAATGCCATTAGAAATACAACTAAGTATAGTAAAACCAGAGTATTCATAGTTCTCGGCTGTCAATAATAATAATAAATTGTCAACAGATGCCAAGAGAGTAGAATATACTGTTTTAACTGTATGTCTGTTAAAATAATACCCATATTCTATTAATTTTCTCTCTTTTAACCTGATATAAAATGTACTTAAAACAAGTCATGCATAATTTGTGAACAACAAACCTCGAACTTAGACATTTATTGGACTTGGCATGATAAAATAACTGTCATGTGTATTTTATTCTAATAATAATTAATAATTATTTATTTAATTTTAGAGCTTCGCAAAGGCCCTGAACCGTCCAGCTATGATTCCAGTGCCAGAGAAAGTTTTGAACTATCTACTTAATCCAGAAAGAGCTATGATAATGACAAAGGGGCAACACGTAATTCCTAAAAGAGTGATACGCTATGGATTTGAATATAAATTTAGCAATATTGAGGCTGCCTGCAGGGATGTGGCCCACTTATTCCCGAAACAAAACCCAATCAAATAGATGCAAGTCAGAAGAAACATTTCGTATTGTAATCAAATATATTTTAATTCAAAATTAAGAAAAAAAGTGTTGTAGAAGTAGGTAAGGTTCAATTAATAATATTAAATTCAGTAACTTGATAATAAATCCCATGTTAACCACTTCAGTTATCACCAATTCTTGTAAATCTACTTGTTTGTTTGCATTTGTTAATAGGAGACGCCAAGGTTAAGTTTCCACAACAAAATAATAATGTCTAATAAAATAATGTTGGTTACTTCTGTTAAAGGTTTTTCGTTCGTAACTGACTGCGCGAAACCGAAAGGAAGGTATTTTGAGTCTAACAGTTTTAAGAATGTCATTAAGTACATGTAACCAATAATCCGGTGTTTCACTTAAGCTAGGTACTGTACTGAGGTGTTATTCTCATAAACAATTCACTTTTCAATTCGTCGACGAATTATGAAACGGAAAACTAAAGTTGTGTCGGGCCACGCGCAGTATAGGGTTCTGTTTATAACTTGGTCGACTATTGCTCGTTATCAGTTTATCACGTTTAGCTCGGGGACCGGAACCGCTTACCCGTTAAAGGGTTTTCGTTAGTTAGGGTATATAATTGACTGGTTTTTACCAACCCTAACGATGCGATAAGCAAATCTTCGACTTACCCCAATGAAAAGCTATGCCATATTAATGATACAATTAATTCGACGCGCCGGTACAATGGTCCTCTCCTCTGTGTACTGCCCACCAAGACACAAGATCACCGAGGGCATGTTTAGAGAATAATTTCGGACTCTAGGCTGCAGATTCATTAGTGGCGGAGACTGGAACGCTAAGCACACATACTGGGGTTCCCGTTGCGCAACTACCAGGGGGCGTGAACTAAAACGGTGCATCGACGTGAATGGGTTGCAACCCATGTCGAGTGGCGAACCAACATATTGGCCAAGTGACCCTAATAAATTACCCGACCTTCTGGACTTCTTCGTTACTAGGGGTGTGGATCGCCTTTACACAAGCATTGAGAGCAGTCTAGATGGATCTTCTGATCACACCCCGGTGATCCTGACCTTAAGCACAGTTGTGATCATTCGTGAAAAAGGGGAGTCTTTGACTAACCACAAAACAGACTGGGACAGCTTTCGGGCATTTATTGATGACAATATTACTTTATCAATTTCATTGAAAAATCAAAAGGAGATCGATAAAGCCTGCCAATACATTACTAACCTCATTCAAGTAGCTGCTTGGATGAGCTCTTCATCTCAAAAAATCACACCTAAGCCACGCTCGAACCCATTAGATATCAAACAAAAAATTCTTGATAAACGTCGACTAAGGCGGAATTGGCAAAATTCTCGATGTCCCTTAGACAAAACTATTTACAACCGGGCAGCCAAAGAGTTAAAGGCGATAATAAAAGATTCAGTCAACTCGACTCTACAGAATAAACTAGAAATGATGACACCATCTGATCGCGGTGAATACTCCCTGTGGAAAGCGACGAAAAACCTAAACAAACCTCAAGAATCATTCCCACCAATAAGGTCCCAAAGTGGTTGGGCTGCCACAGACTCTGAGAAAGCAGAAGTGTTTGCAGATCATCTGGCCGCCGTCTTTACACCAAATGATGGCGTAACCGACGACTCAGATCTAGAGAACACTTTGAGCCAAGACTTCCAAATGTCCCTACCGATCAAACCGACATCTCCGAGAGAGGTTGCCAGAGAAATAAGGATGTTGAAATCTAATAAGGCACCAGGGTTCGACCTGATTACCAGCGATATACTGAAAGAAATTCCAAAGAAATGCATAACGTTTCTTACCTGTCTCTTCAATGGTATTTTTAGAACATGCCACTATCCGTCTATTTGGAAGATCTCACAAATAATTATGATCCACAAACATGGAAAACCTCCACAAGAACCCACATCTTACAGGCCAATAAGCTTAACGCCAGTTATGTCAAAACTATGGGAAAGAATATTCCTCAGTCGCCTGAAGCCCCTAATGGAGGACTGCGATGTTGTTCCTCCACATCAGTTTGGATTCCGAAAATCCCACTCAACGGTTGAACAAGTTCACAGGGTCTACCACACAGTAAGACAGTGTTATGAACGTAAACAGTACTGCTCAGCTGCTTTCTTGGACGTTCAACAGGCATTTGATCGAGTATGGCATAAAGGTCTGTTAACAAAGATCAAAGAGAGGCTTCCTCACTGTATATTTCCTCTAATGGACTCATACTTAACGGGCAGAACTTTTCAAGTCAAGCAGCGGGATGCCAGATCCACTCTACATGATATTGAGGCTGGAGTACCTCAGGGCTCAGTCCTAGGTCCAGTCCTGTATAACATTTTCACTTCAGATCTACCCACATCAAAAGAAGTAACTACGGCGACCTATGCTGACGACATTGCTTATCTATCTGTAGATGAATCTCCTTCAATGGCTAGCAAAAGACTCCAACATTTGCTAGATAGGACAAATAACTGGCTCTCAAAATGGCGTATTCGTGCTAGCGCAACCAAGTCAACCCATACCACTTTTACTCTAAGAAAACTTAACTGCCCTTCAGTAACACTTGGTAGCGAGCCCTTAACCCATACTGACTGTGTCAAGTATCTTGGCTTCCATCTCGACAGGCGGCTCACATGGAAGGACCACATAAAAAAGAAGAGAGATGAAATTAACCACAGATTCCGCAACCTATCCTGGCTCATGGGGCGAAACTCCGTGCTATCAGTAGACAACAAGCTGCTTATATATAACTCGGTCCTTAAGCCCATCTGGACATACGGGATCCAATTGTGGGGTGTAGCGAGCAAGACTAACATACTTTGCCTGCAACGAGTGCAAAATGCCATTCTTCGGATAGTAACCAATGCCCCGTGGTACACCAGAAATGAGGAAATTCATAAATATCTCAACTTGCCTACTATATCTGAAGAGATTAGTCGTTTAAAAAAAGTACATAGAGATCGGCTATCTACCCATCCGAACCCGCTCGTTGCTGAGCTACTTGATACGTCTAAGGTGGTCAAAAGACTGAAGCGGGACCACCTCCTCTGAATGGGAAGGCGCGGCACTGGCCGCTCCTACCGCATGCCAATTATAATTCCACCAATTCGCTTATAGTCTGGCGACTGATTGCGGATAAAGAAACAGAAAAAAAAAAAAAAAAAAAATTAATTCGACTAAGCGCTTACCAATTAATTAAAACCCTCGCTAGGCTTTCCCTATGAAGCAGTCCATACAAAATATATTTCCACTACTTAGCAATTGATTGGCTATCCACACACAATCTTGAAACCAACCAATCACACGAATCTGCAAAACAGAGTCAAAGGAGAGGGAGAATGGATAGCTTATAAGATAGGTTAGTGTTACACTAACGTAATGCTAAGTGCTTAAATCCGAAACCCTTACGAAACTGGTACCTAACCTCAATGATTGTAGTTGACAAGTTCAAAGCAGTTTCCATATCAGTAGGGTGAGCCTATCGATAGGGATACGCTAACGTTTGGGAGAGTATATGATGTAGTTACCCGATCGATAGACTTAGTCGAATAAAGGGGTTTTCCGGTCCTTGGTTGTTGCAGCTAAGTAGGCTTACTTAGCTGCAATAGTTTCCAGTTACTGTTCATTACATACGCCCACTGTTTTTTCAAAAGCTATCATATGACAGCCCGCACAATGAAATAGAAGAGTAAAATATCATCCCAATTTCCGAAAATCTAATTATTTTACGACCGACGAACAGGGCGAAACTATAAGGGTTCCTTGTTGATTTTTAGGATAGGTACTGAGTAGGTACCTATCCTAAAAATAAGCGCACTAAAAGGTTCATAATGCTCCGATTATACAGTGTAAGGGACGGCTCACCGAAAACTGAAACCATAGCTTCAGACCATTGTACTGAACTGAAATCCAGTGGAAATTTTCCCGGGAAAACGAAAATTTCCTCGTTTTTTTTTTCCATGTTTTTGCATATAAACAGATCTAGGACAACATATTATGACATACTGATGCTCATTATGTAAAAAAAACTGTGAAAACGGCATTTTCACGTAAAAAACGAGAAAATTTTCGTTTTCCTGGGAAAATTTCCACTGGATTTCAGTTCAGTACAATGGTCTGAAGCTATGGTTTCAGTATTCGGTGAGCCGTCCCTTACACCCTCTATAATTAAATTTTAGAATTATCTAAAGTGCCTTATTTGTTGGGGATCAATAAGTGCAGTTCGCTCGTTCAAATAAACTGCATTCAATTACAACACTTTGAAGTCGCCTACACCGCTTTGTGCGCACCGCGGCGGCTTCTTTGTAGTAATTGTGGCGTGGCGGCACATCAAAATCAAAGCATGCTAACTATTTGAACGAACGCACTGCGCGGCTAGCACAAGTGGCCCGCGACTTGGGTGTCGCTCGGATCTCCCTTTATTTCTAGTCAGTAACGATAAAGACGCATCGCACTCATAGCACATGCTACATTTTCTCCCTTGTCGCTTACTGCGTCTCTATCGTTACCGACAGACAAGATAGGAAGGGAGATCCGAGCGACATTCGCGGGCAACTTGCGCTAGGCGTGGTGTGCGACAAGCGAGAAAATACGGGCTATTCCCAGTAGTCCGCAGTGCGAACTACTGGGAATAAAAATTCCCACTAGTCCGCACCTCCGGCAAGTGGTGCGAACAACTGGGATTTTTTATTCCCAGTAGTTCGCACTGCGGACAAATGGGAAAATCAAAATCCCAGTAGTTCGCACAGTTTAATTCAACATAACTGTGTTCAATTTCATATGGTATTATAGGAGCAGGAATATAAAAAAGTAATTTTAATTTAACACATTTATTTAAAATTAGACTGACAATTTAAAAAAAAAACATGAATTTTACGAGAAATTTAACAAATCAACATAGTAAAGCATTTTTACTCTATATATCGTAAAATTAATGTTTTTTTTTATACTACTATAATACCATATGAAATTGAACACAGTTATGTTGAATTAACTGTGCGAACTACTGGGATTTTGATTTTCCCATTTGTCCGCAGTGCGAACTACTGGGAATAAAAAATCCCAGTTGTTCGCACCACTTGCCGGAGGTGCGGACTAGTGGGAATTTTTATTCCCAGTAGTTCGCACTGCGGACTACTGGGAAAAAAAATCCCAGTAGTCCGCAGTGCGAACTACGGGGTGCGGACTACTGGGAATAGCCCGAAAATACATGTGCTGTACTAATAATTGATTCGTGGAGAATGTGCAAGAGTCTATAAGCTACCTTCGTACACGTAATATAACGACGGCGTGTGCTTTTTAAAGTTTTTTTTTTTTTTATGTTGTTAACTTATTTTTATTTATTTTTAATTCTATAAACCAAATTATGTATAATAATTAATTTAAGTTCGTACCTATTCTGCAGAATGAAGATACAATAATCATTAAATAGTATACAGTACTTCCGGTTTCTTAATAGGTAGATAGTTGTCGGCAATCTTCCTTTTCCTATAAAACATACCTACATACATTAAATCACGCCCGTTTCCCAGAGGGGTAGGCAGAGACCACTTCTTTTCACCTGCTACGATCTTGACAAATTTCTTTCGCTTCATCCATGTTGACCACGTTCATACATCGAGTCATACACGCACCGCACGTCGGTTTCGGGTACTTAAGATTCGGCCCTTTTCCAGTATTTCTCCGATTTGATTCGAAAAAGTAGTTACGCCTAGGGCGGCCCCTTCCGTCCCTTCCACTCACTTTCGATATGGAGATATATCTCTTTCTTCAATCTTTCATCCATCCTTTCCAAATGACCGAACCATCGAAGCATGCCCTTTTCAATCTTAGTCACTACATCTTCTTTTATTCCACATTTCTCCCTGACTTTTTCATTTCTTACTCTATCAATCAGTTTCACACCACACATACCATGCAAAGAGCGCATTTCAACTGCATTTACACGACTTTCATGCTTGTCCTTCCACACCCAATATTCACTACCATACATCAGGGTAGGGGCCAGCACTCCTATAAAACACGAGTGTTAAATATAGGTACCTACCCACTGTTAGTTACGAGTGTAAAATTATAATAGCGATAGCCAGCCGAACTCCATTAAGAAGCTCGGAGCGCTGTATCTACATCAATATGGTACCTACCTATATCTTCAATTAGGTGTCATTGAAATGGGAACCTAACATGCGCTATAATTTATAGTCGCGCGCCTAAAGAGCACAGAATAAATAATAGTAGGTAAGCTAAGACAACTGTACAAAATATTTGTTTGATAGTAAAGTTTAGTTTATTTATTCATCAATGTAAGTACCTAATATTACAATATAAATTGCATTGAGATCGTCATTATTGTCAAACATAATTACGAATAATCAAAGAATACACAAATAGTTAATAATTAAAACAACCGCAATTAGACATCTAATAAATGGCATAGGCATGCTATTTCGTGTTCAAATCTACATGTCTAACTAAATCATATATCTATCGAACATTTACTAAATATTGAAAAACTCATTAATTGGCTGTTAAGCTTAATATAACACTATCAAATGAGAAACATGTATTTTATTTCTTTCTTTTGCGTTTAATTTCCTCTTACTTTATCCTGGGGTTCCTCCACAAGCGAAGTGTATCGTGACGGTATTAGCATATTTAGCATAGAATATAATAACTTTATTTCAGACTACAACGCCCGTATTTACAAATATCTTAAAGACCAACATACATAACAATGTAAAACATAAAATTAATACGACGACTATTAACTACACTTATGCGGTTTATTGCCGTCCCGCCAAAAGTCTCGCTTTGACTGCCACCGCCTCGCTAGGCGGGGTGCGGGCACCATGCTGTCTCCGCGCAGCGAACCTTACCATGGAGTTCAGAATAAAACCTTATAAAACTAAAAAGCTTAATCTAAAAATGGCCCTTGCGGCATTGTCCCGAAGATGATGGCAGCAATTTCTCGCTGAATATTAAACTAATGCGTTAAGCGAGGAAACTACCAGATCTTCGGTCTCCCGTGATTTCAATGAGCCTTAGGACATTGCCGTAGGGGCCATTTTTAGATTTAGTTTTAATTTTAATTTGTAGGTTAAGTATTTAGATATTGTGGTACCTATACTACCTATTTATTGACTTAAATAAGTATAAACCTTATGGGTACACTTCTTATTATATCGAAACACCTTTCAACGGACGTATCATTACGCGAAATTTTCTTTGCATCGAAAGGCATTTCTCCCTGATGAGTTTTTTTGGTAGTTACAAGTTTAACCTAACCTAATCTACGTAATTCATGTTAACGATATCCTGAAAACAAAGGATGAAGTGAAGTTGGAAAAAATTATTGGTTACCAAACCTTATACAATTTCTATTGCATCTAAAAAGCTCTCGTGCATCGCCATATGTTTGAATTTCCGGTGGGTCGCTCCGCAAGAGCCCTAAGAGTGTGTCGCTGATAATTAACAGAAATTCATGAACATGTGATTAGATTTGGGTGTTTCCTCGTGGTCATACTATTTTTGTCCTACTGACTTTCGATGGAGCCCCGCCTGACGGCGGGGCTCCTGCTTCTGGGTGGTTTTGCCCTTCGGGCATCTAAAGATGCCTAACGAACCTAACCTACCTACTTTTACAACCACAATTAGTATTTAGTGATCAAATCTAGGTTCACTTTTTGACTAGTATGACAAAATAGTATGACCACGAGGAAACACGTGGTACAAAGTGTAATCTGGTATTTTGAGAATGAGCGGTGCAAAATGTCTTCAAACAGGGTAGTTTATTTTGTCATCTTAAGTAAAAAGAAACAATTAAATCCTCATTGCCAATGCCCTACGCTCTCGCTCTAAATCTAGGTCATCGGAGATGTCCTCGATGATCCAAAGTAAGTTGAGCCCATTTTTTAGGTGACCTTAAATAGGATAATTCGCTTAATGCGCAACTCGTGAATTTCAACGATGGAGCAAAATGTACATAACAACGAGCATACGTAAGTACCCAAGTACCTATATTCCCTCGCAAGTTTCAAGTAAGTAGGTAGGTAATAAATAATAATATAAGGGGACGATGTCACACCAATTGACCTAGTCCCAAACTAAGCTCTAGGCTGGTACTAGACAACGATATAAATAATTATACGGATAATTATATATTTAAATACATAGAAAACATCCATGACTCAGGAACAAATATTCGCACTCATCTCACAAATATCTGCCCTTACCGGGATTTGAACCCAGGACCGCTAGCTTCGTAGGCAGGGTCACTACCAACTAGGCTAGCGCGTCGTCTACGAGCTATCTTGGGCCAGTGGCATGTGTGTCAGTCTAACTTTAACTATTGCGACTGCGCGTAGGAAGGAAGATGTACCTAAAGGTCACAGCTCATCAGAACCACCCGGCACCGACCCGCACCGCCTCGCCTCGAGGCGGTTAGTGTTAAAACGTTATGTAGTGAGCGCATGCCCATACAAATCCATAAAAATAAAAATAATCCGCCTCGAGGCGAGGCGGTGCCGGGTGGTTCTAATGAGCTGTGTGACCATAAGTTTTTTTTTTGGTCTATTCCCACTAGTTCCATTATGTAAAGGACTTCACATAATGGAACTAGTGGGAATGTTTTTTTGCCTGTAGGTAGTTCCATTTTATTTAAAAAATATGACGAATATTTTCTTTTTTTATTACGAATATTTTATATTATATTATTATTTAATGCAATTTTTTCATTAACGGTTTTAGTGAGACTAAACTAGGTATATAATATATAGATCTACTGAAAAAAAAAACCCACTAGTTTAATTATCTGAAGTTCTTCAAATAATAGAACTAGTGGGAATAAAATTAATAATGCAGAGTTATTTTAGTGAAACTAAATAGCTATATCAGAGTTATCAGTGCGTTTCTTATAGCATGGTGATGTCTCAATAGGCTATTTGACAGGTTTTTGAAAACCATCTCAGATTATTTGTTGGTGTTTATTGAGTACTCCAAAAGTGGTAATTTTAAATTCTTTTATGTATTTCGTCTAAAAAAAGGAAATAAAAATTCACTTTTAAAATATGCCGCCAAAACGCTTTCTTGGGCAAGATGGCGCCGCACAGGAATCAGTGACGTCAGTGGTCAATACATAAACAAACTGACATTGGCTAATCATAGCAAAGCCAGAAAAACAAACAAACGTCAACTGTCTGTGGTAACCGCAAGAACCAATGAACGTTAGAACAGAACGACAACGACATGAACGACAGATGCAATATTTACAGACATCACAGATTACAGGATATACAGACATCCTATAATCTGTGATATTTACCGACCCTTGACGTCATCATGGATTCGGCGCTGTTTTCGATAAAATGGCTACAGATAAAAAATTATCAAGTTTTATCGTGGTTTTTTGGATAAAAGATCCATTTTTTTTAAGTAAGAATACCTTAAATCGATTTTAAAACTCATAATTTATATGAATATACATAATTATTACGTTTTTTTTTTCACCTTGTAATAGCCTATTGGACATATAGCATTGTAATGTAAAACCAGTAAAACCTATTTCAATCGGCCATGGAAGTAATGGTATAGTCCATTCCTACATAATATATATATTCCTACATAATTAATGTACCTAACTAAGTGGAAAAACCGTCAAGGTAGTTCTATCAATTTAACTAGTCAGAATAGACCGTTCCGTCACCCTACATCGTAGCAAATACAAGTTTAGCTTGATTAAAAAGACCGAAAAACAGAATTAGGCCATGTTTCGCGGAAAATTTGTAACGGTCCATTTTATACCCAATAACGGCAATAACTGCTTATATGTAGTGGTTTTCTTTTTAAAATATTGAAAGTCCATCACGGGTTACCATACGTCTTACTATTTGCTACACTTAAAATATACTTAATCAATCATAGAACAACTTATAAACAAGAGGTCATGTCATGACGAAAGAAAATATCGTTTGAATTTGTATTGTAAAGTAGTTTAATTTTCGCTTATTAATTATATGGGTAACAAAATTGTTTTCAGAGTTTTACTTATTTATATAGTACCTAAGAATGAACAGTATTTTTTTACAATTCAAGATAGTAACACAGACAAAATGCTATATATGGGAACGTACCCCTACGTCATGATCATCACGGCAAACGTGACACAGCAGTCGGTGCCTATCTTTAGGACCTTAGAGAATTGTAAAGCTAAACATTTCCATACAAAACGCGATAACATTTCTCGTCCCTTAAACCTAGTCCGATTTTTGGGATTTTTTAATATGTTGTAGATATTATGAAAAATGGTTTAACGCTACTTTATTGCTAGACTGGATTGAAACCGAATGTTTTTAAATAATTTTATTGCTTTAACTATGCTGAGGAAAACTACAAAGACCACTGCACAAAAGACAATCGCTTTTCTTAAAGAAGATGTCGCTAGGTCGCCACAATAGGTAACCGGATTAACTAACCTAACCCTAAAGTCTCTGAAAAGTCATATGACTGCCTAATAACGTAATAACCGTTAAAATTAGCACTAAATTGATTTATAAATTAGCATTAAAGAATGATTCCTTACGTAAATTAATGTAACACTTTGTACTTCCTATGCAAGTTGCACATATTATTAATTGAGGGATGCTGTATTGTAAAAAGAATAGGTCTTAGTCACCCTCTCTTACATAATTTTAGCTTAGTTTAACCTAATGTCATCGTACACACAATATTAATTTGTTTTTTTAGTAGGTAGGTAATTGAAACTTAAATCATTGTAATTTCATGAAGTGTCTGTTCCAGTAAAAAATAGTTCCCAGTGTTGTGCCGACCGGTTGTTTGTTTCACTTACTTTTATACCACGCGTTGTGCTACATCGGGGTTCCCTACCTTACTTCAGGAATTTCGTGGGGATACTTAATCTTTGGTTTGACAAAATGTTTTAATTTTGTAGTATTGTAGACAATACACCGCCTGAACCGCCCGTGAGACACATGAGTCGTCAGTTTAAGTTTAATATGTAGGTAAGTACTTATATAAAAATAAAAACTGCTTCAATCTAAAAGCTTTATAAAACCGCCTCCATTATAAATAAAGGGCAATACAGACCAGCAATCCACCGGCCGATATTGGATAGTTTCTTTTAAGGTTTTATACGTTTCTATACAGATTTTGGACTTTGTTAATCAGTGGTGCCCTTAAGAGCTAGAAGTGAGCCTGCAAGATATACTTTATATTGGATTGTCGGCGGTACCTACGCACTATGACCCGATGTAGCGCTGTACCGTATACTTTAGATCACCTAATTAGCTATTAAAGTTCATTCATTTGGATGCGTCCAACTTGGCGAACCTCTCGACCAGCGTGGCGACGTACTTGCGCAGGATGTCTTGGCGCATGCGCCCGACGTCGAGCACCTCCTCGTGGTTTGCTCCGTCCGCCTCGTCGCTGGTCACGCATTCGTTTGTGACGAGGGACAATCCGAATACTTTCATGTCACAATGCCTCGCTATGATTACCTGAAAACATTAAACGTTAATTCTTGAATTCACATATCCCAACGTATCGTGGCTCGTCCCCCAAATAAAAATCATAATACTTTAGCCCTGCTTGCCTCTTTCGAGTCGAATATCATGTGTTTACTGATCAGTAATTCGGCATTGCATTTGCAGGGTTGTTATTTCGTGCACTAAGATGTATCATTTAAGTTTTGACTTTAAATCTTAATGTATGTACGAAGTCTGTCGTACGTTAGCTAGTCTTACCTCGTGAACAGTGGACATCCCAACAGCATCGACGCCCACCATCTTCAACATGTTGAGTTCAGCTACCGTCTCGAAGTTTGGTCCTCCTAGACATGTGTACACGCCCTCCCGAACTATGTTGTCAATGTTCATTTCTTTCGCGACCTGCAACAAAATTTTACAATGATAGGGGATAACGGGGAAGTGAAAACAATTTAGACACTTAGCTTCATACACATCATTCTATAAATACAAATCGTGTGAGACTCGGTGCCAATCAAAAGTTAATTTCTTAAACTTACAGATGACTGACTCAAAGAGAGGTGCAAGTGTGAAAGTGACGAAAAATCATCGTGTATGATTTTTAAGAGGATTGTGAAGGTAAAAATGTTCATAATGTACAAAATTCGATATCGTACGTTTTATTTTCCAAGAAATAAAAACAAAGCGGAAACGTACAGACCTACTTTTACATAATAACTACAGCATATTCAAAAATATCAGACTGATACGCGATTTATGCGTCGCGTTCGCGTCGGTGCATAATCCTCTTATGGCCGAACCCTATATTCAAACCGCGGATAGATATGGGCTTACTTCGGATTCAAGTTTGACACATTTTGTATGGACAAATGTCAAATTAAACTATATTGGACCATGACTAATAAAATAAAATATCCTTAATATATTTAAATAGATTCTTATTCGTTATCATTAATCGTGTTTCACGAAATTAAATCGCTTTGTTGTAATTTTGAGGTTATTTCCATGGCCTGAAAATGGTCCATACACAATCACTGAAAATGGCGATAATCCCCCATGCACAAACACCGTCATTGACTGTTTAAGGGTTTCCAAAGTAATTTAAAAAGAAAACGTACTTTAGTCCCTAGGAAGTAGTGTCGTTTTAATCTCTAGGGATTCAATACATCACTTTAGTCCGCGTATACAATTATGAGTCACTTTAGAACCTGAGAAGTGAAAAGTCTATTAATCGGAAATTTCACTACCTATTTGTAAAAAGAAAGAAAACATTTCTACTGAGCTAGACATCGTTAATTAATAGTAAACAAACACGCATCTCTCTCTAAAACACACTCGTTAGAACACACTCGTAAAAAGCACCGATCCCCTATCTTTCTATTTAGTTATTGTTGATTTGAAAATATCTTATCCTCGATGACTTAACGGATCCCATTCCTCGCACGCGTATTGCACAATACAACATTAAGTCGAGATTTGTCTTGTGGTATTATAACCTCTGCTTTCTTATCTCATTTCTAGAATAATTTACAGGCGATGTTTAAAAAAACTTATTTTGTAATATTCACAATCTTTCGGACTTATACTAACGAATAACGTTCGCTTACTACTGCGCATAACCCGAGATAACCCCACTTAAAGATACTCTGTACCTACTATTAATTTTAAATTTTTAAACTGTTTATTTCAGTAATGTCCAATTATTACATGCTTACTTATGTATCGATTCGAAATCTGGGATAGAAGGCACACAATTCTAACATACACAAAGTTATTTGTTTTTGAATAATTAGTGAAATTTTCCTAGAATGTTATTCGATAAAAGATAATTGGTTCATGGTAAATTGAACTCTGGAAGCAATACGTAATGGATTTATTAAGCCACTACAAATATACATACTAATTTGATCTAATCAGGGTGTAAAAACAGGTTTATTTGCAGTAATTTTATAATTTTGACGTGTAAAAGTTCCCGTGCGGCCTATCTACTTACTGAAAAATGGCTAGGTAAGTATTATCTTTTTTTATCTTTTACTGGTAGTTCATTCAATGAACTTACTTTTTAATTAGGTAATATTTGCCGTGTCGCATAAACCCGTTATTTATTTAGTCGTAATATTTCTTTCATGTAGGGACCACGGACCTAAAAAAATCGAACCTTACGTTGGACTAAAAAGGTTTCAGGCATACCTACGTGGAATAATGGTGGGGTAGCTAAACCATGCTTTGTCCTTATCTGTCATTGCGACATTTGAATTTGACTGATAAGGACAAAGCATGGTTTAGCTACCCCAAGGTTATTCCACGTTTATAAGTAAGGGCATTAGTGTGTTATACACATGCTACTGTCACACAGATATACTAGGGTTGATAACCTGCCGCCAATACGCGCCGAGCCACAGCACGAGTGACATAAAATTTTACGCCTAAGAAAATGCCGTCTTGTGTAGATAAAGCATGCAAAAATTACAGGAGTAAAATTAAAAAGTCACACGGTATTGCTTAACACGTGTAACTGGCGATGATGATTCGAGTAATTTTGCATAAGTAAATTTGTTTTATTTACTTTGATGCCAATTTTATACAAAATGACACAGTTTTTTTACGGGAAAATTCCCCTAAAAGTGGGGAAATCTGTAGTAAATATACCGCCGCTAGTAATTCACAAATAATGTAAGTATCTAATCTAACAGTGCAGTGTTACCAAATTAGTACCTAGTGCTTCTAATTAGACAGGTTTTTTTGAAATTTTGCGTACTTATGTAATTGCGAAGACAATTCAATAATATGGTACTATTGAGCTGCTATGATGATGGAGACAGGTGGTATAAGAAACTTCTCGATGACTAATTAGCGGGCCTTAAAATGGGCAAATTGACGCTATATATGGCAACCCTCACGTCCGTATTTTTTTAGGTTCGTGGTCAGGACGTTACGTCGTGTCAATTCATTGCGATAGCTTAGGGTTCTTTAATTGTCGCTATTAGCAAGTCTTTTATTTTATAGATGATATATATTTTAACATATAGGGGGATTCATCTTCTTCTTGCTTGTTTCCTCATGATTGAGGGTCGCTACAGCAAACATTTGTTGCTTGGTTCACGAAGGCTCTTCTTGGTTCATATAGAGATCACTGAGCGACAAACAAGCCGTGGGCCAGTTGTCCTAATTCCCTAAATGAAGAAACGGTCATGGTAGAAGATACTTACTTGTTTGGCAACTTTTCTATATCCCGAGTCATACGCTTGGTTCATCGGTGGGAAGCGAGGGCCGAACCTCTCGTCGTTGGGGCCGTGCAGCGGGTTGTTCCCAGCGAAGCCCATCAGGTTGATGTGGTCCTTCACGATCATCAGGTCCCCGATCTTGTACCCAGGGTTGAGACCACCCGCAGCGTTGGTAGCGATAAGAGTTTTCACACCGAGGAGCTTCATTACGCGGATCGGTAGGCAGCACTAAAATAATACAAGTTTTAATCATGAATTTCGGTTGTGAGACAAACTTTTTTGTGATTGATTCTTTTTCTTGCATAGGTACTCATTAACTAACGTGTTCAAAACTTCAAACGGTGTGTCTCCGTTACATTAACTAACTAACTACATAACAGCGGAGGTCCTACGACCATGAAACTTTGATTTTTATCATCGGCCAGCTCAATGACACCATAACAATGCATTCAGTCTTTATTCATTAATAATTAACTAGCTGTCTGAGCCCGGCGTCGCCCGGGTATAGTTGTTTCCATAAAAACGAACAAGGTGATAATTACGAATACAGCATTAGAGAAATTATTCAAATCGGTCGAACCATTCTCGAGTTATAGCGTGAGTGGCGTGACCAAGGAAAACGGATTAATTTATATATTCATGGTGTCCCAGAAACCGACATCAACCGGCCTAGGGCTGATGGAGAAGCTAAAAAGCTAACGATTTAACTCCTATGTTTTTTTCCCCTTTTCTAATTTTCCCTCCATGTCACGAAAAAACATTAATTTCATGTTTTATTTCATAAGTTTTTCAGTGGTATCTTACATGATTCGAATCAGCAAAGTTTTAAACCTAATTGCCCGTTTTTTTTCGTTATATCATAATGTTTGTTTCTCCATACTAGCTGTCCCAGTGTTTGCTTTTCACTTTGCATGGAAAAAATCAACTTTAAGTTCATATTTACCTCGAATGTAGGATTTTTTTCCCTACAACTTTATTATATGTATAGATATAGATTACATACTAGGTATGTAAAATTTCAGGTTATTCATATAAGCGATACAATTATTTTTGCCTACTTGCTTATATTGTATTAGTTAGATCGCAATAAATACGTACAGCCAGTAGTCTAAAAAATTAATTACTTATTTTTACCACAAATCAGACCAGAATTTCGAACTAAGCAAGTTAAAAAAAACCTTGTACAAATAAGGATAACTATCATAAAAACTAATTGTAAATAGTAGTTGGAAAAAGCATTATTTATTACATTCGTGAATTAATTTACTGAATATTTAATGAGGAGTGCCGCGGAGCTATTTCCCTACCGAAAGCTCGGGAGAAATATGCGGAGTTGACTGCCAACCTCCACTAGTTGGAGAGGCACAGAGAGAAAAGAAAAAAAATCAATACTACCCTTTCGAGCTTAGTTTCTGGCAAACCACACTACAGAAATATTCGAGATAAAGACTTCACGAATAAACAAAGCTAGCAAGCGACGCATTCGAATTATCATAACGCGACGTTTACCCTCCATTGTGATGACAATAAAAACAAGAGATAACCTCGCCACTGGGGGTCGACTCTGACTTGCATCAGCTATTTATTTTCCTTCCATCGATCGGAGGCCTTTATATCTTATTTGCTTATGTAACTTCTTGCTTGCTTAGATGCCCTAAATTATTATTGTTTTTACTGCCGAGTGTTTTCTTATTGTGACCAATTCCTCAATAACATAATTAACAATTTAGAGAACTGTCTTTAGAAATCTCTCGAAAAAGACCTCGTAAGTTCTCCTACGTTTGGAAACCGCATTATTATTTTACATTATTTGTGGACAAACAGTAAGATAACAGAAAGTTGCGTCATTGAAGTTATTTTTATGTGTTATATAATAACTTAAGATCAGTGTTATCGTTTATCATGTCAATTGTAGACAGAGTAAATCATTTAGAGAACTTTCCACGGTAAAATCATTTATCGTTGTCAATAAAGATTAGCACTCGGAAACAGGTTGCTGTTACTACGAGGATAATGCCATAAAAAGATAATTCTGCCAGATATTGGCTTGATTGCTAAAACGACAAAACAGTTGAGTATTGCCTTAAATCGCATGGACAGTATGTTCTCATTATGAATGGCTCTGTTTCTGCATGCATCTGTTTTCAGCACCTGTTCATACGAATTCTCGTCTAATAGGAAATGAAGAGCTTATAAAAATCCTTTATTTATGAACTAAGTACCTAGGAACTTTAATTTTACCTCGTTTTAGAAATCAAGAAAGAATTAAAAATACATTGAATGACACCAAAACAACACACGATTCTCAATGAGCAATGGGGTAACATATTATATTCTCTATATTATTCATAGGTAATGTTGCCGCGTTAACTTAAAACAATCTTGGAAGTCGATGTTAATCTACTTCTAGAAGTCAGATTGGTATCCTGACCCAAATTTTTTACCAAATCATCATTTGACTAATATTAGTATATCACTTTACAAACTTTCATTTGATGATTTGTCAAATGATGATTTGGTAAGACATTATTGAACCATACAGATTGGGTAGAAACCTTACCCTACTTATGTAATTCCGATCGCAATACTATAATATGGTAATTTAAAGGTAAGTAGGTACTATCAAGCAGCAAGCAGGAGTCGGAAGGTCGCCTTGGGAACTCTTTAATGGAAAATAGGTTCGTCAAGTTTGGGATCGTTTGACTCGCCTTTGAATAGCAATAAAGATATTAAAAATGTTTGATAATTGGAAAAGAACCTCTGTGTCCCATTTACAGGAAGTTTGAAAATTGGCCCCTGAATACTAGTAGTAAATCACAAATACAAAATACCTAAACGATGGTACGATCATGTCGTGATAAATATATGTAAGTATATTGATACCCACCATCCAGAGCGGGTATCCCTCGTAGTAGTGGAACCTCCCCTGCATGGCCACCACGGGGATTCCATTGAGCTTGCCGAACACCAGTCTCCCGTGGTGCCCCTCCACGGTGCTCACGGGGAAGTTCGGGATCTCTTCATAGTCTATACTGTCCGGGGTTTCTATCTGTTCAGCCAAAGATCCTGTAATAAGAAAAAAGTTTTGTCGCATATTACTTAAGTATTTTATATTGAAACGCTGAACAGGCACACGATATTTAATACTTATGTTATGTTATGTATCGTCCCACCGCACTCTGAAATATTTTAGAGACAATCAACTCATTCCTTTTTCCAACTTGTGTATGCAAAATCGTCACTAGGAACGACTTAATCGTCTTTAACTGACTGTGAATGCGGCCGCTGGAGTAGAGAGTGACTCGGCTCTCAAATTCCAAATTCCCAGGCACATTAGGTACCTATATTACAAGAATATTACGCCTCCCGACTCTCCCGTGTTATGTTTCATGATTACTATGAGTCTAGGTACTTACTAACTTATCGTAATGATTGGTTTACCCACCTAATTTAAAAGGTTGATTGTGTCAGTCATGCTGCTCATCATTAGTTACGTTAATGTAGGTAGTAGGTAGTTAATCGAGTGAGTTAAGTAGTTAACTTCTAGCACTGCCACACTGTCACGATAGATAGACAGTAGATAAGAGCGGCTCTATTCTAGGCGTTAATATCCAGATAGTCTTTGACCTGTTATGGTGTGGTATTTAACTCGGCCGCCATTACTGTCAAGTGAATAAGAGCTATCAAAACGTTGAAAATACGATAAGCGGTCAAAATAGTTATTTATGTGACTGTTGCATAATGCCTAATTTTTTTATTTTATTTTCTTATCGCATAGGAAGGCAAACGAGCACACAGGCCACCTGATCGTAAGTGGAAACTGAGACCCATGGACATTCGCATTCACAAGACCACAATCCTAAGACTGCACATGCGTTGCCAACCCTGAGGACTAAGATGGAATGCCTCTATGCTAGTCATTTCCCCGGCTGTCTTATCCCCAAACCGGAGCACAGCAATGCGAACACTGCTGCTTGGCGGTAGGTTAATGGATAAGATGGTGGTACCAACCCGGACGGACCCTGCACAAGGTCCTCCCACAAGTAATTATGCGTACAGTCCCATACATAACTTTATCTACAAGCATAAGTATCATAAGTTTTCCACAATATGTGAGAAACCTGTATCTGTAGTTGCCCTGGATCTAAATGTACCTAACTATATCTTAATGTTGTAAAGTGAACATTAAGATGCAATTACATCGATAACCGATAACCGATACTTTAATGACATGTAATACTTTAATGTTAACATTGAAGTACAACCACAGATACAGGTTTCTTAATATAGGCCATTTGGTTATCAAAAATAAAGTTCAAAGTAATCTCCGTGGGTTATCCTTTTCACATAATGATTCTAATAGTATTTATACAGATTTGTTCGGTTCATCAATTTAATAACAATTTTAATATGAAAACTGTTCCTAAGTCAAAATCTAAGATCAGTGAATGGGCTACTGCAGCCATTCATAGACGTAGAAATAGGTTTTATGAATTATATAGAGAGAGGGAGGAGAACAAGAACGCTGACTTCTTAGTTTACGTTAAGAATTATTCGAGGACCTACAAGCAAGTTTGCTTAACTGCTAAGTATTTTTTTTTAAGTCTTAAACTCAAAGCTTCTGACACTAAGGTAAAAACTGAGTGGAATATAATAAAAAAAGAAGCAGGTAAATGTAAAACTCGTGATAAACAAGTCACCCTAAACAAGTGTGACAAACAAATCACGTCTAACAAAGACGTGGCCATTAATACCACCAAATGCGATTGAACCTCAAAAATTACTTTGTGCTAATGTTACTAAATGTATTGTAAGCTTTGATTTTAGTCACGTAGATTCAGATTCTATTGTTAAGGCATTTAAATCGGTCGGTTAAAAAAACGGAGGATTTATGGGGAACGTCAGTTAAAGTCATCCGGCATGTCATAGATAAAATTGCACCTCACTTAGCTTTGATCTACAATAATTGCATTTCAGGGGGGTCTTTCAAAATCTTTTGAAATATAGTAAAGGCATACCACTTTTTAAATCGGGCGGGATGAGTGATTTAACGAATTTCCGTCCCATTTCTATTCTACTTGTTTTAAGGAAAGTTTCTGAGAAGTTAATGTAAAAAGATATATTCGATCACTTCAATAGAAATACACTGCTTAACAGTAATCAGTTAATGTAAAAAGATATATTCGATCACTTCAATAGAAATACACTGCTTAACAGTAATCAGTTCAGTTTCACCAGAGGACGATCCACAACTGATGCAGTATCTGTACTTTAAAATATAAACAATATTTGGGTGATTTCATGTGATGTTTCCAAAGCTGATTGCGTAGATCATGCGACTCTTATATTAAAATTAGAACATTATGGTCTGTCAAATAATTCTCTAAATCTTATGTCGTCATAATCTTAGTGATAGAATACAAACGGTTGTTGTAAGCCAAACACGGTCCATTCGAGCAGCTGTTAAATTAGGCATGTCTCAGGGCTGTATATTAGGTCCTTTCTTATTTCTTGTTTATATAAATGACTTACCACTCACGGTAGATAACCTTTGTGATATTGTGCTATTTGCTGATGTTACATCATTAATTTTCAAGGTAGACCGAAAATCCGTCGATTATAGTAGTATAAACGCCACTCTAGAGGTACTTAATTGGTTTACTACTAATAATTTGCTACTTAATGCTAAGAAAGCTAAATGTGTCAGGTTCGCTTTGCCTATTGTTAAACCGGTAGAATCTACTATATTTCTAAATGATGTGTTTGAAAATGGTGGGGCTTTTCTTAGGGATAACTATAGAAAAAAACTTGCAATGGAGTTCCCTTAAGGAAGTACTAGCAGGTAAATTAAGTTCCGCAGCTTATGCTGTTAGGAAAATCAGACAATTTACCAAATTTGAGACGGCTCGATTAGTCGTACGGTATTCTGGTTTGGGGAAAAGCTACTGACATACATGTCTGAGACATACATGTCATGTGATTGAGAATGATAGGGGACAGGTACGACTGCCCCTACATCCGTCATTGCTGTGGGTTACATGCCCCTGTCAATTAATTACTAACACTTAGATGTAAGCTACTAACATAATTTAATTTAATTATTTTTTATGAATGTATGGACTTATATGTTGTCTGAAATAAATGATTTATTATTATACAGACTATATTCGTGTTACCTACAGAAAAGAGCCATTCGTTCTATATATAACCTAAACTCCAGTGATTCTTTAAAAAATAGTATTTTGACAGTACCGTCACAATTTATTTATGAAAATATTATTTACGTCATTAAAAATCAAGACTCTTTTATAAAAAAATCTGATATATACCTATATAATTTGAATACAAGAAATAAAAAGAAAATTGCTATTAAAAAAATTCGTGTCCGTAACGTATATGTCATTTGTGGGTCAATGCATTCATTTCTATAATAAATTACCTGACATAGGTTTAAAGTTAGCACTTCCCCAATATATTTATGTTAGATTTTTTTTTTATATAATGCTATAGGTAATTGTAATATCATAAGCAATGTTTAAAAAACGACTGACTGCTGAGTTTCTTGCGGCTTTTCTTCTCAGCAGTGATCTAATACATTGCGAAGCTCTGATAGATTTTTGACCTGTAAAAGTGCCCGTGCGGCCAACTTACTGAATAAACATTTTTTAGCATTTTTTTAATTTTTTTTAACGTGTCTGCACATATTATAGGGAAGTTATGATATGGATGTAGTTTTTTTTTACCGTGTTAAAGGCCCTGATCATTTATCATTTTAAATGTTCTAAAATTGAATTGATTGCTAGTTAATGCAATCGGAGCGTCGTCACAGTCATCAAGCAGCGAGCATTACTTATTTAACGACGTACTTTCAGTACTATATTAAAAGTATACACAACAGAGCTGATTTCCAAAACTTGTAATCTATATAGATTAATCTCTGTGTGAGAACATTATTTGTTTGGTTATTTAATTAAGGCTTTCACTTATTGAAACATTTATTTTGCCCCAAAAAGATCTAGAGGCTTATGCTACTACGTACTGGCTGGGGTCACTATTGAACAAGTGATATAGAAGCTCAGCAGACGGCAGCTACCTACTCGTCAGGTTAGGGTCTCATATTGTTTTACAGTACTTACTTATTTGCTCATTTCACTGGTCGAATAGAGACTCTAAGTTTTCAATTACAATGAGATAGTCATACAAGTACCCACCTTAACTGATGCATCAAGCAAGGATCATACTGATAACGTCGTATATAATAGAATATATCTCCAATGTTATTCATTAATTAATAAAATAAGTAGCATGCCTAAGGATAAAAAAATAAATACCGTCTTTCCAATACGCACCCAACCCAGAGCCGCAAATGATGCCGACGTGTGGGCGCACCGATGTACGCGAAAGCAGGAAGTTGGCCGTCTCTTCCAGCGTTTCGTACGAATATCTGGTAAAGAAATGCTACTGTTAGAAGAAGCACCACAAACATACAAACAAAAGATAGAATATTCAAAAACTGTTTTTTTTTCATTTCAAACAGAATTAGCTAAGGAGTTTGGAAAAAATCTCCTCATTCCTAAAACACAGAAAGATGAGTATTTAAATCTTATTACAAGTATTACAACCACTTCACACTGATTAATTTTATTAATACCCGAAAATGTCATCTCCTAATCTTTTTACGAAAGTATATGGAAACCCATTCATATTTACACTAACTCTGAGCCTCGATAACCTTTACGATACATAAATCAGCATTCTACAATAAATCGTAGTAAACGACAGGAGTATTCACAAACGACACCATACACGTGGCGTTACGTGGAGTCTCAGATTTCTGATGTTGTGAAACTTGTGAATTTTCATTTGTTTTTGACGTCAACATAAGCATGTCTTAGCGGCGTGTAGGAGAAGAATAATAACTATATCCAATATTATAGTCTAAGTGAAGGAAATACGGTTCAAAGTAATAAGTGATTCTGGTGTATAATAATAATGTTGTCGTATTGAACGTTGGCTGCATTATTCTCGTGATTATGGACATTTCGTTTCTTCCGCGCAACGTTAACGAGCGCGGCCTAAGCAAGATACACGACTGACCAGATTCCTTCGAGGGTACTGGTACTAAAAATACCGCAGGTTTCTCAGTTAAGGACAAAACATTAAGGCTTCATAGGTCGGCACCTGTTGAAAGGATTTAGCTTAGCCCGCTACTTCTCTCGGTTCGGTCTCTTTTTAGGGTTCCGTATTCAAACTAGGAATGTTTAAAAGTTTCGTCATCCGTCTCCTTGTATGGCAAAACAATAAATGCTAGAAATATGGAAAATATCTTAATTAAAAGAACATATAACGACTTTTAAGGGACACGTATTAAGACTAAGTAAACTTCATTATTTCTTGAGTTAAAGGTGACTTGAATATGTAGGTATAGTTAATATGATATAGCGTAAAAATAACTAATCGTGTGATTGTGCGTTTGTGCGTGATTTTTGTATTTGTAGTATCTAACTGCCACAGAACCCTACATTAAGCATATATTTACTCTTGACTGGGGTTTTTATAGTATGGTATGGTAAAGTAGGTTGGAAGTTCTCATCATTGTCATGAGTAATTAAATATTCTATTCAGCAAAATCATACGTTCAACAAATATATTTAATTGTCTGTCTCTCGTCGGTACACGCTCTTTTTATAAACTATCAAGTGCTTCTGATTGAGTCTAGTTGACACTAGTTGACATTTATCCAACATTTTCTTAACGAATATTATGCAAACGAATGAATTTCAGTAGGGACTGCTCTGCTTGCTAGTACAGACATTTACTCGTGCTAGCACCAATTAACACCAAAACACATTAGTTTAAATGGCAATTTTTTGATTGATGATTTGTTTGATTAGGGACGTAAATCATAATTAAGTTATATGGGTCAATTATGGCCAGTTTTGCAATACAGTCACTATAATACTTAAGACCTGATGAAGTACTTAAGTGCTACATGCAGAAAAAAAACATGTTTCTTTTTAAGTACTTTCGTTGTGCCAAATTGTATGGAACGGTCCGTTTTTTTTGCTGCAAGTATAGACACCGTGTATATAATGTATGTAACTAGTGTATTAAAGTAAAATATCATACTGGGTTTGACTGTTCCCGTTCCCGTTTCCATTGTCCGTTTCAACTTCCGGCAAGGTCTTCTTCGCGGGCACAAACTCTGCGCTGTCCAACACCTTTTCATTGACGGGAGCCATCACTCTGCTTGTTTGAAAATAGATAAGGATACTTAAGTGTTCTGCAACGTTCGATGTCCGAGCATGCAATGCCGGGTCCCTGGACCGGCGGTTAGTTTTTATATAGCGCCGATAATGATGTGACGCTCGTCATTTAGGTTCATCTTGTCCGACTCCGAGTGTTTGTAGCGGTTATCAATGGACGTACATACAATATTTCGTCATGGTGTAACTTTTAGGGGTCATGCTTTACATCTGTGATAACACTTTGTGAATCTAAGGGGCGGTAACTAGAAAATATGCAAGAATAGGCAAACCTAAGTGGTGTTGACGTAAGCATCTCTCAATTACTTGTTCGAAACCTATGTTGAGAAATAAACTTGGTAGGCTGTGCAATTTGCTTATGTTTATATTGTTAATGGTGTTTTTTTTCTGTATAGAGCGTCTGACATTTAAATTCAATTAAAAACGTGATTCTCCTTTTTTTACATTGTTACCTACTTCGATTTTGCACTTAGCGATATAGCGATCTGCATATCTGTAGAAAAGTAAAATAGAATGACATGAGAGAAGATATTAAGTCACGTAGTTAGTTAGTAATCTTCTTATTAAAAAAGACTGACGTTTATTTTCGCGTCGCTTGCTTACACAGTTTGGATTAGTTGGGTTAGCGTAATCTTTTATAATATCTCATGTTTTTAAATTGCCTTGATAATGACAATACGATACGTAAGATAGAGCGTTTATCTGATAACGTCGGGGGCTTGGTCGTGCTGCGTAAGTAACTATGTGCGATTTCGCTATAAAAGAGGAAGAGTTAGTACCTATTGTAAGGGGCTGGTCTCGGACTGTCTAGAACCCAATTTGACTACATTTGATATTTGCCTAGAGTTTATAGTGCCTACTACGAGCACTCAAATCTTCCACAACACGAATTTACTTACTAGTCAATTTGTGTTGTGGAAGATTTGAAAAGGCCTAGAACACATTTCGCTTACTGTGGTTTTTTGTTTTGAATGAACAGGCAATGTGAAAAATTAAAATGCAGAACTATGCCATAAAATGTAGATAATTATGTTTATTCATAATATGGACAGCATATTAAAAAAAATAAAGTTACTCCGGATTATAACTATCTATCAAATATTTGAGTAGCTTAGTCTAATTTTAATTAAGTAAGTTTAGTTTTAACTTTTTATTGTTGTACCTATGTTATATAAAATTGTACCTACTTATAAATAAATAATACAAAGACTTGTGTAGAATTAATAAAGTAAATTAAAAAAAAAACTATCCATCTATCTATTTAGCAATGTATTTAGCTAAGGTCTAGCTCATATTTATTTATTTAATCATAGTACTTTAAATTGGTTATTTAAAATTAACGTAATTATGAAACATTTAGTCCCTATCACTGTTATACGTTTGAGTACATATTTGTTATTTCAAACATTTCTCATTCGCTCAAAGGTTATCTGGATGAGA
The DNA here is from genome assembly GCA_927399475.2 of Acleris emargana. Taxonomy (NCBI): domain Eukaryota; kingdom Metazoa; phylum Arthropoda; class Insecta; order Lepidoptera; family Tortricidae; genus Acleris; species Acleris emargana. The sequence continues at coordinate 11,705,117 of OV656846.1, forward strand.
ACCCTTAAAGGGATAAGTTCGTTTTTGAACATACCTTTTGTGTTTCTATTTTGTTGTTTGTTAGTTTCCCGTTTGTACAACGTTCGTATTTAACTATTTACATACATACATATAAGTTAAAAATTATCTCCTTAATATTAAAACAAAGTAGCTTACTTCATTTCAACGTTTTTTTATGTATTTTATAGCTTTTAAGAAATCAATTGGTGTATACATTCTGATGCCCATTGTATAGTCAGTCTTGACTTACATCTAAAGTGTTGTTCTATTCTATTACGCACGCAGCAAAAACGAGTTCGTTTGAAAAAACAAACAATTATGTACAGTACAACGTGTATAGGCTGTATAGCCCAAGACACTTACGACTTTTTTGATTATTTTTTTTGAAATTTTTAGCCCTTGAGCATACTACACCAGAAGGTATATCTAATAAAAAAAATATCCAAAACTTATGCAATTTTCAGAAAATATGGTAGATCTGAACAAATGGTCCATTATAAAAGGAATTTTTTAAATCTTACTTGCCTAGTTTCGGTACAGTACCTACAGGTATTATATCGCATAAATACACAGACGACAAGACATTAAAATTGACGTGAAAGTTTTTAAGGTATAAGTATTCAACAATAATAAGAGAATTCCATATTTATTAATACCAAAGAAAATAAATACATATGTTTAGATGTATGTGCATAGTTAAAGTAGCTAAATTATATTCCTTCTACCATTATTTACCCCTATTTTACGGAATTTAAAATATTTATTAGCGCCGGGGTCATAAATTTACGTGGTGGAGTATAAATTCAAAATTAGGCAAACTTAATTTTGACGTTAAAAAACCCTAATATATTATTGTGTAAAGCGAAATCGTGGAGCACCTATTACCGCATGAATTTACGAGTCGACCCATGTCTTCGACTTTGGGTTGCTTGAGGCTAGGCTCTGACATTGTCGGAGACACGGATAGCCGCGCAATCCTTAAGCACGCACGGATCAAATACGACTAAGTTCGAGCTGTAACATAAGATGATAACCGCTGATATGATTTGCCAGGACAGTACCTACGCACATGACCAATGTCTTCCTCGACATTATCAATCATAATCTATTTGTTTATTATGTCCTGACGTTAATTGTGTGTTTAATTTGGGGAACGTTTGTTCTTGTTGCGGCATATTATTCAAGATGTAGGAACAAATTTGCGGAAATGATTGATACGATTTATTTTTTATCATTAGGTACAGTTTCTTTCAAATACTATCGACGTGGGAAATAGCACAAAAAATCTACATTATGTCCCAGAAGTTCACTTGAATGTAGAGAACGAGACAACGTTTTTTTTCCTCGCATTCAAAGTGAAAAGTCAGTAGAGTATTTAATGACATTAATGCCACCCGCGCTCCACTTGGGTGACATGTAGTAATTATGGCTTGTTTTAGTCCCTTGTTGAACAATCTACTATTAATATATATCAATATCGCAAATCGGAGGCATCTTAGAGACAAGTATCACATTAATCTCTCGAATGTCAAGCTGCTGCGGTGGTTTAATAGTAAGGTAACGCCTAGGCAAGGTCGCCTAGAATGAGTGCAAAGTGATCGTTTTCCAGTGGCGAACTACTGACGTAGGTCAGGTACAGCCAACGCGTCAACGTCATTCTTTTGTTTGCATTCTTTTATAAAATACGGATTCGCAGTTCAATTCAACTTTTGTTTAATCGAATGTTTATTGCACATACTTAATCAGATGATAATTTTCATTAAGTTTAAACCCTTTTTAATAACTTTGGGTATTTTTAGGGTTCCGGACCACGAGACGAAAAATCCGTCCGTCCGTCCGTCCGTCCGTCCGTCCGTCCGTCCGTCCGTCTGTCTGTCAAGACCCTTTATCTCGGGAACGCGCGGACGTATCGTTGAAATTATAATCATATACTCAGCTCTACAGTCCCTTGAAGCTGTGATAAGAATAAACTACTAAGTTAACGTAAAAAAAGATATGGTCGTTTATGCCGCAAAAACCGTATATTTCGAGACTCAAAATTTATATGGTATTTTCCGTTGACCTAGAACTATGAAATTCTGAAAATATACATTTTTTATTAAATCATATAAAACACGGTCTTTATCTCGTCTTTATGAATCGAGTTAACCGTGTCATACGGGGATCGTATGAAAGGGCTTCATTAGCCTAAACATTTTTTTATGATGTAAGGTAGGTATTTATAGAAATTTGTACGGAACCTTTTCGGTAGGTAGTGTTACTAAATGAATATTTTCTTCAAAGCTTTATTTATTTTATCTTTGGTATTTAACTTTTTAGGATTCCGTACCAATCACTGAACATTTTTATCCGTCTCTCCTTCTGTTCGTTCGTGCGTCTGTCCGTCTGTCTGTCAATACACTTTGCCTCTTAAACGGCTAAAGTTATCGGGCTGCAATGCAATTTGGAATATTTGTACGAGTAGTATTTAGTAGTGGAAACAAACAAAGACTCATCAGGTTTTTTTCAAATTAGGAATTATTTTTTATCGCAGCGAAAAAAATCGAGTAAATGAATGAAAATTTATACCTACCTAAATAGGATAACCATATTTTTTTATTTAAATACTGATTGTGTTTGATATATTTGGGGACCTAATTAACATGAAACGAGTAGGTAGGTACCTACTAAGTTTACCCAGTGACACTTTTTATCTTAATCCTGAAAGACCGCAAGTGTTAGAGCAATTCTTGTACAACCTACTTTTCCTAAAATATATAGATGATTGCCTAGTCTATATAATTTTTAGACGTTTCATCTTCAGTAGTTTCCGAAATAATGGGGGAGTTTGTCCTTACGTTTTACGCTAAAAACCTAAAGATATCAAAAACTATCAACTTTTTACTCTTTTTTTTTAGGACATAAAAATCTAATGATGAGGCTTTGTTAGGACCTCTAAAAACTAAAAATATTTAAAATATTCAGGCTGATAATTTTAGCCGTTTAGACAGACCGGCGTATGGTCGGACAACACGGTCATCTTACGAGTATAAGGCTTTGATTTTCTAGAACGGAACCCTAAAAAGAAGAAGAAGCATGAAATACTGTTTGCATAATAAGTGTAAGTAAGTAGGTAATATTTTAAATGGATATAGTGGCAAGCCCATCGCCTAACAGTACTACAAGCCTTTATTCCCTTAGTCGCCTCTTACGACATCCACGGGAAGACATGGAGTGGCACTATTCTAACCCGGCAACCACACGGTAGGATATTATATATATATATACATACATACATAAACTCACGCCTTCATTCCCAGAGTGGGGTAGGCAGAGCTACAGAATTACCAACAACTCTAATAACTTGTTGATAATTCTGTAACCACATTTTGCAAAATCAGGCTAAAATGTTTACCAGTGTATTAGTGACAGGTTGCAAGCCCATCGTCTAACAGTACTACAAGCCTATATTCCCTTAGTCGCCTCTTACGACATCCACGGGAAGAAATGGAGTGGCACTATTCTAACCCGGCAACCACACGGTAGGATATTTTAAATGTAACTAATAGAATCTCTACGAACGGCTTATTTCTAGAGATGCCCTCTATGGATAAACCGTATTCAAGCGCATTCTAAGGCTATTGTTACCGAAATAGTAATAATTTCATTCAAATGTAATTATATTAAAGATGGTATCAGGGATGCGGTGTTATTTTCCCGTTCCAGTACTCTCTTGGACGACGAAGAGTGACAATGTGGATCCTAACTATTTGCTCGATTTTAATATACTGTTTTATAATGATTTTAGTGCCTGGCAGGCCGCGTTTCTACCCACCAGGTAAAAGTTTCCTTATTATCATCTCTCATCGTCTGGATCTTTAATCATGTGCCTCCCAAACTACTTCCAGTTCTTGCGCTATCATTAGGTTACCAATCATTTGTTGCCACTGGAAACTACTGTTTTTTTTTTCTGACCCGTTGTCAACTCGCAACATAAAAATCCCACTAGTTCATTTTGAGTTTTGTGTTTTATCTCTTCTTTATTTTTTTCTCAACCAGTGCTCCGATGTGAAAATATTACAGAAAATGACATCTTTAACTCCCCGGGACATCAAACTTATTCGACTAGCTCGTTCATTGTCACCACTCCACTGTACTGTTTCAGCCAAACAAAGATGACTAACAATTTGTTTTTTTTTAGGTCCACTGTCGTTACCAGTTGTAGGAAATTTACTAGCAGTGTGGTTCGGTTTGAGAAAACTAAAATTCCATCACCTGCTGTGGCAATCATGGGCGAAGACTTACGGAGATATAATGGGACTGCAGCTGGGCACCGAAAATGTTGTCGTAGTCTCGACCAAAGATCTGATCAAAGAGGTCTCTTTAAGGGAAGTGTTTGAGGGGAGGCCGGACGGATTCTTCTATACGGTGCGATCTTTTGGCCGAAAAATAGGTTAGGTTTTGAATGAGTACCACAAAAAACTTCATTATCATTTTCATCACCCCGGTGCACTCCACGGTGCAATTCCGAAGTGTCATAATAACGAGCTGATCGGAATCCCAAATTTATAATATTTCCGAATTTAATTTTTTGATTGATGACTTTATTTTGGGACATATCATACAAATTTTTAGAGTTGTTGATAATTCTGTAGCTCTGCCTGCCTATCCCGCTCTGGGATAGAAGGCGTGAGTTTATGTATGTATGTAAACATATCCAGGGAAGATGAATTTACGCGTACCTACAACTTGGGTCAAAGGGGACCTGAGTAATATGTGAGAGAGCGGCTCGAATACCCTCAAAAACTCTGTGATTCTCCCTTCACAGCGCAGCGTGATTTTTGCGAGGGCCTCAGTTTCTGCTTGCGCATACGACTACGACCACAACCTTACTTAACCTAGTGTACATGAAATATTGGTGCATGAAATATTAGCATTAAGCATTATTTCTTGTGCAGGGTTAGCATTTGCAGACGGGAAGGCATGGAGTTCTACGAGACGCGTGGTTCTCAAGTATCTGAAAAGCTTTGGATACGGCTCCCGTTCCATGGAGGGTTTTATAGCTGAGGAGTGCACAGCTCTTGTCAACCTCCTGGCGGTCACCAACCATCCTGTGGCAGCCAATGAGATGTTCGACATCTCTGTTATTAACATATTGTGGCGACTCGTAGCTGGCAAAAGGTAACATTTATTAAGTTTTAAATTATATAATTTACTAGCTTTTGCCCGCGACTTCGTCCGCGTAGAACTCGTTTATCGCAGTTAAGTACATTCATAGTTTAAAGTAATTTAATAGTTAGACGTCCTCCCTGGCCAGAATTATATCGACATAGCTTTTGCCCGCGGCTTCGCTCGCGTTAAGATGTATTATTATTAATTATGTATAGTTTTTGCGGCTTTACTTTTTTTAGCGTGTGTAAAAAAATAGGGCCTTCAAATCTTCTTTGTACACAATATTCTTAACTAATATGTCATTAGGCGCTAAAATAATCAAGCTACTGGGTGAACTTACTCGAGACCAAGCAACATAAAACTGCCTATGAGAGAAGCAATGTTCTCTCAAGTTAATACCCGCAAATTTGAGAGTTTGCCCCTGAGACTTGTTTATTGTCATGGCAAAGTAGACTTTTAGGGGAAACTGTAATCGTTTAAATTCACCCAGTTAATAGTAGTAGTTCAGTTAGTTAGTGTTGGCTATTTAAGCGGACGTCTTCACCATAGTAGCTCCAATTTTTAATTTCAGTTCAATCAGTCGAAAATCTAAGAAGATTTATACAAACTTTCATCCACTTTTTATCCCGTTAGGGGTGGAATTTATCAAAATCCTTTCTTAAAGGATGCCTATATCATAGTAGCTATATGCATGCAAAGTCTCAGCCCGATCGGTTTAAAATTGACAAAGTTTCATACAAAGTTTCATCCCCTATTTTATCCCCTTGGGGGTAGAATTTATCAAAACCCTTTCTTAGTGCACCTCTACGGTACCTAAGCTACGTCCCTTCCAAATTTCAAGTGCCTACGTTTAGCCGTTTAGGCTGTGCGTTGATATGTCAGTCAGTCAGTCAGTCAGTCAGTTTCTCCTTTTATATTATAAAAAAAATATATATAAAAAAATATTTAAAATAATAATATAGATTATGGTGTTTTTTTTGTTAAGATTAGTTTGCTAGTCTTTAAGAAAAAAAAAATTTAGACAAATATTTTTTAGTATTATCTACGTTATAAACGTATGCCAATTGGGCCAAATTAATCTGAAGCGAAGTATAAATTATCGGGACTTCGATCAAACTTGAACCGTATTTTCTGGGGACTGGTTCATATTGAATACTGTGCGGAGCCACTATGATGGTAAACACAGAAGTGTACAATTATTATTTATTCCTAGGTATGAGCTGAACGATACCCGACTGAAAAAGCTGGTTAAACTTATGAAACGCACCTTCAAAGTCGTGGATATGAGCGGTGGCATCCTCAACTTTATGCCTTTCTTGAGGCACTTCATCCCCGGCGCTATCGGCTATACGGAATTGATGGAAATACATGACACCCTGTACAAGTTCCTTAGGGTAAGTATTATATGAGCAAGGTGAATAAGAGTAAGTAGCTTAAAGCAATAACTTTATAAATATATGTAAAATGATGTGTAATACATACATACATACATAAACTCACGCCTTCATTCCCAAAGTGGGGTAGGCAGAGCTACAGAATGTGTAATAAATAAAATATAATTAATTTTTGCCGTGCCGTGTGGTTGCCGGCTTAGAATAGTGCCACTCCATGACTTCCCGTGGAAGTCGTAAGAGGCGACTAAGGGAATAAAGGCTTGTAGTACTTTTAGGCGATGGGCTTGCTACCTGTCACTAATATACACTGTTAAACATCTTAGCCTAATTACTGTGCAAATTGTGGTTACAGAGTTATCAACAAGTTTTTGGAGTTGTTGGTAATTCTGTGGCTCTGCCTACCCCACTCTGGGAATGAAGGCGTGAACGTATGTATGTAATTAATTTAATGTTGAAATTTTAATATCAACACAGTACCTTATGTGGCCTTAGAGCCTCGTTTGATTACTGAAAGTGTCAGCGCAGGGTAGGTAGGTACGTATTACTTTTGTACAAGTAGGTACAGTCTGTGAGCACTTAGAAGAGGCTTCGGTTTAGTACTTCTCACTCACTCGCTCTTAATAAGATCGTATGAGAGCGAGTGAGAGAGAAGTACTAAACCGAAGCCTCTTCTAAGTGCTCACAGACTGTATTTAAGTTTGTCGACATTTATAACGCACCGTATCATTTATAAAAAGTAAAACAAAAGTTCCTCCATTAAAATAATTTCAACCAAACCGTACAAATAACATACGTCACAACCTATGTCCCCCGATTAGTTTAAAAACAAGAGTTCAAGTTCACAGCAATTAAAAGTACGGTTTTATATTGCAAATGATAAATGTTCAATCTGTATGTTAAGTGGATCACGGACATAGGCGTCTGGTTTATATCATAAGTTTTTAATTAGAACCGCCAATTGTCTTAGTAATTTTAATTCCGATCAGTAAATTCACATTCGCTCGTAGTTATTATTATTTATATACACTGTTAAACATCTTAGCCTAATTGTGCAAATTGTGGTTACAGAGTTATCAACAAGTTTTTGGAGTTGTTGGTAATTCTGTAGCTCTGCCTACCCTACTCTGGGAATGAAGGCGTGAAGGTATGTATGTATGTATTATATTGTAGAAGGTGCTAATTTGCTTGACACAGCGATTTTTGACTGTCGGAGTTTCCCAATCGAACTTGCCTAATTTGAACCATCTCACAGAAACCCAGTTTTGACCCCTGCCCTGTTAAATCGGGTGCTCGTTTTTTTCTCAATAGGTACCATAAACAGCCAAAACACTTAACGAAAATAAACACACAATATAATTAATCATGAATGCTGGTTTGGTTTCACAGGAAACTATAACAGAACATGAAGCAAACCTTGACGTTAAGAAACCAAGAGACGTCATCGACGCTTTCCTGATTGAATCCATACAAAACAAAGCTGACGCATGTAAGTGACACTAACCCAACTTTTCGCGAGCCAATCAAACCTCTCTGCTGTCGAAGATAGTACATATCAAAAGCAATTAGGTTTTACAGAGTAGAGTAAAGCCTCTGTCCACAAGTCTATAGTCAAGATATGAGGAAGAATACCTAACCTATTCCCAGATTCATAATAGCTTTCGGCTGGCTAGCGCTATCACGCTTGCATTCGCTACTGACAGTATATCATGTCACTCGTCGTGTGTCATAGAAAAACGAAGATTGTCGATCGCTATATTACATTGTTATAATTTTGAACATTGTCTTCGCTTCCACATTTTAATACATCTTTAAAAAAATCCCTGGACGAAACTTTTCATTGTTATTGGTATTGACGTGGGAATGATTCCCGCGGCAGCCTACCCAAGTTTAAATAGAAAAAAGGGACCTTATATTTTATTTATTAAAATTACGCCCATATTTTTTTTGGATTTTTCCTAAACACTTAATAATTATAATTTGACTCATTAGTCTCATTACTCATTAGAATTAATTAATATTGAAACATCTTAGTGACACTATTAAGACGCTTCGCCGGTTATTAGTTATTAGGGTATTTATACGCTAGAAAACACATTAAGTTATTATATTTCTTATTAAAAAAAACTTTTCACAGATAAGAACATACAACCACCGGTGGTATTCGCATATCATAGCGTTGGTCTATAATGTTCTTGTGTTACAAAATGATGATCGTTACGGGCGCCCTCCGCAGTTTCAGAAAAAGAGCTCCAGGTAGTGTGCCTCGACTTGCTTGAAGCTGGCATGGAGACTGTGAGCAACACGGTCGTGTTCCTGATGCTGCACGTCGCTCTCAACCCAGGCGTCCAGGATCGCCTGAGGCGCGAGATCGACGAAGTGATAGGCCATAAGAGGTCGCCAGCATTAGCAGATAGAGCCAGGTACAGTAAACTATTAAATGACCAGGCTGTACTGTCGTTCGTTCTTATTTAAATCTAGTTTGTGTAAGATTGATGTGTGTTTTGTAACAACCATTAGATAGATAAAAAACTCCAATACAAGGTGACCCACTTTCTGACCTGATATTTTAATAGAATTCATTAACCCTAACTAAGAACCATCCCGATGTAAGTAGCTTTCTTTAAAAAAAAACGCGTCCTAATCAGACTTCCTATTCGGAACCAGTGTTACACACATTAATTTTGGAACCTTAATACTCGTACATGAATTATGTATGAAACAATACCACAAAAAAACCTATTAATGTGATTCTTATTTGTTCTTCTTAGTCCATCTTATTCGGTGTTCCACATAAGTTCCTTCATAGATAATATTGGTGGCGTAGGTATTCGTAATGATTATCCTGTGACTATAAGGATGGTGTACACGGAGGCGGTGCTGCTGGAGACGCTGCGCATCTCGAGCGTGGCGCCCGTGGGCATCCCGCACATGGCCCTGCATGACACCAGGCTCGGGGACTACATCATCCCGAAGGTAAGACATTGGCAGCTCAGGAATATATTTTCCTCTCCTGCTGATCAGTTTAATCGGACGTTAAATTTCTCATTTTAGGGTAAGTTAGTCTTGTTAGCCAGTCTATTAAACCATGCTCCATCATGGCATCTGGCCTTTCTTTACGCGGGTCAGCCAATAGGCTGACCCGCGTAAAGAAAGGCCTCCTCCTCCAAGCTTCTACTCAGCTCTACTTCCATTCGGTAATTACGATACTATTAATTTCAGGGAACATCCATCCTACTGGCTGTACACGACCTGCACAACGGGAGTCACTGGAAGGACCCGCATCTTTTCAACCCTGGTCGTTTCCTTACCAAAGAAGGAAACTTGATACAGGACGAGTGGCTCATGCCGTTTGGGGCTGGTAATTAAGAAAGAAACATAAATCGTAACGATTTTTCGCGGTGGCGACAATTGAACTCGCTGCTCGTGGCTTTATTCATATAACTCTATGTGTTTGTTTGTTGCTGCTTGCCGCTGTCATGCAAAGGCGTCACCGGACCCAAAAATAGGAAAGGGTGTTTGTCTTTTCTTTCCTGGAACTAGACATTTTACTGCCTGTCAAAATTAATGTTGGGTTATTTCTCCATTAATTTCCTTAACGGACCATTATACAGATTCTGCGGTGGATCTTTTTAATACAAATGGTAGGTACAATTATTTAAAAGTTTTTTTTCCGTGAACGGAATGCGGACCTAGAAAGGATGCATTGCGAGAACATTATTGCTAATGAAAATGTATGGGGTTGACTTGAGCTGCCGTACGGTCGCGTCAAGCTCATGTCAATGCCCTACAATTTGTCATTTTCGATCATTATTTACGTTAGCGTAGGCTCGTAGATATGTACCTAACCTTAAAAAAAAATATACTGAAACAAGAGTAATAAATCACTCAATTTCTCATAGACATGTTTTTAAAACAGATGCGCAGTTCTGCAAGAGCTAATTTGAACTTTCGGTTTGAAGAATATAGTTAAATAACAATGAACAAAATAAAACATAGTTTATGTTGCTTGCGTATGCTTTATCCACCACGATAAAGGCGACCATAATATGGGTCCGCCCAGGTGTTCTCTAGGTATCAATTACAATTATCTTTTTTTTCAGGTAGACGGCGTTGCATAGGCGAAGGGTTGGCGCGCTCGGAGCTGTTCATGTTCCTGACGTTCCTGGTGCAACGGTTCCACATCAAGCTGCCCGAGGGGGACGCTACACCGTCGACGGAACCCGTCAACGGAGTCTCGTTGTCCGCTGCTCCCTTCAGACTTGTATTTAAATCTAGGGCGTGATTTTTTAACTTAGAGGCATATACCTACAACGAAGCATGCTGTTTAATAATTTTGTGTCATATGGTTATTAAATCATTAGGTATTTAACTGATTTGTGATTTATTTGGGTATGCCTCATCATCATTGGATCCATTAAACAATACCATAATTTCGAATTCCAAGTAGGTAGCATTAGCAATAGTGATTACGTATTCTTCGGCAATAGCTGTTTCTTGGTAAGAGGGTCTTGACAGACAGATAGCAGACTAAGTACGACAATCAAGTAGTAAGTAAATAGTGTTATTTTTTTCAGCATGTAGGTACCTATATGATATTGGTTCCCTTTTCTTAATAGGCATAATTTGTTATAATATAATTCTATATTGCATAATCGTCTAGTTTCGCATGTATAACGTATGAGCCGAATCGTTTGAAGGGTTTTTTGCATAAAATTATTAAGCAGAATATATTATAGTAGATTATGAAATTGTTGCATAATGAGGGGTATCAAAACACGAGTGTGTGTTTAAGAACCGAGCCGCCAGGCGAGGTTTTTAATAGTGTCACACGAGTGTTTTAATACCTAGTTATGTGCAGTTTCATACACTGCTTTATCTACTCTCATACATTGCGATTCAACCTACTAAATAAAAGATCAAGTAAGAAATAGTTTATTGCTTATAATAATTATTCAAGTTTTGTTTGTTGCAATTATGAAATTGTACTTATATTGATTACTGGGCAGGCGTTGGTGCTCGTACTTGCTGTCGGGGCTATTGGCAAATTAATATTAATTTCGTTCTTTTTGTTTTCTATGGTGTTTAGAATATAGTTTGAAACTAATATTTTGTTAGTCATAGCATAGAATCGTCTATGTAACTTTCTGCCAAACCAAAACCTAGCACATCACCACGCATGCGTAAAAGCGGGCGCTTTCACAGACAATTAAAAATTGGTATGAAAACTTTTTGTAATGCTGTTATAATGATGCGAACCGCATGTGCGTTCATTATAAAAATATAATTGATATGGAACCTCGTTGGTGACATTAAGTTTTTGTATTAACTTGTATCGTAATGGTAAAAAAATTACTTTATAACATTATTTTGTTAGATAAATAATGTTATAAAGTGTTTTTTTTATTTATTTCGGTATTGTGTTTATAAAGTATGCCAATATAAATTCGTTTTGAAGTTTATAATTCGAACTTTACGATATGAGAGTAGATAATAGTAGATTATACACCGAGGGGATAAAGCACAGTTTTATGTCACGGGCGCGATATTGAATCCTGAACGTAACGAAGGACTCTGATTTAACTCCCGAGCGCAGCGAGGGTGTTACGAGTTAATTCCCGAGCGAAGCGAGTGAGGGGTTCAAGCGCGCCCAAGACGAAAACAGCTTTATCCCCGAGGAGTGTACTCTACTTTTCTCACCTTTTGCGAGACAATAAAAAAGCGAGTCTACTAAAAACAGCGTTTTATTATAGTAAATTAAAATTAAAAGTGAAAATTGATATTTGTATATATATTATTTAAAACTTTGCAGTTATCACCAATGTATTTTATTGCAGCGTCTTACAATACTCGCGGCTTTTGTTTAATTTCAAATGTGCTCCATTCAGCTTGCCGTAGCAAGCTCGATTTTAGAAAATGTTCGATTTTCAAATTAGGTTCGACGCGGCGGTGGCGGCTGCGCCGCCCCCGGCTTTCGAGTATTAGTTGATCTTTTATTACGAAATTAGACTTTAAGGCCATTGTAATAAGAACTATGAAAAGTGAAAATATTACAACCCAGCGGGTTATAATGAGATTCAGTACAACATTACACCCCGGCTAAAGCCAAGGGCTTTAATGACTTGGTTTGCGTAAGGTTTGCATGATATGTAATTTGGCATTGTCGAGCAGGTGGTGTGAAAAGTATTATTAAAGCATAAAATTATTATTTAGAACTACATTGAATTATGAACCCTATCTGTTTAGTCAGTAGGTTTAAAATGTACCTAGTGAGAAATGACATATTGAACATTATTGTGTTTGATCCATCATGGACAACGACGACCTACTTCGTAGAAAAAGGACTATGGGAATTTCAATGGATTATCGACTTTATGGTATTTTCATAAGATTATAAATGCTTTATAAGAAAATAATCACTTCGCGCGTTTTCCGCCCTGCTTATGTTGCTAGGATCGTACTCGTCTTATTTTTGTATGCGTTTAAGAAAAGAAAAGAAGTTAATAGTATTGTATACAGACAATGGCTTTGTATAGTAGATAAGTTCAGTTGAAATCGTAAAGAATATCCTTACTTATGATCATTTTGTACAAATGTTATACTCTCCTCCATGTACTTATTCATATTATATTCATATTAATTTTATTACATCCATGTAGGCGTGTTTGTTTATAGTTTAATCAGTCAAACAAATATAGGCCAGAAGTGCCGATATGGGCAATAAATAAGTATATCGCAATTTATTTGCTTGTTTTCTCATCTAAGTAGTTTATGTAATCGCACACGTTGAAGAACTAAGTTAAATGCGTTTTAATTTCAATTAAGAAAAGTATCTACCTATAACAAAATATGCGCGAGCCATGTCGCATGTATTTTTCTTGTTTATTAAAGTATCATAATTTGAATTTTTCATATACTAGCTTGCCCACTACTTCGTCCCCGTAGATTAAGGTTATCGTTACCTATTCCCTTGGGGACTTTTATATTTTCCGGGATGAAAAATAGCATTGTTATGTGTTTTCCAGGTACGCTACGCTACCAATGTACTCTTTTGAGTCTTCACTAGTCTTTACAGGAGTTCTTTTCGAATGATTAGTTACGTTACTTCATAATTAAATGTCAAACATATCTAGCAACACTCAATTCTACTCGAGCACGAGTCGATTTATGCATTATAGTGTTAATAATTAAAACTGTTTCAGTACACATAGTGAACAAGAAAATATAAATATTTCTTTATTCAGAATTAATTGAGCGAATTCCATAAAAAATAAGGCATATTTAACAAACGTACTATTCTTACATTTCTTTTGGTTTATGTAAGAGTTAAGACCAAAGGTGACGATTTTAGGTTCAAATGGTGGTATTTATCTCCATAACATTTATTTAGTCGTTGCAAAGTACACGTATTTCCAAACTAATTCGTGCACTAAAAATCAATGTCAACCACGCATGCGCCGCCGGCCCGCGCTTGACAGCCGCCTCCGCCGGCGATATTTTGTTGATAATCTCTGTAAACCCAACATAACCGTAATACCAAGTGAAAATTTTAATAAACGTACTAAAACAAATTCAAACGAAGAATATCACATATCATTTAACAGCGAGGAACGGTTTTAACTTCGATGAGGTTTCTAAAAATACATTTTGCAATATTTTCTGCTCTGATAACCAACCTCGGCCTAAAGTGTGCAAAAGCAAAGTAACTAAAGTTACAAACGATGGGGCTAAGTGAGTCGGATTGATGATACGGGTAGTGTGAGAGTTTAAGTGTGTGAGAGGAAGATGAATGAGACGCTGGGGCGCGGGTACGCTCGCATCGAGGCGATCCGCGCGGCGCGCGACGAGCCGCTCGCGGACATGGAGCCCGGCGCTCCGCCCCCGGACCAGTACAACACCGTCTACTGCACGCTGTTCACCGCGGGCTTAGCATTCCTGCTACCTTTTAACAGGTAACTTGCTTAACTAAGTGATGGTAGGACCTTGTGCAGGGTCCATAAGGACTGCTACCACCATATTATACTTTAACCTACCGCCGTACCGTTGCGTTGCGCTGTGGGGATAAGATTACCGGTGAAATAACAGATCCACTTACCATCATGCAGATGACCTGTGCTAACGTTTGCCTTCTCCACGGAATTAAGAAATGTAGTTATAGTGCTGACATTTGAAAGGGAAGAAGTTAACTGATGGCAAGCGCATTAGTTAAGGTGCAACTGTAGGTAAGTAGACAGGGTCTAGCGCCACTTGCCCCCTTGTCGTCAGAACGTTAGTCCTTAACTAGTCTGTATACATAATAACGTTAATCCAACTATGTAGGTAGTAGTTCAATCAGTATTTATATATTTACTGTTACTGACTGCACCAGTTTTACTACTTATATATCTAACTTAACTTTAAAAACCAGGCACGTGCATGTATGACCATGCTAAGGGTAGGTTTCCCAAGCCGTTACTACACAGAAACTATCTCAAACTAGCAAAAGAACCCTACGGAACCCTAAAAACCAGCTAAACGAAAGAGCCCAAACTCGACGCACCACTATTAGACATTGAGGATTTCCTATGACTGCCATCCGTCCCTTATCCATTATACCAGCTCGATGGTTCCATATGATTGTATTGTCATCGGTGTATTAACGTAAGTATGTATACAAAATTTCAAGTCATATCAAGCCTACAATTAAAAGAAGGTTAAAGTCGACTTTAACTTTTGTATAAGTAGGATTAAACTTGGCCATACATTAGTAGGAAAGTAGGTACTAACAACATCATTGTTAATTGACCACTTGCGAGCCATATTGTATGGTAACAAGATTCACATACATACATACATACATACCTTCACGCCTTCTTTCCCAGAGTGGGGTAGACAGAGCTACAGAATTACCAACAACTCTAAAAACTTGCTGATAACTCTGTAACCACAAGATTCACAAAATTACTTTATATACGATTATGAATTTGACGCGCCTACAATTTCCCAATAGCGATTACCTCACCGGTTGACTTTGCCCACAGTTTTATAATGGCAGTGGACTACTTCCAGCACCACTACCCGAACACCACCATCATGTTCGACATGTCCACCGTGTACATCGCCTCGGCCTGCGTCGCCGTGGTTACTAACAACTTCCTCTTGGACTTGTTTACGTACAACACCAGAATAACATTCGGTAAGGAAACGACAACATTACCCACCTACGCGTCTGCGGGGGCCCTATTCTACTCGTTCCTATTGTCAACGTTGTCGTATCTTCAACGTTGTGATACCTCTTATTGACTTGATTGTAACGAGGGTCATTTAAAAAAAAAACACATAAAGTTTATGTGATTTAAACTACTAGTATACGAAAATGCAGCAGTCCGCTGCTGTGTCGCCCGTCACACTGACAACTTTTACCAACAGTTTAGACTTATTTGCTATGCCTACGGCCTTGTGACCTGACTTTACATTTAGGGCTAAAGAAATAGAAATAAACAAAAGTAGCAAACGTCCCTTTTATTTAGATTGATCTGCAGGGTTCAGGATTCTGTTGTTTTGGTCTGGACGAATGCTTTGTTAAGCTATGTTAGTAGCACAGAGTCTTCCGTTTTTTAGTTAGTAAAACAACCCCAGGTTGACTAATATAAGTCCGTTTTAGTACCTACATAGTAAAGTTAGAAAATAGATGATTTATAAGCACTTAAAAAATGTACGCATGAGAAATAGTTTTACGTCAGACCTGTTCATTACTTTAGGCAACCGATTAAATCAGTATACTTACATAATAATTTTCTTAATTTGTAGGCATCCTGGTGTCCATAACGTCAATGCTGTTTGTGACGGTGTGCAACATAGGCTGGGACGGGTTCTCCCCACAAGTGTCGTACACTATCAACCTGGTGGCTATCGGCGTAGTCGCCTTCGGGTGCACAGTGCAGCAGGCCTCCTACTACGGGTTCGCCGGCTGCCTGCCGCCGCGGTTTACCCAGGCTGTCATGGCTGGAGAGAGTGAGATACAGTTTTTTTAGTATCTACCCACCGTCCTAAAGGTGGACTTACTGGGCAACTGTTGACAGCAATTTATAGACGGCAGGGATAAAATCATATCACATGGCTCTTTATATTTTATACTTTGTGACTGCCAGGCCGCGCTATTTTGGTTTGAAAAAACTGTCGCCACCTTACGACATCTAGAGAAAATTGTTACACTTCTTCTTCTCCTTAGCGTGTCGACGGGATGTCATATATGACCTACAACGAACGGCATTGTTACAAGTAGGAGACAAGCAACTATGACTACCGCCAGCGTGAGACAATGCACTACATCTCTGCCTACTATGTTCGTGCTTATCGATGTGGATAAAACATTCGCCACTTACTGAGCAGTAGGTATTCCAAGACCATAAAGGTGACCATAAATACGAACTCTGTACATATACAACTTCTAACTCCACAGGCGTAACACCCGCCTGGAGAGGCCCTCTATTGCCTTTACGAGTATGTCCTACATTGGTGGCCCCGACGTGATAATCACCCTACTAACACTACACCTGTAGCATGTAACAACCACAGCAATGATTACCGCAGGCGCCGCCGGGTTCTGGGTGTCCCTGGACCGCATCGGGACCAAGTACACGTTCCGTCAACCCCAACGCAGCACCTTCATGTTCTTCGTGTTCTCCATCCTCATCCTCCTGTTCCACTCTATGATGCACCACATCATGATGAAGCATCCACTCGTCATGCATTACGTGAAGCTGACCGACGAATCCAGGCAGAAGCGGAGAATCCAACTCCATCTCAATCCTAACGAAGATGCCACGTTGGTAAGCATATTAATATTATTTTTAAGAAAACACTTTTTCTTACAAACTACACTGAATTCGTGAAAAGGTTACGAAGTTCTTATTACGCTGTAATAATGTGCATTGAAACTTATTTTTGTGAGGATTCTTTCAATACACATTTTTGCACTTGACTGTACTAGCTATAGCAATAACAATATCAAATATGGCAACCAATATTATTCTTTAAGTATAATATTATAAGTGTTTTAAAAAAAATAAAAAACATGAAATACATTTATACATTTCATTTGAAAAAAAACCGGGCATGTCGGACCATGCTCAGAGTATATGGTTCCGAAGCCGACAAAAATATATTTTGAAAATCAAGAGGTAAGAGCATCTATTTAAAGTTATTTGGTGCTGTCTGAGATGAGTGAATAGGTACAAGCACTTTGGTCGATCGTATCTCAAGAACCAATCAAGTTTTCTTAGTCGGAATAATTTTCCTTTTAAATTTGTCATAGATACCTATCTAACCGTAACTTACTCGGTGTTTTAAGATGAATAATTACTATTTGACACTTGCTGTTCCTTATCCCTTTTTTTGCACCAACTACTCTAGCCTCGGCGAGATACTCAAATCGTTATGTAATTATTGTAGGTAGGGCACGTTGTTTTATCAGTAGTTAAATCAACTAATTGTTAAAATTCGAAAAAGGAATACATTCGACATATTTACTTGAGATTTAACTATTAAAGATTAGTTAGTTTAACTACTGATCAAACAACAGGCCCTTAGGGCTAGCGGCTCTATTCTACTCGGTATAAAACCTACCTACAGTCGCGCCGTTCCAAGAGGCCCGATTTGACAGTAGTCAACATAGTGGGTAGTACAAATTATAACCTCGATCATGCCTTTTTATTTTAATTAATGGCTTTCACTCCTGTTAAGGTGTATTTCGCCAATATCGAGTTATTTATAGACACTCCCATGTACCTATTAGAGAAATAAGTCGAAGGATATCACACGCGAAGACAATTCGTTCATTTAATACAAAACGGAGACATTCCAAAATCAGTCAGTGTTACGAGGGGTGTTCAATAAGTTTCGAGAATCAGTATGAACCATCTACACAATGATATTCTTTTAATGTGGAATATACAATGGAACTAATTAAAATTAAATAAGCGAAAAGAAAAATACATTACTCCTTTGTATTTTTTTTTATAACTAAACAAAAAACATCAGTATAAACAATTTTACAAGACGGCAAAAATAAGAGTGTGTTTTGTAATAATTTGGAGCGGTGTGGAGAAAGTTCTGGTTGACTAATAAAAAATATTGTTATTGAAAATGAAACCTTGATTTATTATTATGATTTAAAGAATAAATAAATTATAATTACAGTGGTTTTTTTTTATATCCAGCTCTGTCACCAAAATATAGGGTGTTTTTATCGGCCTTTATTAGGATTATTGAGACCTCCATATAAATACTGTGACATTAGTCCTTAGCAATTGAGTTCAAATAATCTAGGAGAGCTATATAACATTATCCTATAATAGTTATGGGAAAATATTAAAAATAGGCTAAAGAAAAAAAATTACGAATTTGCGGCATGAATTGTGCTTCAGAGCCGTCTAATTGACAAGGGTGCTGCTCTTCGACCAAAGATCAGAACTGATAATCGCTCTCCCCGTTATTTAGCCCTAACTATCGACTACTACTTCTCATTCACTAATGTTCAAAAAAACCTACGTAACAAACGTCACGAGCTGGTGATGACTTAGTGAAGGTACAAAATTTGACCATTTTGACCTCCAAAAGTAAAATTATTTTTATAGTGGTAAAATAAAACAATTGAATGACGTTAATAAGTGTTTGGAAATATAAAAAGTGTGCTTATTCCAATTAAAAAATAACGATTTACATATCTCCCATTTTTAATACCGATTATCAAAACTTATTGAACACCCCTCGTACATTTTAAAATTAGAAGCTGTTCTTATAAGATGTTCAATGCAAGAGAAAATTATTTTGGAATGTGTACGTTTTGTATTCAATGAGCGAATTGTTCGGTTAAAAAGTATTTTTCTCTAATGGACTAAACGGAAGCACATGGGGTAAGCTCCAACAACATGCTTGTCTCAAACGCATAAATTTTGTACTGAGTTGACAGCTACAATTGCTTTGGATATGTTGTCGTATTGTCAATGTTATTTGGTCTTATTTACTTGACAGTAGTGGCGGCTGCGTTCAATAAAAACAATACAATAACGTGTCAATAGCAATATGTTTTATGGATGAGTAGAGAGACCCAGGGCCGGTATTCTAAGGGCCACTTGCACCAAACATTTAACACTGGGTTAAGACACGTAACTCGAGTTAAAATGACAGTTTTCGTATGAATCTGACGTTTACTAACTCGAGTTAGTGCCTTAACCCAGGGTTAATGTTGTGGTGCAAGTGGCCTTAAGCGGTTAAAACGATATCGTAGTTAACCTGTTATGGTATTGTTATGACGTCAGCCGCCATTACTGTCAAGTAAATAAGAGCTATCAAAACGGTGACAATACGATAACAGCTCAAACACGATAAAATATGGTTTTTACCGTGTTGAAGAGAAGCCCTGGCTATTGTACAGTCAAGGAAATTGATTCGTAGACCATTTTGAACTATGTCACAGTGACGTAATCAATCAAACCGTAAGAGACTTCTTACGATTTTATTTACAGTGTCACTTTGACATAGTCCTAAATAGTCTACGAATCAATTTCCTTGACTGTACAGCATTATAGTTCTGGGCCTTCATACTTAACTTTATATTTTTACTTTCAGATAGAAGGTGAAACCGCTGAAGGTAACTACGGCGTCCTAAAACTGCAAAGTCCCGCTTTGTCATCTGCAGGACAAGGTAAGACATAATTTTGAATGTCGTTTTATCGTATTGTTGCCCAACTGATCTGAAATATTAAGCAATACTTAAGTACAGGGTAAGGCTATTAGCCGAGGTAATTTGCGGTTTCACTCCTCTACTGAGATACAGATAATGTATTTCTATATGTAAAAATATGTACAGTTCGAGTTGTCAAACTGGGTGGTTACCACGAAACACTAAACACTCGACACTTCGAGTGTTTAGTCCCTGTCTCTCGTCACTAGTGACTAAGTTGGGATAACTTCGAACTTGGATTTTCAAAGCAAGGCCGGGCCTCTGATTTGCCTCATTAAAAACCAGACAAATGCAGATATTTTTTATTAAATTTCATTTCAATTTTTCAGTGGAGCTGGAGGGCAACGCATTTAGTTTCGCCAACCCGCTGTACTCGCCAACGGCACCTGCGCCTGCAACGCTGGCCTCCCCTCCAAGCGTCTCCGAGCCATCCACCTCCCCCCCGGACGCACTCCGCACCCCCCGGCCCTCGTACAAAGTGGAAGATGTGATGTTTGAATCCCCTGAGAGACCTACTTCGTGGAGTGCTTTTAAACGTACGTATAGGTACCTCGTAGTTAGGTACTTATACCTACAGGGAAAGAAACACGTTTATACATACATTAAATCAAGACTCAGAAACAAATCTTCTGTGACTATTCAATGAAAGATTAGCTGGATGAACTCCTTTTAAAGGGATAAAGTTCGCCTTTGTACAGGTCTGTTTTATTTATGATTTGTGTATTTGTACAATAAGGCAGCAAAAGTAGGTGGACAACTGTCAGTCGAAGAGCTCAAAATTATCTTTACACAATTCTATTGCCAAGAGAAGAACGTGTGTAGACATTTTTGAGCTCTTCTTCCATCTACTTCTGCTGCTGACTGTACATAGAAATACTGACGCACGCTCATCACACAAATATTTTTCTTTACCGAATCGAAGACGGGCCTCTAATAATTTTGATTTGAACCTTTATGTATTAAACAGGCGGTCTGCAAGCTCGGTGGGCGGTGGCCCGCTCCATCTACCCGTACATGGTGTCTATCGGGCTGGTGTACTTCACTACGCTGAGCTTGTATCCCGGCATCGCCTCAGAGGTGCCCTCCTGCCGCCTCGGCTCCTGGATGCCTATCATCCTGATGACTGCCTTTAATATCTTCGATTTCATAGGAAAGGTAGGTTCTTCGACCATAATTTTGTCAAATTTCAGTATAAAATACTAAAATACAGGTTCGTAAAATACAACCAAACCAAATTACCCAACTTTTAAATGACTTTGAAGACCATAATATACCCACTTTGATATACATAATATGGTGATTTAAGTTAAATATCGGCACATGTGTACATATACGTACCTATACCTGTTTAATTACAGTGTTAATTTATTAAGCTAAGCCAAGTCTTAAAACTGAACAACATATTATAACAAAATATTTACAGAGCTCAGATCGTCTATATCTACATGATCTGTCATTCCCATAGTCCGCGATCTCTCATAATCCGGCATGAAAATTAGCCACAAATCAGCGCGCGCGGATGACGAGAGTAAAATTGTTTAGTGATGGCTTTACACAACCACCACAATACCCCCTCCCCCCTTCTCACAGAGAAAACAAACCCATGCGGGAACTACAGACACAAAAGAAACCAGAGATAAAAAGAGTCCTAATTCGAATTCCTACCTAATTGGCGTTGTTACAGTAAACTATAAAAATCATGAAAGTTTAAAAGACTTTACGGCTTGGGATGGAGCTAACGTAACTTCGAACATTGATTTTCAAAGTAGGGCCTCTGACATTTTCGTTGGTAAGGTTAGAGTCGGATACGACCGACTATGCATTGATGTAGCTCCAGCATAACACAGCGTTCGGAAAAGTGAAAAATCTGGCAAATAAATATTCATTTTCTTATCACAATTTTAATAATCTTACGCGTCAATTTATTTACCCAATCCGTCGCACTTATCTGTGTAACTATGGTAATAATGTAATAATACTTAATAACCGCATGCGTAGATCACCAACACCGTGGACCGATGACGTTGCTAAGATTGCGGGAAAGCGATGAATGCAAGCAGGGCCGGTATTCTAGGCGCTGAAAACCACATTGTCTTTGATCTGTTATTGTATTGTCAACGGTTTGATAGCTCTTATTTACTTGACAGTAAAGGCGGCTAACGTCAAAACAAAACTGCCGGGAATAGAGGCCCATAGAGGACCTTGTCGCCAACCTTGGGGAGGCCTATGTCCAGCAGTGCGTTCGTTTCTTTCGGCTGAATTGATGAAATGATGATATCCGCAGTAGAACTAAGGTTACCGACATAGCCCGAAGAATAGCTAAACTAAAGTGGCAGTGGGCAGGGCACATCGCTCGCAGGACTGATGGCCGATGGGACCAGAAGGTTCCCGCTCCCGCGGAGCGGGAGACGAGCTGTTGTAGGTAGGCCTCCAACAAGATGGAGTGACGACCTTGTAAGGATCGCCGGAACGCGGTGGATGCGAAAAGCACAAGACCGGTCTGAGTGGAGAGCCTTGGGGGAGGCCTATGTCCAGCAGTGGAGTGATGATGGTGATGATGATGAATGATGAGTTATAGCCGTTGTCTATTGATGGACAGATAGCAGCGTCGTGGCCGTACGAGTGGAGCCGCAGCCAGCTGCTGATGGCGAGCGGGGTGCGGCTGCTGTTGGTGCCGCTCATGCTGCTCTGCGCCGCGCCGCGCCACTCGCCGCACATCGTCGGAGACGTTAGTCATACTCCTACATCACATACTGTGAACATAGTCCTTTTTTGAAGTAGGTTAAAAATAAATAAATATCAGAGGACAATCTCACACATTTGACCCAGGCCCAAACTAAGCTCTAGGCTTGTACTATAGGTAAGGAGATAACGATAAACTTACTAATATAGAGAAATAGCTTCTGCCCGCGACTTCTCTCTCAGGAACTTAATTTTTGTTCGGGATGAAAAGTTTCCTATAAACTATCTCCATTCCAAATTTTATCCAAATCCGTCCAGCCATTGCAGTGTGAAGGAGTAACAAAGTAACACACACACAAACCTCCGCAATTATAATATTAGTAGGATAGGTAGGTAGACTTCCAAGGCAAATTCAGGAACAAATACTCGCGTTTCTCATCACACAAATTTCGCACTGCTAGATCAAAACAGTATCACCTCAAAATCCTTGCTAACCAAACCCGGTTCAAGATTGCGTTGTAATAAAGTATGATTTTTAATACAGTTATATTTTGAGTTACTACTGTTTTGATCTAGCAGTACGAATATCTGCCCGAGGATTGCGATACATTGCAAAATACCTAGTAAAATAAATGGGGATCTTTTTAAACCTTATCTAATGTTATCTTATTTCTAGAAAATTTTGATGTGTGCAGTAAATGTAGCAAACTTCATTTGTTTCAGATCTATCCAATCATGTTTTCCGTGGTGCTCGGCTTTACCAACGGAGTATTTGGATCGGTGCCGATGATAATGGCGCCCTCCAGGGTCGGCCGCGAACACCGCGAAATCGCTGGTAAGTCAACTCTTACTTAATACCCAAACTATACTTAAACAACGATAGCGATACACAAAACTTTTTTGATATATTTGTGTCATCTCTCTTTAAACAGGGAGTTCAGTTAAAGCTATGAATTCTTTTACAAAGTGTTATACCGATCTATTATTTTTCCGATTCATAGGTAAACCACTTTTATGTAATATGTTTGCAATGGAGATTTAACCTCAGATACTATTCTGAATAAATAATATTTTTTTCTTAAAAAATAATGTATTGACAATTCGACACACTAATACGCTCAAAAACCTTCTTGGGGTGAATCACCTAATAACTTCTCTTGATTTCAGGCAACATGATGACACTGTCCTACAACGGCGGGCTCTTGTCAGGGTCCTTGGTGTCTTACCTCCTACTGAGCATGCTGGGCGCGCCGGCGGGGGCGCCGTGCCGCGTCTACCCCACCCCCCCACTCCCCACCCTCGCGACCCCCACAACAACCATCGCCACTAACATCACTCACGTCGTAACTACTTTCCACTAAACATAGTTAACTGTAATACCTACGTGGATAACTACAAATTAACTTCAAAACATGAGATTCTCAACTTGACTGATTTATTTTTACGCGTAACTTATATGGATCTTGTAAACCAATGAAAACATCGACACGCAGTTACCCACAAACGCGGAGAGTACACGATTGGAAAAACGAGCAGTGGCCCTAGCTAAACTAGACAAGATGCATTGCGAAAACGTTATCTTTATCGAAAATGTACAAGATTGACGTTACGTGCCGTCCGGTTGCATCGAGCGGTTATGTCAATTCCACACATTTTGACAGAACCGTTTACGTTAACTTTATGCATCTTGAATAGGAACGACCTGTTCCTTAAACTCGATAATTCCGTGTAGCCACTTTTCCAGTCTCGTTTTTCGCCGTTCGTGTTTATACTCTGTCACATTTTCCCCATTCATAATATAACCCACACTCATTTATTACATTGTAGCTAGCGAGTCGCATGATGGCCTATTTCAAATATCAATTTTACTGAGTCGACGGAACTCGGCTTTCGCGAACTCCTATATCTGGTACTTTGGCCATAACACAACCTCAACCTAAGTATCTGCCTTTTCCAATGTAATAGAGAAAATTCTAGCGGAAAATATGCGACTGGGTAAAATCTTACCTGGAAAAAAATGCGACTGGGTAAAATAATGACTGGGAAGAAACGCGACTGGAAAATTTGCCACCCGGAATAATCGAGTTTGGGAAACGGATCGATACAATCCCGTAGTAAGTTTTCATTATAACCGAGGCGTTTTTTTCATAAAATTATTGTCTGATAACAAAAAGAAATGGTACTGTGCGTAGGTAGTCTGTGTATAAAGCTGAATTTTCAATTTCATTTTTTGAATGTTACACAATGTTGGAGATCAGGCAGGGAGTTTACTTAGGTTGTTAGGTGATTGGCCAGGACTGAATGAATGGAAACCCATGTGTTTGTTTATCTACATTGATTAAATGAATCACTAAAGTGTAAGAATAGTCAAATATTATTACAAAGGTAGGTACTTACTTAGGTGCCTTTAATATATTTAAATAAAATAAAATTCGACTATAATACTCATCCTGTCGAATATAATGGTTTCAGCACGTAGCACGACGAGTCGACGACTGAACTTATTTGATCTCGCATCCTCTTAACGCTAATTGGATGCCGTAATGGAATAACGAATTAACCGACAGTTATTTAGCAATTAATTGTCAACCTTCAGTATTCATCATTGTGAGTTGACATGTTATTGCTTAATAAATGGTCGGCTAGGTCGTTATCCCAAAACGGCGTCCAATTAATCTCATAAACACAATGACAAATAAAGAATTCGATAACTTCAGTTCCTAACCCGCGTCGCGCGCGTGCAAATCACGTCGTCTACTGCGACATTATACAAGCGCTACGAACCGCTGTCTCCCAAAACACCTCTACGCTACTTCTACGCCGTAGCAAATAACTTTCGTTGCGGTAAAAATAGTGTCAAGTCACTTACTCCGAAACTCGGGAACTACTATTAATAGGTAGTCCTATAGAATAGGGAATATGCATGTTTTTTTTTACAGCTTCAATTGAAGCTGATTCATGTAACAAACAGATCACAAAAATCATTTTTTGAATAACTATAAAAATAACCAAGATATAAGCCAACAAAGATTTGTTCCTATCTCTTTCTAGAAAAACGGAATTTTACATGCAGTTTATATGGCCGCAGTGCACAATGACGTCACGGTGCACATCGGATCTCTCAGTCTAATTAGAAGTTTGAAATGCTTATAACTTCCGTATTTCTTGACTGATTTTAATTTTAATTTCCGTTTTGGTGATCTCTTTTACGGTAAATCCATGCATATTCCCTATTGCGCGAAATGGAATCCGTAACGAGTAGGTTCCAACTTCGTGTGCCTGAACCCAGATTCAGTCACGCAGTTATGTCCGTATAGTTACCAAATTTTTGTTACATGTTTATATAAATTGCACTGTAAGTTTCTTAGATGAATAAGCAAAACTTGTTGATATTTAGAAAAATCTAGCATAGGAATATTTTTTTTACATTTAGATAACAATAGCTCGTTTTTAATTAAGATTAATTGTAAAGATAAGTAGTTACATTGATAGAGTAATTACGTCAATGTCGACCGATGCTTTTTAATTTTTAATTACTTACTCGGATAAGCCAAGAACGTAAGCAATTGATATTTCCTAATTAAGGTATCTGTTTACAGTTGGGTAATGTGCGGAAGACTCCTATTAACGTCACTATTGTTGTACCTACTTAGCTCAATCGTTTCGGCCTTGCTTCCATACCTGTGTGAACAACGGCGTATGTGTGCAGTGGTAAGACCTTATGTAGGGTCTGTCCTTATCGCTACCACCATCTTGTCATCAGTACCAGTGTTGGCATTGTTGTATTTCGGTGTGGAAATGAGACAACCAGTAAAATTTCTAGAAAGAGAAGATTAAGAGGCATTCCATTAGTCCTCCGGGTTGGCAAGGCTTTCAATTGGAGTCTTAGTTCCGTATTAGTAAACTCATCTTAGCTGAGATGCCCGTCACAAGATTTTGACGACGCGCTGGCCAAGTGGCTAGTGACCCTGCCTACGAAGCTAGCGTGATCCAGAAATCCCGGTAAGGGCAGATATTTGTGTGATGAGCGCGAATATTTGTTCCTGAGTTATGGGTGTTTTCTATGTATTTAAGTATATATTTATATTTGTCTAGTTCCCATAGTACAAACCTAGTACTAAGTTTGGGACTAGGTCAATTGGTATGACATTGTCCCCTAATATTTATTTATTAAAAAAAAAAGTTACGTCAAAGAATGAAAAATTTAATTTTTGACGTAAATATCTGGAGAGGAGTCAGTCGAGATCATTTTATGAATATAGCCCGTAGTATTGCAGTCCTGAGATTGTAATCTTAAGAATCCTAATGTATATGGGTCTCAGATTCCACTTCCCATGGGTGTACTGTGTTTTCCTTGTCAGAAAAGAAATTCACACGAAAATTATAATCGTAAATGGATATTAAACTTACACATAAGCCCGGGTCATTTACGTGTCTATTGCGTTCAGAGTCATTGTTGTTATTTCTACAACTAACGTATTTATAGTGATTCGACGTTTTAATGCTTTAACTAGGGGTCTTCCTCATTCCCCAACTTAACTTTCTACTCCAGTGTTTAACCGTATACGTAATTTTGTAAATAACGTGTAAATATACCGTCGAACATATCCTGTTTTTCTAATCTTCAATGTTCCTAATTCAATCGTGGATAAATTAAATAACCGTATTATACCTAATTACTATAACTAGAGTATGAATAATTAACACATGTTATGTTTGTGCACAAAAAGGTTTTTGTATAGTTAAACCAGCGAGTACTTATAAGGACAGGAAAAACCCCTGGGTCTGTATTCGACTTAGTAAAACCATATTGCCTTTGACGTGTTTGCGTATCTTCAACGTTACGATAGCTCTTAATTATTTACTTGAAAGTAATGGCGGCTGAGAATAGGTACACTACGTCTGGCCAAGAAAGTGGTCTACCAGTTTTGACAAAAGTTTCTGTGACATCGAATTATCGCTAAGTTTGACACTTGTCACTGTCATAATATTATTACAAGGGAAAATTGAACTTGTTGTATCATGACGTGCAAATGAACTTCAACGGTAAGGTGGTAGACCTCATTTTTGGCCGACTGTACTTACCATGAAGTCCTAGATAGACGGGTGAATAAGTACGCGTAATTTAAGCCAGACGACCCTTTTTCGCCCGTGTTTACCAAAGTTCACGCACTTAGGGTAGACACGGGCGAGTAAGGGCGCCGAGCCATAAGTACGGCGGACTTACTCCCCCGTCTATCTGGGACATAACACGTCAGCAATATTATTTTACCCAGTAGAATAGAGGCACTGGTCTCAAATAATATGATTTGGGATTAGCAATAGCATCACAATACTTATTTAGATAGGTACAGTCAAAAATAATAAATCTAATTGTACTTATTGAAATAATTTACAAACTGACCCTTATTGGATGTATTGTTTTTGTTTTTACTTTGTACAATAAAGTGTTTACATACAAACACACATAATACATACATAATTGACAACAGGATTTTTTTTTAGTGGTCTGGAAAAAAAACATGCTTATAGAAAATTGTTTGAAAAGCATACAATTTTGTTCATTATTTACTGAGAAAATAAATAAACAAATTCGTGCTAATAATGGCTTAAGAGCTAAAACGCCACGGTGTTTTCTGCGTCGCAGCTAGTGCTACATTTAAAACAAGCTAGTATAGCGGTCTCTCTTTTGCACTTTCGTATGCAGATGAAATGGACAAAAAAGGGCAGTGGGCGGGGCGTGAACGATGGCACCTCACTGTCAGGCTCAGCTCAGCAGGCCTTTATGATTTTTCTGGTATAGTTAAATAATAAAGGACCAAATGAGTATTTACTTATGTATTTATTTACTCAAACTTAAAAGAAGAATTGGTGGACTTACCTTAATGCCGCATAAGTATATAAAAAAAAAAGAAAATCTATTTATTGATCATAAACATGGTATCCAAAAATAGTTCATGGATGATCAAATCAATTATTTAACTGAATAGAAGTGATTGTTGGTGAATTTGCCATTATAGTTCACCAAAAATCAGTCCAACACACTAGCCGAGTCACACCATAAGCAGGAATCAGTCCAGTAAACAAGCCGAGTCACAGATTAAATCGATAGCAATTGACAGGAAAGCACTATAACGCGTCCGCACCGTACAAGAGACAGATGTTGAATTAATTTCATCCGCCATGTAAACTCACCCGGTGTAGATGCATAGACTTCGTGCTGTCTAAGTTTTCTGGTACTAGCTCGCTATCGTGGACAGGACGTGGACGTGGTCTGAAGCGGACGTAGCAAACACTGATAATATTCTATATTTATTTTCCCAATAATAATAATAAAAATGTGGGTTTCGATCAACAATACCAAATAGTAACAGTCAGCCAAACAATACGTATCGGTAAGTAAAGCCTTGTGCAAAATGTGGTTACAGAATTATCAAGAAGTTTTAAGACTTGTTGGTAATTCTTTAGCTCTGCCTACCCCACTCTGGGAATGAAGGCGTGAGTTTATGTATGTATGTAAGTAAAGCCTCACTTGCGGCGTGACGTCTTATTTTGATTAGTTCGGTTGTCACACAGCCAATGTCAACACGCATCACAACGCCGCCACAATGTTCATTCAAAAGCTGTAAAAAAAGCACTTGTTTTTTTGATCGAAGCTTTTGAGTCAAACCATTTAAGCATGATTTTTATCAGAACAACTTATCAAAAAAAAACTGTAGTCAATTGGGACACCCGTGGGTCCTTGGAACAGTGCGGGTTTATCTATCACTATAATGCGCTGGGACTTGGCACCATAGATAAACTAAAGAGCTCAGTGTGGCCACCTTAATTATTAAAATATATATATTTCATGCTCCAAAATAATATGTAGGTGTCTCTACTGGAATTTTCCAGACGGGTAACGTCACAGACTTTTGTCGAGAACTATTCAATAACATAATAAAACATTTTACTGAGGTTTTCTTAGTCACCATAGTAATATAATAATATCACATTATTTAGGTAAGTACTATAAACCCAATGGAACCCTAACCCACCATATAACGATGTCACAGTGATATTATAAAACAATTTGTTTGACACTTCTTACGACTTAAATCACAACGTCTCTGTGACACTGTTCTATGTTGGGTCAGGGCTCCATTGGGCTGATAAATCTGATGATACATCAAATCAAAACGTTGTAAAACGCGACAAGGGTGGTTCTTATGACGTACCTATGCCGTTCATTTTACGCTGAGAGAAAAAGACAGAGCTATATAATTGCTATAGCTCTGTCCTTTACGCTCGTCGTAAAATGAACTGCAAAGCCATGTCATAATAACCCCTAAGGTAGCTCATCGTGTAAAAAAATTAGTGAGTGTATCACTCACTACACTAAATATTAACTACTGTACACAAAATACGTCGCTGGTTTTACTAAAACTTTGGGTAATATGTCTTAAATAAATTAGCTAGAGTGAATAATATTGCATAATTTAATTAGTCACTAATAATATACACTATTACGCTGTAAAATATTTGAGGGCCCAACATTGGTCAAGATATTATATCTGTTAACAGTACCTACACTTGTGTACTCGTACAGGACATTATTAGCGGATGTGGATAATTTATCTTGTACGCCTCAGCAACGAAGTTACTTACTTTATGATGACACGATATTGAGAGATAGCTTGTATTCATAACTTATAGTTTCATTACGATGGATGTTTTAGAACTTCACTGCATTGATCTGTTAACGGTGTTTGAGTAGAGACCCCTACGTTTAAGGGACAAGTTAAGTTGGTCTATATTAGAATCCCTAATCGTCTGTTGTCCTAATGCATTGTTGTTGTCCGAATTTTCGTGTAGCCTAAAGCCATTTCCGCCTCAATTTATTTCTTTTTTAGTGTCGTTATAGTACCTACAAGCCTAATGTAACCGCAAGTATTTTAGGAAATGTTGGAAAGTTATCTGTCTCGACTGTAAACCAGTTTGACAAACAATAATTCGGACAAACGATGCGTTAGGACAAACGTTATTAGGGATTCTGAGAGATATCTACTAAAGTTAAGTATTTAACATGGCATTGAAAATACTAAAATATGAATTAATGAAAAATGTTGTATACTTTGTAAAGCCATAGTTATCAACATACGTAGCCCTTAGTAATTGTACCAGCCTCTGCCGTCCAATGAAACATGGACGCAGATAGACCCCTTTGCAAAGATTTGCCCTCTTACGCTTTCCTTGAGCAGTTTTAACATTGTGTAAGTACCTAATGAAATCAAAAAAAAAATAAATGAAATAGAATAAATGTAATTATGAATATACAAGATACTTCTTTAATTTTAAGGTAAATACTACGTTTATAGAAGATTTTATCATTGACTCTATCGATTGATAGAATGAAATAGCAAATGTTTATTTTTCATTTTTTGCCCGTTTGTTTCCCTTAAGGATTTGTTTTTAATCTGCAAATGCAGTTATTTAGGAAAGTAAGCTACATTATGTAATGTATTTAAGGTAGTTTACCTCCACTGGTTTTTCCCACGCTGTATGTATTTTAAAATTTTGTAGCGTCTTGTGCTCGTTATCTTTGCGAAGGGGTTTATTATTGCTCTCCGGATTACAATACTTCGAAGCCAGCGGGGGAAGTACTCGGCTAACGAAATATTCGGTGTCATGTCGAGCACCTTATATAACCACGCAACGGGTCATTCCAGTACATTGACCTTATTCTGTTTTACTAGTTATTTCAATTCTTCAGAAATAAATCATAATCAGACTGCAAAACAATATTTTTTAATTTATGGACAAACTAACCTTTTTGACATACCTAGTCTGGTAGGTAATTATTAATGGACCTTTCGTATTTGAAGTTTGATGGACCTCAATCGCAAATCATACCGGTACTATAGATACGTAGTACGTATTCCTACCTAGTATTGTATTTTTAGCGTAAAATTTGGTAAATTGAAAACAGAATAGGTGCACGCAATTAAATACTTCCCCTTTATTACCTAGTAATTCGCCTAAAAATTCTGCAAGAAGTAAAAGTTCAGGGTAAGTAAATAAAACTTCAATTATATTTTAAAATGTATTATATACACATGGCTAGCACATCATCACATACTAGAGCGAGAATAAATCAAAGAACCACTTAAGACATACACCGATTGCACAGCGCAAAGCGAACGCTCCTAAGGGTAAGAAGACCCGTTATTAAAAACCAGCAGTTGACGCAATGATGTCTACCTCTTGCGCCTGCGCGTCCGGGAGCGGGTCGACGATCGCGAGCTCCACTCCAGGCTGAGGTCGCTGGATGACGGCGGGGTCTCAGGGAACTGGGCGTCCGACGTCCACCGACAGGAGGCACAAGCTGACTTAGGGGCTTCTAGAACTTTCGCCGGCGCCCCGCTTCCGTAGGACTCCAAGATGTGCTTGTACGCGCACTGCAAAGGCTCGGGGCTGCGGCCGCGTGCCGCGGACAGCCGAGCGCGGACGCAGGCGCCGCAATACCCGCAGGTTTCACCGCGTAGAACACTTTTCATTTTAATAAACCACGAACTTATCGGGGGTGACAAACTCCGGAGACTGGCACGATCGATGCCTACTCGCTGTATTTATTTGCCGTGCGTGGCGTCGCGCACGCGCCGCATTGATAACCCCAGGCCCGGCGCCGGCGTTACCGGCCCGACCGCGCTCCCACTAAAATTTATTTACTGTGATTGATGCTCTTAAACTATTTACTACGTGGACGACGCGTGCCCCGCTTCAGACCTCGTATCATATCACTGCTGAGGCATGAGTAATAAAGGAAAAAGTATACGTCATTTGTACTTTATGCTACGCAAGCGTTTGGCCAATCATGTTTCGTACAACGGGGCTGAAGAGTTCGAGGCCCGACTAGTTACCTACCAAGTTTAGTCTCATAGGTATTACGACATACTTAAATTAATTAATCATTTCAATAACCACAGAGTGAACGAGACACTGAAATTAAGTACCTAGTTTACTTAAATAACTCCTAATAACATTTTTTTTTTGTCTGAAATGTGAAAAGACCTTGACGAAAAAGCAGAGTACTTTGTAAATGACTCTCAAAAATAGTAAATCTAGCGGATACGATGACATTACCACAAAAAATTTAAAACTATGTGCCCAGTTTATAACGGTGCCTCTTACTCATATCATTAATTTATTTATTTATCTTTCTCTGATGGAGTCTTCCCACAAGAATTAAAATATTGCATAGTTAAACTTTTGTTTAAGAAAGGGGATAAATTAAATACAGACAATTATAGACCCATCTCACTAGTCCCTATATTGTCCAAAATTTTCGAAAAGGCTGTAGTTAAGAGGATAAATGGGTTTGTAACTAAACATAATATACTTTGTTCAGAGCAGTACGGTTTTCGCAACGGCCGTTCGACCACGCTCGCGTGTTTTGATTTTGTACGTGCCATAACAGAGAGTATTAATGATGGAACCTCGGTTGTGTCGATATTTTTAAATCCGTCGAAGGCTTTCGACTTTGTTGACCATTCCAAGCTTCTACATAAACTTGAGGTATATGGAATAGGAGGGAGAGTGCTTGATTGGATAGGGAGTTATTTGGCAAATAGATTGCAATGTGTAGACATTAAGACAATTTCGGTGGGTAGCTCAAGTAAGGAGTCGTCAAAAAGGGTTTATAGATCTCAATACAGAGCTAACAATACAGGAGTTCCGCAGGGTAGGATTCTAGGGCCTTTACTCTTCCTCCTTTATATCAACAATCTACCAGAAGCCATCACACAAAAATCCATTATGTTCGCTGATGACACAACAATTGTGGTGAGTTATGAAAGGATGGATACATTTGATTTTAATATTAATGGAGTACTGTGTGACACTATCAAATGGATGAATAATAACAATTTGCATATTAATATTAATAAGACTAAATTAATACAATATCATTCATATAATTCTAATCGTATACCTCTTAAAATTAAATATAATAAAGAGACAATCGACGCAGTAGATTCAATTAAATTTCTGGGCATAATGATTGACAAACACCTAAATTGGAAAGACCAAATTAATCAAATATGTAATAAATTAAACCGTTTTGTGTTTGCCGTTAAAAGGTTAAGAGATACGGATTCTATAGAAGCGGCGTTAACGGCTTACCATGGATGTGTCTTCATTACTATATTATGGCTTGATTCTGTGGGGAAACTCAGTGGAGTTTGAGAAAGTATTTAAAATTTAAAAAAAAGGGCATAAGGGTGATGTGTAATGCTCGGTTACACTACAGCTGTCCCGTTATTTAGAAAACTGAATATTTTACCACTACCGTGCGTGTACATAAGAGACGTATGTGTGTTCGTCAACTCCCACCCAGAATATTTTATGAAACGGAGTCAAGTCATTAAAAGGCAGGCAAGAGTACGTATTATGTCTCTTTTGTACAAACCTCCGTGTCGCAAGGATATGTACAAACGAAATATATTTAATAGGAGCATTGTAGTTTTTAATAATTTACCGGATGAATTAAGTATGTTGTCGGGGGACATGTTTAAACGTAACTTGACCAAATGGCTAATGGAGAAATGTTTTTTCATCTCACTAGCTCGGAAAGACCTTTCTGTTTGTTTGATATCTATTGAGAAAATCGCTTTTTATCCACATGTGAAGAAAGAGTTTTGACATTTAAGCCAGCTTAAGTGATATTTGACAGCTAACCAAACGTAAAACGTTACAAGTGCTGAATTTTTAACATCACAATTAATGAATTGCATCGAGTAAAAAACACTAAATACAGTCTTACAACTTTATTTTCATTCATAAATATCAGCATTCAAAATTAACTTTCATTCTTGTTTTAATAACGGATAAAATGTTCTGACAGTCCAAATAAGTCGATGTGCAAACAAAACGCATCCGAAATAATAAAAAAAAACTTATGTCAAAACTTTTCTATTAAGCCGTCAACGTTAAATATTCGCATGTTTTTCTAGTTTGTTTTGTTATTAAAAATAAGTGATTCGAGTGACGAAGACGTGTGGAATTACAGGAAACCGTGCAACATGCGGAATTGAGCTTATAATACAAATCCTTTTCTTAGTTTCCTCGCTGTAGTGAGGTGAAAAGTTTTGTGTTATACACGGGTGAAATAGTTATTTGTTATACAAGTGGGGAAAGTTTTATTTTACCTGCGAGTGTTCATTTGAAACACGAGCTAGCGAAAGGATTCTATGATTGAAAAATAATAATAAAAATTCAAAAATAGAATCCTGAGCGTAGCAAGTGTTTCAAGACACGAGACGTAAAATAACTTTTCAACCGTGTATAACACACAACTTTTCACCTCACTTCAGCGAGGAAACTAAGAAAAGCTCAGTTGTACTTTAAGCTCAGTTCCGCATTTTGCACGGTTTCCTGTAATTCCACAGGTGTTAATACGTCTTTATCACTCGAATCACTCATTTTTAATAACAAAACCAACTAGAAGATAATGCGAATATTTAACGTTGACGGCTTAATAGAAAAGTTTTGACGTAAGTTTTTTTTTTATTATTTCGGATGCGTTTTGTTTGCACATTGACTTATTTGGACTGTCAAAACATTTTATCCGTTTTTAAAACAAGAATGAAGGTTAATTTTGAATGCTGATATTTATGAATTAAAATAAAGTAGTAAGACTGTATTTAGTGTTTTTTACTCGATGCAATTCATTAATTGTGATGTTAAAAATTCAGCACTTGTAAGGTTTTACGTTTGGTTAGCTGTCAAATATCACTTAAGCTGCCTTCAAATGTCAAAACTCTTTCTTCACTTGTGGATAAAAAGCGATTTTCTCAATAGATATCAAACAAACAAAAAGGGCTTTCCGAGCTAGTGAGATGAAAAGTTATTTTACGTCTCGTGTCTTGAAACACTTGCTACGCTCAGGATTCTATTTTTGAACCACTCGCTTCGCTCGTGGTCAATCATAGCATCCTTTCCCTAGCTCGTGTTTCAAATGAACACTCGCAGGTAAAATACAACTTTACCCACTTGTATAACAAATAACTATTAGTGTCAAGGAATATTTAGACGCTTAAATTTGTATTATTTATTATTAACTAGAATTTATATTGGAAATAGAATATAACATCGACCTGGACTGATGATGGAGACTCAGGGTGGCCATAGGAACCCCTAAATTACACACGATAAGTCCGTCGTGTTAGGGCTCATTAGAATCGTTTTGACAAGTAGATACTGTGCAAAAAAAAGTACAGTCGGCAACAAAAGATTGTACCAAAAAGTAAATTTTTGACAAAAACTTATTTGACATGCTTCATATTTGACTTTGATACTGTGATATAAACACAGACATAATCAAAGTATATTTTAAGAAACGTATGTTATGCTGGAGCTATTTTAGATTAAATGCATAATATGTTTGCTATACTTAGGTAAGGTTTGGTTTGATGCGCTGGCCTAGTTGGTAGTGACCCTGCCTACGAAGCTAGCGGTCCTGGGTTCAAATCCCGGTAAGGGCAGATATTTGTGTGATGAGCGCGAATATTTGTTCCTGAGTCATGAATGTTTTCTATGTATTTAAGTATATATTTCTCTATATAAGTATTTATATCGTTGTCTAGTACCCATAGCACAAGCCTAGAGCTTAGTTTGGGACTAGGTCAATTGGTGTGACATTGTCCCTGATATTTATTTATTTATTTATTTATTATTTATTTATAAGCGATACAAACGCTAACAGAGCATTTAAACTTCAAAAAAAATGTGTGCGAGCATTATGTGGAGCTTGCTACTTAGATAGTGGTAAGCCATTATTCAAAAGGAAAAATATCTTACCATAGCCTTCTCTATATATCTTTGAAAGTTGTAATTTTGTTAAGAAAAATGTATCCCTGTTTAAAAGAATTGATCACAATAAACGTAGGAGACATGATCTGGAAGTTCCGTACCAAAGATTGAAATTTTACCAAAACAATTGTTATTGCATGGCTGTTAAATTATATAATAACGGGTTGGCTTAAAGTAATAAAAATGTATTCAATTACCAATAGCAGGCAATAAAAAAATACAAAAAGGATTTTGACAGATATAATTAATAGAAAATATGTAAATTTTGTTAATAAGGCAAAAAAAGATTAACTGGTTTAATAAAAAATGTCCGCGAGGAAGTTATGACGTGAACGTGTCTATCGCCTACTTGGACGGCGTGAAAAATCTGAGGTGGTCTCTCATCACAAATTTGAAAATGTACCTCCTTCTACAATTTAATGTTTGATCCAGCGGTGGGAACTTAGTATTAGGACTAAAGATTCACCAAAAACGGGAAGAACTCCCATTCTTAATGATCGAGACCGCAAGTAGGTGGCAACGTTTGTACAAAACAAAGTGGGTCAGGTCCAGATAACTTAGCCGTAAAATATGATGTTTTTCGTGGGCGAATAAGGAATATTTTAGAGAAATACAATGTTGAACAGTTAAAGTGTCAAAAAATACCCAAATATTCCAACAAACAGCTTGAAGATATTCCAAAGAAGTGCAGGAAGTTGCGGAGAAAGTATAACTATGCAGGGAGCAGCCACAATTGACTAAAAGAGCGTGACGTTCACTTCGTACCGAAGGATTCAAACCATCCGAACGTCCCTATAGCTCGTCCAATAGAGGATTATTTGGTAATTCTCAGTAGACTAGTTTACAGTGATGGGCGGGAAGCAAAATTACAGACTCAGTTGAAGCGCAAGGTACAAAAACAACTAATTAACAAAAAAATGTAAAAATAGATGTTGTCCAACGTATGATGAAAACGGTAAGAAGAAAGCTACGAAAAATTTAAGATGCGGGACATTTTGCTGTATAGGAATGATTGATTATCATATTGGTTTTAGTTCGTTTTTATGTAATAAAAAGCTATATAACCCTAACAAGTGAAAAAATAAAAATAAAAACAGTTTTTGTAATTCTCATTACTTTAAGCTAACCCGTTACACTTCCTGTTAATTTACGATCACTTCCAGAAAATGACTTTCGAAAAAAGCTGCTAGGGATATTGTTGCAAGAATGCTTTTATGACATAAATGATTTCACAAGATATTGTAAATTAAACGCCGTTTAGCTCTTAAGTTTATTATTATTATTGCTGTGACATTTATAATATTGTTTTTAATTACTGTGACATTCGATTCAATTATATATTTTTTTTGTTTTTTTTGTTTTTTGCTCTTAATGATGTTTATAGGATTACTGTGGCATGCTATGATAATATTAAAATAATACTGAATATTTGAATGCGTAATTATGGCAAAACGTGTATGCAACAAACTTCTGTACCATAAGAACTTATTCAGACTCATGTTTTTTCAAATAAACTATTTCATTTCATTTCAATACATTGCAATCGTAATTATAAAAAATCTGAATTATGACTCTTAAATTATGTACCTACTGTACCCATGATTTGATTAAGTATAACAAGTGGGGTGTCATATGAAAGGACTCAATCAACAGAACTATATTTTTTAATTTTCTATGACGCACTTTTTGATTTATGATAATGGCCAAAAATGTAAGTACAAAAAATTACCGTCCCTTATCTCCGAAGTTTGATCAAAAAATCTGAAAAATTCCTGACGTAAAGCTAATTATTATTTAACTAAAATGATGTACTAAGTGATTAACAGTTTTGGTGAAATAACAAAAAAACTTTGAAAATCTGTATTAAAATTTAGGCTAGTCAAAATGGACCTTAGTTGAAAAAAAATAAAGTTCATAACAGAACGAGTACTTTCTTTGCAGTTACCAAGCATATTATCTTAATGCGGAGCCCTCGGTGCGCGAGTCCGACTCGCACTTGGCCAGTTTTTATAAACTCATCAATATGCATTTCCCCTATGTTGTCAATTGTTTCCCCGGAATGCACAGTATTTACGGTCGCAGTGCAGATAACGCACCCCGAGGTCTGGCGGTAAACACCGACCGAACCAGTAAAAACCCGTTGTTATCCTAGTTGCGTAAACTCATTGATATGTCCTTTCCCGATATTGGCGAAGTTCTAGATCTGTTGGTACCAGAATCGACCGGCTTATCAGCGCAGTAGCGTGGCATGCACTTATTGCTCTTAATTCGACAACCAATTATGACGATGTGGAAAATACTAGATAATTAGGTACGTACTTTAAATAAAATAAATAAATCAATATCAGGGGACAATGTCACACCAATTTACCTACTCCCAAACTAAGCTCCATAACATAACCTATTTTAGATCAATGCTTTCAGAAAACGAACGTAAAAACATGTAAATCGCCCGTGATCACTGAAATCCTTCCTTTCTTTTTGAAGTGCCCAATGCGTCAAACATCCGATTCTTCTATATCCTGTTAATTTTCCCAGTGCAACATGTAACTTCTATTAAAAATGATAAACCCACGACCTACCTATTCGTAACTCAAAATTGTGCAAATTTCAATTCGATTAAGTACTAAGGGCCTGTTGTTTGATCAGTAGCTAGATTAACAAATTGTTAAAAATAACTAATGGTTGAATCTCAAGGAAATGTGTCAAATATTCGAATCTTTTTTCAAATTTTAACAAATAATTGAGTTAACCACTGATCAAACAACAGGGCCTTAGTGTGTTATGGTTTTATCAAGGGTACCTACCTAATACACAAAGAAGACACCATTTTACTAATAGGACTCTTCATGATTTCCGTAAGGATGGTTCCTGGGTATTTAATTTACCTTGTAACATCTGAGTTTTTGTCATTCCCTGACAGCCTCTTGAGAGCCTCTTGATGCCAAATATCTGCTCATTTGTTTTATCTAACTACGACTGCTCCCATGAACCCGTTTACGATATTTCCAGAAAGTCGCCCATCAATCTAGAAATCAGTACCCCTACCATAACCATAACCAGTTATGAAATCTTAGTTATGAAAGTGGACGAAACGCATACGGTTGAGTCCACTTTCACAACTAAGATTTCATAACTGGTTATGAATAAGGATTTTTATTCACTGTTTCATAACCAGTTATTAAACAAGACTTTTTTTTCCATTTTCATAATCAGAAACTAGGTAGGTTTAGGTTATGTTAGCTTTGCAGCAGGCCCGGAGGGCCAAGCCACCCAGAAATAGGAGCTCCGCGTGAGCGGAGCTCCGTCGACACTGTCCAATTGATTTGAAATAAGAGTGGTATCTAGGTTCTGGTTATGAAAATGGAAAAAAAGTCTGGTTTAATAACTGGTTATGAAACAGTGAATAAAAATCCTTATTCATAACCAGTTATGAAATCTTAGTTATGAAAGTGGACGAAACGACAATTACCGCACTCGTTAGCGAGTCGAATGCTCTGTTCTTCACAGTATTCTAATAGAGTGCGAGGGACAGAGCATTCGACTCGCTAGCGAGTACGGTAATTGTTACTTATGGTAAGGGTACAGTTTGTCAAAGATACTTTATCGCAGGCGAGAGTAAACAACGCGCTATTTATAGAACGAGTACCCACATGCGTGGCCATTGATTGGCGAGCCAGCCAGACCTTTCTCAAACCTTCAGCGTGGCATATGTGTGAAGTACAGTCGCCATCGAATATATTGGTGCATAGAAGGTGGTCAAATATATCTAAACACCTTGTAACGCCTTTAAGAATTGAGTCGAGATCAGATATTTCAGAGCACTTTGTATTTTTTACTGATATTTTTAATGGCGACTGTACACACATAAAAAGTATAAAAAACACTGATAGCCAGTTCCATGCGTAAAGGAATGTCATTAAACCAAACGCGCGATAAAAAAGTTACGAGTGTCTGTTTCAGTTTTAAAGACAACACTTTACACTATCATAATCCTAAAGAATACTCAGTTCGTTATATGTAGATACATAAGTTACATAACTCTCTGAAACTCTTGGCTCCATGGAACTCTGGTGACTTCTACACGAAACCCTTAGGTCATAGTATATATATATCGCTCATCCAATAGAATAATGACATAATTGCAAAAAATCGGGTTTTGAAATTTTACCGTCATAAGTGTTCTAAAGGTCAGGTCTATCGCGTGGAACAATGACATAACATGCATGCTAAAAATGCAATTATGTCATTATTCTATTGGATGAGCGATATATATATCTTAAGCAGTAACAAAGCTCGACCTACTTTTCGAGATGTTGTTTTTTTATCAAATTGAAAAAAGTTTTTGTTTATTCTATACTGCGACGACAAATCCTTTAACAGTTTGAGAAAAAATAGCTGCCATCTTGAACGTTTTAGTTATCGACAGATTGCTTCCGAAATCGATATCTTTCCAACCAACATTACTGAGTAAGTACAATGATTTTATTATTTAGCCTAAGTCCGATATTCTACATTTTTTTCATTTTGGACAGGTCTATAAGGCCTAGAGGCACCACTTTCATAATTAATTTAAGCTGATTGAATTCCCTATAAATTATTTTCCTATGACTTTTACCTAGGAGCATTAGTTCAGCCTGGACGTCTCCTGGAAAATGACACTACACAATACCACAGGATTTTCAGGGTTGCAACCGTGGGTGTTAACTACTCTTAAGAGACAAAGACCTACTCGTATAAAAATCGTAGTTACATGCGCGTTTGCGATGTTTGCCTTTTTTGTTGATATAGACTGGCCTAAAAACTAAATTCGAAACTTCGGGTGCTGAGTCACTCGCGACTAAATCGAGAGAAAGGGATGGAATTAACGTAACTTGAACTTCGATTTTCATAGAGCCTCCATAGGGCCTCAGACTATCGGTTTTTGTTAAGGTTTCATAAATATTTCACAGATTAAGACTATCAGTAAACTACAAGTAAACGAGCCTTTAATCAGGTAATCGAGGAAATCATTATATATTGTGTTATTTATTAGGTCCGTCAATGTCAATCGACATCGTCTGAATGTGTCCCTTTCTCAAAAGGTCCCACCCCTTTCGCAAAGCCCCTTTCGCTGAAATTCCCTACTGCATAACGCCCCTATCGCAAAACGTCCCGTCTGCGAAATGACCTACTCGCAAAATGTCCCGTCTGGAAAAAGCTTGTTTAAGTATAATATATATAATATATCTCTTTTATAAATTATACTTAAATATATTTAAGTATAATTTATAAAAGAGATGGCCAATAATAATCCCAGCAGTAATAACATGCAAAGTCGTAGCATTAATTTGTTCATTACACGGGACCTCCAAACGAACGAAGCAACGTTTTGCGAACGAGTCATTTTGCGATAGGGACGTTTTACGAACGGGACTTTATTTATGTGAAGGGACGTTTTGCGAACGGGACCTTTTGCAGAAGGGTCGTTTTGCGTAAGGGACATTTGGGAAAGGGACATTTCGCGAAAGGGACGAAGGGACATTCTGCAAGTGGGACGTTATGCGCCCTAACCAATTCGAAACTTCGAGTTCCGAGTCTCTGTCACTCGTCACTCGACACTAAATCGAGAGCAGGGGTTGGGCTTACGTAACTTCAAACTTCGATTTTTAAAGTTCGGCCTCTGATCTCATTTTACTTTAGATCGAAAGTTACGATTTACCACTTGTAGGTGTGGTAAAAGGTATCCAGTGATTTCTGAGAAATGTTACTCAAAGAAAATAATCACATTTTACGTAATAAGTTGAAGGTTACAGAACTAATTATTCGGCGAAATACTATTTACATAATTTGTTCGTGTTGGAAATGTGATCAAAGGTTAACACCTATCTACTTTTTACGCATTCAAGTTGCATAGCGTTATGTAACATTGCTAATGATCCATAGATAAAAAATGCATCATTAAGAAATGACATTAATCAGAACAAAATAATACCTACAGATAAATAATGATAGGAAAATTATTACTTACATGCGAGTCACGAGTGTCATCTCGTCGTCTCATCACTCATCAGTAAACAAAAAATACCTTTTCACAAAAGCTGTGCTGACAACGTCACGTATTTCCATTTCTTTTATTTTTTGGATTATTATTAGTGGAGCACGATGAGCAGTAGATTTAGCGTGAGCTGGAATCACACGAGTTACACCGAGGATTTTCTAATAGAATAATCAATAAAACAGCCAAATACAGTCAATGCCACAATGTATTAGGACACTAATACAGTACATACATTATTTTACAAGCTTTTATTTAATTTGCAATGTATGAATGTACGGGTCAAATCTTGAAAGTTAAATTTGACCAACTTCCTGGTTTCTGATGAAGCTGAAAATTTGCATACACCTTTAGTTCGGATGACAATACAACACTGATCATGAGCTGACGTAGGGTGGTCATAAGAACTCCTAAATGTACAGTCAGCAACAAAGGATTATGCCAAAAATGTTTTTTTTGACAGAAACTTATTCACTATTTAAGTTAAATAAAGAATAACATTTGATGTTATTTTAGACAACACAACAATACTCAGCTCGGCTAAGGATGATGAAAGAGAAAAATGCAACAGAGCTGTCAAATATATCTCTACCTTAGATAAATAATGGTAAACAAATATAAAGCGGACATGCACTAGCTTTTCAACATTTAGTAATACGAAATGTATGAATCCTCTTATAAAGGGTGTCCGGGAGATAGTGGCCAAAATATGATAAATCATGTTTAGTAAAAGTCGCACCTAAAATAAGATAACTCTACTTTTCAAAATTTTGTAAATGCGGTACCCTGGTTCACCATTTTCGATGCCATAGCCACATTTATTTTAGGTTCGTTTACTGTGAAAGATCAATAAAAAATTGCAGTTTAAAACAATAAAACAAATCAAATTTAAAGTTTAGGAATCTGAGTTTTTCTTGCGGCAAGTTTAACATCGCACGGTGTAAAAAAATGTACTAAGTTAAGACCTGTAGTGCTACTTTCC
Organism: Acleris emargana; assembly: GCA_927399475.2. Lineage (NCBI taxonomy): Eukaryota > Metazoa > Arthropoda > Insecta > Lepidoptera > Tortricidae > Acleris > Acleris emargana. The sequence continues at coordinate 11,748,934 of OV656846.1, forward strand.
TAAAAATTGGCCTGTTTAACCCTTTGAAAAACCTCTGACTTGATACAAACGTCGTCCTCACACGCAAATGACAGCTGAAAACCGCAGCTAATGTCAACCTTACGTCACAAATACTCTGAACTGTTTTGCACTGTTTCTGTGACCACTATATGGGTCGATGGCGTCGTAGGCACGACAGTACACGACCACTTTAGTGGTTCTTGGCGTTCAAAGGGTTAATGGAGATTCTAAAATGATATAACAATAGAGTTTATTGATTACAGCAGCGAAGTTATTATTAACATTGTCCAACAAAGACTGAATTTTATCGAACTAGCGAATTTAAAAAAATACTTTTGCTTCCGTTTAAAATCTAGTTAGCGGGTTTAAAATGTTTCTCATGACTTTACTTTACAGCTTTTTTATAAAAGCTGATTCATGTAACAAATATTTGAGACAAAACATTTTTTTAATTGCTTTAAAATAACCAAGATATAAGCCAACAAAGATTTGTTTGTTCCTATATCTTTCTAGTAAAACAGAATTTAACATGGAGTTTATATGGCCGACCTGTTACATGATGATGACGTCACAGTGCATATCGGATCTCACTGTCTAATCGCTGTTTATATAGCATTTTGAAATTATTGTAATATGCGTATTTCTTGGCCGATTTTAATTTTAATGTACGTTGTTTTAATATTTTGAAAAATCCATGCATATTCCCTATTTCTTTACGCGATTCGACTATCAGTTTTTAAAACTTCCCTTTAAAAATACTTTCAGGTAGGTAGTAGAGTCATGTGGGGTAACTGTGCGCAGGGGGTAAGTGTGCGCACCCCCTTTGTTTAGGAATGGGGAGGGAGAAGTTTGTGATATGTGTCGACAAATTAAAGTTATGTTGGTAGAGAATTAGTTTATGCGAGAAAAACCCAGATGGTGGATTTGTGCCTACCTAAAGTTGGCAAAATCCCGGAAAAAGATAGGCAAACATGGCGTCGGCTTCTTAAATTTTATTTTTATAAATTAAGTTCTGGGATTCTGGGATTCTACAAAACGTTAATATATATAATAATTACTTTACATGTAGGATAAAACATTCTGTTTTGCTCCTATAAATTCGTTAGGGTAATAAGTTACAGGTAAATTAAATAACATTTGGTTAAACATATACATGGAAATTAACTTCAAACAGTTAATATAAATAAATAATTATGAATATGCCTGTGTAATTTATTTATTTTGAAATCCCGGCTGAACAACAAAGCCGGCGCGAAAGTATAGGTAAATATCGATCCGAATTTCCGATTCCTGTCATTAGTTCACTTGAAAAAGAAAATATTCAGAATCCGAAGCTGTAACGGTAAAATTAGCTGTCATGGCGAAAATTGACACGAGTAAATGATCTTTATATCTGTTAAATGATACTTCAAATTATATGCAAAATAAAAGGCTTAAATACGCCTTTTATTTTGCATATCATTTGAAGCTATATTATGTCTCAATAAAATGAGGTAAGTTTGATCAAAATCAGTCTGCTAAGAATATTAAAAAAACCACAAAGTTCTCTTAACTGCGCACACTTACCCGCAGTATGGGGTAAGTGTGCGCATTTTGAGCTGGTTGAATTAAGGTGATTTTTCTTCGAAGTGGCAAAGTTTTATTGATAATTTCTTGATTAAATCATTACCTAAATAAATACTGTGCTAGATACATATATTAATTTTTCTTTCATGCTTATAATTTGATTTTGATACTAGCTTGAAAAAAAAGTGCGCACACTTGCCCCACATGACTCTAAACTTCTGTTTACGTCTCATAGTCCAACGGGACCCTATTAATGTGGCTACGCTGTCCGTCCGTCCTTACTTTAAAGAGCTGTTTCTTTTAAACCGCAATAGAAAAAATGTAGCTATACATTGACGGCCGTAATTTATAAATAATTTTTGTCACAAAACTGACAAATTGGGGTACACGATTTAGTGAGAACGCCCATCTATGAGTTATTACAGCGGATTTTCTAACAAATAAAAATATTAAATAAAGTGAAATACTGAAGTTTTGTTGTATCGTTTAACATTAAAAATAAAAATAAAACTAGAATTTGGTCAAGTGTGAGTTACTCCCGCGCTGATTCGAGTCGAAATCAAATTCAAATCGGAATCTAATACCTACTGCGGCGGTAGGGACACGTCGGTGCGCGAGTCCGACTCGCACTTGACCAGTTTTTTTTATTTTTTTTTATTTGGTGTTTACTGACATGGTAGTAAGACATGGGTGTAACTATTATATGTAGGTAAGTAGGTACGTAGCAATGCGCTGTGGTTTTAAAGTTTTAATGATTTATAAGTATTTTGAATTGTGTTAGGTAAGTATTGTTACTTTAAGCTGTATTATTTTAATTATTTATTGCTAAATTTTTTATGTGCATTTTTTTAAATGTTAATTCATCTAGGATCCTTATACTGAAAATCAGCCTGCAGCTCTGTGCGGTCTATTCAGACTAGTTACATTGTTAGTTCCATTGATGTAACAAGATGGATTTTTTTTCCTAGTAGTTACATTGAACGAAGATGGTTTCCGTAATGGAACTACATGGACTTTTTTTTCCGAGTAGTTACATTAATAACAAATTACAAACAAAAAAAAAAAAAAAAAAAAAAAAAAAAAAAAAAAAAAAAAAAAAAAAAAAAAAAAATTGAAAAAAAAAAAAAAAAAAATTAAAAATTATTATTATTATTTGAATTTTAATCTTTCATGTTTTTAATTTTTACGTTATTTTGTGTTAAGTGTGTCACTATCCGTCACTTCACCAAGCGGTTCCAACGGAAGACCAGTGCTGGCTTTACGGCTAGCGAATGCTGAGTTGGGACCGTTTCGCAACTGTTTCTCTGTCTTGTTATTTTTGTATCTATGTACCTAATGTGGTTTTGTATTGTTGCGAATAAATGTCTCTTTATCTTTATCTTTATCTTTAATAAATTTATTATAAGTATTATTAATGTAACTACTCGGAAAAAAAAGTCCATGTAGTTCCATTACGGAAACCATCTTCGTTCAATGTTACTAGGAAAAAAAAACCATCTAGTTACATCAATGGAACTAACAATGTATAGTCTTTATTATTTCTACTGAGCCGATCTTCTACACAAAGGCCATTGTTTGTAAACAATACCATTGTCTTTCTTTGTGACCGTAACATCAAGCCGATTACATAAAAAAAAGTTAGAACTACATTGAATGTACATTGAATTATCAACCCTACTCTCTTAGTCAGTAGGTTTAAAATGTAGAGTGTCGGGATACAGATATAAGTCTTTATTATTTGAACTGTGCTTATTCTTTACACAATACTATCATCTACACAAAACTTATATCTGTATCCTGACACTTTACATTTTAAACCTACTGACTAAGAGGGTAGGGTTGATAATTCAATGTACATTCAATGTAGTTCTAACTTTTTTGTATGTAATCGGCTTGGTGTTACGGACACAAAGAAAGACATTGGTATTGTTTACAAACAATGGCCTTTGTGTAGAAGATCAGCTCAGTTCAAATAGTAAAGACTATAACTAGTCGGAATAGACCCTCTGTGCCTCACGCGCGTAGTATAGTAGGTACAGTATTATAATATAAGAATAAATAATATTTATTCTTATATTATTTTGATATACCAACAATTAGGCCATGATAATGCCAGCAAAATATTAACCCTCTTATGGTCATAGTTTATCGAGCGCTCCGAGATCGGATCCGCCTCTTAGGATGGCAAATTCAGTAAAATGATTATAACAGTTTAAAGTTCACATTTATGTCCGATTATACTAAAGCTAGGTGATAAGGCAGCAGATAACGTACCTTACATTGTGTTGTGAGAGTAAGTAAATTTAAACTATAGTCGGGATCCCTTTTTTCCGCAGACATAAACAAACCAATTTACTTAATACTCCATAACCAAACACGTAGTACCTATTACAGCTCGAGCATGGTCATATTTCTTTATTGGTTAATTTAATTATTATCTTCATATAGGTATATAATATGATTTTGATGCCGAAAATTCTATTATAGTTTTTTTGACAAAAATCAGTTTGTGTTACAAAAAACAATGTGATCTCGCAAATAGTTGTCATGGCTTGTTGTTGATTTAATGTATTGTATCCTCTATGTTAAGACAATTAGTCAGGTATACTTACTTGTTATTATCATTGGCAGTTCTAATAGGAATCGACTATACATTTGCACTACATTATATTACTTACTATCTTTACTCACGCAAATGCGGCCATTTTACTAATGCGTAATTAATTAATTCATTACTTTTTATAAGTTTTCGTAAGTATTCTAAATCAAAGAAAGTGTCGATGGCTGGCAGGGGAATATCGAAACGATGAGATTCAGGTTGACTACCGCCTACGAGCACATATTTAATATTTAATGGTTTTAACTAAATATTAAATTGTCTAACTAGGCTGCTGTGAACCAAGATAGTAATAAATTTACTACTTATTATGTTACAGATAAGGTATCTCGGTTACAAGTCATTGAAGTGATCCGTAATTAAAAGAGGATAACGCGAGCAATTACTGCTGTTGCTTTGCACAACAGAGTTCGCAACCGAACTGTATCAATTCATTGTTTCATGTTTAGTCGCTATCTCCCGCGATACACGCCGGCCCCGGTTATATTTGTATCGTAGGTAGCCAATAAAATATATCTCTTATTAATAACAACTTGATAAGTCGAGAATAGCAACATTACAACTCAAAACGAAGTCAAAACAGGAAATAATAATACCATGAGTCCAGAACATGGTTTGTAGTTACATATTGTTTACAAGTAAAATAGGAAGCAAATCAATAATTTCGATTCTAATCAACATGAGATTACAAACAAAATTTTCGGCAAGCATAACTAATGAAATGTGATGTCAAATTACCCGTACTAAACATGCTACGAAGATTAGGTCTTAAAGTGCACTTAAACTGGCAATTTTTGAGCTATAATTGCTCGTCAACAATACGAACGTCACATTCTAATACGCTAAAATAATTGTTTTAAAAATCATAAAAACCGGCTTCAAAAACGCTAAAACAAATTTCTTGTAAAATGGTACCTAATCTATCCAAAAAGGATAAGGGAAAAATAAAACTCAAAACTACAATGGATAACAAATATCGAATGGATGAACTAGGCAGAAAGTATATAAATAACCACAGAATTAAAAAAGAAAAACAAGTTGTATTGTAAATTTTTATTTATTTTACACTCCCATAAAATTACCCTTTCACTTTAATACTAAACAAAAAATCATTATCTTAAACGACCTTATAGTGCAGTATGCTACTTTCAAAAATCATACTTTAAAACATAAATAACAGGATAGTTTATATAGCGCAAGCTTACTGCCTGCATGCCATGCATAACAAAACGCGTGCTCCTGAAATAACTTACTCAATATATCTAACTTATATTATACATACCAATTACCAATATCTTTAAATATTTATTTTATCTTGCAAAGTACCAAATGAAAGAACGGGGTGTCGATTTTTGAATCTCATCCGGTGACTAAAGCTCACCAAGATGGCTTATTGTTTAATTTTATTTTTTAATCTCGCCGGGTGAATAAAATTCTCACACCTTTGATATCATATACGAGTGGCCCCCACCCACTTAACGAAATCACCACGTGACATTATTTTAAATTACTTCATTAATAATAAGTGAAATTTAAAAAACCGCCTTCCAAGACAACTGTGTGGGCAAATATCAAGACCTTAAGTACTATTATACCACAGTATATGTACGAGTACATATACAAAAATGAACCCCTGTTTATCCTGGTCACGCTAAAACTTTAGAAAGGCTAAACCGATTTGGCTAACATCTTTTTTGTTGTGTTCGTCATCGTAAGGACAAGATTTGTATGCAACAAAATAATTGAAAAACCGGGAAAGTCAGAAATTTGCAGCGGGGCGAAGCCGCTGGCGGGCCGCTAGTTTATTATAAAGCAGTAAAGAAGCTACGAACAAAAGTTTGAAACGACGCACTCACAAAGACGTACGCCTCTACGAGGCCGCTAAGCGGACATGGCAGTGCTGTCAGACGCGAGTGTCGCGTCGAGACCAATGGTTACCTTTGCATTTTATATTAATTCTTCTTTCTTTAGTTAATCGACTGATTGTTGCCAAACTCCGACGACTACTCCGTTGATAGATTGAGCAAAAGTAGCAACTATCTTGAACTTCTTAGTTATTCGACTGGTAGCTTCCAAAATCAATATCGGGGCATCTGTGTGGTCAACTGGCCTCCGACAACGAATCCGTTGACAGATTGAAAAAAAGTAGCCACCATCTTGATATTTAAAGTTATTCCACTGATTGCTTCCAAAATCGATATGTGGGGATCTGTGTGGTCTACGACAACGAATCCGTCGACAGATTAAGGGTCTCCCCAAACCAGTTGACGCGGAGTCTTTCGCCGAGTGTTTTACACCACACTATTCGCAGTTAGCCGATCGGCCGTCTCCGCGGTTGGACACCCGTCGCGTTCAGCAGTCTCATCCTCCTTGCGGCCGTAGAGACGCCCGATCGCCTGCGATTTGCTATCGCGACAGTTGTAAAGCGACGACGGTCGGCTCTACCGTGCTCCGTACTGCCGTCGAGACGTCAGACAGCACGCGTATAGCCGTTGAGTCGGATGAACAGATGTAGGCAACAGCGGGTGATCGGCAAACGTAAATCTCATTTTTGGAGACTGGTTGTTAGTAACAACGTGAGTTGGGAATCGGACAGACGTGTAAGATTATTTTCCTTCATATAATTAAATACAATACAAATATAAATTAAATACAAACACATCAGGTGCTACTTCGGCCGTCATCGGCTCTGTTGGGCCGTCGCCGGCTATGTTCGGCCGTCGAAGAAGCTGAACGGCTTCCGCCAGCTCTGACCGGTCCTTATCGTAGGTACTCGGCCGTGATCGGAACTGTTCAACTCTTGCCGGCACCGAACGGCGGTACTCGGAGATTTATGAATGCGAACGTGTGCGGTAGGCTGCTAACAGCGTCGTACAAATGCGAACAGCTTTACGGCAAAACGCCGTTTTCCCGTCGAAAGACGTCGTTTCGCGTCGGCCGAGCCGATTGACGTCTTATTCGCTCTTATTGCGTTGACATAAAGCTTTTTCCGTACGCGATTTGCCGAAACGGCGTCGACTAGTTTGGGGAGACCCTAAGAAAAAGTAGCCGCCATCTTGAACTTCTTAGTTATTCGACTGATTGCTTCCAAAATCGATATCTGGTGAACCTAATAGGCAAGGAAACTGTTGACAGAATGGGCTATCTTGAAGTTTCCAGTTTTTGGGCTAATTTCTTTCAAAGTAGTTATTTGGGGATTTATGTGGAGTCCTATCTCTCGAAATTGACAATTGAATGACAACTTAACACAATATATTTTTTTAATGCTTTCAATGCTTGTATTTTTTTGTACCTGCTCTTATTAAAATGACAATACATGAATATATGGTTATATTTTTCAGACGTTCCAAATATCTATGCTTGTGAAAAACATTTTGATGCCATGGATATTTTACAGGGAATGCATCGCAAAAATTACCATGCCTAAACAAAAATATACAAACGATAACCGAAGGTGCGATGGGAAAGAAATATGTACATAGACAGAAGAAAATAAAACAGTTTTATTGAGCGACAGTAGTCAAACTTCCAAATCTCTTTTATCGAACTCGCCTGTCAACGGATTCGTTATCCGAGACCACGCAAATCCCGAGACATCGATTTTGAATTACTAATAAGTTCAAGATGGCGGCTACTTTTTCATATTTTGTCCACAGATTTAGTGTCGGAGACTACAAAGTTCCCCAGATATCGATTAAGGAAGCAATCGGTCGAATAACTAAAAAGTTCAAGATGGCGCCTAGTTTTTCACATTCTGTCAACGGATTTCTTGTCGCAAACTACACAGATCTCCATAAATCGATTATGGAAGCAATCAGTCGAATAAGTAAAAAGTTCAAGACGGCGGTTACTTTTTCTCAATCTGAGAGAACACAGAGATCCCCGGATATCGATTTTGGATTCAATCATTCGAGTAATGAAAAAGTTCAAGATGTCGGCTACTTTTTTTCATTCTGTCAGTGGATTCGTCGTCGGATATCATACAGATACCCAGATATACATTTCGGAAGCAATCCGTGGCAAATCTAAAATGTTTAAGATGGCGGCCACTTCGATCAGTAGTTATCTTCAAATGCATACTTCAATGATTTGCGAGGAGATGGTACCATACAAACGACGTTCATAAAAAGTGTACTTCTTAGTGTTAATTAATTTAAAATTTGTTAAGTATTGTATCTCATTAGATAGCTAGTAAACCAAATAAGTTTTTCCCGCAATTTGTACATTGCGTGTCATACAATGATTAAAAAAAAAAACACTTTCATAATAAGGTTACTTTTTTGTTTATTTTTATTGGAGTTTTATTAAATAATTTGAAATGTTGCATTATGTGTTTATTGTTTTGTCATTACATGAAATCGCTGACATTTAAGCTCTCAGAAAATACATTACAGGGCATTAAAAAACGGCAAAAACTGTGCCGTGTGGTCTCCGGCTTAGAATTGTGCCACTCCATGTCTTCCCGTGGAAGTCGTAAGAGGCGACTAACGGCCAAACCCTATATTCAATCCGCGGACAGATAGGCTTACTTCGGATTAAAATTTGACACATTTTGTATGGGTAAAAATAGTTTATTGGTTAATTTAATTATTATCTTCATATAGGTATATAATATGATTTTGATGCCGAAAATTCTATTATAGTTTTTTTGACAAAAATCAGTTTGTGTTACAAAAAACAATGTGATCTCGCAAATAGTTGTCATGGCTTGTTGTTGATTTAATGTATTGTATCCTCTATGTTAAGACAATTAGTCAGGTATACTTACTTGTTATTATCATTGGCAGTTCTAATAGGAATCGACTATACATTTGCACTACATTATATTACTTACTATCTTTACTCACGCAAATGCGGCCATTTTACTAATGCGTAATTAATTAATTCATTACTTTTTATAAGTTTTCGTAAGTATTCTAAATCAAAGAAAGTGTCGATGGCTGGCAGGGGAATATCGAAACGATGAGATTCAGGTTGACTACCGCCTACGAGCACATATTTAATATTTAATGGTTTTAACTAAATATTAAATTGTCTAACTAGGCTGCTGTGAACCAAGATAGTAATAAATTTACTACTTATTATGTTACAGATAAGGTATCTCGGTTACAAGTCATTGAAGTGATCCGTAATTAAAAGAGGATAACGCGAGCAATTACTGCTGTTGCTTTGCACAACAGAGTTCGCAACCGAACTGTATCAATTCATTGTTTCATGTTTAGTCGCTATCTCCCGCGATACACGCCGGCCCCGGTTATATTTGTATCGTAGGTAGCCAATAAAATATATCTCTTATTAATAACAACTTGATAAGTCGAGAATAGCAACATTACAACTCAAAACGAAGTCAAAACAGGAAATAATAATACCATGAGTCCAGAACATGGTTTGTAGTTACATATTGTTTACAAGTAAAATAGGAAGCAAATCAATAATTTCGATTCTAATCAACATGAGATTACAAACAAAATTTTCGGCAAGCATAACTAATGAAATGTGATGTCAAATTACCCGTACTAAACATGCTACGAAGATTAGGTCTTAAAGTGCACTTAAACTGGCAATTTTTGAGCTATAATTGCTCGTCAACAATACGAACGTCACATTCTAATACGCTAAAATAATTGTTTTAAAAATCATAAAAACCGGCTTCAAAAACGCTAAAACAAATTTCTTGTAAAATGGTACCTAATCTATCCAAAAAGGATAAGGGAAAAATAAAACTCAAAACTACAATGGATAACAAATATCGAATGGATGAACTAGGCAGAAAGTATATAAATAACCACAGAATTAAAAAAGAAAAACAAGTTGTATTGTAAATTTTTATTTATTTTACACTCCCATAAAATTACCCTTTCACTTTAATACTAAACAAAAAATCATTATCTTAAACGACCTTATAGTGCAGTATGCTACTTTCAAAAATCATACTTTAAAACATAAATAACAGGATAGTTTATATAGCGCAAGCTTACTGCCTGCATGCCATGCATAACAAAACGCGTGCTCCTGAAATAACTTACTCAATATATCTAACTTATATTATACATACCAATTACCAATATCTTTAAATATTTATTTTATCTTGCAAAGTACCAAATGAAAGAACGGGGTGTCGATTTTTGAATCTCATCCGGTGACTAAAGCTCACCAAGATGGCTTATTGTTTAATTTTATTTTTTAATCTCGCCGGGTGAATAAAATTCTCACACCTTTGATATCATATACGAGTGGCCCCCACCCACTTAACGAAATCACCACGTGACATTATTTTAAATTACTTCATTAATAATAAGTGAAATTTAAAAAACCGCCTTCCAAGACAACTGTGTGGGCAAATATCAAGACCTTAAGTACTATTATACCACAGTATATGTACGAGTACATATACAAAAATGAACCCCTGTTTATCCTGGTCACGCTAAAACTTTAGAAAGGCTAAACCGATTTGGCTAACATCTTTTTTGTTGTGTTCGTCATCGTAAGGACAAGATTTGTATGCAACAAAATAATTGAAAAACCGGGAAAGTCAGAAATTTGCAGCGGGGCGAAGCCGCTGGCGGGCCGCTAGTTTATTATAAAGCAGTAAAGAAGCTACGAACAAAAGTTTGAAACGACGCACTCACAAAGACGTACGCCTCTACGAGGCCGCTAAGCGGACATGGCAGTGCTGTCAGACGCGAGTGTCGCGTCGAGACCAATGGTTACCTTTGCATTTTATATTAATTCTTCTTTCTTTAGTTAATCGACTGATTGTTGCCAAACTCCGACGACTACTCCGTTGATAGATTGAGCAAAAGTAGCAACTATCTTGAACTTCTTAGTTATTCGACTGGTAGCTTCCAAAATCAATATCGGGGCATCTGTGTGGTCAACTGGCCTCCGACAACGAATCCGTTGACAGATTGAAAAAAAGTAGCCACCATCTTGATATTTAAAGTTATTCCACTGATTGCTTCCAAAATCGATATGTGGGGATCTGTGTGGTCTACGACAACGAATCCGTCGACAGATTAAGGGTCTCCCCAAACCAGTTGACGCGGAGTCTTTCGCCGAGTGTTTTACACCACACTATTCGCAGTTAGCCGATCGGCCGTCTCCGCGGTTGGACACCCGTCGCGTTCAGCAGTCTCATCCTCCTTGCGGCCGTAGAGACGCCCGATCGCCTGCGATTTGCTATCGCGACAGTTGTAAAGCGACGACGGTCGGCTCTACCGTGCTCCGTACTGCCGTCGAGACGTCAGACAGCACGCGTATAGCCGTTGAGTCGGATGAACAGATGTAGGCAACAGCGGGTGATCGGCAAACGTAAATCTCATTTTTGGAGACTGGTTGTTAGTAACAACGTGAGTTGGGAATCGGACAGACGTGTAAGATTATTTTCCTTCATATAATTAAATACAATACAAATATAAATTAAATACAAACACATCAGGTGCTACTTCGGCCGTCATCGGCTCTGTTGGGCCGTCGCCGGCTATGTTCGGCCGTCGAAGAAGCTGAACGGCTTCCGCCAGCTCTGACCGGTCCTTATCGTAGGTACTCGGCCGTGATCGGAACTGTTCAACTCTTGCCGGCACCGAACGGCGGTACTCGGAGATTTATGAATGCGAACGTGTGCGGTAGGCTGCTAACAGCGTCGTACAAATGCGAACAGCTTTACGGCAAAACGCCGTTTTCCCGTCGAAAGACGTCGTTTCGCGTCGGCCGAGCCGATTGACGTCTTATTCGCTCTTATTGCGTTGACATAAAGCTTTTTCCGTACGCGATTTGCCGAAACGGCGTCGACTAGTTTGGGGAGACCCTAAGAAAAAGTAGCCGCCATCTTGAACTTCTTAGTTATTCGACTGATTGCTTCCAAAATCGATATCTGGTGAACCTAATAGGCAAGGAAACTGTTGACAGAATGGGCTATCTTGAAGTTTCCAGTTTTTGGGCTAATTTCTTTCAAAGTCGTTATTTGGGGATTTATGTGGAGTCCTATCTCTCGAAATTGACAATTGAATGACAACTTAACACAATATATTTTTTTAATGCTTTCAATGCTTGTATTTTTTTGTACCTGCTCTTATTAAAATGACAATACATGAATATATGGTTATATTTTTCAGACGTTCCAAATATCTATGCTTGTGAAAAACATTTTGATGCCATGGATATTTTACAGGGAATGCATCGCAAAAATTACCATGCCTAAACAAAAATATACAAACGATAACCGAAGGTGCGATGGGAAAGAAATATGTACATAGACAGAAGAAAATAAAACAGTTTTATTGAGCGACAGTAGTCAAACTTCCAAATCTCTTTTATCGAACTCGCCTGTCAACGGATTCGTTATCCGAGACCACGCAAATCCCGAGACATCGATTTTGAATTACTAATAAGTTCAAGATGGCGGCTACTTTTTCATATTTTGTCCACAGATTTAGTGTCGGAGACTACAAAGTTCCCCAGATATCGATTAAGGAAGCAATCGGTCGAATAACTAAAAAGTTCAAGATGGCGCCTAGTTTTTCACATTCTGTCAACGGATTTCTTGTCGCAAACTACACAGATCTCCATAAATCGATTATGGAAGCAATCAGTCGAATAAGTAAAAAGTTCAAGACGGCGGTTACTTTTTCTCAATCTGAGAGAACACAGAGATCCCCGGATATCGATTTTGGATTCAATCATTCGAGTAATGAAAAAGTTCAAGATGTCGGCTACTTTTTTTCATTCTGTCAGTGGATTCGTCGTCGGATATCATACAGATACCCAGATATACATTTCGGAAGCAATCCGTGGCAAATCTAAAATGTTTAAGATGGCGGCCACTTCGATCAGTAGTTATCTTCAAATGCATACTTCAATGATTTGCGAGGAGATGGTACCATACAAACGACGTTCATAAAAAGTGTACTTCTTAGTGTTAATTAATTTAAAATTTGTTAAGTATTGTATCTCATTAGATAGCTAGTAAACCAAATAAGTTTTTCCCGCAATTTGTACATTGCGTGTCATACAATGATTAAAAAAAAAAACACTTTCATAATAAGGTTACTTTTTTGTTTATTTTTATTGGAGTTTTATTAAATAATTTGAAATGTTGCATTATGTGTTTATTGTTTTGTCATTACATGAAATCGCTGACATTTAAGCTCTCAGAAAATACATTACAGGGCATTAAAAAACGGCAAAAACTGTGCCGTGTGGTCTCCGGCTTAGAATTGTGCCACTCCATGTCTTCCCGTGGAAGTCGTAAGAGGCGACTAACGGCCAAACCCTATATTCAATCCGCGGACAGATAGGCTTACTTCGGATTAAAATTTGACACATTTTGTATGGGCAAATGTCAAATTTTAACCCGAGGTAAGCCTTATCTATCCTCGGTTTGAATATAGGGTTCGGCCGTAAGGGAATAAAGGCTTGTAGTACTGTTAGGCGATGGGCTTGCTACCTGTCACTAGTACCTATACACTGTTAAACATCTTAGCCTAATTGTGCAAATTGTGGTTACAGAGTTATCAACAAGTTTTTAGAGTTGTTGGTAATTCTGTAGCTCTGCCTACCCCACTCTGGGAATGAAGGCGTGAACGTATGTATGTATTTATGTAAAAAACGGCAATTTATTTTTTCATTCTTTTTTTTCGCGTTGAAAAGAAACTTAAATGTCAAATATCTCTGAAACTAATAATTTTCAGCCAGGGTATTACATGACCTTATTGGCTCCAAAGGAGCTCTACATACTATGCCTCCTTAAAAGGTTTGTATTGAATATCCAGTCACCCTGTATACAAGTAGGTTTTTTTTTATTTTCTCCCTCTATCTCAGGGATCTCTATCTAGGGAAACAATATAAATTCAATGAAAGGGACAGAAATCCAGCAGTCTTAAATATTTTTAATAACTATAGAGTGGCATCAACAATATGTCGCTTCCAAGTATCTTGAAGGATAGACATTAAAAACGTTTTACAATGTAAAATAAATTAATGTGAACTTAAAACCAAAAGTATATAAATTCTGTTATCTGTTAATATTCAACATCATCGATCACTGTGATAATAAGTTAAGGGCCAAAGGGGTATGCCACTGTCTTTAGAGGATTAAAACGTCTCTATTTAGACATACATACATACCTTCACGCCTGTGATCCCAGAGTGGGATAGGCAGAGCAACAGAATTACCTACAACTTTAAAAACTTGTTGATAATTTAGTAACCAGATTTATACTACAAATAAAATACACATTTACAATATATTTATTCTATTTATATTAACCGCCGCACTTAGATACATTTAAGAGACAATTAAATCGTTCCTTTTTCAACTCAAGTCGGCGTCCCACCATATTTTAGCCAACAGCCGAATTCAGTTTGACTGACCAACCATTTTAAAAGACGTTATTTCTTGCGTTTTTGAAGGTGGTTAAGTACTTATATTTATTATATTCCATACTTTTTTTGGTGAGGATAGGATTGATAGGTAATATGCTGTCATGTAGTCCCACATCTCAATAAGAAACCATAGGACATTTCAAGCTTGTCGCAAACAACGCCCCGGGAAATTAATCCTCATATATTAAACCATCATCATAGTCGTCATTTGTGCTCTTCATCATGAGTTCCACTTTACCAAATGATACATTCTGAATGCAAATGCTAGACTTGTTACTGAAAATACTAGAATCGCTATATTGGATACCGATTCGTATCAAACGGAAGAATTTTCAAAAACAGTCCACAATTGACGGAGAAATCGGTGAACATAATATTAAAAAAAAAAAAATACGTAGGGTAAGTTCGCCTGATCGCGTCCGCGGACGAGTTCGCGTCCAAAAAACGGACAACTCTTTAAAAACAGTGGGAAATAACCATACCGACACAGTAACAAAAACACAAGCCATTTCTATGACTACCTGGATGTATGGCGGGTACACACATATAAAAAAAAGCTCCTTGCGCGCCACCCTTATCGCGTTAAAAATAAACTAGTGTCGTGTGTGAAACAAAAGAGTGCGGATGTGCGAAATGTAAGGAAAAAAATAGTGAGCAGCTACGCGTTTCACGGTAAGTTTTTAATACATTTATATGAATTTTGGGACTTATTGGTGTTTCTAGGCGTTAACTATCAGCTATACAATAAGGATAATGATGTTTGTGCTTGTATTTAATTACATGGCGGTTAAAATAACGTGGACGCGAATTGCTACACTCAATTTATAAAACATCCACTTTGCGTCCGCAGTGGACGCGGTCTGGTCTAATGATCTCTTTGTTGGACGTTTATTATAATACGATAAAATATGAAAAACTATATATGTGTGATATTCATTTTAACATTATTCACATGCATATTCTAATGGCCAATTTGCGTCCACATTATCACGATTATAGAAAAAGTTACAGATGTCGAAAATCATCCTTGGACGCAAACTGTACCTATAGTAGAGACCATAGAACAGATTGCGCCCATCCTATAGTGAGAATTAACCTTATTTCTTTAACCAATGATGTATTTGAAGTTTTGAAAGATTTCATTGTTATTCCTTGGCCTTAATTATGAATCATATATTATTAATGATGTGTGAGGTTGAATTTTATTACTAATAGCTAAAATAAAGTGGACGCGGACTGGTCCAGCTATCTCTAAATTGGTTGTTGAATAAAATGATGATTTTTAACGTTTAATATTAAATTGATCATTTTTACATGCATATTGTAATGATTAGTAATGAATGACCAATTTGCGTTCTCATTATTACGATTATAAAAAAAATACAGATGTCGAAAATAACACGTGGACGCAAACTGTGCCTATAGGAGAGACCATGTAGTAACAAATTGCGTCCATATTTTAATCACGAGAAAATATTATGAAAAAACAATAGTTTGTACCAAAAACATCATTATTCGAATTTTATATTACAATGTAAGGTTAGAAGAATAAAATTATTTGAATCGAAAAGTACATAACCGTATTTTATTTTTATTTTAGATGAGTTCTGCACAGAGTACAAATAAAGCGTTGGATGACGTTCGTGAGAACAAGAAGTCATTAAAACAAATATGTAAAGATTACGGAATTCCTAAGACAACCATATTGGACAAAATAAGTGGAGGCAGACCAGATGGAAAAAAGAAACCGGGATCGGAACCAGTGTTAGGAGCTGATGGTGAAAAAAAGATTATACTCGTAGAATGGCTTGTTAAGATTTCAACATGCGGGTTCCCAGTAAAAAAGAATGAATTGTTAGATACTGTTGAAAAGATAATTCGAGATGGACAGTTGAAGAATAAATTCAAAGATGATCGTCCAGACCAAAAAAAAGAAACAAGTTTAGCAAGAAATAAGGAGGTTTCGCTTAAAAATGCTGAGGGTATTAATAAAGCAAGAGCTCAAGTTACAGAGGAATCCATAAGACTGTGGTTTAAAGAGCTTGAGGAATATTTGGGCACTTTACAGCAAAAAGATATTTTAAGCGATCCGGAATGAATTTTTAATTTTAGAATTTACTTTAAAGTTGGATCAATATTTAGAAGTATAATTCATGTTAACTTTTAAATATCTGCAATTATTTAATAAAGGATTTGATTATAATAACAAGTTTTCCTTTACAATCATGGTACTTATCTCTCCTATTTCCTTCTTCTAAATTGGTGGACGCTAACTGGTCCACAGGCGGACGCAATCTGGAAATTATGGACGCGAACTGGGTAAATCGCCTGTTTGAGCTATATGCCGATTTATAAAAAAAAATATGAGATATTTTGTCCTAAAATGTGCAGTAAACTTAAATAGACTATATAAGGAATACATGACATCCATTTTTCGTTCAAAAATATTACTCGAGCAATTTTATTTTTTGTCTCAAACTTACCAACTCCACTAAGTGGACGCAAACAGGCGAAATGACCCTACAGTGGAACACAGAACCTCCTCCTTTTTTGTAGTCAGTTAAAAATCGTCGCCAGGGAACGACTTAATCCTCACTAACTGTCTCTGAGTGCGGACGTGCATCAACTATGTACGTCAACCAACATTTACACCCAGTAGCATAAAGAATCATTAAATTTAATGTCACCTTAAGTGGTGTGCTGTTAAGTTCTACATTGATGATCAAAATAGCTAAGAAAGATATCTTTAATTATGTCGCCACATGGTCGCCACGCTATTTTGCATATTGTGACGCGCAGAGTACCTACTTATTTAAAATTAAAAGTTCTCTGCGGCCTAAACTAACCCTTTATTTTTTATCTAAACGTAAACTATTCTTAGTCTTTGCCAGCACAAAGGTTATGTGGGGTGGGGTGCCACACGTAGAAGCGACTTAAAGATGTTGATAAAACGAAGGTGTTTGTTTCGCTACTCTCAATATTTTTTGACTAGGAACCAATTTATTGGAACCTTCTCAAACTTGAGCATCGTTATCCTTAGGACATAAACTTTCGCCGAGTTTATCGAACACGTCATTCTTACACACCGTTTTAAGGGATCCGAGGTAATGGCTGAAACGGTTGTTCCTCTTGGAATTGGTGTCCGGTTTAGCCTTCTCGAACCTGCATATCGACCGGCAGGACGACCAGTAGTCGAGAGCCAGGGCTCTCCTGTCCAGCACCGCAACTCCGCACAAGTGACTCGATACACTGTCATGACGGGAGATTACTCTGTCTTTATCCCTGCAAAAGGCAAATTCAAATCATTATTAAAGTAGGTTTTGCACGCGTAGATGCCGTTTCCGCTATTTCCTAGGGAAGTCTCCAATTGTCCGGGATAAAAAGTAGCCTATGTCCTATTCCAGACTATAATCCATCGGGCGTCGTAAAGTATATTATTGACTAGAGGACGCCCGCGACTGCGTACGCGTAGAATTAGTTTCCCGCTACTCCCCCCATTTCTTCCCGTTGGGGGTAAATTTTCGGAAAATGCGTTTAGCGGTTAGAGGCTTGAGCTGTGTGTTGATATAACAACAACCAGTTTAGCATTTTATATATATAGATAAGGTTTGTATGTAAAAAAATACACCCGGGCGGCGCCGGGCGCGGACAGCTAGTATTATATAGACGACAGTATCGAAAAATGGAGTTGGGTTCTTAAAGCTTGCTTTTCATTACTGGTTAGATGCAACAACGGCGCGACAGATCGACGTGATTTTTTGCACAGAGATATCTAGGGGCCGGGCATAGGCCAAAGGTTACATTTTATCCCGAAAATAGCGATAAACGATGTGTGCGCGGAATCGTGGGCAAAAGCTAGTATTTAAAAATTATATAAAATACGTGCGCTTGCGCAAACGGTTTAACAACTTACATGCACTAAGCTAATCACCGAGACTTATTGCAAATGTATTTTAGTTCGTACGTAAACGTATGTAAATTCTAAACTCGACCTCAGGCCTTTTTCCTTTCCTAGAATAACCGACTAGTACTAGGTCGTCAACTATACCTACTATTTCGGTAGGTCTAGAATATTTTTGTTTAGCTCTGTCTCGATATTGGCTGTTTGAGGTAATACCTAAGATTTACCTAGGGAATGCCAGTAAGTAAATTAACGATTACCACATTTTTTTGCCATTTTCAACAACTTTTAACTTTAGGATATACTGGAAAATCTTAGGATTCCCCGTTGTTTGAAATTTTACAGTAACATGTACATAATCTACACGGTGATATTTTAAAATTGATTAGTGATTACCCACCTTTGCACTGACATTCCGATAGGTTTCACATACAATTCAGTGTCGCACTGCAGGCTCCTCTGTGCATTGCAAATTGATCTAACTACAAGAGTTTTTGAAATGTCATCATTAACATCAAGACTCTTACAGTAATAGTTTTGGTTCTCAAATTCCGACGAACTATCACATTCAGATGAATACCATGGTTGAGAACAAATATTTATCCTTCCATCTGGTCTTAAGTGGCTAAAGAATTCTGCTGCTGAAATGTTATCTGATATTTCAGCAATTTCCTTCAGCTTACGGTTCTGCTCTTGTTTATCTTCAGGAATATTTGAAATTTTGCTACTAACAAAAGCATTATTTAGAAAGGTAGGCAGATTCCACCACACATCCCACATGTCAGAGGGCCATGTTATATGTAACAAATGTGACTGTTTTTGCATGAAATATTTCCAAACTATATCAGATTCCTGCGAGGTACATAGGAATTGACGCTCATCTTGATTATCCGTGTCAGCCCAAGACATACTGGAGTTTTCATCATGACAAAGACTATTTGGAGTATAATCATCTAGCTGAGTGGACTCTTGTTGTATGTAGGTAGTAGCATAAAATTGAATACAGTTAATGGTTTTCCTGATATCCCCTTTGAACAGGTCTAATAAAACTGACCCTAAGCCTGGCCAGCATGTTCCACCATCTGCTAAACACATTATATCCAACCATGTCCCAAGCATTCTAGGCAAAAGTGGCTTCATTTTCATAATCTTACCGATTTGTACGAATCTCTGCAAATGAGGACACACCAATGACGTAGTAATCAATATGACTGGTCGTTTGGAATATTGTATCAGTTGACTAATAGCAGAACAAA
The DNA here is from genome assembly GCA_927399475.2 of Acleris emargana. NCBI lineage: Eukaryota > Metazoa > Arthropoda > Insecta > Lepidoptera > Tortricidae > Acleris > Acleris emargana. The sequence goes on from OV656846.1 coordinate 11,768,657, forward strand.
AACCATCATCTTGTTCAAACACTATATCTGCATCATCTATTAAAATAAGTGACATGCCAGTTCTGGCATTATCTTGGCTGTTGGTGGATTGACTGAATGCTTCATTTTTAGATTTAGACAAATCCTTTGATTTCTTAGGTCTTCCTCGCTTTTTAGTTTTTATCAAAAAGTCAACATCAATAACATCCTGGGATTTTTGAGAATTTTCAGTACTACTACCGTTTCCTCTATTAACTTTGTGGGACTGTGTAGCCTCTTGCAAATCCTGTAACATAATTTTACCATTTCGTTTACTACTGGCATTAACCTCTATGACTTTTATAGATAACTCTGCCGCCACAGCATATACACATGAAGTTTTACCGCATCCGGTAGGACCAGTTAAAATAAGAAGGTTGTCTGTGGTCTTCATGCTATCTCGACTATCTTGGTCAGAGTAACAGAAATCAGATGAATCAGAGTCATCTTTATCGTTGGCTTTTCCTTTTGTCTCATTGGCAGACCAAGATTCTAGCCATTTTTTCAATTCTTTCGTGGTTTCAAAATTTCCTATTATTTGATTTGTTGCCAAGGGTTTATATTTATCAGTCCAATTCAATTTGTCTATTTGCCATTTACTAAAATCTGTTATGTTATTAATTATTTCTACACTATTATCTAATTCTGGAAGGTGGCTGTCTGTTAACTCTCCCTTACTTTTTGCTTTCAATATGTGATATGTACGGTAGACTGGAAATTTTGGATAAGAAAGCTTAATATTTTTTAATATTTTACAAATATTGTTATCACTTTTTGTCAATTGTTTGTAATTTGATGGTTTTTCAGGGCTTAATAACACATTAAGCCCTTTTTCTGATGATTTAACTGGACTGAAATCAGCATCTGAATCACATTTCAATAACTCATTTGTTATATTATTGTTTATAGTATTACTGGTAGTAACAGTTTGTTGGACATGCACTACTTTAAAAAAACTGTTCTCTGCATCAATCTGTTTCTGCTGATTAACTATCTTTCGTAGTTTTTCTGGAACTCCACTTTGAAGAAATTTCTGCTTAGCTTCTAAAGCTGCTTGATCTAATTGTGGTTTGGGTGCAAATATAGGTGCTAACTTTACATTAACCTTCTTATTGATGTCACTGTTATTTGCAGATTTAATATTATATTTCATATGTTTTTTATCTGACTTAATTACATTATCAATTGCAGTTTTGAGATCTTTGCTTAATTTAGGTGTACCCATTGTTTCATCAATGTGTTTTTTCTTTTTAGGGGTAAAGATATTATACTCCTCATCTGAGCTTGATAAAACAAAGTCATCATTATATTGTGCAGGTTTCTTCACATTTCTCTTAGGTCTTTCGGTTTTGCATTCATTTTGATGAGTTCCATGTTCTTCTGATGTTTCAATGTGTTTTAATTCAATGATTTGCTCACGTTTTCTTTTTCTTGTGTCTCTTTTATTATTTGTAGTTGAATTTTTTATTACTGTAGTAGGAATTTTAGTAATATCTTTTTTTAATTTATTTTCATTACATAAGTTTTTAATCTCATATATATTATCAGTTTGAAGGCTTAGTTTCTTTTTTCTCAGCTTTTTTCCTAATTTATTTTCATTAGCTACATTTTCATGTTTAGTCTCATGTGTATTATCAGTTTGAAGGTTTGTTTTTTTTTCCCTTAGCTGATTTTCAAATTTACTTTCATTGGATATGTTTTTATCATTATTCTCACATGTAATATCAGCTTGAAGGCTTAATTTCTTTTTCTTAAGTTTTTTTTTATTTCTTGCAGAAAATTTTACTTTTATAATTGGACTACTTTGCTCAACTTCCTCATTTGTACTTGGAAGAAATGACTCATCATCTTTGTCAAGCTTCTTAAAATAACAGAGCATATTTTCCTTTTTTTTGATTGAGGGTGACAACTTTTTAAGGAATTCCAAATCTTCTCTGGGCACATCCTTTTCTTTCAAAATATTTGTTTTAATTGGAACAGGCTCCTCAAACATATTTATTAAATTAATTGTCCTATTACTCTTTACATTTAGAACCTGTTTTCCATTAGCTACCTCTTTTTCAAGTGCAGGAAGTGTTTTTTCCATTTCAGGAGTAATTAATATTGGTTCATCTTTCACTCCTCCTACTTTTTTTTTACTTTTATCAATCATATTGGTCAGCCTTTCTGCTCGTTTTTCCATTTTCTTATTAATAGCATCTGCTAAAGCTTCTTCTTTCTCCTTATTCTTAAGAGATCCCTTTGCTTCAGCCATTTTCTGTAAAATCAAAAGTCTCTTAGCTTTAGTTTTCTTCTCTTCCGCCGTTATTTGCAATTCAGACTCATCTATAGTTCTTTCTTTGCCTGGTGAATTTCCACCAATGCTTTTATTTCTAGATTCCATCATCAGTTTAAAAACATTAGTATGTGTTTTATCTTGACTATTTGGAGTCAGTATTTCTTCATGGTCCATCTCAGCACCAACTTGGTTTACTGTAGTGTTATTGCCAAGAACCTCTTTAAATAGAGTTTTAGCAGTCTTGCTGTTCTCTACATCTCGCTTTCTTCTAACCATTTTGAACAGGTAGTTTGGTGGTTTTAGTTCATCATTCAAGGGGATGAACTCTTTTGTATTGTTATTATTATTTGGTGATTTAATTCTTAAAGAAAGTTGGAATGTGTGTGACACATTTAAAACTTCAGGGTCATCTTTGCCATCATGCCTGATTTTGTATTTCTTCAACTTATTTTTAAGAACTTTGCTACATTTATGTTTAAAGTAATTTTCTTTCAAGTTTTTGTAATTTCTTGAATTGTTTTTATAATATAGTGAACTTGTCTTCAATATATTACTAGATGTAACATTTACTTCCTGGATATCCCTAATCGGCTTGAGCACAGCTGACATTACTTGTCTGGAAAGAACAAAAAGCAGTATTTAGATTTAAATTTATGCAAACACCACAGACAGAACACCTGTTTTTTACTTTATGGGCGGCTAGCGCCCTGCCCTTGCTTCTCTTCAGTCTATGTAAGTTTTCTAAAACACCCATATGTAAACCAGAATTAATTATACATAAAAACTGATGGTGAAAATGTCATAAAATCTATTCAGTCGTATTTCAGATTATCACAAACATATAGATAGACAGATGCGGCAGGGGACTATGTTTTATAATTTGTAGTGATTAACTTAAGTTAAGCCAAAATTAAGTATTGTCCCCTAAGGAAGAAAAACACTCCACACCTAAATTGTATGCAATTAGGTATGCAACATAAAATTTAGTGGTTGTGCATCTGCATGGATTGAAACAAGTTAATTAATGTCATTATCAACAGACGTATTTGTATCAGAAAGGTGAGTTTCAAAATATTCTTGCCTTGTAGCAAGCACTATCCACCAATCAGTCCTTATCCCATAAGGCAAAAAATCATTATTTTGTAAATGATCAGTTTTATCATAAGTGAAAAGATTCTCGCCCCATAAGGGGGAACAAAAAAAAAACAAAGCAGCATAAATGGGCCAAGGAATATGAGTAACAATCGCTGTCAACGTACAAAAGAAAATTGTTAGGTTACATTGCTAAAAAATAAGTAGGTACGCGCATAGTAATAACTTTTTGATTGATAACGAATTAAAGAAAATAGTAATCACGTAAAGCTAAATATAAGTTCTGTCTGGGTTATATTCCAAAACCATACTACCCAAACAAAACAAATGAAAACTGTTTCAGCTTCCCGTGTTGTAAATGTTTGCTCGTTTATTACCTCAATTTTGTGAAATAATTTCAATGCACTCTTGCAAAAAATGTGTCCACGAACACTATTATCGACTACGTTTTTTTTCCGTCATCGCTAATCCCGTTTTTCTAAACTTAAACCACAACAACCATCAGAGCAAAATTGGCGGTAAACAGCTCGCTCAAGACAGCAGCACTGACAGTCAGTCAGTCAAGAAAAGAAACAAATCAAGCCAAGCAAGTGTCAGTGTCAGTGACGGCAGCCACATGTTTTGGAAGCTCGATGTTAGATTCGCTCTAAGTTCTTACACGCATTGACATAATATTGGATCGAATTGCCTTTATTCATAATATACGCTAACATCTAAAGTAAAGGATTATTTTACTGAAGGCACCCGTTCCCAAAGACTCGTAAGTTGTACTTACGTAAGTAGAGACGCAACTATTTGTAGGAATTAGATAGAAATATTTGTTTCTCATTCAAACGGATAGCCGTGTCCCTACTTACGTTAGAGTTAAACTTAGAAGTGTAAGGTCGAACTTAGGGTGGCCATTCACAATCAAGTGACTTAATCGGGAGTAATGGATACCTAATAATAACGCAACTTCAAACTTTGATTTTTACATGACCCAATCAAAATAATCTTGCTCACTGACGATGTCCAATAGTCCACTGGTTTTATTAATACACAAATAGAGGTCGTGTGTCTATTTGTCTATTTAGGTGCTTGTGCGCTTGGCAGTGCCACTGATATGTCTAAAGTGCTGCAGCCCGACTTTGAAAATCGAAGTTCAAAGTTACGTTAGAACCATCCCTGTCATTCTTTATTCGAGACTATATCGAGAGAAAAGGATGGAGCTAACATAACTTTGATCTTCGGTTTTTAAAGATGAGCCTCTGTGCTGTTGCATATGCAACAAAGCCACGGCCCACGGCTATATCACCTAATAATCATAGACGACTTTGCTATGATCTAACAAGTTAAGAAAAGATGGATAATAGTTCAATAAAAATAAAGAAAAGATACAGATCCTTGTTATCTCTATTAAAATATTAGTATTGATTTATTTTGATTTTGATTAGTCGGCAGCAAATTCATGCAGGCTACTCGATGACTAAAAAATCTTTGAACCCTTAGCCTCACTTGTACACAGCTGTCAAATTTATGAAAAAAATATTATATTCGATCGCATTGGAATCGCGAGTGCCACTGCAAGTGGTTGGAACCATATAAAATTTCGTAAAATGGCATCCAATGCACTCAAAAATACCCTGATTCGTCATGTCGGGGTAAATATCATGTAGTAAAAGAATTACCCCTGTTCTAATATATTTAAAACCTTCAAACTTTAGTGCAGTGTTCCTAGCTGTCAAATGCCTGTTATGTAAAAGAAATTTGCTGTGAGATTATTATCCCAGGCCTATTTACTGGTATAAATAAGGTGATAATGTTTTCAGACGAGAAAATTCGCAGCGCAGGTCGCTCCATCTGCAGCGGCGGGTGAATGCAAAGTCCTAAATAGCTCTTTGCCCAATAAAATCAGGGTTGCCGCCCTAGACAACTGTACTCCGGTCACACGACTCACGGTTGCCTTCAGGTGCGTATAATAGGATAAGAATAGAATAATAATAATTTTATTTTTTAAAACTGTAGGTACAAGGATGATAGGTAGATGTTTAGGCAGTTTAAACAGTTTTACCCTTAGGTATATCAATATTAGTTTAAATCATATTATAACTATACTTAGGTCTACCATATTTGTTATAAAATTATATGTCTTTAAATTATATGATTGAATTATAATTATATTATATATATAAATGAGAATGTAATTTTGTATGTTTGTTACGCTTTCACTGCTACACTGCTGAAAAAATTTCAATTAAATATATACCTGTTATCCCAAAAAATAAAGTTTCTCGAGGGAGTAGCCATAAATGACTTCATTGGATGGAGTCCCACGCAACAGTTAGTAAATTCATATGCCATTGAATATTTAGTTACTATAATTTAAAAATAAATAATATTCATGATCAGTGATTGGATTTCACAGTGAAACACTGCGGGATATAGAGTAGAAATCTTAATATGGATATGATCAAAATCCCAGAATCTGGTTCAAAAAGAAAATACAATTGTTGGGATATTTATAAATAGGCATAGGGATAGGAATTTAGACGCTTATAGAAATCAACTGAACATATAAAATATTGAGAAACTACTTGTATGCTATTTCAATTTCATACATACATACATACATACCTTCACGCCTTCATTCCCAGAGTGGGGTAAGCAGAGCTACAGAATTACCAACAACTCTAAAAACTTGTTGATAACTCTGTAACCACATTTTGCACAATTAGGCTAAGATGTTTACCAGTGTATTAGTGACAGGTTGCAAGCCCATCGCCTAACAGTACTATAAGCCTTTATTCCCTTAGTCGCCTCTTACGACATCCACGGGAAGACATGGAGTGGCACTATTCTAAGCCGGCAACCACACGGCTATAATATCTGTGTATAGTGAGGTAAACTGATAATGAGTACCGTATTATATCTTTTATTTATATTCACTAAAGACTAATTGGCTGATCAGTTGTAAACAAAGTAATTTAAAAAAAATACATACACATTCAGTGAAAATATTTATTCCAAACCCAAACGTTAAAATGTTAAGGAAATTATCATATGGCAAATTCAACAACATCAGTCCCGAAATCCCAGGACATATTCATATTAGCGTAATGTTTGAGGTCATTCACCCCGTGTTGCACCATGAAATCCGATCACTGTTCATTTTATATGACTGATATATCACAATTATCCCTTCACTAATTAGATAAATTGCAAAATTTCAAAGTAATGTAAGGATTTTTTTAAACCTTGGTTTTATTTGTGTATAACATTTAAAATCTGTATAAATGGTTTTTATAATGTTTATTTCTCATAAATTTATAAATGTCCAATTGTGAAACTCAAATGCGAATTATGAAGGTTATATTTAATTAAACTATAACCTTCATTTAATGGAAAATATAAAAAATAAATTTAGAGCATTTAAAACTTGATTATAGTAATTCATTTATGTAGCTAATTCATTTAGAGAGAGTAATTATCGCCATTGATTTTATAGCAAATAAAGGGATACTGCATTAATATCTATAGTATAATGTGTGTAAAGGTAACATGGAATATACATAAATGAATTTAAACAATCTTTCTGCAGTAGCACCTCTTGCTCATTAAGTTTTTTATCTCTTTTGCAAACCCCTCTTGTTATATTATTTGATTACAATTGTTGATTTTTAATTATAATATTTTTTGCAGGGCTGGATCTCATTATGAGTCTCCATCTGAGCTTGGGCTAGCACATGTTCTCCGAGCATCTGCTGGCCTGACCACTGGAAAAGCTAGCACATTCATCACCGCACGCAAACTTGCACAAGTTGGGGCTGCAGTTACTGCCTCTGGAGATCGTGATTTTGTTTATTACACCCTTGAGGTACATTTAATACATGTGTATATGTGCTCGAGTGCATATTAGAAGGGTGGTCTGTGATAGAAGGTGATCTTCGAATGTCAAAAACAGATGAAAAATTATTTTTTTTTTTTAAATGTTTATGCGGATTGTATAATAAAATTAAATATCAATTGCAAGCATTATCACATGCATTGTATCACAATCTGAAGTAATATTACCTATGTATATAAGAAGAATTGCAAAATATTTTTGCTCTTGATTAAAAAACCAGATAACAGTTTTGTTTAGTTAGCTATCTAGATTATAGTTACCATCCTTACATTACCTACATCTTCGTGTTTCTATGAAACACAAGTGACAAATATACAGAGTGCTTGTTGTGTATTTGCGCGTGTGCCTGTCTGTCTGTCTGTGGCATTGTAGCTCTTAAATGGGTGAACCGATTTGAATATGTTTTTTTTTTTTTTAAAGTTTTCTAGCGGTGGTTGTTAGCTAGGTTTCATGAAAATCGGTTGAGCAGTGTTTTTCAGGTGCTTTTATCTATCTAATAGTTATTGTAACATTGCTTTAACATTTGACTGCTTTAATAATGACTTTTGCATTACCATCAATTGAGAATATGTTTTGGCTCTTAGACAACTTCTGTGAACTTGGATGCTGCTATGGAGTGCCTGGTAAACCTGATCTCTGAGCAGGAGTACAGGCAGTGGGAGCTGACCGACAACGTGCCGCGCCTCAAGTATGAACTTGCTGGTATCAGCCCTCAGGTAAATTTCGTAAATTAAATTAAATTAAGTCATACCTAAATTTTTAATGTAAACGATTATAACGTAATGTTTGCATGTTAGCCTCTTACGAGTACCTTTATACATATATATATCGCTTCCGTTACTGATTGAGTGACCGATAACGCTCAGCCTAAACTGCTGGACCTAACGACTTGGCATTTGGAAGGAATATTTCATGAGTGAGAACAGGAAGAAAAGAGGGAATTACGGGAAACGAATTCTACAGATACAAAATCGCGGGCGACCTCTATTATTAATAAACGGCTGCGCCCTATCTATTAAAAGTTACAATCTACGAATTGTCATTAATTAAGACCAATTTACAAATGTTTGCTTTGCTAAACGGTTTCACAGAATAATTTGTCAATTTTCTGTCTGATCCTAATTTTTATTAAATATAGCCCTGGTCGATTTTCAGTTGTAAGGTTTTCCAGTGGTGAAATTTTTCATGCCTAATTACTGTGTTGTATAGGCACGCGCTGTGGATCTTCTTCACAAGGCGGCCTACCGCGTTGGTCTCGGCAATTCGCTGTTCATCGCACCAAAGAAAATCAACAAGGTTTCGACTGAGTCGTTGCTGCATTACGCTAACATCAATATAGCGCCCACGCGCTGCGCTGTCTCCATTGTTGGCGATAGCCTGGTATGTTTGTGCTTTCTACCGATATTCTTAAAAAATCCATACATAGTGTAGGTTACTTAAAAGTAATCAAATTGGTCTTTCAAATCACATTGTGGTATTTATTGTAATGCACATAATGTTACTATCATATCATCGCATAATTTTATTTTATCTAGAAGTAATGATTTTGGATTTGTTACCAATGAATATTTATTTAAACTATTACCAAAGTAAAAATTGAAATAAGGTGTATAATTCCGAATGTTTCAGGAACGCGCCTCAATGGTTGCAAACGCATTACAACTGAATTGTGGCGGTGACGCTAAGACTCAGCCTACCAAATTCTACGGCGGAGAACTGAGGTATGATTAAAAGAACCCATAATACCACCCCCACACCCTTGTTGCCACTCGGAACTTCATTAGTCAGTTATTAGGGCAGCAAAAGTGGGGAGAGTAACATATTATCAAAACTATTATTAAAATTATCTGTAACTATCCGTTAAGCTGTTTCAGTTTCATGGCTTAACAGCTATTTCGTATACGCTTGATTGTCTTTTATCTCTAATTTCAAATTCAAAACATTTCATGATTGTGTTTCAGTTCAAATAATTTATTAATTAACTACCTTACCTCCTAACAACGCCAAAAGGACGTAGCGCTTTTAAAATGCGTTTTGTTAATGCCTGCAATTTGTTTTCAAGGATGATAGAAAAGCGTCGTTTAAACTTTTTTGCATCACATCATATTTATGGTTTAAGACTATATTAGTATATTGACCATTACTTATAACACCTGCACCTGTTTACCACCCAGCGTTTTTATATTGCAATTTTTTATTCATCTGTAATAAGAATAACCCAGCAACAAGGTGTGCCTAATTTACCCATTTTCTGAATGATCCTTCTGGAGAAATTTGTCAAAACATTCATATTACATTTAAAAGAGGGATCCTCTAATCCTCTTAGAACCTCTTGAAAACCTCACTGGGCAAATAGTTATTAATTATATGTTTATATTATAATATAACACATAACTTAAAAATTATAAGTGTCAGCAAATTATTAATTTAATAATAAGAATAATTATGGAGAACTCGGGGACAATTGTCTGCGCCCGCGTGTTGGCTTCGGCTGCATGTACGCATTCCACTCGTCCGGGACACCCATAGTCCCGTGATCGGTAACGATATAAATAGAATTATTGTGTCAATGAAAAAAAAAAAATAACGTGACAATCTCACACCAATTGACCTAGCCCCAAACTAAGCTCTAGGCTTGTACTATGGGTACTAGACAACGATATAAATACTTATATAGAGAAATAAATACTTAAATACATAGAAAACATCCATGACTCAGGAACCAATATTCGCGCTCATCACACAAATATCTGCCAACTAGGCCAGCGCGTCGTCAAATCTACATGATAATTATCTGTCGTCAAACTAAAGTGCCAGCTACCTTTTTTACTTTCTGCTAGAGTTTCTGGCGGCACTTCTAATGAAAGATGGTCTTACGAGGGCTAGTTGATTCACTCCATATGAAAAAGTGGAAAAGAGACTTGAAATAGGCAATTTACAGAATAAAATGATTTTTTGTTATGTTAGAGAAAGTTGTTTCATATGTATGTAAGAAATTGATAAGTTTTTTTGTTATTAGGAAGGAAATGGGCGGTGATTTGGCTCACATAGCTATTGCGCTGCCTGGCTTCCCTGCGGGCACTGTCCAGTCTCTTGCTCTGGCGATTGCTGCCAAGGGTAAATATATTTACTTACTTACGTTAACCCCAGAGCCTATTTGCGGCGAATGCCATTTATCGGGACGATACTATCGTTTAAGGTACAACCTCTCTCACTAGGGTTCCGTACCTAAGGTCCAAGATGGCTTTGTTGTCTGTCCATCCGTCCATCTTTTAAACCGTAATAGTAGCCAATTGTTTTTTTTACAGGTTGTGGTAGATTTCCTACCGAATTAAAAATAAAATCAAAATGTAAAATAGTACGTCGTCATACAAGAAACGTTTTTTCACCATTTTTAGGGATCTGTATCTCAAAAGGAAAAAACCGGAACCCTTATTGGATAACTTTGTGGTCCGTCCGTCCGTCTGTCTGTCAACACCCTTTATATCGGGAACACGTAGTGGTATCAAAGTCAAAGTTGGTGCTGCGAAAAAAATAAAGTTAACGTAAAAATTACGCCCATTAATGCTGTAAAAAACGTTTATTTTGACACTCTCAATGGAATCCAAATTTATAGGGTATTTTCCGTTGACCTAGAACTATGGCATTTGGCGAGTAATACCGTCTTATACCTACTACAAGTATAAAATAAATCTGAAACATTAAATTACAAAAAAAACTGGGTCTTTATAGGGATCGGCGGTCCAAATTTCGAATTGAGATAACTGTGTTATGTGGGGTACCGTTAAAAAAATCTTAAATACGGAACCCTCTGTGCGCGCGTCCGACTCGCACTTTACCGATTTTTAATTCAAACCGGCCAAGTGTGAGTTGGATTCGCACTGTATATACGACACGTGTCCCCGTGTACATATTGGTCAAAAATACCCTAATAAACGTGTAGTGTTCGTCTAAGGTCTAATTCTATGGAACTTGCTAACTATGTAAACAAAAGCCTAAACTTTGTTTTGTCACTGTTTCTCCTTGAATTTTCACACCACCTCATCAAACACCATTGAAAACATACACTATTGAAACGGTTGTTACTGTAAAATACAAAATCACCAAATATATAACTCTATCTTGGATATTTCATTAAAAGTTTAAATGGTTTCATAAGTTAGGTTATTAGGACCTGATGGAATGACGTTTTTGTTTCTTTTAAATTCTACAATTGTCTATGATGGGTAGTGTTGTGGCTAAAGTTGGCGATATATTAAGGCCCCTACACATTACCCAACTCACGCTGATCACTCACAGATGATATAACGGCACCTTTTATAATAAATACTGGTGATATATCATCTTCAAGTACCGATTTTTCTTCAGATCGTGATTAATCAAATTACAAATAAGTAACTGCTTGTTTTTTTACTTTCGGTATTTTATTATTCGATATGGTTTGTCATAAGTAAAGGAGTATTGCCAATCACTAGTAAATTCATCATTCAGAGACAATTTCAATATGGCGGTTTGTTTACATAGTTAGCAAGTTCCATAGAATTAGACCTTATGTATACATAGGCTGAGCACACGTTGTATAACATACGAATTGAAACAGTGACATTAGTGCGCACTTGACCGGTTCTTTTCACAGCTATGCCATGTTTTAATACTTTTCTTCCTTTAGGTTTGGGTAACGGTCCAGTCATCAAGTGGGGTGCTGATATTTCTACCCTGGCCAAGTCCATCGGCAATATCGGGCCGTACGCCGCGGCTGGTTTCAACGTGTCCTACAGCGACCACGGCCTTTTCGGAGTCGTGCTGACCGTGCCCACGGATGAAGCTAACAATGTGAGATCAAAAATTATAACGTATTTTTTCAAAAAAAAAAATAATATAAGGAAGAGCTTAGCATGGCAACGAAAGTGTTGGGCACCCAGTGCCGAGAAGAACGATGCTATCTATGCACAGGGCTGCTGACAGTGACTGTAGAAAATCCGAATATCAGGTTAAGTGGCATGCCTTGTTAGAAATGCCCAGCAGTGTACTTATGGTGGCTGATGATGACCATGATATATAGTTCGTTCGTTCGAATAGTTTGCATACTTGGATGTGCCGCCACAATTGATACAAAGAAGCCGCCGTGGCGCGCACAAAGCTGTGTCGGCGACTTCAAAGAGTTGCAATGCACGCTGTTTGAGCGAACGATTTTTGTTATAGCTTAAACCCATGACGGCGATCCCTATTTCTCAAACTGACGTTGCACTTGCACTGTTTATATTGTAATATTTCTATTTTTGTGCAATAAAGAGTTTACATACATAAATACATACTGTTGTGTCTATGTATAAAAAATGTTTGGGGGACGTCGTGGATTAACAACGCTATAATGATCTACAATTGTTTTGAATGTACTTAATAATTGCTCTTTATATGCAATAGTAAGGTTTAGCATTCCAAGTAATTTGTAAACTTAAGGTGCGCTTAACACGGGTAATTTTTTGGGCGACAATTACTCGTCAATAGTATCGACGTCTTATTCCATTTCATCCCATCTATTGCTATTGGATAAAAATTGCCATTAAATGTGGTCCGTGCGAGTGCACCTTAAATAAAACATTTAAATGATGATCTAAGTTTACTGCTGAATTTTAACATGTCCACGACTTGTAAACTAGCAACTTGGAATTTCTGCTAAGGTGTCGTGTTACTTATCACGTTTTAGGTTACATCTAATCTACCTAGTCGTGGCCTAAAATTGTTTTAATAACTTTAGGCTGCTAAATGCGTGGGCAAGTTGTTGAAGTGCGGCGAGCTGCCCGCGGACGCGCTCAAGGCGGGCAGGGCTCAGCTCAAGGTCCAGATCCTCAGCGAAACCGACGACGGTACTTCCCTGTCCGAGAGCCTGGCTGCACAGGCCCTGTACACTGGAGCCGCAAAGTCCCCTGCTGAACTGGCCTGCATGATTGATGAAGTTTCAGATGACCAAATTAAACAGGTAGGTATATAATTAAGAAAAAAAAAAGTTTAATTCACCAAGATATTAAATCAAATACTTACTATAGTTCTCTAAATATAGATATTTTTCCCGAGTACATTTTTGGGAAAAGATTGACATTTATTGCCCTTCCCTACTTGTACTCTTTGGAACTGACAGAGAAATTCATTATCTACAGGGTAGAAGTTTGTTTGGTTTATCTTATACTTAATATGTGCACGCAAAACTATCCATGACATGCCAAACGCGTGCAGTCGTTCGTTCGTACAGATTCTCATGGACGAATACTCTTGACCAGGAGACTCACTGTTTATATATATAAGGAGCTAACTGTATATTTCTAGATCTGTTTAATACTGTATGTACATGTTGTATTCATTGACAATTTGTTTCAGGCACTTGCTATTGCAACAAAATCTTCCTTCGCAATGGCGTCTGTTGGAAACCTGGTGCATGTCCCTTATGTGGACGAACTTTAATCTTAGAAGTATTGAGTGTTACCTCCTTAGAAACCAATTTACGAAACGATCAGTGAAATAGAATCATGGGGGATATAATTTGTTATTGTATCAAAATAAAGAAATGATTTGTTATAGCTGTATTACTCTAACTCAAAGCCACTAATGTAATGTCTAGCTCAAATATAAGTAAAAATAATTAGGCACATAGCTAATTATTTTCGTGCCGTACTTTTTCCTGTCACCCTGATGTGCACAAGATCTGCACACAAGCGCATGAAGGCAAAATAACAATTGTGCATGTTTTGTTTTAGCAGTTGTGTGGATATCTGGCCCAGGATGTTGTTGGAAACTGGTGTGACAGCAAAAACCATAATTGCCTTTACAGACTGACGACTGTACCTTATTGCATCGTTTCCACAATATATAAATTAAAATTGTCAAAAATGTAGAAACAACCGAATAACCATTTTACTATAATTCCTTGATAATCCCGAGCTCTTGAAGGTCAAGTGATGTCTCAGCAATGATTTATTTACTTGATCTTTACTTTCACATTAAGTTTAACATTAAATAACTATTAATTATACATTATTTTAAATAAACAAGCTTAATTCTGTAGCTCTGCCTACCCCACTCTGGGAATGAAGGCGTGAGTTTATGTATGTATGTATGTAACAAGCTTAATGACCAGGGATCGGAAATTCGGATCGATATTTACCTATACTTTAGCCCCGGCTTTGTTGTTCAGTTGTATGGAGGTCATTGGAGGTGGACTCAATCATATAATTCTTATAAAATTTCCGGGATTTCAAAATAAATAAATTACACCGGCATTAATTCATAATTATTTATTTATATTAACTGTTTGAAGTTATTTTCCATGTATACATTATAACCAAATGTTATTTAATTTACCTGTAACTTATTAACCTAACGAATTTATAGGAGCAAAACAGAACGTTTTATCCTACATGTAAAGTAATTATTATATTAACGTTTTGTAGAATCCTAAAATCCCAGAACTTAAATTATTAAAATAATATTTTTAAGAAGCCGACGCCATGTTTGCCTATCTTTTTCCGGGATTTTGCCAACTTTAGGTAAATATCGATCCGAATTTCCGATCCATGTTAATGACTATTTGGGGCTATGTGTCAAAAAGCACTAATTTGTTTACATCTTTGGCAATTTCAATTGATGCACGCTATATGCATGAACATCAGCTGAACGTGAAAAAAGTAGTAGTAAATTAATCAATTGAGCATGTTGGGCTATGTACTAAACCATTTTTAGGTTTCCATAAAGTCATCAGCCACAAAAAATCACAGTGTAATATTTTGAAAAAGCATGGGAGAATCAGACTGGAAACCTAGGACAAATAACATGAGGACTACACAGAACAAAACAAGACTAGAGATAGATATATCATGATTTTAAGAGGACCCCGTTTTACAATCATGGTATATCTATCTGGTGGAATAAAAGCAAGGAAGCAAGAGAGAGAATCTTGTTTTTTTTTTATATTTTGAAACTAGATATATTTTAATAGGCTGATAAGTAGGGGAAATATTCGAAAAACTTATGGTTTAGATCTAGAGATTAAAACATTAGGCCATTGGAAAGAATGGAGAAGTGCTTAGAAGAACCTGTCAATGGAATCTGGCTCAGGAGTCAGTCCATTAATTATCTTTGTTGCCAGGGTGCCCTGGAATCCTAATTAAGTATAGTTTAGTAGTTCCAGAATGTATGACACTGTCAGCCTTAAATCTTGGCTACTAAGAGTCACTTGCATTAAGTTTTTTTTTTTGCCTTTGCCAGATAGAAAACAATGCAAAGTTCCAGTGTCGTCCAAAGTCCTTCCTTCTAGAAACAAGCATGGCATTTTTTAATAACCCAATCCATGTGGCCATGACTAAAACATGTTTTATTATTGTAGTAAATAATAATTACTAGCTTCTTCCCGCAACTTCATCCACATAGATTGCAATTTCAATTTCCCTCGAAAACGTTAAAAAATTCTAGGATGACATGTAGCCTTTGTGTTATGCTATGGTATATAAAAGCTATCTCCAATTCAAATTTCATCCAAATCCGTCTAGTTGTTGCAGCGAGCAGGAGTAACAAACGAACATAATATTAGTAGGATGATGGTACTGTACAAACTATATCAAAAATAAATTTTAAACACCAAGTCAAATGAAAAATCATTCATTTATAACAACTAATTTATTGCACTTCAGCTTCTGTTAAAAGCATATTTGGGATGCCTTTTGTTATTGGAAATTGTCTGCCTGATTCTGGACATGTAAGATGACCTTCCTCGACTTCAATCTCTAATAATATTCGATGCGCTTTCTTTAGAAAGTCTTCATTTCCTTCGATATTTTCTAATGTTTTAGGTAACCCCTCGCTGTGGCCAATACTTTCAGCCGCGCTCCATATTACTTGCCAGTCGAGTTTTGGTAAAACACGAGTAATGAATTCTGGATTGAAGTCTACTTCCGTAATTTTGATGTCTGTAGCATTAATAGCTAGAGGATAGCCGGTTGTAACACCTTTTAAACACTTCGACGTTAGCATATTATGGGTTATAAGCTTCATGATGTTTAGAGTAGTGCCCAGCACAGATTATAAGAGTATGTCTGTGCTCAGCACAGCACAGATTGTACTACAAGTACTACAAAGTAGGTAAGGTGTCAACCAACTCAAGTCTGTCATTCAAGTGATGTCGGTTTCAAAATTTAATCTAGATAATGTAAAGCGTAATCGACGCTCCACATTCGCGAACGCATAGTTTTCGCTCGTTCAACAAAACATACAGAGCGCGGGCGCGGGTTGAAGTGCAGCGGGTGTTTTAAAGGCCTATTCACAGATTATATTTATAAGGTATGGCCGTATGGGCTTATTACACTAAGCGTTATTCAGGGACAAATTCCCTTAATCGGGATGGTGAAAAACAGAAAAGGGTGTAAGGGTTCTTAATTAAAACGATCGGGCGCGCCCGGCTAACTTGCTCCCTAATCAGTCTAATTACCCTTGCGCTCGTGCAGTGTAATTTAGTACAGTTAGCCGTTAGGGAGCTCAGTCGAGTCGACGTGCGATTAGCGTGGGAGAGGTGGCCTACTGTCCGTCCATCGTCGCTTGAACTCTAGCGGCCACCATCTTGATTCGACGGCAATATGTGATCAAATAAATAAAAAGTTTTATAATTTATTATTATCCGTGATAGATATGTAAATAATGCTCCCTGACCTATAGTCTATCTGTTTAGGTACTTAAATAAATGTAAACAAAAAAATCACGTGGTTCTGGATATTAGCCAATCAAAACTGTTCCGTCGAGCGTTGACGTATCAATGTTCACCTCCTATTGGCTGACCAACTATGTCACGTGATTTTTTTGTTTACATTTATTTAAGTACCTAAACAGATAGACTATAGCTCTTTCTTCTCTTCCCAAACCCTTCATCTTCAACACATGAATAGGTGCGACTGCTAAAGCCGCAGCAAAAGCTGTTTTTTGTTGTTCAAAGAATATACTTAGGTGCCATGATTGGTGTAAGGGGCCGACTTTCAACAACAATTTCTAACAAGTTATCTTTCTAAACGACTTCAAAAAAGAAGGAGGTTCTCATTTTAACTGTATTTTTATTATTCAGTCTTTACACATATTAATAATAATATGTTATAATCTGTGAGTCAGATCATTCAGTTACTGTCAGAGGGTGGACAGTCCCCTATATTGTGTTATGTTATATAGATACTCGTAGTCACACCATCTGAAAATCTGAACTGTAAAAACACTGATTATTATTATGAGTTTCAGATAGATGTCACTGCATGCATTTTATCATTAAATATAATTCAATAAGAAATATTCTGTCCCTGAAAACGAACACAAAAGTTACTTTTATTTTGAAATAATAATACGAATAATTCAATTTTATTAGATCTGGCCGAGTCAAATATGATTTTTGGCATGGCAACCCTGCCTGCCTAGTCCTACCAATCATGTAACAAGGCCGCGGTTGTATTTGAGTGTATTTAAAATATGATATAATAATAAGTGAAACATCACGGGCCTGTTTCACAATCGACGAGTGAATTTATCTGCCAATTATAGTTGGCTGTCTCCTTGTCCATTTTCAAGCGTAAGAAAGAGAAAGCGCTAAATTGATCAATCAAATATGCTTTACTTGTCGATTGTGAAACAGGCCGTAAATGCATGGTAATTTGTAGCTGGTATCAATCGGTAAGTCGATTTTTATCCGGTACCCTAACTTAATAAATGATGGGGATGTTGAATAAAAAATAGCTGCACAAAAACATTACAACTAACGTGAACATTATAATAATAAAAATAAACCTAAGAAATAATACTTATTGTCATTCAATTAGTTATTTTCCAGTAACAAATTATTTTGTTCTCGTCTCGTCGTAATTCTTATATGAAATTCAGATTAATATTAATCCGTATGTATAGGGTGGAAGAACGTTTATCAAATAAACATTATTATTAAGAACTACTGATTAGGTACTTAACTTATGAACCTCTTTGCGTTATTGTATTGGCCATTGGCCATCGATGTTTTTTATGTTGAAATGAAAATGTTTATGAAGATTGAGTATACTTCAGTGTCTGTCAATGTCGCTATTTCAAAAATGTGTCTAGTTGTGCTTAGTATGTAGTTATTATGTTATTCATAATTTTAGGATTAAAATAAATAAAGTTGTTAAAGGTGTAGCTACAAAGAGACTCACAAACCCTGCAATATTTCTTACCGCATTGCAAGCAGGTCTAAGTATGCATCAACGACAAAAAAAACGTAATAATATCCTGTAATGAAAAGTTTGTTTACAATTAAGTTCATTGACCCAATCATATGTTTAGGGTTGAAACAAGTAGTTTTTTGTGTGAATGTTTAACCGCCTGTAATTTGAAAACGGCTGCTTAAATTCACATAGTTTATATGGGGGAAATAAAGTTTTAAGGCTAAACTATCTCCCATTTTCCGGAAGGTCCACGGTCCTCTTCCACCCTGTATATCAATGGTACTAGTTCAGAAATCTAGATGGCGCTTCAAATCAATCTGAATAAATAACCCGTGATAGGGTTCTCTTTTTCCAGTATATTACACTACTCTTTGGTGGTCCCAGTGGTCTCGAACCTACCGATTTTTCGGTATTTCTACCGATATGGGCTCTGTTCTACCGAAATACCGAAATATAACGATTTTTCTACGAGTTCACAGTATACATGGAAATTCTCCCGATTTTACACTTTTAAGTTGGCAACCCTCGTGTGGTTGCCGGGTTAGAATAGTACCACTCCATTTCTTCCAGTGGATGTCGTAAGAGGCGACTAAGGGAATAAAGGCTTTTTTTTTTTTTTTTTTTGCCCCCGCGGCAACTTGAACAGCTACTACCGCAGGGATATGGCTTCCACGTGAAGTGATTTCGCCAGTGTCAAGGTTTATATGAGTATAAAACACAATCCAATCTTCTCTAGGAAGATTGGGGGCAACGTTGTACGGTGATTTGTAGGTCAGAGGTCAAGATAGTTTTAACCTCTGCACCACTGCGACTCCACTTGAATCGAGAAGAAAGATGCCAGATACACGAAATAAGTCCAAGTCTTCAATCACTGTGCGACACTAAGGCATAAAAAGTACAAATCACTATCAGAAAAGAACTTTGAACACCTAATTACCCAAAAATTAAAGTCTAAAACAAATTACACGTCCGCCATCTTTTAACGTTGCAAATGGCCCCCCGAATAAAGGCTTGTAGTACTGTTAGGCGATGGGCTTGCAACCTGTCACTAATACGCTGGTAAACATCTTAGCCTAATTGTGCAAAGTGTGGTTACAGAATTATCGACAAGTTTTAAAAGTTGTTGGTAATTCTTTAGCTCTGCCTACCCAACATTGGGAATGAAGGCGTGAGTTTATGTATGTAAGTTGGCAACCCTTTTCATTTATGTTTAATGTTACGGGGAAGCCCTCAATAGTATGGACCTAGTGCACAATGTAATTCATATATTTTGGGAAATACCCTCTTGCGTCCTACAATTTGATGTTATAAGGGGCTTCCCGCTCGGGAATTTACCTGTCTAGTCTATATAAACAGGAATTCGGTTTTATTTTTTTATTGATTTTCTTAACATTGAAGAGAGAGTACCTAACCTAAAGAGTGCCTACAAAATCAGATAATTAAATTAAGTTAAAATGTCGTCTGACGAGGAGCCGAGCACAAGTGCGTGTGTAAGAAGAAAAAAATATCTACAATATTATAGAAAATATTTTTTTTTTGTCGAATAACGATTTCGGGTACAAATATACCGATTTTAGCTGGCAACTCTACCGATCTCGCTCTATGACGTTCGAGACCACTGGTGGTCACTACTTAGTATCTGTCAAATGCATAGTAAAGTAAAGTAACGACCAGAAATATCTACGTGTCGTGAAAGATTTTTGGTATATTTAACCCAAAATTATCAGTCTTCTTTCTTGTGCATACATTATATATCACACTTTACGGGCATACTTCACAGGCACAATCATGGCAAACTGCGATAATTCTATGGAACAGGAAGCAGAAAGGAATAATCTGTCGGCGTCGACCTCATATGTTCCTGTAGCTCGACCTACCCTAACAGAAAAACAGAGTAATAATATAAAAGACGGTGAATTATGTAGGCTTACTGAAGATTTATCATTACAGCAAATAGCCACTCAAGCAGGGGATGGGCAACAGACTGTTGACGCGGCTGCGAAGCCGTTGTTTACAACAGTAAAAGAGAATTTTCGTAGAGAAGTGGGTTCAGAAATCAGACCCAATAACATGGCTAACGAGAGTTCTACCCCAGGGCCATCAAAAATAAGTGTGGTAAAAAGAAAGCATGCTAAAAAAAAAGAAAGGCTGAAACAGTTGCAAATGCCTCAACCATTTGTTGCGTGCCAACAACCGCAGACTGCTCCAGTAGCGTCGCAATCCCGACCGCTGCCTCCAGATTATCTGTTGCCGCATAATATTGCATCTGTCCAGGATCTATTCACCCGGCACATTGGACCCATGTATGCCAATACTGGTTACTTGGAAAACTTGAGTTACCATCCACAATTCCAGCTAATGCATGAAATGCAAGTCAGAAATATGTTACAACATCAACCTCAATACATGGCAAGTACCCCAAACTCTCCTAATGTACAACTTCCACAATATAATTCAGCTCACTCTGTCCATCACCAAATGAGTCCAACTACTCCAAGATATTTTCAAAATGTGATGCAACACCCCTTGCTCAGTAAGTCTTATTCTGTGGATAACTACAAACTATATCAAAACCAACAACAGCAGCATCAGCAGCAGCATCAGCAGCAGTCAGAATTGCATCGTAATACAGGAAGCACAAGAGAACCAACCACCCCAAAGCGAAAGAGTGCAGGTAGGAACAAGACTAAAGATTCAAATTCTAAGGATAAAAAGTTTGAACTTTATATGGAACTTAATGATGTAGAGCTAGGGCTAAAAAATCAAACTCTTGTTCAGGGGGTTTTAAGAATAAATCCTAAACAGTTTACTCATGCTTATGTATCAAGTTTAGATCGGGATGAGCAAGACATCCTCATAGAAGGCATAAAGAACCGAAATAGAGGCCTGGAAGGTGATGTTGTTGTTGTTGAACTGGTTACTGAGCAAGCACCTGACGATGAAGATAATAATGACAACAATGATGTTGAAAAAGATATAAAAGATAAAAATGTTGTAAATCATGATGAAAATTCCACAAATGGTGCTGGGAAAGAGAAAACTGATGTTGAGAATACTGCATCGGATACCAAACAGAGAAAAGGCAGAGTGGTATACTTAAGAGAAAAAGTACACAACAGAACCTGTATTGGGTTACTGAAACTGATGACAGACAAAAACAGGCAAAAAGCCTTGTTTGTGCCTAGGGACCACAGGGTACCACGCCTGAACATACCATTTACAAGTTGGCCTAACAATTTCTATCAAGATCATAAAAAATATGAAAACACTATATTTTTAGCCAAAATTGTAGACTGGTTTGACCTTAGATTTGCTACAGGAAAAATTCTACAAAGTATTGGTCAATCTGGCGATATGGTAACAGAAACCATGGCAATTCTGGCACAAACTGACTTGGATGTCTCACCCTTTGGACCCGAATATAGACATTTATATCCACGACTAGACTATACAATCCCACAAGAAGAAATTCTGCTAAGGGAAGATTGCCGCAAACTCTGCATTTTTAGCATTGATCCATCAAACTGTAGGGATATTGATGATGCAGTTTCTTGTAAAAAACTTCCCAATGGGAATTATGAGATTGGTGTACACATATCTGATGTAGCCTTCTTTCTGACTGAAGACACAAAGCTAGACGAGAAAGTAGCTGAAAAAGCTACTACTATTTATTTAGTAGAAAAGGCTTACCACATGCTTCCTGATGAGCTATGCATGCTTTGCTCTCTATTTCCTGGAGTTGACAAACTAGCATTCTCAGTCTTCTGGGAAATAAATGATGATGCTGAAGTAATAAGTCATCGATTCGCTAAAACAGTTATTCACTCCTGCTGCCAGTTGGCTTATGAAAATGCACAAGCTATACTTGAGGATAGAGAAGATTCAGAATCTGAATTTCCTGAAACGTATAATGGATTTCAGTACAAAGACATATATGAAACAATAAAAATATTAGGAAAAATTGGTGCTAAATTCAGGAAAAATCGGTTTGATAGCGGAGCATTGCGCATTGACCAACCTAAGGTTGCTTTTAACCTTAACCCAGAGAATGGTTTGCCAAATTCGTTTTGGATTTATGAATGTAAAGAAAGTCACCAACTTATAGAAGAATTCATGTTACTTGCAAATATGACTGTGGCTGCTAGAATAAATAATGATCATCCTAGTTTGGCATTTTTAAGGTGTCATCCCCCACCTAGCGGTTTCATGCTGAGACAGCTAGCCAAAGCTCTAAAACCAATGGGTATTGATTTAGACTTTTCAACTGCTGGACGTATTCACAACTCACTGTTGCCATATGTGGGTCCTGACAATGATGATAAAGGTAGAGCTATGGTGCTCAGTATGCTTTGTGCAAAGCCAATGGCTCGCGCGAAATATTTTTGTGTGGATGGCGTTGATGACGACGACTTTCACCATTATGCTCTTAATGTGCCTCTTTATACACACTTCACCAGTCCCATTAGGCGATACGCTGATATTATGGTTCACAGGTAATTATAAATTTATTGCACAGAAATCCTGCTAGTTTGTTTCATGAGAATTATAAATTTCGTTGATTTATTTTTAGGTTGTTAGCGGCGAGTATTGACTTCCGGAGTATGCCGCAATGGGACGCGGATAAGGTTCGGATAGTAGCTGCTCAGTGCAATAAACAAAAGTACAACGCCAAAAAAGCAGGCGAACTGTCAACAGAGCTTTATACATTGAAATACATTGAGATGCATTCTCCTGTCGTGACTGACGCCGTGGTCGTTGAAGTGCGCGAGAAGTACATTGATGTCATCATCGTAGCTATGGGGCTCAACCGAAGGATCTACTTTAATAGTGTAAGAAAATTGAGCGCTTAATTAATACCTCTTAATTTTATTTCAATTAATAGGTACCTATTTTGTGTTTGAATTTAAGATGCCTTACAGTGGACGGAATCGGCAATTTGAGAGACTAGGAACCAACTTTTTCTTTTTTACCTTTTTTTTAGGGGATGGATAGTAATCAATCATTTAATGGTCTGTATATTTTTTTCCTAAACCTACCTACCTAGTTTGTGCTGAAGAAAAATATGTTTTGTTTTCTTTGTATGGAACGGTTTCTAATGAACTGGATTTATAGGGTTCAGCATGCCCCCCCTTGGGGCATAGCTACCCGTGCCTGGGTGAAGTAGTCATGGTATGAATACCAACTACACAGTCAGTCATAATAATAATAATAAAGAACTGGATTTCTCGTAAGTCTCGATAACGTATGGGTAGTTCGTTCGTTCAAATAGTGTGCATTGCAACCCTTTGAAGTCGCCGACACCACTTTGTGCGCGCTGCACATCAAAGCGCGCACACTATTTGAACGAATGAACGTGCAACTTTTTGTTTACTTTTCTCTCTATCAGAATTAAAATAATGCTGTATAACTCGGTTGAAAGTAGGTATCAATTGCACCCTCGAACTATAGGCGCATAATAAATATCTTGGGATACAATCGCTCACCTTAATCCCTTGGTGAAAACTACGCTGAGCGTCCAGTGCAACTTTGTCATACATGCTATACATTGTGTATTCGTTTGTACAACACGAAACCATCCTTTGATTTCAAGACTATACTTTAGTTTATTAGAAAACATAATAATAGTAATAAGGGCGCCACTGGCCTCTACTATTAAATCTACCTTACCTTGAAATTATCACAGTCGCTACATCATATTATCTTACTATTGTAGGGCCATTACCAACTGACCGTCGGGGCAATAAATCATTTTATCGGAGTCTCGCTCGTACTCGTGGAACTTATGGCGAGCGTAAGGGATGCATTAGCCTGATCAAATTGAGCCAAATATGGGCAAATAGGGGAAATAATTCGTGTAGTTTTGAAAATTGGTACATTTATACTTTGCGGTATCCAGATGAACATACTAAAAGTCCTCATGGGTAGGGGGTGTGCTGAGGGTGTAGGGGGGGGTTGAAGGTACCTTTTTTCAGATTTTTGCTCATATCTCTAATACCTGTACGAATAGCATTATGATTACTTCTGACAAAAGTTTCTACATAAAATTTCCTACAAATTTGGTTATATTTATTTTTGCTGCACGATCAGTATTTTAGGAGCTACAGATTGTTTAAGTTAACACGGAGCTAAAATATAGACGATTTAAGAAGTAAAAACGAAATAAGTGTTAAATTGTTTATTAAAAATAGAAAAAGCAAATCAGTTTCTCTTAATTATGTCACTCGTCATCAGGGACCGGAACCGCTTACCCTTTAAAAGGTTTTCGTTAGGGTATATAATTGACTGGTTTTTACAAACCCTAACGATGCGATAAGCATATCTTCGACTTACCCCAATGAAGAGCTATCCCATACGATACAATTAATTCGACTAAGCGCTTACCAATTCCTTAAAACCCTCGTTAGGCTTTCCCTATGAAGTGTTTATTGAACGGCTTCAAGCTATTTTAATCTCTACGCGCAGTCCATACAAATTATTTTTGCACTACTTAGCAATTGATTGGCTATCCACACACAGGCTTGAAACCAACCAATCACACGAATCTGCGAAACAGAGTCAACGGAGAGGGAGAATTAATAGGGTAACACTAACGTAATGCTAAGTGCTTAAATCCGAAACCCTTACGAAACTGGTAACCTCAATGGTTAATCATTCATTAGGGTAAGCCTAACGATAGGGATACGCTAACGTTTGGGAGAGCATATGATGTAGTTACCCGATCGATAGACTTAGTCGAATAAAGGGGTTTTCCGGTCCCTGCTCGTCATCTTCTAAATCGACATCTTCGTCTTCGCCATCGATGATATCTACAGGTACACCGTTTGTACATGAACCCATGCAGCCGAAGCATACTCGACTGCATGAAATACCGGCTTTTCGACATCCGCATTTTCCAGTGCAACCACTTTTGCAGCGACAAAAAATTGAAGTCAGCACGGTGTCAGGAGCTGGAGGATCAGTGGTAGTAATTGGTTCGAGGGTTCCATCAGCTCCTCGCTTCCAACCCCACATTTCAGGAGGCATTTCGTTACCCAGCCACTCTTGTACTTGGTGGAATACTCGTAATGCGTGATATTTTGCTGACCCTTTTGTAGAGGGGAGAGAGGAGAGATCAGCTTTGGACTTGGTGCTGGATTTAACAAAAAGCGAGTATCTGTGGCTGTTAAGATCAAGCTGAGTAGTGGGCGCACGATATATCGTCAAAAACATCGTTTCTCCTGATTTTGTTACGGCTTCCGATGTTGATGTTGGGTCATAGAAAATGGCTGATATATCCTTGATTATTGGTTTTTTCTCAAACAGCTTTACAATTGACAGTTTGCCTATCCTGTAAATTGCTGAGATTGTGTCGCAGCCGCTAAAACTATGTAGGAAAAGAACAGCACAACAAAAGGAGAGTTTTTGGAGATTTTGTGACGAAAATATCTTGGTTTCCACTTTTCCTTTTCCTGGCTTGACAAAAAATATTTGTTTCTCTGGTGGTGATAGAGTCATTAGAAGAACTACTAAATCCACATATTCCCCAACAAGAGCAACTACGGGATGGTTTGCTGCTTTCTCAATGGCAGTTCTTATAATTATACAGTCAGCATCTCTAGGAGCCACTCGTGTTTCGATTCCCTCAGCCCGCATTTTTTCTGTTTTTTTTTCAATTTAGAAGCCCAACTAATTTATCTAGATAAGAATAAAGCTCATCTAGATAAATTAAAAATAACGAATGACTGATTATTTGGTAATTTCATATAACTAATGATTTAGCTATCTTCCCAGTTATTCGTACGGTGCGGTGAGAACGAGAAACAACGGTTTTAACTTAGAATATTATTATTCTAAGGGTTTTAATTCAACCTCAGTGGCAAAGAGTAGCTCAGTGGTATGCGGCGGTCCGCACCGCGCTGACGCCCGCCGTAGTAAGGACTCACGGTATCTCGCACGCTCGGCCCTTGTTTACATTATCGCCTTTTTTATTTTTAGAATTTTCAATAGATCGACATGGGGTTTTTTATATTGGGTCGGCAGATGACTAAGCTGGCTTATTCTAAACTAAAAATGAAAGTGATGATGAACAATGACGAAAAAATGACGCCGTTTTCTTAAATCCTCTATTTTTATCTCTCTGTTAAAACTTACACACCCTGTAGCTCCTAAAGTATTGGTCGTAGAGCAAAAATAAATATGACCAAATTTGTAGGAAATTTTATGTAGAAACTTTTGTCAGAAGTAATCATAATGCTATTCGTACAGGTGTTAGAGATATGAGCAAAAATCTGAAAAAAGGTACCTTCAACCCCCCCCTACACCCTCAGCACACCCCCTACACATGAGGACTTTTATTATGTTCATCTGGATACTGCAAGGTATAAATGTACCAATTTTCAAAACTACACGAATTATTTCCCCTATTTTAATTAATTTTCTTGAGCTACATGTAGTATCAGCGTTATCTTGTATCCCCTACGCTCGCCATAAGCTCCACGAGTACGAGCGAGAGACTCCGATAAAATGATTTATTGCCCCGACGGTCAGTTGGTAATGGCCCTACAATAGGCGTTAATAGAGTCATCCGTAACATTAGACAGAGCCAGCATGGGGATATTTTGCATAATCTGCTTTTGTAGTCGGATCCAAAGATTACGGAATCTTTCGAATGGTAACACAGTGAAATAGTTCTCTCCCAAGAAACCAAGAAGCTTCTTTTGCATTTTCCTGCTGAACCAGAATTTGAATTAATTCATGTTAATGATTTCCAAGGTAGTAAAAACAAAAGTCTTGCAATTTTAGGAACATATTTATTGGTGTATTCGTGTTTATATATAGTGAAGAGGACAAGGATTAAAAAAAACCGGTCAAGTGCGTGTCGGACTCGCGCACCGAATGTTCCGTATTTAAGATATATAGTTGGAAAACGCAAAACAATATAATAATAAATAATAATAATAATAAATCATTTATTCAAATAAAACAGGCATGGGAAATTGTGATTCTTCACCTAACTGAACAGTCAGTTTGTAGGCGAAAACTGGGTGCTCTCAGACTTATAGCCTTTGTTGGGTTATGGGTTACAAGGTTTTTTTTTTTTTTTTTCTTATATGTTATTTTAACTTAGATATTAAGGTTAGAGTGTACCCTACACTTGAGTTTTCGTTTATACGTAGTTTTAGACATTTCATTCTCTTTCCATGGTATACCTACTATTTACTATTTTAGGTATCAAATACATTCTAGTTCTTTTTCCAAAATAGTTGTTAACTTTAGGGACTCTTAACTTTTTATTAACTACAGCTCTGGTGTTATGTGAATAAGTAATACACTTTTTAAATTGGAATTTTCGATACTGTTCCATAATTAAAAGCAATTTAACTTTTTCATTTACAGGTAGTAAGTAATTTACATCTCTTAAATAACTGTTCATAATTTTTGTTACACTTTTCCTTAATTTTTTTACCTACTAAAATTTTCAAAAAATTTACTTGCAATTGCTTTATTCTTATCAGGTACGAAGCAAATGTTCGGCCATAACTACTTAGCCCATATGATAACATAGACTCGGCTAATGCATGAAAAACCGTAAATAGAGTAGCCCTATTTACACAGAAGTTTAAATGAAAAATATTATCCAACACTAATCTTAATTTGGAGCACACATAGTCAACATGTAGTTTCCACGACATTTTACTATCAATAATTAATCCTAAATACTTATAATTTTGGACATTCTCTAAAGTAGCACAGTGACATGATAATTTATAATTATTATTATGTAGGCACTCATAAGAATGACCTGTTATAACCGGTTCATTCAATATCAATCTGCTATATGGAGAGTTTATGTGCATGCACTTCGTTTTTTTTAAATTTATTATTATACCGTTATCATGCGCCCACATAATAATATTATTCACATCCTCTTGAATATTATTTTGAATAATACTCATATCCCTGTCAGCATACAATAGGCATGTGTCGTCAGCATACATGTAAACTTTACTATTTCTCACTACGTTACACATAGAATTCACATGCATTATATAACCGACCGGGCCGTACACCGAGCCAGTCGGCACCCCATGCGTCACACCGTACCTATCCCCCGCGACGCCACGGACTTCGGTCCGCAAGGTCCTGGCTTCTAAGTAAGATCTAAACCAATCGTTCAGCGGTCCCCGAATGCCACACTCCCTCATCGCCTGAAGCAACTGGCTGTGATATAAAGTGTCAAAAGCCTTTTTAAAATCTATGTACACGACAACCAGGTGCTTCCGGTCGTTGCGGGCGAGGTTAATGTCGTCCGTGAAGCAGGCCAGCGCGGTCGCAGTGCTACGACCCGGTCGGAAACCATGTTGCGAATCCGAGATAACACCGTTTTCTTCTAGAAAGCTACTCACTTGGCTCATCATAAATTTTTCAGCAACCTTATTAACAACAGATAAAATAGCGATAGGTCTATAATTAGAATAATCACTGTGACTCCCTTGCTTATACAGAGGCCTTATGTTGGCAATTTTTAACTGTGTGGGGTACACACCTTTTTTGACACACATATTTATGAATTTAGCTAAAATAGGACTAATTTTCTCATTCACATACTTTAAATCTTGCACACGAATTTTATCAAATCCGGGTGATTTTTCACAGCTAAGACCCTCTATAATTTTTTTAATATCCTTTGCATTAGCCTGTTTAAATCGCATCGACGATGGACACTCGGCGACATAGTCCGACCGGTTAAGAAACTTGAGGTTACACTTGTGCTCCTGCTTTAACTGAACAATTTCCTCCGTAAATACTGTAGAGAACGAATTTGATATTTCTACCAGGCTCCCGGTTTTTCCTAAATATTTCAATATAATATCATCTAAACTTTTTTTACTTCTCCCTAACCAATTGTTTACATGGCTCCATATTTTTCTTAAATCTTGTTTACAATTCAGTATCTGATTTTGTCTATATTTATTTTTAGCTTTATTAACACATTTATTTACCTTATTTCTACATTTAGTATATTCTAGCCGAAAATTAGCATTATTAGGACATGATTTCCATTTTTTAAATAAATTGTTTTTTATTTAACATGCGGATTATACAATCTGTTATCCACGGCTCTGGCTGTCTTTTAGTTTTAACATTGAACGTTTTTACACTTGAGTTATAAATATTATCGAAGATACCATACAGCGCGTTATACAATTGTATCGGACAGTCTATGAGGTCAAGGTCGCTCCACTGCACCTGATCTAACTTATTGATGACAAGTTTATTGGTTACCACCGTGCGGGTTGTGCTTCCTTCACCGGGTGGCACACTTATTTTCGGAAGCTGAATACCTATCAGGTAGTGATCCGATATCTTGCATTGGAGTAAAAACGACGAGAAGTCACTTTGGCGAGTTCGTACCCATATATGATCGATACACGAACACACATAATTCCCGTCCATAACCTCCTCTCTTGTCACATCATTTATTACACTTTGAAAACCTAAACTACTGAGTATATTCGTGTACGCAGTCACCGCACTGGATCCCGCGCACTTATCACTAATGTCAATGTTCGTGTCAGCATCGCCTCAGACGCAGCCGGTATGTTCTGCAGCAGGTGTTTCAACTCGTCCGTAAACTCCAATTTATTTGTTTTTGGGGGTCTATAAACAGCAAAAATATGAGTTTCTTGCATATTATGACGTAATAATTGTATTACCATTATGCATGTTAACACTTAGCTTGCAATCATTTCTATAATATATTAATATACCTCCTCCTCGTTGTTTGTTTCTCGTAAGTGAGTATGTAGGTACTAAAGCCTTTTATACCATACATCGATACGTTTTCTTTGCTAATATTAATCTCAGGCAGGATAATAACATCCAGGCTTTCTTTACAGTTTTCAATTAGTGCTAAAAACTCATTAAAATGCTTCTTCAATGATCGAATGTTTAAATGAATGATGTTTGTCTTGTTTTCTGAGTTTGACAGGTCCATATTCCATCTCGATACACTATCATATATGGTGTAATTCGTATTTGTATTGACATGCGATAATATGTCGTTGAAATTTAACCGACAAATTACTTATTATGGCAATTATTTGGTGCCTTAACGAAGGCCGGTTTAAAGTGAGTGTAATTAAGTTTGAATAAAATCAACCATTCAATTGTTTATATTCTTCTTTTTTCTTGAGGTTACGAACGTCGTCTTCATTTTTTATATTAAATATTTTTTTATTCAAGTCTCCCTCATCTTTCCGGGCAAGAATATTGCCATTGTGTATCCAAATAAATTTATATATATTTTTCAGTTCAGTTTTAGCATACCACAATAATTGCCTAGTTTGTTTTGGCAGATCTTCGTTGATATATATATATGTATTGTCATTGTTACCAAATATCTCTGCATTCCTAAATCGCTTTGTTTTTTGTGATAGCCATTCATTTCTTGCAGCCACTGAATTAAGCGTAACTATTATCGGGTTCGCCCGTTTAAACTTCTCTTTATTCTGGCTGGCGGAATTGCCGCCTACCCTCACCGCCCCACAAACATGCTGCGGATTTAACTGAAGTGTAGCTGCAGGCCAATCCTTGGACTATTGAGGTGACATTTTCACCATCAGTGTGTTGCACACCTGCTATTTGAATATTCTTTGCTTTTTCGTTTGTCTCTAAAAATACAATTCTTTCCTCCATAGCTGTCATGTTCTTTTCCAGGTAAACATTTTTCTGTTCCAGAGTTATCATCTTTTTTTCCATCTTTTCTTGACTTTCCTTTAATTCCTCGTACTTTGCCGCATAAAATTCGACGGCCTCCGCGAGGTCATCCAAAGTTTGTTTCATCGAAAAGAGAACCTCCATTTTTTTATTTACCTCTACTAAGATTTCGGCTGGCGTGGCACTCTTAGTATCTATACTAAGCCTTGAACTTGTACTTGGTGACCCGTCTGCCTTGATGCACTGGTTACATGTTTGTTTGTCCATGAGAGTTTTGATGTCGCTGGCACATTTCTTATGGTAGTAGCCGTTGCAGTCACCTTGACATTTGATGACACTGTCGTTAGCTTTAGATACAAACAGCTTGCACTTTTTACACTTGGCCATGACCAACTCTTCACTTTCCCGAAACGAATATTGTATGTAATATTAATATCCCTCAAGTAAAACTCAACGTAACTATTATTATTTATGCGCTTGCGCAACGATAACGCATCCACTCGCTGAGAGCTCGCGACGCGGACAATATATATATACTAATTTAGAACTTTATTTTCTATGCAATAAGGTATATTTAAACTAGCCTTAAAAAGAAAAGATGGGGACGGTATTTTATTGTTAATTTTTGGCTATAAATTAATAAATACGTAAAAGAAAAAGAAAAGAAAAATAGTGTAAATTTTCAGATTGAGCCCTTTCATATGAAATCCCGTTTTCTCTAAGCTCTCTTTTATTTTTCAACCCCTCCATTCTAGACCCCTTTTCAAATATTAAGAAAAAATATTTCATATCGTTATTAGGAAAAACAGGGCAAGCAAGTTATACAACTATGCCAAATTTCAAGTTGATAGCTTCTATAGTTTCAGAGACAAACTGCTGTGACATACAGACAAACAGACACACACCGAGGTCTCACCACAGGGGTATCCTTTTTTACCATTTAGGTACGGAACCCTAAAAAGGTTTCAGCAGGATCAATCAAGACATGGAGAAATTTAATTTATTAGGATCGGTTCCATACAAAGAAAACAGAAAATGTTATGTACTCGGAGAAGGTTCCCAAGCCTCTCAAATGGCCGCTTCGATCGATTGTTACGCCGGTGGTGGTAAGTGTAAGTACACAGGCAAGGCAAAGGCACTTGACACTTAGAAAATAAGTTAAAAACCGGCCAAGTGCGTGTCGACCGCGCATTAATATTAGAGTTCCGTGCCACATACAACGCAACAAAATGTATTTTATTATTTATTTATCAACAAATAGGTAACAGTCACTTAATTATACAATAGTCAACATTCACTTTACTTATTGACTATACAAATACAAATTTAATATATTGTACAAACAAAAGAGATAATACAATCAAAAGTTAAAACTAAACTTATTTAAATTAACCCCCTGAGGTTCCTTGTACAAAAAATAGTACATAATACGGTCATTGAAATAAAGATCTAGTGCAAACGAAGTAAAGTGGAATTTCTTTTGTTTTTATGACCAATGGTCAAATTAGAAAATTGACTTTACTTCATTCACAATAGATTCATATTCCATTGACAAATTTTGTTGTATGGTGGGCCTTAGGAGGTAAAATAAAATTAAGCTAGGTACTCAAATAATTATTAAAGACGTAAATAATAATCACCACTACAAAAATAACACCCCCTCTAGCAGGTCCGCTCGCGGCACGGTCCCTATGACACTGGCTGAATTACCTCTGGATAGCTAGCCCAATCCTTTGGAAGAGGTAAGCACCAGCTCTAGGATCTCCAGAGGTGTCTATGAGCCGAGATGACAGGGCCTTAATAAAGCTATTTATCAACTCACTTAACATAAATTTACCGACTTTCATTGATTTCATTGTAAGTATATTATTAGCTGTTCACAACAAACACCGTTCTATCATATTACGGCTATATGAGCCTCATCGCCCTACACATTTGGCAACGGAACTCTTAAAATGCCTCGACGTTATCAAATGCATCTGGTTGTGTTTACTCTCATATTATTATTTTTTATCTTTATCCACATAGTCAAATTATCGTTGTATAGGAAATTGCTTATCCGTAGGTACATGATCTAGAAGTTCCACCAAGAGTGGCGAGATGAAATGAGAGGAATGAATTTCACGGATTGTAGTGCGAGTGGTCGGTCGGTTTGTAAAATAAATAATTTTGTGCAGGACTTTCCGGGTGACTTCAAGCATGTGAGAAATGAAGCTGGTACCAAACTGTCCCGCATGGAGGTGGACTGGCACGGCACCGAGGTGCCGCCAGTCTCGCAGGTCATAGAAGTATTCTCCATTGTGAAGATCGAAATGAGCAAAGGGAACGAAATGGTAAAGGTTGAGACTAAACTTGTGAAACCCGAGGGCAATGTACGAAATTGATTTCATGAATCCTTCAGCTATCGGAAATGAAATCTCCACTACGTATGGCAGATCATCGTTTGATCGACGATTACAAATCTAGGCCTGACTTTTTAATCGTCGGAATCGTCGGATCATATCATAACTTTACGGCGTTTGGAAATAATTAGATGAATTGACCGGCATCTAAATCAGACAAATGTATTTAAAAAAAAAGCGGAATTGAGAACGTTTTGACGCTATTAAATTTACGTTGACTGTGAAGTACAATGCATTAACAGTGCATAATCGTCATGTTCGTCGTAAAGTAGTACTCGTTGCCCGATGTCTGTGTAAGCAACGTTTTAGATAACTTATCGTCGGTGATACTGCAAAACCGCGTAACTCACAAATTTATGATAGAGCAAAATAAACTTTACTGTGTCATTAAAAAGGTGCATTTTGCTCCTTAATTAAGATGTTACTTACGCGGTTTTGCAGTTTCACCGACGTTATGACTACGTAAATAACTTCTGATGTGTCTTTGTCATCAGCTTTATAATTAAATGTTTTAGAATAAAATTAAGTCTTATTTATGGCAATGTTTTACTGTATGTATTAAGGTGGCGACTGACTTGTAACATTTTGGTGTAATGTATCACTCGCGGCCCTTGTCTAATGGGTGCGATAAGATAAGGACCGCAGGTGATACATTACACCAAAATGTTACAAGTCAGTCGCCACCTTTAAAACTATGAATATCGTACACGCATAAGTGAATCTCTCTTATCGTTACATCTTGACTTAACTACTGTTGACCTAAGAGTACAGAAGAGCAATAGTATATTTTTCTTGCCGTTAAATTGCGCATTTACTAAGGTTATAAGTAGTTATAAATGATCATCAATAATAAATTAATGTGATTTGGCTTAGATTGTCAGAAACTTACTTAATCTAAGA
Source organism: Acleris emargana (assembly GCA_927399475.2). Taxonomy (NCBI): domain Eukaryota; kingdom Metazoa; phylum Arthropoda; class Insecta; order Lepidoptera; family Tortricidae; genus Acleris; species Acleris emargana. The sequence goes on from OV656846.1 coordinate 11,803,142, forward strand.
GTATGGAATTTTTGTGTATTATTTATTATGGTTTTTGTGTATTATTATGGTTTTTGTGACAAGACTTGCAGGATGAAATTGGGATATGGATGCAAAATTATTACAATTATGATTTTTTTTTTTAATTTTATTATCATATATCATAGTTTTATTTTACTCAACATGATGGTTTTGTTTTATTTTACATTGCTTGACTACAATATTCGTAATGATGTTGAATTGCATAATTTAAATAACTATAACATAGACCTAGACCTAGAAGAAAAGTACTTACTTTTGTAACAAGTTTTACGGTGAATAGATTTATTTACAAATAAAATGAAATTACTATTGAACTTCCTGGCACGAACAAAATAGCATTAAGTGTATTATAACAGTCATTCTCCTTTTTGGTTCCGCCATAGTTGAATAAACTCTCGTCTCTCTTCTCTCTCGTGATCTCCTTGTTGAGGGAGAGAGGAGGATTGAGACCACTTAAGTACTTATAGCATAGCCAATTGTTGTGTTAGTCTCGATCTTATTGCACGACGCTCTAAACTATGTGCGAAATGTATTTTACTAAAGTACCTACTATTTTTTTTATGTACAATTAAAAATACCCGTACAATTTTTTCCTGGAACCGTAAGCACCGTCGAGTCAAATGCTCAATTTGAACTAAGATTGTGACGTATATCTTCCTCCTGTTGTACCTAGATAAATACAATACTTGACTAATATAAACGTTTATTAATTTGAGAGGTCCTCAGTGTCAAAACCTGACAAGTTCTAAGCTGTTCACAGGGCAGAGATATGCTACTGCTGTAGCATCGTCCCTTTCACCACCTGTGAATTGGCAGGGTTAGACACCTCACAATTACCTCTACGGCCAAGTCTACTGAAACCCGCCACCCACCCCGTGGATTCCTGTTGTAAAGCTTAGTGTTGGTATCTATTCTTTAACCTACCGCCAAGCAGCGGTGTCCACACTGTGTTCCGGTGTAGGGATAAGGTAAATGCCGACTTTATTTTGTTTTATTTATTTTTCTAAACATAATATCGGTTTAGAGGCATTCGTTTATTTAAGATTGGAATTTCTAGAGTACGTGTGATGTATTAATTATATTCTTGTAGTTTGGACTCTCTTTTTTATTTTATTTTTTACAGAGCCCTTATTGAACGCAATTTTGTGGCAAAATTTGGTTCTGTTATTTAAATTCGTGAGGTCTTTCGCTTTCTATTTCAGGATAAACTTTAAATGAATTATGCACCATACCTACTTAGAAAATATACAGAGTTTTAGTAATTTGACGCATTCTCCTTAGGAGTTGATAGGGGTGACTATTTGCGAGAATTTTAACCCTCATTTTTTTAGCTTTTTAAAATAAGTCAAAAATGCAACATCAAAAACTCTTTCTTCTTTTTTGAAAAACTTTCCACGCGTGCATTGGTTTTGTTTTCCAAACTGGCGCCGTGTTTTTTAAGTAAATACACTCACGATTGTAGTTTAATTTTTAATTTGAATTGAAATATGGAAGAGCTTGATCAATATGAACAGCGTATGTTTCAAAATTACACAAATGAAGAATACACCGATATTGTGTTTGGTTACAGCTTTTGCTACTGTAACGGTGAAGCTGCTCGGCAAGATTATTCGCGTCTCGTCGGTTTCCTAATCGCCGGTTACCCATGTATCCAGCTTTTAATGGAGTATATAGGCAAATCCGAGAAACTGGTATTGTTCAGAGACGGCAAATTAATGCCGGAAGAGCCGGGTCCATGTTGTTACTTACGAAGAGAATATTCTGCAAGAATTTATCAATGACCCAACAATTTCGACAAACACCGTCGCCACATGACTCTGTAACACAATGGAAAGCGTGGTCTACAGTGCATAATGCAGGATTCTATCCTTACCATTATACTCCTGTGCAAGTTATTCACGAAGAGGACCCTGAAAGGAGAGTTGCTTTCTGTAGATTCATGTTAAATGTGGATTTAGAAGACGCATCTTTTTTGAAAAAAATCCTAAGGTCCGATGAATCCAAATTCGATAAGATGGGATTACTAGCTCCCACAATGAACGTTATTGGAGTGAGGAAGTGCTCCAAAATCCTAATAAAAAGAGGTCAAAAGGGTCGCAACACCGTTTTTCGGTCAATGTGTGGATGGAATTAATGAATAATGTCAGTAGGTACGCCAAATCGCTTGAAACTTTGTTACAGTAAAGCTTATAAACAGAGATCGGAATAGGCAGAGCAATATAAAAAAAACGAATCTACCACTTAGTTTCTATGGATGTACCTAGTAATATGCCGAAGTTATCGTAAATCAAAAAAAACACGGTGTATATACAGCGTGGAAAAATCTATGGGCCCTGGAGGGGAACTACCTTAAATCCTTTAGTTAGCTCATTTTACTGAAAGGAAACATTCCTTTATTTTTAAAAAGAAACAAAACTGCATTAACGATTTTTTAAATTTTGCTTGTCCCACCCGGGAATCGATCCAACTAAAAATAAAAAAATAAACCCTCGCTATTTTATACGAATCGGTAGGATTATTGTTCTGCGAATGTTTAAAATCTTGGTCAATAATATAAAGGCCGCGGGGCCGCGGGCACCGTCTTGCTGGAGTGACGTCATAGTTTAACAGCGGTAGGCGTCCTTATATGATTGAGTTTACAGGGCTATATCTTTTTAACATAAGTACCCAATTGAAATTTTCACACAGTATGTCTTATAATAAACTCTATCTTTAAAATTATGAAATGAAGAATAAATCAAATCCCAAGAGGAGTCCCCATACAAGAAACATGAAAAAATACTAATTTATTAGCATTCTTATACTGATTGTATTTTTACACGTATTTTGTGAAAATTTCAATTGGTTATTTATTACGGTTTAAAAATAGCCCTGTAAATTTACTTAATGATATAAGGGTACGCACCGCTGTAAAACTATGACGTCATCATCCGTGAGCGCTTGCCGCCGGGTTTCGAGTGCCGCCGCATGCGAACATCGATTTTGAATACCTTTACGAAGTATAAAATTCAATATCAGAAACTATTTGATGTATCGCAATATTTTTTTACAGCTATTTTAATGAAGAATGACATTCGAAATGACATTTTGACATTCAAATGACAATTTAATCGGACCACATTTTTTACCGAGCAACCTAAACGCTGCAGCTTACGATTTTTTTTTGACAAATGAAATGTTTGACCTCCTCGAAGAAATCCCTGTGGCTACAAGGAATAACATGATATACCAGCAAGACGGATGTCCTGCAAATTTTGGTGTCAATGTTAGGCGATGGCTCGATAGCCATTTTCCTAAACGTTGGATACGGCAAGGTGAACCCCTTTCGTGGCCTGCGAGGAGTCCGGACTCAACGCCGGTTGATTTCTATATCCGAGGTCACATGAAATCCCTAGTTTACGACATCTCGCCTGTGTCATCTGCGGAAGAACTCAAAACAATATTATAAACTCAGCAAACCCGATGCGGAATAATTTGACTACTTCGGTAGTTAAGACTGCACCGAGCAAAAGTGGAGCGTCCAGTGGCGCTCTCATTACTATTATTGAGTTTTCTAACTAAGTAAAGAACTTCCTTGGAATCGGACGATGCTTTTTTGTAGCGCAAGTAAAAACACAATTTATGGGATACGTAACGAACTTTGATCAGAATTACTCTTTTAGTAGTCAGCTTAACGGGAAAAGGTGGCCACTGTTGTTATTAAACTATGCGATATATCCTATAACTTGTGTTTTCACTTGTAGTACAAAAAAGCACTGTCCGATTTCAAGAAAATACTTTAAATTATTAGAAAACACGATAATAGTAATGAGGGCGCCACTGTACAACCACAACCGGCGTATGCTCGGCGCAGTCTTAAGTCATAAGATCATAACATAACCAAAGAGCGGAATTCTTCATAGCAAAAATCAAACTGTCAGAGGGATTGACCTAACTGTTTTATCGACTTATCGATAAATATTTGTCACTTAACGAAACAAAGTTAAAGTAATGAAATCAGGCTTTTGGATATACATACAAAAAAAATAACGGTGTCCCTAATTAGCTGACCGCCACTGTATTTTAGTATAATAGTAAAGAATAAAACAGAAAATACTTTTTTTTTTAATTTTCTATATGAAATTTATCATTAAAAATTAAAAACAAATATTGCTAAGAGTAGGTAACTAATCTTCATTCAAAATAACAAAGTCGAAATCTAAATCTGTACTAAATATGTTTTCTTCATCTAACATTGTCACCTTTCAAATTACTCCTTTTTTCATTGTAGATCCATTTATAATGCTCGTTTTCAGAGCGTTCTACCTCAGTTGAAGTAACAGGAGCATATTTGTAGTACTCGATAACGGTGTTTTGGCTGTAATCACTTTTTTCTATAAAATCAGCATATCAGGTCAAATGTTACAGAATAATCTTTTAAGTTGATTATGGATACCTAATGCGATATTATTCCGTAACATCGATAAGTCGATAAAACAGTTAGGTCAATCCCTCTGACAGTTTGATTTTTGCTATGAAGAATTCCGCTCTTTGAACATAACTCAGAAAAGAACGCGACTTTGCGTACTCAATAGGGGAAGTCACTTCAAGCAAGAACTTTAATTAGGCTACTTAAATTACAAAAGGTCTTGATTATTGTAGTCGGGTTTTTTTTACATTTTGAGACTGTTGGGACTGTAGTTATAGTTATTTGAGATAGTTTTTGTGTAGTAAACTTTAGAACCCTACACTAAGCACGCTTGGTAAGACATGCTCTCGGCAGTTTTTGAAATATTATACTTGCATAATAATAATTATTAGTAAATCTTCGAGTATAAGTGCAGTGTTCACCAACAATTAAACGGATGGTTAGCGGTTTAACGGTTGTCAAATGTATTGACTAACAGCTGATTAAGACTTAACCTTCTGTTAAATTGGTTGGTGAACTCGGCCCTAAGTAGTATAAGCCGCTAGTTAGTTCGGTAGTTACATATAATAAAAAAAACGTTTTTTCGACAGCTCTTTTAAAACACGTTAAAAGTTTTCTTTCTTGGAAAGCAATTTAGATTGAGTGAATATTTTCGGAAATAATCTCTCTGAAAGTTGCAATATCTTTTAAACTGTATATCCATTGATAGTGTGAGACGAAATACAAAGGTCGTATATATAACAAAATAATGTTATAAAGTATTTTTTTTACCATTACGATACAAGTTAATCCAAAAAGTTAATGTCACCAACGAGGTTGTATATCAATTATTTTTTTATAATGGAACGCACATGCGGTTTGCGTCATTTTTACAGCATTACAAAAAGTTTTCATTCCAATTTTTACTTGTCTGTGACAGCGCCCGCTTTCAAATCAAATCAAATCAAATCAAATCGTTTATTTAATAAAACAGGTTTCATTACATCAAAATATCTGTCAGACTCCAAACTAGGCTGGGCCTGTATCTTGGACGTCTGCTAGTGCGATTAACAATCAAAGGTGCCAAAAGAACTTAAACTTAAGAATCTAACAAAATAAAATAAACAGAAATAACACAAATTCTTAGAAGTATACAAGGAACTTAACTTTAAAAAAATAATAATATGACAATAGTGAGACAAAACAAACATAAAAAATTAAACAAAATTCTCGAAAGTGAACTAAGATACATACTTAAACTTTAATTTGGCAAGAATCAAACAGTATAATAAAATAAACAAAGAGTCTACAATACAAAACTTAGGTATTTGTGAAGTGTGTGAGCGAGTGTGTGTGCGTGTGTGCATGTGTGTGTGTGCGCGCGACCGCGCTCGCGTTTGTGTTAGTGTGTGCGTGTGTGTGTGTATGTTGTAGCGCATGTTTATGTTATGCATGTGGGTGTCCTGCGTAGGTTAGGCATAATTTACCTATAAGGTTTTCTGTCTCATCATAGGACAACGAGGGGAACCATTTTTTTAGTATGCTTTTAAGTTTGGCATTTTGTAAGATGTTTAATATCATGGTATTTGCAAATATTGTTGTAGACGTAATGGTGGGAGAAGGCTGGGGATCTCCTAGCCATGTCTCTGACATCTGAATGGGGGTAGGGTAATCCTAAAAATACGCTTAGTCAGCATCTCTTGGTAAAGTGCAGAGTTTTGGGCTTTTAACAAGTTGCTGTGTGTGCAAGTCACTGCTTTAATGGCGAAGAGCTGCCGCACTCTAAGGAGTTTTGTTTCTAGATACAACGAGTCTGTTGGATAGCGAAACGGCTTTTTCAGCATAACTTTTATCACTGCTCTTTGTGCTCGTTCTAATCCTATCAGATAGGTCTTACTAGCACTGCCCCACACTGCTACTCCGTACTGCAATATAGACTGGCAGAGCGCGTGGTAAACCAGGCGAAGTACGTTAGGGGTGGCACAGTCGCGTATTCTCTTCATGACGAATATCAGCTTCCTGACTCTTGTGGTAAGACTGGTAATATGTAGTTTAAAGGACAGATGTTGATCAAAGAGTAGCCCTAGATATTTGACACTGTCGCGCCTTTTTATTTCTTGACAGGAACAAGGTTTTGCTAGGCTGATGGATAAAGAATGTAGGTTTTGAATGCATGTTTGAAATTTAATATTCCTGTCTGATGATGGAGAAGAAGTTAAACTTTTTGAAAAAGCCACGAAGTTAGTTTTGTCAATATTGAGGGTAAGGAGATTGCAATTAAGCCAGTTAGCTACTCTAGCAAGCGTATTTTCAGCCCTAGAATAAGTCTCCTCCCAAGTTTTCCCATGCACAAGTATTACGGTGTCGACCGCATAGCATATAAGCTCAGTATTTGGGATCTTTGTATCGAAAATATCATTCATATAAAGAAGAAACAAGGTTGGGCCGAGTATGCTACCCTGCGGGACCCCGAAAATAATAGGAAGTTGATCGCTAATATGCTGCCCTATCTTAACCTTTTGAGATCGGTTAGTCAAATAACTGGCGAACCAATCCAGAGCTATACCCCTTACACCCATGCATTCCAGTTTTTTTAGCAGTATAGTCACCGAGACGGTGTCAAAAGCTTTAGCGAGATCTAAGAAGATACCCAAGCACTTGTTGTCACCGTCTAGGTGACTACAAATCGTGTTGGTGAGGAGAACGGCTGCATCTTCAGTTGACTTACCGGCCCTAAAACCGAATTGGTGGTTTGAGACCAGGTGGTTCATCTCAATGAAGTTTATTAATCTAGAATTAACAATTTTTCAAGAATTTTTGAAAGAACACTTATGAGGGAGATTGGTCTGACGTTACTTGGTAAGTTTTTAGGTCCCTTTTTGAATATAGGGGATACTGAGGCCATCTTCCAGCAGTCGGGAAAGCAGCCAGACTCAATGCTTAAGTTACAAATGAAAGTAAATGGTTCCAGTATAACCTAACCTAACCTGTTTAAGGGCGTCAGGACCGGGTGCGCTATCTGACTTCAGGTGGGAGATAATTTTATTTACTTCATGAGTACTGGTTGGGCGCATGAAAAAAGAGTTAGTAGCCATCCGTGTCGGTCTGTACTTGTTGGCCAAAGAAGCTTGAGTTTCCGAAAGTTTAGATAAAATACAGTCTGCAAGTTTCTTTCCATTCGTTGAGAAATACTGATTACATTCATTTAGGGATTCTAAAACAGTTTTACCATTAATGTTGATGAGTTCCTCAGCGTCATTTTTTAGATTAGGTTTTTGACAGATTTCTTTGATAGATTTCCAAAGCTTATTAGGATAATTTATGTTTTCTGTTAGAAGCTGGTTTTGGTATTTATTTTTTAAGCTATATAACAAGTTATCGAAAAAGTTTCTGTATCTAGTGTAAGTAAGGCGAAGAATCGGATCGTGTGGGGAAGCTCTGACTAGCGAGTGTAGCTTGTCTCTGTGGCTCATGCATCGCATTAATCCCGGTGTGATCCACGGCTTTATGTTAAATTTTGTGCGGCTAATTTTTACTGAGCGTGTGTTATTGATTGCCCGGGAGATTAGGACATTGAGGCTGGCAACGGCAATTGTTACATCGTTAGCGCTAGTTATAGGTGACCAGTCCGCCGATCTCAATTCTTCCGCCACACCCTGGTAATTCGTTTTTAACACATACCGATTACGCTTCTCGGGCTTGTAAGGAGCCGAGAGTCCCGCCATAGCCATGTCGTGATCAGACTGCACCTACAGCAACGTTATTATATTTAATAAATATGTGGTCAATACAAGTCAAGGTCCATGGGAAGACATTAGACACAAATACTCTGATTGATTATGTGTTGGACTTCCAACCAAATCTATGTTGAGATCTCCGGCTAGCACGATATGACAATTTGCTTTTACCTGGCTTAAAATAAAGTCAAGAGAATTAAGAAACCTATTAATATTTTGAAATGACGGGGATCGGTAAATACCGATGAGAGTTATGTCATCAGAAATGTCTACACAAAGGCAATTGGCATCATCAAGTGGCGGTTCTACTGCTGAGGCTTTGATGCTATCTTTAACATAAATAACAACACCGCCGCTTTTATTAATAACTTTACAAGTGCTAAAGGAATTATACCCCGGTAGCTGGTCTATAACCGAGCCGTCACTCGGCCAACACTCGGTCAGAATAATAACATCGAATTCAATATCTATTTGTTTCAATGTTGCTACAAAGGCATCAAAATTACGCTGCAAACTTCTGATATTTAATGTAAGCAATTTTAATTTATTATGTTGGGACAGAATATTTTTACATTGGTCCATATTGTTGAGCATATGACAGTCAATTGCGATTGTATGATCAATGTTATCCATTACGTTAAGTAATGCCATCTTCGTAACTGTAGTAGAATATAGTTATTGTTTCAAATCGTAAAGTCATAGCTTTTGTAGATAGAGGTACTAAAAGTGGGACTAAGTGAGTTGTATATCTCGAGGGGAGCTTTAAAGTGGTGGATGGGGACATAAGTGTGTTTTGTGAAAATAACGCGTGAATGTAATTGTATAGTGTATGGAGTACAGTGTTTGTGTATTTGTACAGTGTGTGATAATGCAAGAGTAAAATTTTTTTTTGACATTCAGTATAAACTGGTAAAAATAAGATAGGATTAGCGTAACATAAATAACGTAAGGTGATAGTACATGATTATTGAGATGCCTGTCGTTGAGCCTCTGTTGCGTTGGAATCCTGGGAGATGGATGAGAAGCATCGGTCCAGATCTTCGGTGTTTCTGATACGTATTTCAGGACTGCCTTCCCCCTTTCGGATGAAGATGCTGCCATTTCGAGTCCAGCAAAATTTGTATCCGGCATTATTTGACTGCGCTCTGGACTCTCGAAATAAGTCGCGATTTAATTTTGTAAGCCTTTCATTAAAGAATAGTTTTCTAGTGGGACCAGCCATTTATTGACGTAGTTGTCAAATTGCGCCTAGTTCTAGCGGCTTTCAGAAATTCATTCCTCTTGGCACGATGAACAAACTTAACAACCAGCGGGCGAGGCAGGCCGGTTTCCGACGCCGATTTAGGGTTGACCGTGGGGGCCAACACGGGTTACACAGTCGAGGTCAATTTCTGTCAAGGACAGACCCATCTTTTGCGCAGTAGTAAGGACGATATGTGTTTGGTTTTCGTTGGGATATTCGTTTATGCCTATTATTTCCATTTCGTTGCTGAGCCGAGCCTGACCTTGAACATTTAGTTGGCCCTCAAGAAGTGTAATTTTTTGACGGAGCAACTCGTTTTCGGTTTCACGGTTTTCGAGCGAGCCAATTCGCGTATCAGATAGTATTAAGCGCTTTTCGAAGTCATCAATACGCTCATTACACTGGGTGAAAGAAGTGGCTAGGTTTTGAAAGTGGTCGTTTATTTTGTTCATATCCTGTCGCAATAATTTAATTTCGGCGATCAGTAAAGATAACGCATCAGATTCCACCCTTAGTTCCGAGGTCTTGCGGGGTAAAGCTGCCTGTGCCTGGGCAGTAACATTTAAGTTGGAATCGTCTAACGCGTCTGTCGCTTGTACTGGGGTGTTAGGATTGCCTATATTTGGGAGCTGACTTTGGCAGGCTGGGCATATCCACTCATCTTTAAGTTTAACGTTTAATCTACGTGGATTCTGAATGTTTACACAAATGAAATGATAAGCGCTGACACAATTAGTGCATTGAATACGCTGAGTGGCAGTAATTGTTTTGGAACAGGCTGCACACGCTTTATTCATTTTAGTTAATCTTCCAGCGCGTTTTAAAAAAATAAACAGATAATTACCTCAATGCAGTGGTTATTACGGCCTTGAGACGAGACGGTCGAACGACAGTCTCTGGCGTGCTTCGATGCTTCGGCTTTAAATCGCATGCTCGGTGATGTGCTAGGTTTTGGCGCCATTCATTGAATACGTTTTGTTGTAGTTACTAAATTTAACTTTGATCTTTTATTTAGTAGGTTAAATCGCAATGAATGAGAGTAGATAAAGTAGTGTATGAAACTGCACATAACTAGGTAGGTATTAAAACACTCGTGTGATACTATTAAAAACCTCGCCTAGCGGCTCGGTTCTTAAACACACTCGTAGAGTAGAGTCGAGATTGTAGTAAGTGTTTAAACTATTTTATTTTGTTTGTAGTAACGGCTTAGGAATCCTACACCGTGTGTCTTCAGTTTGAAGTTACTTTAGCGCCATCCCTTTCTTGGTCCCACCTTTTTTTTTTTTTTCGGAGAGGGAATGCTGCTAAGGGCAGCCATAAAGGGAGGGGGGGGGGGGTATGACGGACTCTCAACCACCTCAGTCTCCTGCGAGGGCTGAGGTGGAAGCATACCGTCAAAACCTCTCCGGTGTTAACCTCCAAAGGGCTGTTAACGGGGGCACCGTGGGCTGATGACTATGCCACCACTGGGTGCCCCCTTCTTGGTCCCACTTTTTTTTTTTCTCGCTGGGAAAATGCGTTTACGCATACCACCCAGGTCCAGGGGGACCTGGGATGGTTATGTGGGACTGACCAACCGAGAACGGCCGGTATACCCACTAAAAACCCAGCGGTAAACTATCTGCGTCCTTCAGGGAGGTGCCACGCGATCACGAACAAGCGCATTCGGCTGTGGCACCTCGACGCCAATGACTCCGGGAAGGTGGCATGGTTTACTAAGGCACCCTTCCTCAGACTTCCGGTGCGCCCCGGTGGACTAAGGGGTCCCCTGACCCCTTCGGCCGGCGCACTGTAAGGGTCTCCCCAGACCTATCGACGCCGAATCGGCTTGAGCGTGTAAGAAAAAGTTTTATGTCCATGCAATAAGAGCGAAAACGTCGTCGTTCCGTTAGCAACGCCGAGCCGAGTCGAGCCGAGCGGAGCGACGTCGTTTTCGCTCTTATTGCGTTGATATAAAGCTTTTTCCGTACGCGATTTGCCGAAACGGCGTCGACTGGTTTGGGGAGACCCTAACGGTGGGGGAAGGAGGTGCGCATAGCGCCGCCTTGCCCTTCCCCTCCGTCGTCTGCGGAGTGGGTCAGCGAGAGCGCTGGTCTCTCTAGCCCGCTCCGCTTCCTCCTTCTGCGAGATGACTGCTTCGCAGAAGGAGGTTACCGCCCTCCATCCCCTTCGGCTGCCGAGCATGATGTTGACTAGGCTCGGCAGCGAGAGGTCCCCGCCCACGGTGTTAGTGAGCAGGAACCTCTGAGGCCCCCATGCGGAGCACTCCTCCACGGTGTGGCGCACATCGTCGACTAGTGCGCCACACTCGTGGCACCTAGGTGTGCTCTCTCTAATGGCAACCTGGTGCAGGTACTTTCCAAAGCAGCCATGCCCGGACAGCACCTGCACCAGCCTGAAGGAGAGCACGCCGTGCAGTCTGGCCACCCACCTCTCCAGGTGGGGCTGAATCGCTCCCACTGTGAGTAAGCCGGCTACAGGGGCCTCCAACGCCTCCACCCACCGCCTCACTTCTTCCTCTTGAGCGAGCTCCCTGACGCTCTGGAGATTCAGAGGTGGTCGCCCCGCCTCCTCGTCTCAACCCGGTACTCATGTACTCTGGTGAGCACCACCGCCGCAAGTTCCCAAGGTAAAAGACACCGGTAAAGCTAGGCCCTGGCTACTCTCACCGATATGACTCTCTGCGGGCGTCGCAAGAGAGTCTTGTTCTTCGTGGTGAGAGCGTCTGTTCTTGGTCCCACCTAACTAACCTAACCTAACTCGCGCGAGACAACCGCTGTATATTTTGGGGCTAGAGACGTAAATAATCATCAATTTAGTTTTGATTTGTCTACCTACTGAAAAAAATTGTACCAAAAATACCTACCTACTTCTCCATTTCTTCAAAATTAGACTTAGACCATACAATACCTGGACTGGCCTTATAGGTTGTATTCGAGTACAATCATGTCTGCCGAGATTTGCGGGGGGGGGGGTGAAGAAATAACACATGCAAAAGATTACTTACAAATGTAAAATCTATCTGTATCATTCATTACATTACACACGCACATTTTGACAGAAATGTAACACATAATATATTTTGACGCACACAAACATCACACATGTAAAGACTTTGTACAGACGCGGTATAAGAATACGTAAATGTCAATGTGGTCGGCATAACCTACGGTGCGAGGATTAGGTCGATAGCTCATATCGATATTTTTACTGACATTTGCAGAAGCCACACAGCACTGAATCGTCACCGCGCGCCTTTTTTGGTTATTTGAAAATTGCGATTTGAGGTTATCTTGGAACACAAAACCTCCTCTTTTTCTTCTTCTTAACACATAACCTCCACCGCGCCGTAGGCAGTCTCACCAGCCAGTGACGCCAGTAAATGCGTTAAAGTCTGGAAAACGAAAGCGTGGCCTGAAAAAATGGCAACACTGTAGTGTCATCCCTTTCAAATCAATCTAAGAAAAAAGGGACGACACTACAGTGTTGCCATTTTTTCAGGCCACGCTTTCGTTTGCCAGACTCTAGTGAAGTGTAGCGGTGTATGGCGTCATATCGATAGAGTGCATCGATTTCCATAAAGTATCAATGCATTTTTATTTAATTTAAAATTGTTAATTTAATATTAATTTTCCTTTACTAACTGTTCCTTTTAGGTTTCCTAATGATGCTTACATTAAAGATAAATGGATATTAGCGACGGAAAAGTTAAACTGGTTTCCTCAGAAACATTGTACGATTTGCTCAGACCATTTCGCGGCTGGAAGTACCACGAAAAGGAGTACCAGAACATAGCTATCTAATGATGCTATTCCAACAATGAAACTCCATCCTGTTTTTAACGAGGTAAAACTTTCACAAACTGATTCATTTCATAAACATATAATTTGGTAAACTGCTTTTTTCCGGAACTGAAAATATTTCAGGACTATCGTGTCAAAACGCTTTAGGTTGGTTAGTTTCATAGAAATCCTGAAATATGTACAGTTTCGGAAAGAGAAGCGGTTTGCTAAATGATGTTTGTGAAATCAATCAGTTTATAAATATGTGGACATCAGACTGAACTACCTTACAAAAAAACGCAACTCCAATTTATTAATACGAAGTTATTGTAAAAAGTTTCAAGTTCAAGTTTTCAATTAATCTTGATTTTAATAAACAACCCCAATAAAATGATTTCTATTATTTTGGCACATAGTTGGTAATGGATGCCTAAAGGTATTATGAATAAGTTTGAATATTGTCGAAATATTGTTTTTAAAATAGTCATGTGTCCGATTTTGGCTCGTTAAAATATCGATAAAAATATCGACCTCAAACCGCAGCACTCTTAGGCACTTGTGACTTTCTTGAGGCGCACAAATGGTTGACATCTAAGACAATACGGATACATCATTTAAGTAAACTCGGATAATTAATCTCACAGAAAAAATGTAAACAAAGGGGTTGCCGCTGGGGAAAAACATTTACAGTGTTCGGAATATTTATATCATCCAAAGTTTCAAGATATTGACTTTCTATAAAGACATTCTTTATCTTAATCATGATGAAATATTTTAATTTAATAATAGCAAACTTTATTTCAATGTTAAAACGTTTTTTATATTAATTAATATATCAAATACTGTTTTCGTATGCAAAATTTTAAATTGCACTGGTAACACTGTCTGAATGCACCCGGGTGTCTAAGCTGTGGGTTGCTTCACTCGCTTGACTTGTTGAGAGTTGAGACTGACACCCGTATTTATAAAGAAGTAATTACTTGTTGCTAAGTAATTTCTTAGTTAAGTCATTACTTGATGATAGAATTCTTCAGAACAAAATCTTATTCTATAGTTAAGTAATACACATTACTTACATAAGCAATTGCTTAAGTAAGACTCGACGCTTGATGATTGTTTCTGTCTGGCAACATTTCTTTACTGCGTTTCGTTTCATGAAAAGACAAATGTGAGGTGTAGATTATTTTAGCAAAAGCTGGCATTATAACATCTAATTTCAATTAAATCCGTAATTCTGATAAAGTTATCGTTTTAGAAAGTAATTTCAACTGTAAAAGATAATTTTACTTTATCCAAACACAATACAAAAAATTGCAAAAATAAAACGTTTGACACGATATTATCCTACTCAATTTGAATGTTTAGTTTTAAGCCTTAAATGATGTACTGACAAGTGATTTGTTATTAAGTAGGATTATATGAGATTTGTTTGTGTTTCTGCTGTCTGTGCTTTTAGCAGCTGACACAGTGGACTAATAGGAAGCCCTCTTTGGGTCTCCGATTGTAAAGAGTGAATAATTTTCGGTAAAATCACATGCATCACTATGTTCTTGGAGAAACGAAACCTCATTTTAAAAAAATCTTCCGTATAATCATGGAATGGATCCACATCACGAAAGTAAACTTTGGGATTTCTAATTTCTATTTCCCCAAACATTTCATTATCCAAATCGTCTACAACAGAAAAAGTTTCTTCGATTCTGTCCAAAGATTCCATTTTATTAAATGTAGGTAACCTCACAATATTGACAAGCGTCGCCGTCGCGTCGTAACCAGAAGTAAATGCTTAAGTAAAGAAAATGGTGACTATTACTTGGCCGAGAAATCTAACTTTTGACAGTTCTATTTCTAAGCAATAGCTTAACTATAGAATAAAAATCGTTACTTTAGTAATTACTTTTACTCAAGTAATGACTTTTACTCGTCTATAAATACGGGTGTGAGTGCTCCCGTATTCCTTTCCTTTCGCTTCCAGTTATTTTTGTTGTTACTTCTGTTCTGTTATTTTGTTGTTGTTACGTTTTATATTATTATTGTTAAGTTGTTCATCGGACAATGAATCTAGTGGGACTGATGTCACGGATTCGGATTAAAATAAATAATAACAAAAAAATAATGTTGTTTTATTTTAGAAAAGTGATTGAATCCTTAAAAGCATGAATATTTTTTCATCAAATTTATTTTATTTATGACTTTTCTATTATACTTACCACTTTTTTAACATTTTTAAGTACTTATTTTTAATGTAATAATAAGTAGTAACTAAGTAGATATACATACACTAGTATCTATCTAGTTACAAATTTGAAAGACTAAATAAATATTCCTTTTCTCAAACATGCTCGGAAAACACGGTTTTCCGATTGAAACACAAGGACGGAAAGAGCCTCATTTTACTCCTAGGAGTAAAAAAACCATATGAAAACACTTTCCGTCCATGTCCATATATTTCTTAAAAATGCTGTCAATTTGCATACAAAATCAAAAGGACCAAGACAAAAATTCCAAACAGCCAAGGTAACTGCTCGCTTATTTAGCACAGTGCGTGTGTTTCTTTTTGAATTTGCATTCCAATGTCTATGGTTAGTATTTAAAAACAATTGACAGTCGGTAACATTCGTTCATTCTGCATAATATAACTGTGAAACCGAATATTAAACTATTTGTTGTGTGAAATACTTACTATAAAAAATTAGCTCAAGCGACGAAAGTGACGAAATAGGTACCGCCTATATTAAAATCTGAAGCTGCCTCGGTTAAGCAAAACCGGCTTCCCGCTAAATCTAAGGAAATTAAATTACTTGCTTTTTAGAAATGTATTTGTATTATTTCCTCACATGTTTGAGAAAAGCATTATGTATGCCTCGGCGGAAATGAGGATTTCCTGACTCGTATTTTAGCAGGCCTCGCTGTTGCTCGGCCTGCTAACCACCTCGTCAGGAAAACCCTTACTTTCCGCGCCTAGGCAACAATGTACTATTTTTCGACAAAATTTGCTATAGTGTTTATGTACGATCATTTAATGGTTAATATCATTTTTAATCTAACCAACCAAGGAATTTACATAAATTTTATTAATATTCATAGGATTGAGCGAAACCGTAAATTTTTATTATTCATTACTTTCATAAGCCCAATACTTCACATCCCCTGAAATGTCACCTTGACATTGACATAACTTTGTTTACAATTTTTCTGTGAGATTAATTATCCGAGTGTAGTAGTGCGTGTACTAGTGTGAGTAAACGGTGACGCCCACTGACACGCTTGATTTGTATGGAAAGTTTGGAGCATACCGTCTCTAGTAGGGGCACGGTTCTGTGCTCTGTGGCAGAAGCATAAAAATTTTGACCCGCCGCTTAGCAGCAGTGTTCGCATTGTTGTGTTCCGGAGTCGGAATAAGAAAACCGCTGAAATTACGAGCATAGAGATTCCATCGCAGAACTCAGAGTTGGCAACGCCTTTGAAGTCTTAGGCTCGTATTAATAAACTTATCTCGACTTTAATGCCAGTCTCATGATGCGTCAAAATGACAGTTTTCTATGGTTTGTCGTTTACTGTGACGTATCTCGTGATGGACATCTCTCAGTCAAGATGAGTTTATTAATACGGCCCTTAGGATTGCAATCTTGAGATTGTCTCAGTTCCCACTTACCATCAGGTGGCCCGATTGCTAATGTGCCGTCTTCTCTGTCATAAAAAAATCAGTATCTATCGAGCATCGTAATAGGATATTATTGGTCAATGAAATAGTTGTTAAGTCATGCTAATTATAATTAACAATAACGGAAAAATAGAATGTCTTTTATATATTTTTACAAAGTTTGCTCTCTTGAACACTCAATGACATGTCCATGACATGGAGATTATAGCACAATGTTTCTTATTATTGTTTTATGAGAAGAAACCTTATTAACCCTATTTGTATTAGATATTAATTGACAAAGTTATAAAAGTTTTAAAATATCATGGTAATTGTTATTTCTTTGTACATGTAAATATTTAAGAGTGAAACGTGAATAACTTACTAAAATACTAACTTTTTCATATAAACATAAAGTAGGAACAGCAAAATCTATTAACTTTCTCCTCTTGCAGTGTTCGATTCTGACCTGCATCAAAATGTTTCGAACATATGGAACTAGTACGCGTAGGCACCCAATTTGCTTGTCTGCTGCATGAGGCGGTCCATATTTTTTCAATTCTGGGTCTTTTGGAAACGTGTAAAATATACACGTAAAATAAATAGTGTTCACTAGGCAATTTCCAGGTCCTTAGTAAATATTCCTTACTGTCGATAAATATTGATTTCATCGAGACTACCCTCATCACTAAACCGAGTCTCGCTAAGGAGTATGCTGACGACATCATTTTGATGAAAACAATTATAGACTTTATTTCAAAAACTGTTAAGTTATTTCTTACAAAGCATTAAAACCGAGTCTCGCTACCCGGAGTCCGCATTCATCCAAGTAAGAATTTGAATCGTTTGATTATAATCGTTAAATTTGACGTGCTATATATTTTAAAAATAATATTTTACATGTATTTTAAAAATAAAATTACTAACAAATGAAATGTTGTGCCAGGGGAGTTTCAAAAAAATAGCACACCCTAATAAAAAAGCTGTCCAAAAAATTACTTTACTTTAGGGTATTTTTAAAAACTGTATTTGAATACTTATATTGTCTTTATTCATAAAACTAATATGATATTTAATTTAGAATGCTGTTTATCGAGAAAAACTTAAAACAATGAGAGAAAGAAATTAATTTCTGTCGGTTTTGTTACCACAGTGTAGGTTAAATATAAATAAAACTATGATGAATTCAACAAAACTCCGATTTATTATTTAAAATGACAATGATATCAAAATTCCCTAAATAATTCAGTAATCCACAGAAATTAACAAAACGAAATCTAAAAAATATTTACTTTCGGATTTGTTACCGTCGGTCCCAAAGCTTATCTTATTTTTACTTTTACGACTTAAAAATAAACAACAATGTACTTAAAAAGGAATTAGGACGATTTAAACACATTTTATTTTAATTTAAAACAAACTTTCCTTAAATAAGTGAAAATATGTAGAAGAAAACTCTTTTAAGTCTTTAATTATTTTTAGGGACAGTAACAAATCCGACAGTAACAAAACTCTAAAGAGTGGTTTACATGATCTGAAATACACCATGTGCACGGAATGGTTTTTAGTGTTTATAAAAAAAAGGTTTTTTTTAATTTAGTATCGTATTACAAATAATCAAGTCTTTCTTCAGATTAAGGAATCCAACTACTAAATTTCACTATTACTCCTTAGATATAATTGTACTGATAAATATTTATCATAGTGAATTTTTGAAGTTGGATTCCTTAATCATTTCACTAGTGATCGAAATAGGTAGTGATATGCAGCAATGTAGGATAGTACCTACCTATTCTGACCACTGTTAATAATTATACATTGTTATTATTATTAGTTTAAAATGAGTACTTTGTGCTCATGAGATCAGCCATGTAAAGGTACATAGTGAAACTTATCACATTTTTTTTGTTAATTACCTTAATTCAGTCTTCTTTAGGCAGTACACAAACTACAAAATAATCAGGTAATTTGTAAATTAAGTAATATATTAATAAAAAAGTTAAATCTAGAGAGTATTAGTTATTTACTGATTTTTTTTTCGCTGTTCTTCGTATTTTTCCGGATTTTCAGTTTTTAATCTTTCCCTATATCTTTTCATCTTTTCTTTTGCTGTTAATGGCGTGATTCTGAAAAAAAATACCTTTCAAATAGCTTTAAATTTAGTCTTAACAAAGTTTACTAAAACACAAAGTTGGCTTTACGGGTACCTATAGGAATAGGTACCTACTATCATTGACGAACTATAAAAACTAGTTTATCGATGCTACTATAAAAACTTGGTAAGTAACAGAACTTTAATTGAGTACCGTATTTATGTTACATGACTTAATTTGAGTACTTGTTTATTTTACACTGTAGTTTTGAAGCTTGAGGATACAATGTCTACTACAGGTATTTTTTTTCGTTCTATTCTTTTTACGACCGAAAAATATCAATATAGAGTTATTTTATAGTCATTCTCAACATTACTCCCGCAAAATAAGTTTAGGTAACAGGTTGCCCCCAGATACGAACATACAAACACTAAAAACACTCCTTTCGGTTTAAATATGAACTCAACCGAACAAATAGAAACAATTTTTAAACGTTAGTACCTATTGAAATTAGATTTTTAAATATAGTTAATACTATAACATACACCTCAAATACATAACCCTGATTTGGGTAACGCCGTAGTCGGGTAATAATCATGTGAACTAAGCTTTATGCGGTCGGTTTTGTTACTTTCCCGGTCCGTCTATATGTTACCGTACCTGTAGTAACAAAACCGAAGTAACACAGTGTACCCAATTTAAATAAAAAAATATATAGTCGGCGAATGATTTTTCCGACAGGTTACATTTATACATCAAACAAATCGTATAAAAAGCGGGTTTTGTTTAAAGACCATCCATTAACAAATAAAGAAGTATATAATAAAATACATAATCACAAACCTGACAGTCAGTTTCTTTACAAGTCCAACTCGTCGACACACGTGCTCTCCCTGACAATAAATAGACGACTGACGTTTGGTTTTAAAAAACGGTTACACCGTATGAAGTTCAGTGCTGCCATTTAAAAAGAAAAATGATAGTTGGTAGAAATATTTTAGGGAGTTATTGAGGTAACAAAACCGACATGTCCGGAAATGCCAAAATTCGGGGACCGACGTTTTATTTTTATTTTAATAACTTTTCATTATATTGACCTAAAAAAAATTAGTTTGTCGTATAAAACAAAGTATTTTCTACTTAAAACAACGAAATAGTTGCAGGTTTCTAGTTCATAAAACACGAATAATTCGATCTGAAGTTTTGAAAACATGGCGGGGACATAACAAAATTAGGGGGGTTCTTGGTAAAAAAACTACTAATTATAAATATACGTTTATTTTAAATCGTTTATAAGTTTACAAAGGGTTTAAATATATATATATGTGCAATGTTCAGTCATCAAAACTTTAAAAGTTGCTACACAGATTTCAGAAAAAAAAGATGAATATGAAGGACATGCTAAAATCAGGGGTGTGCTATTTTTTTGAAACTCCCCGCCATCTTTTTCTAAGCTTGAAGTAGTTGATCGTTTTTTACACGAACTTATAGCACATGCGAGCATTTTTAAAATGAGTGTGTTCTCTGGCGAGGCGATTTTGTGAATGACCATTAATCGATTATGAAATAGGTTTTGTATAACTTTTTGCACATTGTGCAAGTTTTTCGGTAGACGGGAAATTACCTATAAGGCCAGTCCAGCTACTGTATGGTCTAAGAAATTAGATGATACCACGGTGGGTGGCGCAGGAATAAGCGTGTAGCGTGCATCGGACCGGCAGCCGACCGTTTGGCGTTGCCATAGGCGCGAAAACACTGGCGCGAGAATTTTCATTGTTTCCGGAATAATGGCGCTGTGGTAGGCGCGTAGGCACTGCGACCCAAAACAAGACCAGGTCTCGACGGATAAGAAACGGAGGGATCCGGCGACGGGAAGGGTTATTCCCACCTGTTACCACTAATTTGTTACCACTGGTAACAGCTGGGATTTTTTTTCCCTCCTGTTACTACTAAAGTACTTTTCCCATTTGTTACCTTTAAAATATTTGGTTTTTACTACACTTAAAATATTTGGTGGTTATAGCTGGGATTTTTTATTCCCAGTAGTTACCGGTAACGAATTGGTGGTAACAGGTGGGAATAACCCAACGGGAACGTTGGGGCTTTAAACCATCTCACTAATTATAGTAAAACAATAAGGATCCCTTTCACTTTGAATTTAGGATTGTATGAATATTGCATACATAAATAAATATTTACTTCGATACCTACATAACAAACACCTAAGAGTCAAAGTAATATACATTTAGGCGACAAGATTAACGAAACCTCTACGTTTATGTAATTGTATAGTATCTGTATACAGAAAATGGAGATTATATTTGAATTTAGACGTAAAATCCCATAATTCTCTACACCACTATACAAAGACAGGCATTTCGTTAAGTTTTTCACCTGCAGTAAGATAAAAATATTTTTTATTATTCTTCTTCTTTGCCCCCGCGGCGACTTGAACAGCTACTACCGCGGGGATATGGCGTTTCCACGTTAAGTGATTTCGCCAGTGTCAAGTATATATACTTAAGTATAAATCAATATACTTAGCAATAAAACACAATCCAATCTTCTCTAAGAAGATTGGGGGCAACGTTGTACGGTGATTTGTAGGTCAGAGGTCAAGATATTTTTAACCTCTGCACCACTGAGAGTCCACTTGAAACGAGAAGAAAGATGCCAGATATATGAAATAAGTCCAAGTCTTCAATCACTGTGCGACACAAAGGCATAAAAAGTACAAATCACTATCAGAAAAGAACTTTGAACACCTAATTACCTAAAAATTAAAGTCTAAAACCAATTACACGTCCGCCATCTTTTAACGTTGCAAATGGCCCCCTTTTTTATTATTAAGAAAAGGTTAGTGGCATCTGGACCGTCGTACTGACATTGACAGAATTTGTCAACATCTGATGTATGATGAATCATCATACATCAGATGTTATAGTGAAAATGATATTTCTTGGTAGATTTGATGGAATCTACTTATGAAGCCCAGTTTAAAAAGATTGATTGACAGTTACTTAAATACATTAACGGCCGAACCCTATATTCAAACCGAGGATAGATAAGGCTTACCTCGGGTTAAAATTTGACATTTGCCCATACAAAATGTGTCAAATTTTAATCCGAAGTAAGCCTATCTGTCCGCGGATTGAATATAGGGTTTGGCCGTTAATCACGCCTGTTTCCCATTGGGTAGGCAGAGACCACTTCTTTCCTCTTGCTACGATATTGACAAATTTCTTTCGCTTCCAATCCAATCCAATCCAATCCAATCTTGGTTTTATGGCAATCGGTCACAATAGGTGTGCGACCATTTCTGCCAATGACTTAATTTGACAACAGCACAGTGTACAACTGATTGACCAGTTTAAAATAGGGTCCGAAACAGGTAACAGACGGTGTTCGTTGTAGAACCTGTGAAGGGCGAAGGGCGAACACAACATATTATAGACACCACAAACAAACAATGGAATAACAAAATCCAGCAGGAGACAGTTAAAGTTTAATATTTTGGGAGTGGATATAATGTAAAAGCGTTTTCAGATATTTTTTATTTTTAAATGCTAGGGTAAGAAGTGATTTGAAGTTGATCGGTTTTGGGATAGTAGTCGGAAGGATATCATAAAGAGCAATAGTATGGTTATGGCAGTTAAAGAAAATATGATCCGTGGTTCCATCCTCCTGCCCACATGCACAGGTAGGGGATTGGATAATACCCAGCCTGTGCAGGTGATGAGGAGTGCAGGTGTGCCCGATCCGTAAACGGCAAAGAACAGAGGTAGTTTGTTTATTAGCTAAACGGCAGAAGTAGAACCAAGGTTTGCTTGGGATGTCAGGCTGAATATCGCTATAGTAGCGTCCCTTGACATGTTTGGAGAGGTCGTATGTACGTTGCCAGACTGATGCCATATCAAGCCTGGCCACAGCAGAGAGATCATGAGGGAAACAGTGAAAATGATCAGGAATGCCAGTAAGTGTTGCCCC
Organism: Acleris emargana; assembly: GCA_927399475.2. Classification (NCBI taxonomy): domain Eukaryota; kingdom Metazoa; phylum Arthropoda; class Insecta; order Lepidoptera; family Tortricidae; genus Acleris; species Acleris emargana. Next base: position 11,826,035 of record OV656846.1, read on the forward strand.
TTTAGCGAAAGAATCCACCATCTCATTCCCTGCGACCCCCGAATGGCTAGGGATCCATGACAGAGTTACCTCAATATTACCATGGTGACATTCAAGAAGAGACTGTCTTATGCGGAGTACTAACGGGAATAAGTTTTTCGTGGAGAACTGGTTGGCCTTGATGGCCTGTAAACTACTTAGGGAATCCGAGAAAACGATGGATTTATTTAATTTGTGCGCTTTAATAAAATTGACTGCTTCCAAAATAGCCACCAACTCACCCGTGAAAACAGAGACTTGAGGGGGACATTTAAAGCTCAAGACAATGGAAAATTTAGGGATCCAAACAGCTGATCCTACCATACTGTCGTTTGAGAGTTTAGAGGAGTCCGTAAAGACAGTCGTCCAATCGTGCCAATCTTTGCCGATTTTATTATTGAACAGGTGCTCAGCACCGGGTTGATTCTTGTAAATTCCGAAGTCCAGATCAATGCAAGGCTGGAAGATTAGAGCGTCATAGGGGGTAGAAAAAAGAGGAAACAGAGAGCAGGAAAACACTGGATGAGGAAGAGTTTTAAATTTACGAAGGCTATTAATTAGACACGGTGTAGATTTATTAACCTAGAAATAACTATTGGAGATGAGGTCAGAGAGAACATGAAGTTTAGAAAGGAGTGGGTGATCTGAGCGTTGGGCGATCCTATAGAGAAATCTGTCTGAGAGGTACTGACGACGAAGCGATAAGGGGGGATCGAGAGCCTCCACCTGCAACGCGTTCGTAGGGGAAGATTTCATGGCTCCCAATATGAGTCTCAGGGACTGAAACTGTATGCGGTCCATTTTTTTAAGTGCAACCTTATTGCAAGGTTCTAGGATAAAAGACCCGTAATCTAGGATGCTACGAATTAAGGCGTTGTACAGAAGTTTTTGGGAGTACGGGTGGGCACCCCACCACACCCCCGACAAACATCTAAGGATATTTATGTTTGATTGGCATTTTTGAACCACCGAATTTATGTGGGCAGCCGCAGTCAGACGAGAGTCTAGAGTGACTCCCAGAAATTTGACATTGTTAGAAATGGGGATCACTTGGTTATTAAATGCAATCTCAATCTGGGGAATGGCCCTCCTCCTGGTGAAAATAACAACATTACTTTTAGAGGCGGACAAAGACAGACCGTGGGAAGAGAGCCACTCGCCCAGATAGAACAGGGCTTGATTGAGGCTGTTAGCAGCCATGTCGAGGTTACTTGCTTGAGTGTAAAGAGCTAAGTCATCGGCGTATTGTAAGACATTGCAGAATGGGCTAACAGCCTCTTCCAAGTCGAAGGTATAGAGGCTATACAACAGCGGACTAAGAATTGACCCCTGAGGAAGGCCATTCCAGGTAAGACGGGGAGGAGAAAGCGTGTCGCGATGTTTGGTTACTATCGATCTTTCCATCAAAGTATTGCATGTGAAATTGATCAGCTTCTCAGGCAAACTCAGCTGGAATAATTTTTCCCTGAGTAAGGGGAGCATTACGTTATCGTATGCAGACGAGATGTCTAAGAAAACCCCAACCAGAAATTCGTTTTTAGTCAGCGAAATCCTTATATCCGTGGTTAGAATAGACAGGCTATCCATAGTACCCATTCCCCGTCGAAAGCCGAACTGGCTCCCGGCCAGGATTTTCTTGTTCTCGACACACCACTCAAGACGCTTCTTAATCATATGCTCTACGATTTTAAGTAAACAAGATGAGAGGGCGATAGGGCGATACGAAGAAGCGACTGAAGGGTCTTTGCCAGGTTTTAGGATCGGAATTATTACCTGTTTTTTCCATGAGTTGGGTATGAAACCTGTTTCAAAAAACGAGTTGATAAGCTGGAGAAAAAGAGCTTTCGTTATTTGACCCGAATGAATAATAAAGGCATATGGAATGTTGTCTAAGCCTGGCGCTGAATGACGTAGGTGGTCTAAGGATGCCTGAAGCTCTAGAATGGAAAAGGGCTCGTCAAATCTACTAGATGGAGAAGAAGCATTATGATTGGTTGGAAGAGAGTTTAGGTTAGGGACAGAAGGAGGAGACAGAGAGTCAGAAAAATCCTTGAGCCAACCTGAAGAGTCGTTGCTGCTCAAATCTGAGGATACAAAGGCTCCACGGAAGCGTTTGATTGCTTTCCAAAGCAATGAAGCAGGAGTACGGGGGGATATGCTCTGACAAAATCTAATCCACCCAAATCTTTTTTTCTTTTTAAAGAGCCGCTTAGCCAAAGCTGTAAATCTTTTAAAAATAAGATAATTATCGATGGACATGCACGCACAGTATGCTTCCTCAGCTTCTCGTCTACGACGGATCATGTCTGTACAATCTAGGTCCCACCAAGGTGGTGAGAGTCGGTAAGCTCTACCTGGTTTTTTTACAGGGATATTTTTTTTTGCCACTGATGTCAGGGTTTCAACCAATCTATCGTGACAAACAAGAGCGTTATTAGGGGATACCGGGGGAAATTCACTGGCAGCGGAATCTATATCGTCGGCAAATTTGTCCCAATTAGCTTTGGAAAGGCGGAAACGAAAAATAGAAGACGATGTTGAAGGTGGAGAAAAGGAAGAGGGGGCGGAGATACGAATAGGAAGGTGGTCACTACCACAGGAGTCCAGCAGCACAGACCATGACAGCAAAGAGGCGAGGTTGGGAGAACATAGAGATAGGTCGACTGCACTCGTGTTTAGACCAGGAGCTGTCCTGCGAGTAGGGGTGCCGTCATTAAGGAGACAGATATTTTTCTCCTCCATCAGGTCCACCAGATCACAAGCCAATGAGTCACAGACTGAGCTTCCCCACAAAAAGTGGTAATCCCCCAAGATTATGAAGGACCCCGCAAGGGCAGAAAAGAAGGGTTCGAGATCGGCAATTACGACTGAGCGTGGATCGGAAATATATATAGAAAGCACACAAAAATTTAAAATTTTGGCTGCTACTGCATTGATTCCTGAGGGAATCGGTGGAAGAGCTAATCGGCTAAAAATAGTAGATGATTTGATAAGTAAAGCAGTACCAGCATAACCATCCCCTCTGTCATCCCGAAGACACACATACCCCGGAACCCGGAATCGGGAACCCGGGACCAACCATGTCTCCGATATGGCAAAGGCGATGGGATCATATAAATTAACCAATTGATGTATTTCATGTATCTTAGGACGTAGGCTGTGGCTATTCCATTGAATCATGTTGAATGTTAACAACATTCAAGAGTAGTCTCAGTTTGTTGGCAACGTTGGACGGTATAGGGAAGTCGTTCATTTTTGTGAACATATTGATAAGCAAAGAAAGCATGACCTCTATTAAATTGTCATTAGGAGCAGATTGAGACGGGTCATGGGATGACAAAGGGGACTGCAAAGCAACCCCGTTGGCAGGAGGTGGGGGGTTAAACTGACCTATAATAGTCTGATGGGCTGCACGATCATAACCCTGGGATAGGGGTTGTCGAGGGGATCTGGGGGTATATACGGTTTTTCTGTAACTTTGGGAGGAGGAAATATGGGTTGGGGCGGGGGGAGAAGGGGATGCAGTGACGCGTTGGGAATTTGGGGGGTTAACGGGAGCAAACATAGTCCTAGCGGCATCTGAATAAGAACGCCTAACCAGTGGAAACCTTTCCGAAGCCTCTGCGTATGGAATGTTCTCTTGGGCCATGGTAGCCTTAATAGCCTTTTGGCGACCTTGCTCTGGGCACGTCTGACTCGTAGCGAAGTGTCTGCCTGAGCAGAAAAGACATGAAGCTAACTCTTCCTGAACAGGACAACTTCTTCCAATATGCTCCTTGGTACATTTAAAGCAGCGAGGTTTTGATCTGCATTGGTCTGCCACATGTCCAAACCTGCAGCAACTATGACACTGGATGGTGGGAAGCTGATAGGTCTCAACAATGATGGATGTATACATGCTAAAAATCCTAGCCGGCAGAACCTGTCCGCTAAATGTTAGAACAACTGTACCTGTGGGGACCCATTCTATAACCCCCTCTCTGTGGATTTTCCTATTTAGCCTTCGTGCTTTTAAAATTTCCCCACGACCCGTTGGCAGTTCTACTGTTTTGACAAACTCATCCATGGAAAACTCTGTTGGGATACCTCGAACAATACCCATTCGGGTAACATTAAATGTTGGGATGACTGCCACAAATTGCTTTGCAGCCAGCAGAGGATCACTGAGAAAAGAATTGGCAGAGTCCCCAGATTTAAATTCAATTGAAATCCTATTCCTGCCTACACTTTTAATTCCCTCTCTTTGTATGTTTTGTACTTTACAATTGACCATTACTTGGCCAAACTTGATAGGATTCAGTGTAGTCCCAGCCGCCGGGTGGGAATCCGATCGAGAGACGTGCACTAAATAGGGTCCCGTATCAACGTCACTATATTTTTTTGTCTCAATTAGGCTCGGGTGAGAAAATATTTGCTGCACCGCGGATGCGGGAGCCCTATTTTGCAGTTTTGATGGCTCTTGAACGTCATCTCGAGGATGAGGTCTTTTATTATTGCGTCTTTCAGCCACCGATTGCTCACCAGAGAAAATATCTTGCGACATTTCGATTGATGGGCAATCGGGAGCCGCTATATCGGAATCATTCTGTATATCGGGAGGTTTAGGGAGGATTGGAGCCATAGTTAGTTAAAGCTATGGTTATCAGCACACAATACGGTTAATACACTTACTGCTACCGCAGATACGACACAGGAAACGACTTAAATAACACTAAATTTGATTTGGTAATCTACGCACACGTGCTGTCACCAAAAAACCGCCAAGGCAAAAACAAAAGGCCCTTTTTTACACGTTCACAGCAATTCAACATTTGCATGCATTCGCAACATCGTAGTAACATCCAATGATACTTAATTATAATAATTATAAAATTTTCGATAGAAAAATCACGACCGCTTCAAATCAAGTTTCCCGCTCTTTTTTTCCACCTACGCATTTATATCAACACGAAATCACCCTTCTTTCGCTTCTTCCACATTCATACATTAACATTGATTGACAGTTGACATTGACATGATCATAACATAATACAGTTTAGCCACTCTTTGGTTTAGACATACCCCCATGCCCTTATTAATAAACGTGGAGTAACCGTCGAGTAGCTAAACCATGCTTTGTCCTTATCTGTCATATTCAAATGTCACAATGACAGATAAGGATAAAACATGGTTTAGCTACCCCACAGTTACTCCACCCACGTTTATTAATAAGGCACCATAGTCTGTAGTCAAATCACTCAAGTCAAACGGCTCAAATGCTCAACTCGAATTGCTCGTAATCATCACAGAGTATCTTTTATCTCGTAATCCTGTATAGATAGTACCGTGTTTGAACGACTTTTATGGTGTTATGAATAGCAAAAAATACTGGCTGCTGCAAGAAAAACCTTAAATCACTCTAGATTACCACAATGGAGAGAAGACAGAGAGCAGAAGTAGTTAGAAATCTTTTAAACAGTGAAAAATATATAAGTTTATCGGCATTAGTAAAAAGTTTGCAGTCTTTACTGTTTAACAATTTACATACATCGGATTCTATCGTCTGTGATCTGGTAGACCCTGAGTTTCTAGAGGAGATAAAGGAAATAATCCGTTTAGGAAACGTACTGATTTTTGTCGGCAAAACTCTAAGAGAATTAAAATGTGTGATATCACAGGACGGGGGCTTAAGAGAGCACGAATTCATTATTCATTATAAAGGTCCAAAGAAGTTGCGTGTGTCTGAGGTCGCTCTTCCAGATTCAGCCTTACTAAATAGAGAATACAATAGTATTATGGACATAATGAATAGTTTTGAGCAGCATATAGAAAGCTTGTCTGGTTATTTCTACGAGCTTGAGAGAATTGACCGTTTTTGTACTGTCATGGAACCGGCTAAACCATCATTTAGAGAGAATTACAGAAAAATCCTTTTGGGTAAATTAAGATATTTTTTTTTGTGATGGTGTTATCATATTAATGTTGCTAATATTTTTGTTATTGGGTAGATGACAGGACATGGCTACATGTAGAAATCACACCCCAGGGCTTTGCAACTAATATCCATCTCTTGGGCCATTCTGAGCAGTGGCATGATAAATTACAAGCAGGGCTTCTTAATTGGGATCATGACAAAGACATTGTTGAAAATATAACAACTGTTTTCGGTAAGGATTATTTTTGGTTTTTTTCTACAGAGACATATTGTAAATTAATAGAAAAGGCTGACCTAGTAAACAAATCAAACAATAAAATATTATTGTAAATAACCTAATATTAATATTTCATTAATAAATGAAAATAAATAACTATCAGCAACTTTCAATGTAAAAAGCAACAGACCAGGGGAAGTATCCCTTCCATTTTAAAAAAACAAGGAAGTTCTTGATATTATTATTATTTATGTCTTAAACCATTTCTATTAATTGTCAGTATAGTTAAAATTGCAGTAAGCTTAATGACACTGGTATTGAGCAAAAAATCTAACTGACCCAGAATGTGCAGACTGTTTGGTCTATTCTCATTTGTCCTCAGTGGGTAAAAGTGGGAAGAAACAACCCATTAGCTAACTGGGGACAACTAGGAAGAAAAACTTCCCATTTGTTACCAGTGTGGACAACTAGGAAGAAATAATTCCTATTTGTGCCTAGTGGCCACAAATAGGAAACAAATTCCCTGTTTAGTAACAGTTGTTTAAGCCATAATGCATGCATAGGCAGATCAATTAAAAAATAAAAACAAAATAAACCTAAATCTTATATTTTATAGTATAAAAACCAGAAAAAATAATTGTTAATCCTACTAATATTATGTTTGTGTGTTTGGTTGTTACTCCTTTAGACTGCATCAGCTGGACAGATTTGTATGAAATTTATAATAATATTATATACACCTTGTTTTTTTTTATTTACGATAACTTCGGCATATTACTAGGTACATCCATAGAAACTAAGTAGTGGATTAGATTTTTAAATATTGCAAAAAAAAAATTTTTTTCTGTTTAGAACAAAGTAATTAAATGTTGTATCTTTGGTCATTCTAAAAGGGCCTTTAGAGTTAACTCATAGTCAGTGTCAAATACGTCAATGTTGGTGTGACATACACAAACAGTTAAGAGCCCTTTAGACCAGTTCAACGTGATTAACTGATTAAATTTAAAAATTAAATATCTTTAAAACCGTTACAGTTATCATTTGACTGTCTTCGGGAAATTAACTTTATTTGACCTAAAGCACGTTCCCTTAAAGTTATCGTAAATTAAAAAAAACACGGTGTATAAGTATTCCCAGTTATAACCAATGGGATTTTTTTTCTCAGTTGTCCCCAGTGGTTAAGAACCAATGAGTTTTATTTCCCTCTTATCCCCATTGGGGACTAAAGCGGGGTGACAAATGGAAATTTACCCAATTTTGAATGTCAACAGTTCATTTATTATAAATACAAAGATTTTGAGGGAGTGAGAGACCAAACTGCTTTGTTTCTTTAATGTCTAGATGTTAAGCTTGCATTTTATTTACTAATAAATCAAAGGTTACCTAGTCCACTATTACTTTCTCATTTAATTTTAATGTCACAATGCATGGCATCCACTCAAATTTAATATAATTTCAGATATAATGAACTTTCCGACTGTGCACAAGTCTCCATGTTCATTGGAAGGGACAGATTCCTCAGATGAGACAGTTTGCAGTATTTGTCTATGCCCAGAGCTACCCGACATGCATGCCGTCCCACAACCTTTGTGCCAAAACCCTGAATGTGTAGTTTATTTCCATAGAAATTGTTTGTATCAAGTATGTATAACAGCTGGTAACAGTTTACATAGATTATTATTTATTACAATTACATGCTGATAAGTTAAATATGGACTCTGGGAAAGTAAAGTAAATTTGGATTTTATGACCAGGGTGCAAGGTACCATTGCATATTTAACTTGTTAGTCTGTATACTTAAACATATTTATATGTGCTACTTGGGTACACTAACTAAAAAAGAATTATAGCTCAACCTTCAAAGTTTAAATTATGTTAGTATAGTCCATTTCAAATACGAAGGCCCAATGCACTTGAAACTTAACAATAGGGCCCATAATGTTTGCCTTTTGTTATCTAATTAGGAGCACAAAAGATAACAAAAGGCAAACATTATGAGCCCTATTGTTAAGTTTCAAGTGCATTGGGCCTTCGTATTTGAAATGGACTATACCTAGCCTTCGCATATTTTTCTAGTGGCTGGTAGCCTGCTCCGGCGGTCGGCCGCCGGCGTTCGGGGCAGCATCCGGCATCTGCCCCACCTGTTTAGAACCTACAACGTGCAGTGAAAACGACACTTGAATCGAGTTCTTTTGTGAAAAGCAAGTACCTAACTCCTAGCAACAGGATCATTTTGGAAATCATAATTATACTTAAAAACTTTTGCTATCAATCGACTCTAAGCTAACATGTCTTGAAGTGTTCTAAAGAAATTAAATGTAATGCTCAAGTATTTAATTAAGAAAACCTTTCAATAAATTTGTATAAAAAACTTTATAACCAGTTGCTTGTTATTATTTTCTTTATACACAGCAGTATAGATAAGAATTACATCACATTATCTTATTTATTGTCTAACTATCAGAATAGAGACGTACTTCAACCAGTAAGTAAGTTGACCTCTGACATCAATTTGACTTGAGTGTGTTATCGTAACAACGTATTTGGTGTGTGTAGAGGATAAATTCCTAAATTCCTTAATTCCTTCAGGTATGTACTATCAATAATTCAATAAGTCGTACACCGTCGATTTGTATTATTAAGGAAAGAACCCTATAAATAACCCCGCTTTTTCCGTCAGTTCGCAATTAACATATATTTTTCGATAAGCAACTATGTCGTCGGCCATCAGTCCTGCGAGCGATGTGCCCCGCCCACTGCCACTTCAGTTTAGCAATAGCTTCGGGCCGATGGCCGATGGGGCCAGAATGTTCTTGAGTGGCGTCCGCGGACCGGGAGACGAGCTGTAGGTAGGCCTCCAACAAGATGGAGTGACGACCTTGTAAGGATCGCGGGAGCGCGGTGGATGCGAAAAGCACAAGACCGGTCTAAGTGGAGAGCCTTGGGGGAGACCTATGTCCAGCAGTGGACGTCTTTCGGCTGACATGATGATGATGAACTTTGTCGTATATACTGTTATGTTTGTAATACTGGATAAATTTGTCATCGTCTTGCATCAATCTGACAGGAATGTGTTGTATCGGGGTTCTTATTCTACTCGGTAAAACGGTATCGTCAATGTTATGATAGCTCTATTTACTTGGCCAAAATGGTGGCCGACTTAAAAACAATTACCGAATAGATAGTAGAAATTTCATGTAATATATGGATGATAACTTCCGTCTGCGCAGATTTCGATTATAGGTATTTCCTTGGTAACTTATAAATTTTCTAATTAAATATCTCCATTGCCGTCCAAATCCGTCCAACCGTTGCAGCGTGTAAGAGTATAAAACAAACGCACGAACTTTCTAATTTATAGTATTAGTGAGATTAGGATATTGATTCCACGAAACAGTGCTTCGTGAATATAAAACATTAGGAAGTGTAGTTATTTGGTTAAAAGAAAAGCTTCGATAAATTTTAATTTTGTATGCTTTAACTTGCGATTATAGATCTTTTTGTTGCATGTTCAATAACTGGATGGTCAAGTCTTTTGCATTCAATAAATGAACGTGTGTGTGAGTAAATGTGGCAGCAATTTGCCTCTACGCCTATGTTTGAACAGGCGCTTTAAGTAACATACTTTTTTTTAGTCCATTAGTTACTACTCGGGACAACTGGTAACAAATAATTCCCATCTGTTACCATTGGGGACAACTACAAAGGAAGGAGGATTACGTCTTATTTTTCCCAAGTGGTCTCAAATGGGAATCAATACTCGTTTGAACTATAACCGGTGTCAAATTTAATTACTTTTTTTTAATATTCTGTGTTGATTTTCACGCGTGGATAACGTATCTGAATATGAAATACCTATTGTGCGCAGCTTCTTTTCGTCCGACGGTCGAGGAAATTAAACTAAGCGCACATTTGCAGCTAGGTTTTCGAGATTTGAGAAGCAAGCATAGGACGTACGACGATGAAAATTAACTCTTCTGTTGTATAGCGACAGGGAGCCTGCCAAATCCATATTTATTACAGGCAGCATTTAGATTCATATATTTTGATTGCACTTTATGACTTAAACACAATGACCTTCTGACAAATCACATCATACAACAAAAATGCCCAAACATGGCACTGCATCTTATTTCACCCTATATGCTTCGACTTGCTCTGTTTATACGTTGCCGTTGAGACACCAGTCCTTAAAGATGTCGTCGATCATTACTGGTTAATGTATTTCAATTACTCAGTCGAAGCTTCATATGCATTTATATGCTGATTTTAGAAGTTGGCTGGAACAAGGAAGCAGTGGAGTAGAAACGGGCTGTTAATTTTAGGGTTCCGAACCTCAACACGGAACCCATAAGGGGGTTTATATTATTTACATTATATCATTATTTGTCCGTCTGTCACAGTCGATTTATTTTTATTTTTGAGATAATGTATTTTATATTTATCAAAAGTACTGTACCCAAAAAAAAGCCGTTATTAACCAATAATTATTTTAAGCGCTGACCCGTTCTCTAGTTGGTATTGTTGATCGAAGCCTGTGGGCACTAGATTAAGGCTTGTGTGCATATACTTAAGTTATGTTTTTATTTGATAGGAATAAAGTAGACCTGACGCCGTTTATACGGATGTGGGTTCAGCCATAGAAAGAAGGCCTTGAAAACGTTAACTTCGGATATTTCCATAGGAAAGATGGTAACCTAAATCTGTGTATGAACCAAATGCAAGTGAAACACTAATTCGACAGGAACCACACAGCATGCGAGGTTGGCCGCGCGACAAGTGATCACATTCTGAGTAGAGCGGCTCGGGTTACAACGATCTGGTACCCTGGATCCACTGTCATTGCGGCTTGATTCACTGGCATTGTATATGTCATGTATGTGTATGTATCATGGGGAGCGCCCCAAAAAACTAGTCTCCTGTAGTATTCTGCCTGCGGCAAGGTTCCTTTACCGTACCACTAATCAACGGCTGTCCTTTTATAACCACCACCTGGATGGATGGCAATCTACCACACTACGTTTTAAACGAAACTTTGTTGCCGCGCAAGAGTGTTACGGAATCAGCTTACTGCGACGGTATTTCCGGACCGCTACGACTTGGGGACCTTCAAGAGACGAGCATACTCTTTTCTCAAAGGCCGGCAACACAGCTGTAATACATATTCTGGTGTTGCAGGTGTCCTGGGCCCCGGTGATCACTTAACATCAGGTGACCCGATAGCTCGTTTGCTACCTTTAGCATAAAAAAGTATAAATTTGTTCCTACACGCTGACCGTCGCCGGAGCTGCCGCCGCTGCGCTTCGACCTCCGGTTAAAAGTATCGGAACCGGAGGTGTATTATCAATCGTAAGTTCCGACTTATCGGAACCGGATTCGAAGCTCCGTAAATTCCCTACTTCAGGCACTGGTCCCACCGCCGGCGAGTGAGATATGAACTATCGACTTTTTTCTAGCCCAAGAAACGAACAAAAGATAATCGCATCCGTGTAAATAAAAGAGAGAGATATATATTTATAGCTCATCGCTCGCGGTTCACACTGCCGGCGAGGACACTCTCCCAACACCCGGCGAGTAAGCTATAATTCCATAGAATTTTTACTAGCCTCCCGCCGATTGTCAACTGTTTCTAGTACATAATTTAACTAGTTGCTCGCCGAGCTCGCCAATATCTGGCGGTGGGACCGCTGTTTACTAGTTGACCGCAGCGATAAAAGCTATCGACTATTATAAAACTAGCTCAGCGGTACTCAGCGTCAAAACTATTAAAACTTTGCTCGCTTCTCGCCTCTCGCCCACTCTTTTATAGTTTATAGTTCTAGTAGCTTATAGTCTGTAGCCGGCGGTGGGACCAGTGCCTCAAGCGATACTTATACACTTTATAAAAACAGCGCAATATTATATTAGACTTGTTGGTAATTCTTTAGCTCTGCCTAGTACCCCACTCTGGGAATGAAGGCGTGAGTTTATGTATGTATGTATGTATGTATGTATATTTCATAGGAACCGTTATGGTAGGATTTTAGGTATCTCTAGCCTACCAAAACACAATTGTTAATAATTTCAGTTTGTAAATGGAAGATCAAAATTAGAGCTGAAGCAAATAAGACTTCCTACGTTTTTTCAATCTACGTAGGTGCGCCCCGCTAGTCATATTTATGCACCACGCCTGCGTCAATGTACGTTATATCAAGTAATTGAAACAGTAAAATAGAATAAATAATTATTAGGAGATAATCCCACACAAATTGACCCACGTTCCAAACTAAAGTCTAGGCTTGGTATATGGAATATAGTATTGTTGTATAGGGCTTTGTTTGCAACATTACAACCCAGATCTTATGAAGTCGAAACCCATGTGCTTAAAAATCCACTGCAGATATAATCACTAAGGGATCAATAAAACCCTTATTACCTTTACTTTTTTAATCATATTAAAAATTATGTAGACATAATATTTTGTGGTTACATAGAATAATTCAGTATAAACAATGTTGAGAAATGCTTGCACCAGCTGTTAAAGTTTTGTGGTTGCCAATAAAACATTTTACTTAATCAATGACAGCAATTCGCAAAGGCTATATTGCTGGGACCACAGGGCTTACTTTCCCTTTTTGTTAAACAAAAAACTAAAGCAGTACACAAAATGAGTTATTTTTTGATTCCGGATTTCACATGACAATATAGTTACAATTATACTTATTTTGAATCATTAGAACTCGCTAATTGTTGGGAAAGAAGGTTGCATTACTTGTGTGAGCATAATTGAAATTGTCATGTAAAAGCAATATACATAGTTTTCTATCTTACAAGTTAGGTCATCACAAGGGCACAGTGTCAATGGTGCGGAGAGCACAGGAGAGGCTGGTGCTAGAGCCGGGCGCTTCTCCACTTTGGGGGCCAGCCTCTCGTCCCACATTCTGTAAAAATAATAATATTCATCTTTATTTTTTGTAGCTGTGGGTTTACTACGGCTAATTTCGTTTTACCCTTTTATCAAAGCTCCTAGGTCTTTAAAGGACGAAGTATTAAAATACCTAAATCTAGAATATCTAAAAAAAAACTCCTAACTCCAGAGTCTTAATACGGCTGAATTTTAAAATGTCTTAGGCTCATACATAATGAACAAACTTCACAACACCTTTATCTCTAAACAACCAAATACCAGAATAACTAAATTTTAAAAAGGCTAGTAGTGTTTACCTATATATTTGATTGTTTACTATATTCTTTAGTGCTAATTAGTGTTATGTACATATTGAATTTACTGAGAAATAGTTGGTAATAATATGTTACAAGGAACATATGAAATACAATTTTATCAGACTATGCAGTAAATAGGAGGAATATCTCTTAAGCCTCGCAGATTAAGTATAGCATCACAATAAAAATAATGTATAGCATGGGACTTTTCAAATTGCAAGACTATTGGAATGTTTCAGTCAACCTCAATCGGATGATCCTCAGTCGGATTAGTTACCTACTGCAAATGTACCCATTATAGTTTTGGAACAAAATTTAGATGTTACAATCACAATGTTTTTAATTGTCCCCGGCTTCTACCTTATGCAACTAGGACAATTCGAGTATAAACCCAACAGTCACTGGGACTGGTTAAACTATATAAAAGCATGTGGAAAGGAGTTTAGGCATTTTGAGATTGACATTATGCCATCTGTGTTATCAGCTTAAGTTATTTTTGACATTTTATTGCACATTTGATTCAGTGTTAAAGGAAAATGGAAATTTCAATATTTAGGCATTTCGGGAATGTGATGTTTTAGATCAAAGGCATTATGACTTTCAATCATTTTAAAAATGAGACAATTTGATATTGTCAAATAAGTGAAAAAAGTCATTATGAAATTTTGTAGTAATGAACCCAAAGCTTCTTGTATAACAGATAAATTGGACAGCAAAATTTGATAAGTATATCTTTAAACTACCAAATTTAGTTCATACCTTGACATGTATTTGATTCTTGAGCATAGCAGTACGCAGAATAAGCAAGGATGTCCTTCTCTGATAATCCTTTCCCATAGTAAGACTTCTTTCAAAAGTAGTGCTTCTCTGATCAACATCCTTTGCATACAAGATTTTATTGTGAGAGTCAATGCGAGCCTGGATTTGACCATCAAGAATTAGCTGCATTAACTCATCTTCTAGTGCAGTCACTGTGCGGTTGAACGCTGCAGCCATGAGATGCATGTCAGCAGACAGGTATGGACTGAAATACTGAATCAGTGCTCTATTGCGTATCTGCATGTACAATGAATTTAAATGTGGTGCTAAGTACATATCTAACAGAAGATTGTCCCTTATCTCATCCAATAACCTTAAGCAGGACGCATACTTGGATTCATAAAATTTAAATATTATGTCACGTAACTGCGGTTCTAGTTCTAAAAATAATTTAAAAGAACTGCTAACTATGACCTGCTTCTGAAGTTCAGAGCGATCGAAAGTGGCTAGCGCACAGAGACCTCCATAGATGGCAACATTGTTACTACTGAGCAGCTCAGGGTAGTCACAGTGGTCAATGCTGGCAGCCAAAAAGTGTTTTGCAGCAGACTTGTACTTCTTTGTAGCTAGTTCCGCCAACCCAGCAGCACATTTTAAGCGTGTCAAGATAGTTTGGTTAGTGTCTTTACCAGGTACTTCACTGTAGTCAGGTGTGTTTTCAGCTTTTGACACATAATTGAGGACATGGGACCAATTTTGCAAATAAACTGACACTTTCACTACATTCAGACACATCATGATGATGTGCTTGCCGCTGGTGCAGTAATCACGGGCTCTGGAGTAGCACTTGAGCGCACTTGTGAGGTCCCCACAATCTAGGTAATGGTCCCCAAGATCATCATGTCCTCTTCTGATGCTTTCTTTAATTGAATTAGTTTTATAATTTTTGAGGTCTGTATCTAACTTTTCCAACTTTATTGCAGCCTTTTTGGTTTTAGATTCCACCCATATAGTATCTAAAACTGGGATGTCCTGGGAGCCCATTTGCACAGCTATGTCAGGCAGGCCTGCACTAGCTACTGCTTCAGCAAGCTTCTTGTGTAGGGACTGGTAAAGGCTTACATTATAGGTAGTCATGACATAAGTAATAGCCATTTTGAGAGCTTCTAATCTCAGTGAGGGGCAGTGATCTGCTACAAACATTAATCTGTACAATTTGGCAAAGCCTGTATAGGCTGCAGAGTAGGTCTCTAGGTCCAAGGTGGGATTTTCGACTACATAGCACTCTGATTCATTGTTTTCATTGTCCTCCACCGCCATAGGTTCTGCCGTGTTCTGAAATAATGCCATTGATAAAATACAGCCAACGTCGAAACGTTACAATAAAGTGTAATATAAAAATAATTAGCTCACCATTTCAAGCATTTTATAACGTATAGTTATTTACGATAATATGCGAATTCCACTGTCAACGCAGGAAACCAACCTAAAACACAATGTAGGTATTGAGTTATGTTCCTATCGCAACAATTCTGACCCAGAAGCGTTGAGATTTTTTTAAACAACACTCACTACTATAAAACGGTGATGAAAACTAGCTTTACAGCAATAATTATTACGAAGATACCTTTATCATTACGTTTCTTATTTGCAGCGGCATTTTTCTTTTAATTTAACAGAGAAGAGCAGAGAATCTATTATGTCACGTTCACACGCACACGTTCGTAAAACTCGTATACATTTTTAACTTGAACTAAAATAATCTTTGTTATTACTATTTTCTTAAAATACTATTATATAATTAGAAATTGGTCATTAATGAGTAACCAACCAACATTAATTTAATAAAAATATATTTAAAAAAAATAACTTCTATGTGTGTGAACCAGCAACGTCAAGCCTCATTCATACGGACGTTTTTTTAAACGCGTGTTTAAAAACATAATTAAATAGACCACTTTGCACATTGCACAGTAACCTACCTATGGATTTAATTGGACATAAACGTATTGAATATCACTGACGTGTGGATCCAAAATAAATTATCCCTGTCCGTGCTTATGAGCACTTATACAAAGGACAGATAGGCGCTTACTTCGGATTAAAATCTGACACATTTTGTATGGGCAAATGTCAAATTTTAACCCGAGGTAAGCCTTATCTATCCTCGGTTTGAATATAGGGTTCGGCCGTTAGTTTCGTTTCCGCGCGCGAGTTTTTACGCGTTATACAGCGTTTATTTTGTATTTACCCGAACTTAACAATAATAAAAAAATTACATAAACACAATATAATTAAAAAAATTAAGCACACTTGAGTTGCATTGCGTTACGTGTGTTTTCGGAATTGTACTAAACAGCAATCTATAATTTGAAATACCGAAAGTTTTTGATTTCGGGTTTTTTCGCGTACTACCGCTATTATTGATATCGGTAACGGTATCTGATATCGAGCCTCTTAAGATAATAAAAGTATGCGGATGTCTTTTCGACCAAAAGTATATACAAAAAGTTAAGGATGGATCTATAAAAAAATACTGGGTACGATACCATGAAAAAAAAGTGAAAAAAGTAAGCAGTCTTATAAAAGGTGAGGAAATTTCAAAAACCACATGATTGTCCAGGAATTTCATTTAGCTACGTGACAACAGATGGCGCAAGCAGTACTCATTTTCGACATGGAAGTAAAGTATTTTAAAGAACGAGTGCGGCTGGCGCCATTTACGATACTAATTAAAGTTCGATTTCATTCTGGCGCCATAAGTACACGGCAAAGTTTCCTAAGTGATTGTTATTGAATGTAATTTAGCTATTTAACAACAGATGGTGCAAGCTGTATTCATTCATTACTAAACACACAAAATTGGAAAATTTTAGATTTTCTTATGCGAACCATATTAAATAGGGAACCCTCGGGCGTCAGTCCGACTCTCATTTGACCGGTTTTTTAAATAAGTTTTATGTGTGCAGGTGGTTGAGAAGCGCTGGGTGTTGCGGGCTACGAATAACATGAAGGGCCTCTTGCTGCCAGTGTATTTGTTGTACTGCCTAGGAGCGCTGGTGGGGAGTCATGTGGGAACTGCCGAAGAGTTCTTGAATAACCGCCCTATCGTTGGAGTGTTGTCTCAGGAGCAGTCAATCTTCCTGCACACCAAGTACTCGAAGGAAAACTACACCAGCTACTTCGCCTCGTCCTACGTAAAGGATGTGGAATCGGCCGGAGCGCGAGTTGTACCTATTATGTATGTAATAGTTTCATCTGCACACATAACATATACATTATATCTTATAATGCGTTCGGAACTCGTTGGAAATTACCAGCATTACGACTGTCAATTTTACTATGATATTTTTTTGGGATGCGTATAAATGCGTGCGTATTCACATAACTTTTTAAGTCCTATTATCGGAAGTCCGAAAATGTTTCGCATACCATTTTACATCATAATGATCACTCTTCATATTTTTTTAAAATACTAACGATCGAAATTCATAATCATCTGAATTCATAATATCACTAATCATACACCTAGTTTATACTAATATTTGTTTTCATATATTTTCTTATGCTAATATGTATTGTGTATATATGCGTGCTCGATAATATGTATTGGTTTTTTTTCCAAGTTTTTTAAAGCGTCATCCTTCATTGCGTTTATAGTGTTATGTACCTGTAATGGAAAAAAAATAAAAGGATATCAATAAAAATAATGAACTAAAAACAATCTACTGGTGGCGAGCGAGCGAAGCGGCGAGCAAGACCTCTCTGGACAGAACCGACTCGGATAGGTTAGGTTAGAAAGCTAAGCGAAGCTTCGCTCCCGCCTTAGCCTTCGAGGTTATTTTTTTTCACATCCCTTGAAAATATTGCATTGTTAAAGGACAGTTGTAGTACACGGTAGGCTCAGTATGTTCTTAGCAATGACAATATTAATAAAAAAAATATGATAACTGTCTGTTATGAAGGAAACTGTTCTGAATAAAAAAATTATGAGTTCAGTATGTTCTTAGTAACGACAATATTAATAAAAAAAATATGATAACTGTCTGTTATGAGTTCCGTTGGTAGGAACAAAAATGTACCTATGTAAACAAAAAGTATGAGGAAAAAAATTATGAAGAGTGATTATTATGAATACAAAGCGGTAGTAAAACAAAAAATAGGAGTAAACATTTTATGTAAGTCAATACGGACCCATTTTTTTGATATGGTAAGACGAACGGGACCCTATTACTAAGACTCCACTGTCCGTCGGTCTCTCTGTATGTCCCCAGGCTGTATCGTGCTGTACCGTGATAGCGAGACAGTTTAAATTTTCACAAATTTAACACAGTATAAACCATATCGTTTTTGACCGGTTATCGTATTGTCAACGTTTCGATAGCTCTTATTTACTTGACAGTAATGGTGGCCGAGTTAAACACAATACCATAACAGGTCAAATACTATTTGCCTTCAGATTCTGAAGCCATCTTAGAGTAGGTACTTAATAATATGTGTTGTAGCGTTACCGCTACAAAATCGCTTCAAATTCGCGCGTTTATTTTGTTTATTTTTTAGGTGTCGAACTCCTTTGTGTGTTAGAGTTGCTGGCCTGCGTTGTTAATGGTTTCGATTATTATTTTAAAATTTTGAATGTGTTGTCAGATTGTTCGGCATGGTTGTAAGATGTTTCTTTTTGACATTGGTGCTTGAGTCTCATAACCGAAGGGATATATTTTTTGTTCTCGACTTCGTACATTTGCAATTACAAGTACATTTGCAGTTTTAACAGTGACCTAGTTCGCATAGTTGGGTGCACGGTCACTCTATCTGCTGAGCGAAAGGAAGGAACCTTTTTTGCACCAAATAATACCGGCTTGATCCGGGTAAGTTGATATTTATTGAGATCTTTCCCCGCTACGCCCCGTTCTGTTTGTCTTGTCGTTCGTTACTCATTAGATCCTTTTATTCTAGTCCACCTACCACCTGAAGAAGTTGTCCACTAAACGCGAACTGCGGACGATTATTGTGCAATCACACGCGTATAGCGAGACACATATACTTTCACGCGTTGTGTACAACGCACGCGTGTGACTCCGGAGACTTCGGCTACGAGACCTTTTTTTTTCAAGATAAGCGTAGTTTAAGAAACCGTTTTCTATATTTTTTATATTTGCGTACATGTTAAATTTATTTTTGATTTAAAGCATCTAAGATTCCCATCTCCGAACTTCAATGTAAAAGATATGCGCATATTTTTTTAGGGCCCCTTTGATTATTATTGCTATCGTGCATTGTTTCTCCAAATTCTAAAAGAGTCCGCGCGCTCCATGAACGTTTGTTCTTTTTCGGCCAATATTCGGATACGTAACTTAAATCTTTCTTGGAATACCTTTTTATCTCTAAATTTTTGTGTTAATCCTTAATTTTTCGTCTTTACTAACCTCTAAATTTTTTGTTATTATATTATCGTCACCTCACCTAAACTAGTTACTATTTATTTTTTATACCAATCTTTGTCGCAATCGTCTATTATTCGACACCTTTAATTAATCTTAATAAACTATCTTTAGGTTACAATTTATTTTTTATTTGTAATAAATTTCTACGTTTATCTTAGGCACAGTCCTAGGATCAGTTTGTGCTCTTTTTCCTATGGAGCGTAAGACTTTATGAGGTGTTTGTTTCACCTCGTTCGCTCGTTTACTTCGTCGGGTCGTTCCCGCTTCGACAGTGATTATTTTAATGTGGTGAATTGTAATTGTTACATGACTTTGAATTCTTTGAATAATCGTTTTTTTTTAGAGATTGCTCTATCTAATTCTCGTATCAAAGCTTTACTAGATAGTGGTGCACAAGTATCCCTTGTCGATCTTTCATTATTAAATAAGTTAGAAATTCAATTTAACCTCCATTTGCGACCTACTGTTATTTCAGCTGATAGTTCACCTATCGAGATACTTAGCAGTGCTTAGTGATGTGATGACCTCGCCGACCCTTACTTTCTTTGGCTTCGTGTCACGTATCTCAACCTGGAGCTGACATGAGTTTTTCACTGAATTTAATTATTTACATAATGCTGATAATTATAATTTTTTACAAAAAATACCTGTAGATCGTCCGAAACTTAATG
Organism: Acleris emargana; assembly: GCA_927399475.2. Taxonomy (NCBI): domain Eukaryota; kingdom Metazoa; phylum Arthropoda; class Insecta; order Lepidoptera; family Tortricidae; genus Acleris; species Acleris emargana. The sequence continues at coordinate 11,846,261 of OV656846.1, forward strand.
TCTTTTATTGCCACCAAAAAATTTGCCACTTGAGTTTTAATTTCTTGTCATGCTTTTTGTAAGTAGGACCCGTCAAGGTGAGTGCTTTTTTTTTTTTTTTTGCATGTAACCTTTTCGCTCTTATGTACTACCTCGTGTTATTAGAGTTCCCGGTGGTTTTGCATGGCTGTGGGGTATTTTTATTTTCGTCTCCAGCATGTTATTTCACCGTGAGCTAGGTAACATTCCGTAATCAGGTGTTTGGACACCAAATGCTTCTCGTCTGCGTGTGCGGCGTCTTTTTAAGCTTTGAATATATCCAGACCGTGGGCCCATGATGGAACTCAGTCGGGATGAGCTCGCCACCATACACGTTATATAAGTTTTTCGTCTCTTGGGTGTTTAATGTTTTAAATATGTTCAGACTATGTGCCCAAGTTGGTACACAGTCGGGACGAACTCGCCTTTAGACGGAAATCTTCTGCGGGATTTGGGGAATGGTGTACCATATACCTCCCTTTGGTCTTTGCGGTGGTAATACTTAGATCTTGTTTGTTTAGGCGCTACGGTGATTTTGGTGTATTTATTTTTTTGGCTTAATTTCATTTAACATGTCACGTCAAGGATATTTAAAAAAGTTAGGCATTTACTTTTAATCTGTATTGCGTTTTCTGTCCGGTTATATTGTTTCGTATTTTTGGTACACAATTTTTCCTAAATTCTAAAGGACCCATATGTGTCAACGTTTCCTTTTTCGATTCATCTTCTGGTCATAATTTTTTTGTATATCATAGGTTTATTCCCAGTAGGCCATAGGTTGATCTGGTCTCGGTAGACATTTCTAATTTTTTTGGTCGCACTGTACTTTGTACCTTTTGTTAAAATATGGTTTTGGCGCTCAATCTCTTATCATTATCACATAACACCAGTCATTTGTTTTTTATTACATATTACGCTCGCCGCGTAGTTATGTATATTATAGCGTGTTGGATAGGTCGTGATATTTGTGTCGAGACTCTGTTGAATTTTTCAGGTTGGCTTGGTATTTTGTTGGGCTATCTTACTGAATCAACGGATAGGTAGTTTGCGCAAACTGCTTAACCAGTGATTTTAGTATTGTAGTGGTTTGTTGGTCAGCGAACTTAGTGCACGAGGTGTACCTTTGTTTAAGTGTTAGTGCCTGAAAATTTCAAATAGAGTATCCCAATTTTTCTTCGTGTATTTTTTAACTTTGTGTGTGTGTGTATCTTTTTGCTGCATCGATGATAATAATGTTTCCTTTTTTGAGTGTCATGTAATTGTTAGATTTTAATGTTAGGAATTAGAATATAAACTTCCACCATGAGTATTGGCTATGGTTTACGTGGATAACCGGTCACGGTTACTGCTGTGATGGTGTACAGCTTATCCGTATTAGGTTGCTTAGGTTAGTTAATTTTGTTCATAGGTTAATTTAGTCTAGTCTCAAGATGTTTTGGGTTGGCGATACCTTGTGAACTTGACCTTGATGCTACAGGGTGTTAATTGTTGTCTTAGTGTTTAGTTATGAACTTGTGATTAATTATAGGGTTGTTACTTATGGTAATGGTTAGGGTTGCCTCTTGTAAAATATTTAGGGTTGTTACTTTTAATTAATTCAGGGGAAGTCAATTTTTTTTTTTTTTTTTTTTTTAAACTTTAGTTGGAAGATAATTGTAGCGTTACCGCTACAAAATCGCTTCAAATTCGCGCGTTTATTTTGTTTATTTTTTAGGTGTCGAACTCCTTTGTGTGTTAGAGTTGCTGGCCTGCGTTGTTAATGGTTTCGATTATTATTTTAAAATTTTGAATGTGTTGTCAGATTGTTCGGCATGGTTGTAAGATGTTTCTTTTTGACATTGGTGCTTGAGTCTCATAACCGAAGGGATATATTTTTTGTTCTCGACTTCGTACATTTGCAATTACAAGTACATTTGCAGTTTTAACAGTGACCTAGTTCGCATAGTTGGGTGCACGGTCACTCTATCTGCTGAGCGAAAGGAAGGAACCTTTTTTGCACCAAATAATACCGGCTTGATCCGGGTAAGTTGATATTTATTGAGATCTTTCCCCGCTACGCCCCGTTCTGTTTGTCTTGTCGTTCGTTACTCATTAGATCCTTTTATTCTAGTCCACCTACCACCTGAAGAAGTTGTCCACTAAACGCGAACTGCGGACGATTATTGTGCAATCACACGCGTATAGCGAGACACATATACTTTCACGCGTTGTGTACAAAGCACGCGTGTGACTCCGGAGACTTCGGCTACGAGACCTTTTTTTTTCAAGATAAGCGTAGTTTAAGAAACCGTTTTCTATATTTTTTATATTTGCGTACATGTTAAATTTATTTTTGATTTAAAGCATCTAAGATTCCCATCTCCGAACTTCAATGTAAAAGATATGCGCATATTTTTTTAGGGCCCCTTTGATTATTATTGCTATCGTGCATTGTTTCTCCAAATTCTAAAAGAGTCCGCGCGCTCCATGAACGTTTGTTCTTTTTCGGCCAATATTCGGATACGTAACTTAAATCTTTCTTGGAATACCTTTTTATCTCTAAATTTTTGTGTTAATCCTTAATTTTTCGTCTTTACTAACCTCTAAATTTTTTGTTATTATATTATCGTCACCTCACCTAAACTAGTTACTATTTATTTTTTATACCAATCTTTGTCGCAATCGTCTATTATTCGACACCTTTAATTAATCTTAATAAACTATCTTTAGGTTACAATTTATTTTTTATTTGTAATAAATTTCTACGTTTATCTTAGGCACAGTCCTAGGATCAGTTTGTGCTCTTTTTCCTATGGAGCGTAACAGTGTGTAGATAATATAATGTACGTAACTGTACATAATTATGCCTTAGAACACTCGTGTGATCTTATTATGAAACTTGCCTTTGCAGCTTCGGCTCGTTTCATAAAACCACATTCGAGTTTTAAGACTTCTCACTGTGTATCAGTTACATATACTACTACAGTGGTAGGAACTATGTTACCGAATCAATTACTCGTGATAAATAACTCGTGCTCATAATATTTATTTCCAGGATCGGCAAAGATCGTTCATACTACAGAGACATCTTAGGAAAAGTAAATGGGTACGTATATACCTACTCTACGTGGCACGTGCGTGTCCACTCAATTGGGATGATGGCTCAATTTGAACTTTACTATCCTTGAACGTTGTGTATTTAAAATGTTACCATCCTTGTCATTAAATACAAAATATTTTTTATAAAAACTATGTGTAGTTACTTGTGTGTGTGGAGCATCAATTTGTATGGGGCGTTTTCAACGCTTAGGTAGGACTGTTTGACTTTGACTACTTGTGACTACCTAGTTGTGACCTTTGCAGTACTTACTCTGATTGCAGTTGGTCCAATACATACATGTGATCCTTACAAAAAACTGGATCGATTGGTAGCATATATTTTTTTATCTAACCTATTGGTGAGGAACTGTAATGACTACTCAATTGTTTGAACAATATCGGTGTGATATGCTTTCTATGTTGTAGAATCGGATTGGCCGGTTTTGCTTCTCTGTGCTCCACGTCTCTTGAGTAGACCCGCACCCTACGAGTAATACTTGCGAATGTTTCCAGCGTGCTATTCCCAGGGGGTGCAACCTACTTCAATCAATCGGACGGCTACGCCGATGCCGGCCAGCACATCCTGGAGCTGGCCCAGGAGCTCAACGACGCTGGCGACTACTTCCCGATCTACGGCACGTGCCTCGGCTTCCAGCTGATCATCGTACTGGCCTCGGGCCGCGGGAAGAAGGAGAATAGGAGGACTTGTTATTCCTTCGAGAATTTACCGCTTCAGTTTAGTAACGGTAAGGACATAATTTAATACTACTTGATTGAAAGTGTTAAAGAACCACAAATAATTATAAACTGTAACTTTTATTACGCCCTATTGTTTTATGCAGATTTCCGCACCAGCAAGATGTTCGGAATGGCCGAGGACGGCGTTATCGACTTACTAGCCACAGAAGATATTACAGTAAACTATCATCAATTCTGCATCACGCCCGACGTTAGTTTGATTCATTCAAATATACTACAATAATATTTTTGGAGACTGCTTGAAAAATACGTATTCATTATATCTTTTTTATCAGAAGGCTGTTGACAACAATATTCAGGAGATTGGGGTACTTTTATATACACATATCGATGGTCTAGAAAGCAAATAAGCTGATTGCATTTTATTAATGCCAAATGCAAACTAGCATGGTAGAACCGTTTGACCTGCAATCAAAAATATGCAAAAAACATTGCACTTATGACTTTATGACTTATGACTTCGCACATCCTGCCTGTGTATAAAATGTACCCGAATATTCTGAATACCCGTAGTGTTCCTAATAGCTAGTTCATTAAAATTTATAGAAAAAGAGAATATAAGTAAAATAACTACTTTTGGAATAGTCCCGAGAGCGAAATAGTTTTGTATTCAAATACAATATGGACATTTTGGATTTTGAACACAGTCAGTAGGTAATCATTTATTCTACTGAGAGTTCACAAGTATCTGAGTGTGAAAAATACATTTTTAAACCTTAGGACACAAGTGCTGTTGTCGTAGCCTGTAAAAAAAATTAATCCATTTTAGAACCTGAAGGCCTATAACCTGACAGACGATTGGCGCGCCACGTCCTACGGAGATGATCAGCACGGCGTGAGATTTATTGCCAGCTATGAGCATACGAGGTAATACTTAAAATTCATCTTGTGATCAATGAAAAATATTTGGCACAAATCTCAGGAAGTCAAATAATGATTTTAATAAACAGGAAGCTCGGTATTTAGCGGTCAATCAACAATATACTCGTTACATTTGATCTATCTTAGTTCAAATAACCTAACATGATAACCGCAGCTGGATGATATTTTAATTTTCTTCTTTCCCTTTTCGGCATCTGGTTTAATTTTTTTTCATCCGTTTTTAGAAAATCGTTTCGTGTCTAAAAAAGAAACGGCAAACTAAATAAGTTTCTGAACTGAAACCAAAATGAACTTTGCATGTGACATGATATCTGATCATAAACCAAAACAGAAGTCTTCTGCACGGGCCTAGTTACGTAAAAACTGTAGCCGTTAAGTTACAAATCTATTACTGAGATATTAGTTCCAAAACGCATTCTTCAACAGATACCCTTTCTATGGCACGCAATTCCATCCCGAGAAGACGTTCGAATGGATGCTATCGATGAACTACCCGCACTCCAAAAATGCTGTCAAAGCCAACCGGTATTTCATGGAGTTCTTCGTGGACGAATGCAGGAAGAGCCGGCACAAGTTCGCGAGCGCGTCCGAAGAGAACGAATACGTGATCTACAACCACCAACCGCATTTCACGGGGGTGCTGGGGAGCGCGTACCACCAGTGCTATCTGTTTGAGCCTCGGGGTACCGTCTCAAATAAATAATAAATACTTATTTACCTATTAAATACCTTATTTCACAAGATTGAAATAAAATGTATTGTTATTGTTAGTAACGATGTTTTATTAGGGTTCCGTACGTCCGTGTGTCTGTATGTCGTGTAGTTGTATTACTTTATTGCCTTTATTGGCTTATCTCAATTATTGTACACCATATTTATGGTAGATTGTAGTGATGCACACACACATTTTTTTTAACAACTGTATAATATTATTATACTTGATACCTACAGCCATGCAATATTTTTTTTTTATTTAAACAATACAATTAGCGGCCTTTACACGTGAAGTACGGACCGCGGGAAACGCCACGCGCCGTTCCAATCTTCGTTCCGAACCGTACATTTTTTACTTTATTACTATTACAGTTGCAGTTACACTGACGGTACGGATCGAAGATTGGAACGGCGCGTGGCGTTTCCCGCGGTCCAAACTTTACGTGTACAGGCCGCTATTGTCTTTGATTTTCAGTGGCCGATACTTACCTTTGAAGTTTCATTATCATTAGCAAAGAGCGGAATTCTTCATAGCAAAAATCAAACTGTCAGAGGGATTGACCTAACTGTTTTATCGACTTATCGATGTTACGGAATAATATCGCATTATGTATCCATAATCAACTTAAAAGATTATTCTGTAACATTTGACCTGATATGCTGATTTTATAGAAAAAAGTGATTACAGCCAAAACACCGTTATCGAGTACTACAAATATGCTCCTGTTACTTCAACTGAGGTAGAACGCTCGTTTTCATCTTATAAATGGATCTACAATGAAAAAAGGAGTAATTTAAAAGATGACAATGTTGAAAAAATAATGACTATTTTCTTTTACTACAGGGAAGATGAAGAAAATATATTTAGTACAGATTTAGATTTCGACTTTGTTATTTTGAATGAAGATTAGTTACCTACTCTTAGCAATATTTGTTTTTAATTTTTAATGATAAGTTTCATATAGAAAATTAAAAAAAAGTATTTGCTGTTTTATTCTTTACTATTATACTAAAATACAGTGGCGGTCAGCTAATTAGGGACACCGTTAATTTGTTTGTATGTATATCCAAAAGCCTGATTTCATTACTTTAACTTTGTTTCGTTAAGTGACAAATATTTATCGATAAGTCGATAAAACAGTTAGGTCAATCCCTCTGACAGTTTTATTTTTGCTATGAAGAATTCCGCTCTTTGATCATTAGTATACAGAGTTCCTTACAAACTAGTATACTTGTGATTTGTGTGTCATTCAACCATATACCTAGTCCTTATTCCACAGACGTAAGACGTTATTAATTTGTCACGATATGCCTACATAATCGTTTTACTATCAGTAAGTTCTGCGTACGTTGCCGCTTTGCTACTGGCACTTTTTTTTATTTGAGCGTTATTTACACAAACCGTTATAGAGCTAAGTCCAATCTTCAACCCAGGCATTTTACTAATACAAATAAACAGAAATAATTTATTTCCGAATATTCATACAAATTACGGTTGATGCCTACTGACCCCCACACTAGACATTGCCTGTCCCGTGGGGAGATGGTACGGTTAACAAACAACATTAACGGCTAACGACAACAATGTTTACTATGTAAGTGGATTATTGTATCATATTATATTCTATATCTATACTTTACCATGTCTTCCCGTGGATGTCGTAAGAGGCCACTAAGGGAATAAGGGTTTGTAGTACTGTTAGGCGATGGGCTTGCAACCTGTCACTAATGCGCTGTTAAACATCTTAGCCTAAATGTGCAAATTGTGGTTACGGAGTTATCAACAAGTTTTTGGAGTGGTTGGTTATTCTGTAGCTCTGCCTACCCCACTCTGGGAATGAAGGCGTGAAGGTATGTATGTATCTATACTTTAAAAACAGAATCTTATACAAAAACAGAACTGTGTGTGTGTGTAACTATATAGTAAGACATTTTGCACATTTAGACATTTTCTAACCAAGATCTTTTGAAACTAAGTCCTTTTGCTTACATAAGTAGTCGTATTGTAATCTAATCCTTACGAACCTTACCCAAATAGGTACTTATCCAAAAATGGCAGATACCCGACCCTTTGCAAACGTAAAATATATAATTTGATTGGACATTTATCGTAATGAATATATACTACGATACTTTAACCTCTTCGTTTAATAAAGGAAAGAAAATTAACGCTCCGCGCATGCGCCCTCGACATCGATTCGGTTGACAACTGAATGTCTACGACTTTCAGCAAAACACAAAAAGATAATATACCTGGGTGTTTTAATAACAAACAACAACAGTGATGGTATTGTGTATATTGGAAAATATATTACGGAAATTGTACATTGCAGTACGCGCATATTTAGACAACCGGTGGTTGAAAAGTAATCTCTGTTTACTGTGCAGGAGAAGGATGAAAAATAATTGTAAGTACCTATGTTATGTATAGAAAAAATTAAAAACGTTATTCACTAAGGGCCTATTGTTTGATCAGTAGCTAACTCACCTAATTGTTATAATTCGAAAAAGGAATCGAAAATTTGACACGATTCCTTGAGATTTAACCATTAGTTACGATTTTTAACAATAAGGGCTTGTTGTTTGATCAGTAGTTAAACTGACAAATCGTTAAAAACCGTAACTAATGGTTAAATCTCAAGAAACCGTGTCAAGTTTTCGATTCCTTTTTCGAATTTTAACAATTAGTTGAGTTAATTACTGATCAAACAACAGGCCCTTTGTCCCATACCATGCACTTCGTCCTCTCCTAGGTTTTACAAATTTTTCCTATGTTATGTGATGCTGATGATTATAAATATTGTGATGATTTATAATTTCTGCACTCTGTTTTTTTGCTACTGATAATCTTACATCGTTTCATTTAACTTGAATTATGAAATAGCAGTTTGTTGTACTCATTGTTATCTTAGTTGAGTAACAGTTAGTATTAAGCAATCTTGGATCAGTTTCAATGCTGGCCACTAAATAAACAAGAGTTATATGAATTGAACAGTAAGTATAAAGTTAACTGTTTACTTGAGACCACAAGGCTCGTACAGTTATTAAGGTTAGCTATTAAAACAATAGCCTAAGTTAAGGTTGGCATTATACCTAATTAGACCAGTCGCGGCGTTTACCAGCTCTTTGAGAACCATGGTGCTGACTTAAGAGCACCAAAGACTAATATTTTACCTGCGGACTGCAGGTAAGTGTGTCAGGCCGCCTGACAGTCCAAAATCTGTGAAGAACTGCATGGAATCTCCCCATCCAGCACTTACACACTTAGTAACCTGTTGGTTTCAAAATCACCTTTTATAAATCTTATCGTTTGATTTTTTTATCAATTTATTATTTATTAAATTTATTGAAGGCTGTTTGGATATCAATATTTTATGTACATATGCGTTTTATTATTTTTCACTTCATTAACTAAATTATACAAGTAGTTTACACGTACATATTAGTATGTTTAAGCGTATATAGTATAAAATAAAATAAAGTATGTTTGCACAGTGGTCCGTGGGTCACCGAGACGGCACTGGCTCAATCAGGGCTGCAGGTGTCTAACGCCTCAGCATAATGCTGAGCCAGTGGCCGACTGATACACTGCCGCGCGGACACGCACTCCGCGCTGTTCCTGTTACATTGATTGTTTTTTACTTATGTCTGTTTGTGTCTTCTGTGCAGAATAAATTTATATTCTTCTTCTTCTTAAGTCTAAAGTGAAACTGCTATTTTCTAAATACGATAGACTGACCGTCTTATATCGGCCGACGGAGTGTTAGTCGATGTTATTCATAACAGTCCGAATGCCGATATTGGCTCTAGACTCAGTACGACTCAGTACCAAAAGACGTTAACCACTTAACAGACGATTAGAGCGTTAACAGCTTTCAAAATGTATGCACTAACCGTCGACTATCGTTGATTAACATTTAACATTGTTTGGGGAATTTGGTACCTAAGTACCAAATTCCCCAAACAATGTTAAATCCTCCCTAAGGGAGTGCACGTGACCTGTGAATTTGTGGTCTCTTTCGAATTAACCGAGCAGGGTTTGTATTATGGTCGCTTTTATCGAGGTAGATAAGGCATCCGTCACTCTCACACTTACATACTGGTCAGAGAGTGACGGAGGTTTTACACGTTTATCCAAATCGATATGCAAGACGATAATAGGCCTGAAGGTTATGTTTTGATTTTTAAAGATTTAAGATATTTAAGTATCAGAATGGTTTCGTGACTTGCGAAAAAGCCAAGAAATACTTTCTTATATATATTGTTTTACACACGGTTCAATATTTACGAACTTGTGATAGCAAATTGTTATCTGAATCGTCATAGATATAAGAAAATTAGATGAAAGAGAACCGACGCTGCTAAGTAGTAACCGTATCACAAATTAGCCGATAATCAACAGTGACTGTTTGATGTTTTTTAGATAAGCTTTGATTCATATAAATCTTGTAGATGGTTGAGTAGCGCTGAGTGCAGTGGCCAGTGGCACTAACACCATGATGAAGGCTGCCTTGCTGTTGACAGCGGTGTACTTCTTGCAATGCCAAGGTGTGTTGGGGAGCCGGCCAGGTGACGGGGTCAACAACCGGCCCATCGTGGGCGTGCTGTCACAAGAGCAGTCGGCCTATCTTCACACAAAGTACCCGAATGAAAACTACACCAGCTACATCGCCTCGTCCTACGTCAAGGATGTGGAAGCGGCCGGAGCACGGGTTGTTCCTATTATGTACGTAAAAATTGTCTATAAGAATCAACTGCCACCCCTTCGGGCTCAGGACCCGTTTTCACTAACCTTACGGCGACAGTTAACATTTTTGACAGTCGACGATTCGATGTACATTGAAAAGTTCACAAGTTTAAAGGTTGTTGGGCTTCATATAGGCTACGCCATGTACACTGAAAGGTCACTTGTATGTTATGAAATATTTAGGTGGCGGGCTTAAACAAAAACTGTTGTCAAGGTTTCTGAAAAACAGTAAAAGATGCGATATGGACAAACCTGGAATGTACAAAATATGAAGTGCTTCTCAATTGCCTAATCAATTGAATTAAAACTAGGTAACTTAAAAACTACTTAACTAAGTTTTTTAACTAGGTAAGCTTTAAGTACCGGTGTATCAGGGATAAAAAAAAACTTCACTATATTACGTAAAAGATATCATCTTGTCTCCTGCAGCTCACCTACACAGATAAAAAAAGTATAAGAAGTGGCATCCTGATTTGAGGTTTTATACATTAGTCCTGGTACACCTAAGGATAACCATGATCTAATGGTCTTAGGTGTACCAGTCGTATACAGTTAAAATGTCTCGCTTTTTTCGGTTCCAGGATCGGCAAAGAACGCTCGTACTACAAAGAAATTATGGGGAAAATAAACGGGTACGTAACACTTTACTTTCTGATATTATATTTTTGCTAAGGCTGGAAAGTACGTAATCCATGGACGAATCCTAATATTAGAAACTGAAATGAAGGAATTTAGGGGTTGTCCATTAATTGCCATTTCCGCCCAATCAGACATACCTACCATACCAGTGCTTGTCGCAACTGCTGCAAGTAAAAAACATCGAATAACTTATAAATAGGTTTTTTTTTATATTAATGTCATTTGCCCAGTGTCCTACTAACGTGATGCAAATGCGACGCAAAACAATCTTAACACGTTGAACGCCATGACGGACACCATGTGTCTGACAGCATACTTTCCTCTGGGGCCTGACCGTAAATCCCGACATATTGGCGGTCACAAGGTGTCCGCCGCGGCCCACTGGGCTACACATGGTTTTTGGTCTGGCGTTCAACGTGTTAAACTGGGCAAGAGCATACTAAGAAGTGTAGAGTTCCGTTGCCATTACTAGAAACATATAAAACTGTCTTCTGAAATCGTAGTTTTTTTTGAGTACTTACTTATAAACATTTCAAAAACTTATGAAGTTTACTTAGTCCTGATAGTTTTTTTTTGTTATGAATATGCGTGTGTGTTATCCAATGTTTCGTATTTGTAGTTTTGGCGTATGCCTTCAGCTACCGCCCCTAGCTAGGTGGGGACAGCACTGTGTATGTCATTATCAATTTAAGATTTGGGGGTCCTTTTTGGATATATTGCACTCTAAAAGTGCTATTTTCGCTCAGGGTAAGAGTTCGTGAGGACTCAAGAGCAAACCCATTATCTCTTTATCCATAAAAAAATATTGATAGTAATAAGGTTATTGAGATACGGCGACTTAAGTGTTTTTACCTCACAAACATCACCAAAGACAAGCACCCACCGAATAACTTTTTTTATGTTTGTAGTAACGGCGTCGTCGGACCATGCTCGTACCGTATATAGAGCATGTCGGACTAATGCTCAGTAGTACTGAGCATGGTCCGACATGTTCTTGTCCGGTGTTATCTTTTAAATTATTATTATATAGTGCGCGGTATAAAAAAAAAACTTTGTGAGTATGATAATTTTTGAGAAAAAGTCTGGTTGTAGTCGGTGTGTTCAAAATTAGTTTGATTACGGTACCCTAAAAAAGGCGTATCTCAGAACTCAGAAGTACCTATCGTACGTGACCCGGTGACGCGCGTAAGTCGCGTTTGATTGCGAATCGCCTACGTAGAACACAGCGTTACACAATTATTAAAAGAATAACCGCCCCGTAACGTACGTCACGTGGTTACGAGTACCCAAAAGTATATAAAAATGGCGACTGACTTGAACATTTCGGTGTTATCTGTCACTCGCGGCCCTTATCTAATGGGTGCGATAAGATAAGGACCGCAGGTGGTAAATTACACCGAAATGTTACAAGTTAGACGTGACCTTAAGAGGATTGTAAAGAACCGCTGAAATCGCGAATCTGTCAAAAATCCATACAAATTTAGCTCTGGGCGATCACGTTTCTCACCCCCTAAATCAAGTCCGATTTCCACGATTTTTGAATATGTTGTAGTTATTATAAAGAACTAAGTCTGTACGTTAATTTTTTTGTTTTTTCATTTTGTTTTATTATATGAAATATTTTGTTGGAACGGAAAACGTACACATAGTTTTTCATGATATCTATAACATATTCAAAAATCGTAAAAATCGGACTAGGTTAAAGTGGAGAGAAACACAACCATTTTCACAATCGTCTTAAGGCTTTAGCGACTTCAAAATTTAGTTGAAGTATAAATTTAGTTGAAGGTAACATATTTATAGGAAACGAATTGGCTTTTTCGTTGATTAAAGTTATCGTAAACAGTTACATATTTTTCCCGAGATTTACTCACCTACTTAAATACCATCGATGTGTGAGACCTTATTCTCGATTGGTCGAATCCGCCCCTAGGGCCCGTTGTTTGATCAGTAGTTAACTCAACTAATTGTTAAAATTCGAAAAAGGTATCGAAAATTTTACACATTTTCTTGAGATTTAACCATTACTTACGGTTTTTAACGATTAGTCAGTTTAACTACTGATCAAACAACAGGCGCTTAGTAAGTAAATCATAAACCACAGATTTTGCATTGTGAAAAATTACCTATTAAGTAGGTGAGCACTTTTATATGCATTTTAAATTTTAATATTTAAATTAAGCAATGTTTTGCAATGGCGTTCGTCTTATTATTATTTAAAACAAAGTCGCCTAACGACGCAGACCATCACCATTGGCAATCTTTCTGAGCACTGTTGTTAATACTTGCATTTTTTTCATCATCATCATCATGTCAGCTGAAAGACGTCCACTGCTGGACATAGGCCTCCCCCGAGGCTCTCCACTCAGACCGGTCTTGTGCTTTTTGCATCCACCGAGTTCCCGCGATCCTTACAAGGTCGTCACTCCATCTTGTTGGAGGCCTACCTACAGCTCGTCTCCCTGCATTTTTTCAAGTAGAGCTCATCTCAGTTGAAATGACGCGTCGCTAATGCAAACCTATATGGTTTCTATGAGGTTTCCTATGGAACTGCAATCAAACTTAAAATAACTCTTACAATCTTCACAGAGCTTAAACTTAACTAGATTGAGAGCGTTCATTCCGTCTGACTCGTTACAAGGGCTGAATTTTGGAATTTCTTATTGATTGATTGTGTTGTTGAATTTGGACAATTGTTTATTGCTAATAACACTGTAAGAGGTCCGAGTAAACACAGAACGGACGCCGCCGTCATCGTACGAGTTCTATCTATATACTATATACTTTGTGTTAATACGGCTTCAGTGTATGAATAATACTGGCGACCGTTTCCAGCGTGCTCTTCCCAGGGGGTGCAACCTACTTCAACCAGTCGGACGGCTACGCCGACGCCGGCCAGCACATCCTGGAGCTGGCCCAGGAGCTCAACGACGCTGGCGACTACTTCCCGATCTTTGGCACCTGTCTCGGCTTCCAGCTGGTCATCGTACTTGCCTCGGGCCGCGGGAAGGAAGAGAACAGGAGGACTTGCTACTCCTTCGAGAATTTACCTCTCCATTTTGCTAGCGGTAAGGACATAAATTGCGGCCAAATTGGTTGTTTGTTCGGTCTTAACAGTCAGTCGAGTTCATAAATATGTACACTTTAGTACCTTGTCTATTTAATGTTTTTTCAAGCACTTGATGAAATGATGATTCTTTTACTTGACACTACGTGCTAATGTGTGTGGTAGTTAAACATGATTAGAAACTTGCTGTATTTAAATGTCATCGACTAAATCGTGCTTGTCATCTTATATTTAGTTTTAAGTTTATTGTGACGTGACGTGACAATAAACTGCTTAACTTATTTTTAGGTAACTGTACAATTATTATTTTTTATTACAACCGAATCTTCGTTTTCGTTAATAGTTATATTCCACAGATTTCCGCACCAGTAAGATGTTTGGCAACGTCGAAGACGACGTTCTTGACTCGCTAGCCACGGAAGACATCACAGTCAACGCTCATCAATTTTGCGTCACGGACGACGTAAGTTTCATTCATACCTATGTATATACATGGCGTATTTAAAATTGCTGAGCCACGTTCTCTCAAATATTTTTATTTATGTTCTAGAACTTAAAGGCATACAACCTGACCGACTGGCGCGCAACTTCGTATGGGGCCGACGTGAATGGCGTGAGATTCGTTGCCAGCTATGAAAATACAAGGTATGTTTAGCTCGTGTGCTCTTGGCCAAGAATTTCAAAAATGAGTGGGTACCTATTGTTGTTTGCACAATTAATTAATTAAAAACGGAAATATCATCCTAAAAAGCGCCCGAAACGTTGAAACTATGTTTTTTTAAGTACGGAGTTTACCAATGATATGTGGCTGAGCTGTTAAAATAATATGTATTGACTATGAGGTTAAGATTTTAAATTTTGTTAAATTGGTTGCTAAAGTAGAGCTGTTTTTAATACAGGGCTCTGTAAACAGTATCGTTATTCCAAATACAGGTTAGTAAAGAAAAAAGATATTTCAAAATATTATGGGAAAATATTTAATTTCGTGTGATATTGTTGGGAGGGACTTTGTGCAGGGTCAATCCAGTGTTACCTACTGACCTGCCGCCATACATTGTTGTGTTCCGGTGTAGGGCAAGACACAAGATAACATGTCAAAACCAATATGGTTCTACCGACTACAACAGAGCCCCAGGAGGCCTGTGTGCTCATTTGATTTCTCGAAAGCTTTAGGGATTATACTTAATATAACTTCCATATAACATACATTATTGGCCAAATGTCAATTTCTAGATCCATGTGGGTACATTGAACAACTTTAATTGATAAGTCGCTATATAACCTAGTCGCAGGAAGTCGATTTGGCGAATTTTAAAAATATTGTACGTAATTAAACGATTTATGTAATTCATTATGGATTTTTTTGTTACACAAAGAAAAAAATGAAAGACTTTTTAATGGAGCCCTTAATGAAGGTACCATATTTTTGAAATACACCCTCTTAATTTGTTTTTTTTTTGTTGTGACTCCTCCTTCCCCTCCACTCCACGGAGAACATCTCGGGGTTATGGGTATTAAAGTTGTTGATTGTTCTCGGGTGTGTTGAAGCAATGACCAAGAAAGTTCCTTCTATCAATCACTCTTGGTTACAGGTACCCATTCTATGGCGTTCAATTCCATCCCGAGAAGACCTTCGAATGGAAGCTGTCAAAGAACTACCCGCACTCCAAAAATTTCGTTAAAGCCAACCGGTATTTCATGGATTTCTTCGTGGATGAATGCAGGAAGAGCCGGCACACGTTCGCGAGCGCGTCCGAAGAGAACCAATACGTGATCTACAACCACCAACCGCATTTCACGGGGGTGCTGGGGAGCGCGTACCACCAGTGCTATCTGTTTGAGCCTCGGGGTACCGTCTTTTGAAAACTAGATCTCCATGTGACTTCTTTGTGAATTCAGTTTTTTGTTGACTTTATTACAGAAAAACTTACATTTGTATTGTTGTTTAAATATCGCGTATTTGTTAATTTAAATTTTGCATTTTATTTGAAACCTAGTCGTAGAAAAGGTAATGTAGTCAACGGTGTATAACTAAGTAAAAAAAACCGTTCAAGCGCGAGTCAGACTCGCGCACCGAGGGTTCCGTATTTTTAAGATAATAACCGCTTGGTAACCGCAAAAGAAAATACTCATTTTGTTATGAACTTTATTTTCTATGCAATACAGTCCTTTTTGACTAGCCTAAATTTTAAAACAGATTATCAAAGTTTTTTTGTTATTGCTCAAAAACTGTAAGTAATAAACACTTAATTTTATTTTTCCCATAAAATATAAATAACTATCTATACGCCAGGTTTTTTTTTAGATTTTTTCATTCATAAAGTTCGGAGATAAGGGGGTACTGTAATTTTTTGTAATTTTTAACTATTTACTTTTAGGACTTTAACTATTAGTTTAATTAGAAAATTAACAATCGTTAAAGAAGGCTAATATTAACAACTGAGTTAGTGGAATTCACTATCCCCGTCCATAACTGAGTGTTTTAAGAAACCTCAAACTGAACATCTCTTCTTTCTTTGCCCCCGCGGCGACTTGAACAGCTACTACCGCGGGGATATGGCGTTTCCACGTGAAGTGATTTCGCCAGTGTCAAGGTATACATGAGTATAAATCAATAGAGCAATAAAACACAATCCAATCTTCTCTAGGAAGATTGGGGGCAACGTTGTACGGTGATTTGTAGGTCAAGATAGTTTTAACCTCTGCACCACTGCGAGTCCACTTGAAACGAGAAGAAAGATGCCAGATACACGAAATAAGTCCAAGTCTTCAATCACTGTGCGACACAAAGGCATAAAAAGTACAAATCACTATCAGAAAAGAACTTTGAACACCTATATACCCAACAATTAAAGTCTAAAACAAATTACACGTCCGCCATCTTTTAACGTTGCAAATGGCCCCCCAAAACTGAACATCAAATGACAAGCCTTACAATAACAGTGACATTCACGATGATGGCAAGCTTCTTAATACGCTCAGATCATTAGGTGAGTATCTAGGTAATTAATTATTTAAGGATACCTAAATCCTCTTGCCGCATTTCACCAAACTGAAATAACACTTACTCCGAGATTGTTAGTCTATACAAATTCGGCGTTTAATCTAGCAAAGAGAAAATTCGGTTTTGGGGCGGGGCACATCGCTCGCAGGACTGATGGCCGATAGGGTCAGAAGGTTCTTGAGTGGCGTCCGCGGACAGGGAGACGAGCTGTAGGTAGGCCTTCAACAAGATGGAGTGACTACGTTGTAAGGATCGCGGGAACGCGGTGGATGCGAAAAGCACAATAATATCTGTTATTTTTTAAACTACTGACAAAAGAGTCTGTATGTATACATAATACTTAATGCAATAGGTGTATAAATCTTCGTGCTTTTGACTGTACAAAGCAAAATAAATGCATTCGAGTAAAAAGCAAACTATGCATGCTTCTCTAGATAGGTGGGATGCGGAATGCAAACCGGCTTTTTCTAGGTAGATATTCTTTTTTTGATTCCATACCAAAAAGGTAGAAAATAAACCTATATGGTGCGACTTTGTCTTATTATGAAATAAATTTCCATCGGTAGTTTTAACCTCAATGAGTTTTTTTTTTGCATAATCATTTTGGATCCTAGTTTTAAAGCAAACAAAACAATTCTAATCACAAAGATGTAAAATTATGGAAACCAACCTGTGTCATAACTTCATCAAAGGATAATCTAACGCAATAGGAATTAAACGCAAATGTTATTTGCGTGCCCTAGTCCCAATACCCGAACACATCATTACGCAAGGGATTTGTGTTTCCGCTCGACAAAGTTATGTCTAGGATAACAGCTGAAATCCGTTACGTAATCATAACACTAGGCATTTAATACATGAATTTGACATGTCCGTCATTTGCACACATGGAACGTATCTTGTTGGTATAATTACTTGTCATAATGTCTATTAGAGGTGATACTTACTGGGCAAATATAACGTACTGAGTATTCCGACCACGAGTATTTAGAAGTATACAGCTATACAATGAAAAATTAAAATGTGTATTTTGGTTAAAAACACTTAGGTACATAAAATAACAATTTCAAATTTCATCTAATTCCGTTTAGTTGTTGCAGCGTAATGGTGCTCCCACACTAGCGTTATAAATGTTATAAAATATTTGTATTACAACATTTTATCACAAATAGTAACAAAAGTTATACATTGTCATCAGGTTTTATAACGTTATATAACTTTAAAAAAAAAAGTTATAATTTTTTACCAGAGTGGGAGCGTTTGAAACATTTAACAAGTTGTAACAAAATGTTATGAAGTGTTAGAGGATGTTATCATGTTTTATAACGTTATGTTACATTTATAACATGATCGCGATGACGACACATGTAATTACAATTACAAAGAGTAATAAATAAATATTTTATTCAACAAGCAAGTACTTAAGGTGCTTAGAAAGTTCTTGTTTTTGCAAATTTTTGAATTTGTCGTAGTTACCTACGCGACATTGCACTATCACCGACAATAGCTACGAGTAGCAGACGCAGGCAGGCTAAAACAAATCAAAATATGCACGTAACACTTTTACGTATAGCCAGAACGTGTACAAACTACGCCTAAAAGTATTCACATCCTATTTATTTTTTCAACAAGAGTTTTAATCTGTTCATTTCTGTAATTTAAGGAAAAAAAGATACATACATACATACATAAACTCACGCCTTCATTCCCAGAGTGGGGTAGGCAGAGCTACAGAATTACCAACAACTCTAAAAACTTGTTGATAATTCTGTAACCACATTTTGCAAAAAAAGATATTGAATAAAAAAACAATAGGTAAGTATCTAATCTATTGGTAAGTAGAATCTATTTTGGCTAGTCCACTCTCAAGTTAGGTAGTCGCCCTGAGAGCGAAGGCAAGATGCAAACGTTACTAACGTTTTTCTTTTCTACCGCTCAAAATTTATGGTGTGACATTCTATTGCGTTACGATCTTACGATAGATAAACCACGTGGTTAACTTTCACCCCATACATTAGCGATAGAAATGAAAAACGATAGTAGCGTTTTCATCTTGGTTAGAGCCTCTGATGTACCTTAAGCGGTACAAACCGTTGTAGTATTCAGACTGGGCTAGATATTGGGCGCGATCTGTATACGCCGATATTTCCGCGTCCCGATACGCCTAAATACTTAGTTAAATACTCGATACGCGTTGGCGCCATCTAAAGGGATCGCGTATTTGCATATCCAAACAAAAACCTTTTCCATTAAAACATCTCATCTCTAGTATCTATTTTAGTTTTAAACCATTTAGTAGTTATAACCATATTTATTCCATGGGATTAGTGTAGTATTTAGTACTAAATAGGAGTAGGTTGGTAATATTTCATAAGCGTAACAGAGTCTGCATCCAGATTCAAAATTCAAAATTCAAATTCAAAAAACTCAGTTCTGATTCAGATAGTGTAGATACAAAACTTATTCGCCTTACAAAAGCTGTGCTGGCAACAACTTCAACAATCAAGAAAAACGAGCAAAATGCGACATCGTCAGCCTGCCTTTGAAAGAGACCCTTGAGGGTTGAAAGAGAGGAACAGTTCGAGCAGTTGTTCTATCCACTGATCTTTTTGAATTACTTGGCCACCATTCAGTAACTAACTTCGTCTATCTGCCGTCATTCCGCCTCGTCAAGTGTCCCACTCACGGCCACTTAAGGTGCGTTTTTTGGTCCCCGAGATCAATTACCTTCGTTCTACGTCGACTCTCAGTATTTAGAACCCGATCTACAAGAAGATTCCCAGCATAGCCCGCTTCATGGCTCTATGCGCTACTCGCACTTTGTGTAAAATCCCTTTGGTGAGAGCCCACGTCTCCACACCATACGTAAGAGTCGGTAAGACACATTACAATACAATTGGGTGGAAATGGGATACATCTTTTTGTAGTCGATTGTACTAAAAATGTTTGTATTAAACCAACAAACTTTATGGCAGTCAACAACAAAAAGCAGATTTTTTGTTGCCTAGTAATAGCAAAAACGCCCTGAGAGACTGGTCTTTGACCTCTATATTCGAATTAAACTCGAGCACGAAAATACGAAGTGTTTACGTCTGCCATGGGGTAACCTACGGGTTAAAATAACGTATGGAGTAAGTAATTTGTATCAGTATCAGGGCCCGGCTCACTCGATCTCCAAACAAATCGGAGCTAAGATTGTTGTTTTGGCAATCATTGAGCTAGTTTTCGGTCGGTACACTCCGAATTCTGGACGAAACCACATCGGAAGGGCTGCAAATAGCCCGGGGAGGCTGAATGGATTCATTAAAAGGCCCGACGGGGACGCCGCGCAGCGGGGCGCCGCGCCCCGGTCTGTTGGGACAGGCCTGATTACCAGCTCAAAATAACCCGATGAAAAGTGGTTCGTCATGAATAATCTCCATACGAATTGCGATTGACTAACGGTGAAGTTACGTATGTATATTACACGTATTATGCTAAATTCCAATAAAAAATTATTTAATAATACAAAAAGACTATGGACAATCGATCAACATCAGCAAAATAAAAATAGTAGTACCTCAACATTTTTCTTTATACAGTGTGGAAAAATAAGTCGAGCCCTGGAGGGAAACTACCTTAAATCCTTAAGTTGGCTCATTTTGCTTAAACGAGACTTTCCTTTATTTTTAAAAAGAAACACAATTGCATACAAAGATTTTCTAAAACTCGCTTGCCTCGCCCGGGACTCAACCAACTAATATAAAAAAAAAACAAACACTTGCTATTTTATAATACTAATCGATAGGATTATTATTCAAGATAAAATTTCTCTAACAAACATTTGGTCTTAAAATTAAAAATTAAAATGTACGAACCGGAAGCCATCGATAAATCTAACAGTATTTTTATTTTATTGTCAATTTGTAACACTTCAATTATTTAACTGATAAATTGTTCGAAATGAGCAGCCTCGTTCCGGATACACAAATTTAGTCTCAAATGAAATTCATTTCTTGTAGCCTTCAGCAAAGTGTGGTGGTGTATGTCCCTAAAATCATTTTCTACCGCAACCCTTAGCTCTTGCACGGTTTCATAACAGGTTTCATAAGTAACATTTTTACATGACCCCATAAAAAGAAGTCCATGTGCGTGAGGTCTGGTACGTCTCGTATTATGTAAGAAGGAAATGTGTAGAGGTATTATTACCATTAAACGATTTTCTTATCGAAGACTTCAGGACAAGGTACTTAGGGCCTGTTGTTTGATCAGTAATTAAACTAGCTAATCGGTAAAAAACTAATGGTTAAATCCCAAGGAAATTTATCAAATTTTCGATTCGTTTTATGAACTTTAATAATTAGTTGAGTTAACTACTGATCAAACAACGGGCCCTTAGAGATAAATTAGCAAGCGTGCACTCCACACGAAGCGTTTGACTGTTGGAGAGAAGAGAACTGTTACGTGTCTTTACCTGTTGAAAATGAGCAGTAAGTAGGTAATGTTCATTAAAGAACTTGTGTACTAAATAGGTATTATTCAAGGCTATCTTGTACGACAGACGAGAGTAAGACCAAATGAAGGGTCCACGGAAAGAACATGTCTAGTCACATTAGTAACATTTTGAGATATCGCGATTTGAAAGTTAGGAACCATGTCATTTTGTACGTAATTTTCGTGTAGAGGATTTTTTAAGAGTGAAAAGATACAAGTTATATGAAGATTTATATCTAAATCTGAGTGGTAGGTAGTGCAATAGTGCATTTCGTCCTCTACATTTTGAAATTCAAAACCCATTTATAAAAAAAAGTGACTAGACATGTTCTTTCCGTGGACCCTTCAAATGTTTGTTAGAGAAATTTTATCCTGAATATTATTCAGGATAAAATTCTATCGATGAGTATAATAAAGTAGCGAGTGTTTGTTGGAGAAAGAAAAAGGAAGAAGCTAAGTAAACTTAAAATAAACCTACCCGGACGATTTATAAATATGCCTCAAATATTTTTGCTATTTTTTGCACCTCAGACTTGTCGAACAGAGATATAAATACATTAAAAACCGAGATGTGTATTTACAGGAAAAGGACAGACAAGTGAAACGGCTCGTGGTTATAAGCGCACTGGCGTGTATTCAGTGACCAAGTCGCGGTATACGCAGATGCTATATCTATGTCTAACTATCTCTATACACAATAATCCTCCACCTAAATTTCTTATACTAATAACTTTATAGTTAAGTTAAACTTAAAAGAAAGTCTTGTAACCTACTCTGGGTTGGTCACGCAACCTCATGGGGTGACACGCTGCGGTCGCCCCAAAGGGCGCCTGCAGCTGCGCGCTGTTGGCGGGCGCGCTGTCGGCGGGCGCGCTGTCGGCGGGCGCGCTGTCGGCGGGCGCGCAGCCCCCGACCGCTCGTGCGGCTGGCGCCGGCCCGCGAGCACGCGAGGTTGGTGGCCAGACGGTGACGGCTTCGCGCGCCAACGCACGCCGTCCTTGTCCGATGTCTCGTCAATCCCGCTGAAGCCTTGCTGTAGTTTTTTAACAATACCACTGATATAATGGCGACCGTAGTCGAATGCGATTCAGGAGCTGTTATCTTTAGCGGCCTGTATGATTTTCATGAAACGTAGCTAAGATCTATTCCAATTAAAACCATAATCAGTGAAATTCAATCGTCTAAAAGTATTATGTATAATTTTATTTAACAAAAAAAAAAATGTTTTTTATTTTTCACTTCTCATGCTCTTAAAATGCTACTTAAATCTCTGCGAATCGGGACTAAAGCTCCTTATTAATCCCTAGGGATTAAAGTTTTTTTTTTTTTTATTTACTTTGGAAACCTCTAAACAACCAATCACAGTGTTTGTGAATGGAGGATTATCGCCATTTTCAGTGATTGTGTATGGACCATGTTTTTGGGTGTCGAAATAACCTCAAAATGACAACTGTGCAAATATACAAAAAAAAGGATTTAATTTCGTGAAACACGATTAATTAAAGGTTGAACACGCCAAAATTTGGGCATACTAAAATTAATATTGTAGAAAAGATTTAATAAATAATCAAAAGAGGTTTACTTTAAATATAAGTAAATTTAATGTATTTTAGATGACAATTACATTTAGTCAAGATTCCTTGACGAGTAAGCCATCGAGCGTAATTTTCCTCGAACACGACTCATAAGGGACTGCACCTTCGCGTCGGGATACCTCCTGGTTGCCCAAGTCCACATTTTTCGCAGTTCGGCCACGGATTTTACCTCTCCGCCTCTCTTTTTAAGAAGTCCTTTCATTATACTCCAATACTCCTCGACGGGCCGGAGTTCTGGACAGTTTGGTGGATTGCAGACTTTCGGTACCACGGCCACCCCGTTTGATTCGTACCACTCCATCACGGGTTTAGCGTAATGGCAACTAGCCAGATCTGGCCAGAACAACGGTGGAAAGTCGTGTTGCTTAATAAATGGCAGTAACCGCTTTTTTAAGCACTCTTTTTGATAGTCACTGCCATTTATTGTGCCGGTAATTATAAACGACTTACTTCTTTTCCCGCAACTACAAATTGCCTGCCAAATAAGGTATTTTTTTGGGAACTTGGATCGTTTTTTTGTTTCAATCCTCAGGAGCGTCTGTGCGGTTTTTTCTGGTATAAAACTCTTGTCCAGGAATTTGTTTGAAATCGGCTTTAATGTAAGTTTCGTCGTCCATCACAACGCAGTCAAATTTCGTTAGAAAAAAATCATACAATTTTCTTGATCGTGTTTTTGCTGATAAATTCTGTTTCGCATTCCGATCTGGTGCCGCCTGTGCTTTAAAACTTCTTAAACCTGCTCTACGTTTTACTTTCTGTACGTAGGATTGAGACATATTTACTTTTTTAACCACATCGCGAGATGATAACTTACAATTTGAGGCAAATATCTTCAAGATGCGTTCCTCTTTTTTTTTATCCTTTACACCCTGCAGCCCACCACTTCCTGGCTTTCTTTCTATAGTTAGGCGTTCCCAAAACCTCTTCAATACGGAACAAACAGTGGATTGTGGACATTTTAACCTTTTTGCCACATCCCTGTAGCTGAGCATTGGGTTTTGTGTGTATTCGAGCAAAATAAGTTCGCGTTGTTGGAGTTGCCGGTTCGCCATATTGATAGACATAAACGTTTCATAAAAATAACTGTCATTGTTATATAGTTTACTTATTCATGATTAAAATGGCATCAAAAAAGTATCCACATCTTTAATTTTAACGTAGCAGTAAATACTTTTACATGCCCAAGTTTTGGCGTGTTCAACCTTTATTACGAATATGAATCTATTTAATCATATTAAGGCCGAACTCTTTTATTATGCGTGGTTCAATTACTTTTAAAATGGTTTCCAAGTTTGAATCTGTTGGCTAAATATGCAAGCATTTAAAACATCAACGAAATAATAAGGTATAATTGCACTTTTAATATATCGTAGATTTGGTTAGCTACTTTTATTTTATTAATGTTAGATTAACGATAGTAATAATAAGATACCTAATTGTTAGTTTTAATTGTTAGAAACTTTTTTATAATAAATGTTGTAATTTTGTTTAGAACGTCGTTTTTTTCCTCGCATTCAAAGTGAAAAGTAGAGTGTTTAACGCGAGACTAAACAACCATAATGACACTCGAACTGCAGCCACCCTCGCTCGCAAGCTCGCTCGCGTGGCTAAACATCTCGTGTCATTATGGCTTGTTTTAGTCCCTTGTTGAACAATCTACTATTATTTGTGCAAATTGTGGTTACTTGCATTATTTGTAATTTTGTTTTGGCTTTATCAGCCATGTGCATGTTTTGTGGAAAATAAAGATGTTTATCTATCTATCTATCTATCTACTGAATTGTCAACAACTTTTTGAAGTTGTAATTCTGTAGCTCTGCCTACCCCACTCTGGTATTACAGGCGTGAAGGTATGTATGTATGTATGTTATTTAACTAACTTCGAAATCACTACGTATAAAACAAAGTCCCCGCCGCGTCTGTACGGATTTTAATGCGCGTTGCGTCGCTTGTGAGTTTTTGTTACACCCGTAGATAAAGGGAATTGATTATAAGTACCTAACAACCTTCCGTGACCGTACTTATACGTAAACTACCTAATAATTAAGATATGATTAGAGCATTTAATTAGATGTTACTACCAGCAATATCGTAAATATACAAATATTAGTTTACTACTGTAAAAACAAGTTTCAAATAATACTTACAGTATAATAGTTAGTAAAGTTTGATATTGATTTTGATTTGATTTGAATTATAGTTTACAGTATAATTAAGAAAATCGTTCATATGATTTTATTCTATAATGTGGTCAACTGTTGTACCTATATACCCCCACCCCACATATTGGTAGACTGTAGTTCATAGATTTTGACTTACACCTATAGTGTCCTATAGTCATGTAATTAATATTTTCGATTTCGATTTTTTGATTTTGATTTTAAAACTAAAGATGATTATAGTACCTACTTAACAGAATATATGAGATACTGTAGGTACTCATTTATTCCGTGGAACTGTGTTGGGTGCCATTGTTACAATACGGCGACGCGACGTGAGCGGCAAAGACACCTACGCGGCGGCGCAGTGAATATTATAAAACAGCATGCATTGATGTAACTGGTACATAATGAAGCTTCTTTAGGCACTTACGAGAGCCGATTTCAGAGCGCAAGCTTTCGACCGCTCTAATGACAGGCACGAGTACCTTAAAAGCTAAATATGTTCCGTTGCATACATAACTTTTTCCAAAAGCTTAGAAAGGAAACTACAAAGATTGTCGTAGATATTTACCTAGTTAAGTTCTTTATGGCGGTTTCTAAATTGACAGTCAGTTTTATTAACCAAACTACATTACTGGTGCCGCCGTATTTTGTCATAATAATATTGCAAAACAGCTGAACTAATTCGTTTTATTGATCGTTTATTAATTATTATATCTATTAAAGCCTCAGATACGGTAATTAATTTAATATTTTTCGTATTAGTACTCATTTAAATTGTTGCAAAAACAGTTTTTGCCAAGTATAATTAAAAATTGAGATTTTAGTTGATAATTTTAATTAATTAATCACAATCACTGACATTAATAATTGCTGTAATAATAATAAAAAAAATGTTATTGCCGTGGCAAGTATGGCAACGCTCATTATAGTACTGTTTTCACGCTTCGGCTACTCTATATGTGGTATTCTGATACCGTTAACGATTTCAATATTAGGCTTAGTAATTTATACGAACTTAAACATTTCTAAGTTTTAATTCTCACTATAAACTTCCCGAAAGCATTTCTCGTTTTATTCTGTTTCACAAACAGCTTATTTAGTTGAGTGTAGAATATAATGGCTTCTAAGTAAGTATATACATGTCCGGGCATTGAACCCCGCTATGAGCATTTAGCGCACCGTTGCTATTAACCCCTGGGATATAAGTTTTAATTGGCGGAAGTATTACGTTCCAACCATGTGTTGTATCCCGCAGGTCAATAGACGCTAAAACACCTGCATGCCAATTAAGTTTTAAGGCGATATAGTAAACATCTTTACCCAGGAGAGCACTGGTCTCAAACCTGGTAGGGATTTTAAGGATTGGCAAAAAAGTAGTAAAAGTAGTAAGTAGATATACTGCGAGTATGATTATTGTTTTTTTTATTTAATCTTTATTGCATGAAAATAAATGATTACTTAGTACAAAAGGGGAACAGAATGCCTAAAGGCATTCTCTACCTATGGGCAAATCAGAAAATGACTGTAGGTGTGGCAATACCTATTGAACGAACGATAGAATTAAGAGATTTTGTGATTTAATAAAAAATGTATAGTTTCAGATTCTTCCATATACTTCTAGTATTTATAACAATGTAGTAGTAGGTATCAGTCCGGAAATACCATTGCAGGCAATTGATTCCACAGTGCAGTCGTACGTGGCAAGAAGTTTCTTTTGAAACGTACGGTGGTCCTCTGTCAGTCATCCAGGTGCTGTGGATGAAATTTCAATTTGTGGCTAGTAGTTCGGTGGTGGAATTTTGCAGCAGGTATTAAGATAAGATAAAGACATTTATTCAGTAAGTAGGCCGCACGGGCACTTTTACACGTCAAGAATCTACCAGCGCTTCACAAGAGGAGACCACTGCTGAGAAGAAGCGCCGCAAGAAACTCAGCAGTCAGTCATTTTTTTTAATATATTTAATATTACAATGGTACTACTTAGTCTAACATTATATAAATCTATAAATAGCAAATTAAAAAATATTTCAAATATCCTGCGTAGTTTCCGCAGGAAAACACACCAAAATCTTAAGATAGAAAGAGAGAAAAGGAAAAAAGAACTCCTACGTATGTGTATATAAGACGGTGCAAGATGATCACATAAGATTGATATGTTTTCCTACATCAACGGTGTCCCTCAGACAAGATAAAGATTTTGAATTTGAAAAAACAAATAAAAAATATATTATTGATTAAGTTTCGGGTTTAGGCCAAGCATTTTTGTCTATTAAATAGTCCTCGATCCTATAATACGCTTTAGACATTAACGACTTTTTCAAGTAATTTTTGAGTGCTGGAGAGGGTAACTTTAATAGCTTAGCTTATTTTTAACTCGAACAATTCATCAGAGCACTCCCCATGATATATGCGGTAGAAGATACACAAGGATGCAATATCTCTCCGCAAAGCAAGGAGGTCAAGCCGACTGGTGAGAACATCTTCGTCGACGATTCGAGTCGCACGGCGTTGTACACGGTCAAGAGGAAGCAGCCCCGGCCCAAAGGTGGCAACAGTATTCTATATGGAAGCCTAACTTGTGCCTTATAAAGTTGGAGTTGCGGCATAAACGGCCGTATCTTTATTTCCGTTAACTTAGTTTTTTTTTTTCTCAGCTTCAAGGCCTTTGTACATTCTAACTCTGTATTGTATTAGATTTTCTGTTTCTTTTTTTTTGTGTACAATAAAGTGTTTACATACATACATACTTGAATATATGGTTTTAATTTCAACTCCATAAAGGGTATTGCCAGACAGACGGTCAGACAGTCACACGGACACCAAAGTGGTCCTAAAACGGTACCGTTTCTTCCTTTTGAGGTACCGAACCCTTTTGAACCCAATTTAATTTTATTGGGTTCCATCTGTTTGCATAATTTCGATGGTCCGAAACATAAGGCATAACCTACTTAAAAGTTTTTCCGCTGTATTATGGCAATGTTGAGGTTTAGGCGCACGCACGAGGAGAGAATGTTCGGTATAAATTTTGATGGTTGTGGGAGGATCAGACGGGAATCCAATAACAAATAATAAATGTAATGTTATAAACGGTGCAGACATACACAGTACCTTTGTACAGGTTTGAAATGGCGGGAAAGTGGACGACAGAAGGTTATGTACTTATACCAAAAGTATCAGTTTTTTTCAAGATTATATTTTACCAATTTGTTAGCGTGACTAATATGTTCTTCATGCCAAATTACAGCTTTCTAGTACTAAAGGTCCCTGAGCTAGGCTGCAGACGGACGGACGGACGGACGTACGGTCAGCTGCAAAATTGCATGGACACCTTAATGTCTATAATCCTGTGAACACGTGAGGTGACGTTCGTAAGAAACCACCTAGATGGCGTTGTTATCTGAGCTAGTTCAATTGTTGTTTGCTACAACTTTATGACGTTTCAGTATTACAATCGATAATTTCGCCAGGTAATTAAAAGGATCGTTGGCCGAGTTAGTTGACAGCTTGCTTAGAAACGGGGCTTCTCCGCAGGTCGGGAGATCGGGTCTGCCTATTGCCACCTGTTTCTTTTTTTAATTAATTTTGTTTCACATAATATATTAATGTATTATCTTTTTAAATAATTATCATTTTCAAGAAATGAAACAACTTTTGTTATTTGAAATGATAAAACTTTATTTCTCATAATAACATTTTAATTTAGTCTTCCTAACATATTATTGAGGTAATAACTTAAGTACTTATTCGTTTCCGAAATCGGAAAGAGATTGAAGTTTCACCACAATAACAAAGTAATTATTAACAAACAAAAATTAAACTAGAGATCGGGTTACCTTAACAGTCAAACGCATTATGTTAACTATGTTATACAGTTTTGATCTCTTAGGGCCTGTTAAACAATCGACAAGTAAATTTATCCGCCATTAAAAGTTGTCTCTCCTTGTCTATTTAAAGTGCAAGAAAGAGAAAGGGCTAAATTGATGTGTCTAATATGCTTTACTTGCCGATTGTGAAACAGGCGGTTATATTTATATATACTTAGATAAAAAAATAAAATTCGTGTATAAATGGTGTAATTTGTTTGACCGTAAATATTTAAAATAAGACAATTATGTATGGTCACAAAATAGTATAGACACGCAAAAAGAGCGAAAATAATATTCAATTTTGTAATAATTATTACGTTAACCCGATCTCCAGTCGTCCACTCGAGTTACTTATATACTAAACTTTAATAACGAGTATATCTCCCACTCTGTTCGATTACAGTTTGCATTCGAGCACGCATTGAACCGATAATATTCTGACACAGATTGGAACCACGAATACTATCCCAAATGTTTAAACAGTGGTCTTCTAAGGCTTTCGGAGTTCGCTCATTCTGGTGGTCCCAACGTTGGACAATAATATCCCATAAATTTATTGTGCTGACCAAACCACTCCCTCACACTTCGTGAACGGTGTATGGGACAGTTATCTTGCACAAACGTTATCACCGGTAACTCCTCCTCTGGATACACATTGCGAACGGTGGGCAACATGGTGTCCTACAGCATTTCTACATAATGAACACTGTTCGCTCGACTGGGAAGCCTAACCAGTTCTCCTGGGTCAGCCGCACTCATCTATCCCCACATATTTACGGTTATACGACCAGATTCCATGTTGGGCACTACATGATTGTCATTATACCGAGTATTATTTCGGCGCCACAAGCTTAGTCGTCCGTGTTGGCTCGATTTAAAAGTCTTTTAATCTGTAAAGATGACATTACTCCAGTCAAAATTTAAATACTCCAAAGCGAACCTTGCTCTTTTATGGCTTTCTGTTAGCAAGTGTTTGACAGCATGCCTACGATACGATGATGCAGACCCTCACTGTGAAGAACACGACGAATAGTATCCGCACTCGTATTGAATAAACCAGCGTAGTGGGTTGTTGGTTTAAATCCATCTTCCTCATACTCCCTCACCATGGCTTGACGCTGGGGTGTGCTTATGAGTCGTGGTCTACCCGTTCTTTGCCGGGGTAGCAAAGATCCCTCCTCTTCAAACCGCCGTACCCATAAAACAATAGTTTTCCTCTAAAAAAAAACAGACATTTATAATAACAATTAAAGATATAAAATAAAATGAATAAAGACTAAATCGAAATTATTTTATAAAAAGTTGACCAAAAAAATTACTACTTACGTTAACTCCGGTTTCTCTAGCGATTTCTGACAAATTTCTGCCTTCACTGTGCAAAGCAATTATTTGCGATCTTTTGACTAGGTCAACATTGCAACGAGAAGTCATTTTTTAAGGAAATTTCAACGAAAGTAAATCTACACAACAAAGGCAATTGATTGAGCAGCTAACGAACGAACGAGCGTAAGACTTTGTAATAATCAGTCTGGTATTTATAAATCTTTAGTCTACCCTCCTAGTATTTATACTTAACGTGTTTCTGTGTCATGCGAAAATAATCAAATCATAATAAACTGGTAATTAATTTCGACCCAACAATAAATGGTTCGATGGCCCGATGGCATAAGGCCGCTAACGTTCAGAACCCCGAGTGTCCCGGGTTCGATTCCACATCGTGGATGAAAAGTGTTTTTGATAAATTTAACCTCTTAGTTTGAAATTGACTAATAGTTTGAAACTACTTAAAAATCATATATTATACTAAAATATAAAATCTATGAAATAAAGAAAAAATGTTTGGTTGATGTGTGCGCTTTTTTTTTCATATTTTTAGATCATCATCTGCAACAACGCCATCTAGTAAAATCTTGTTGAACTACTACGAGCAGATAGATGGCGTCAGTTTGCCTCAGAGCATTATCTTTCCGAACTGTCCATGCACTTTTGCAGCCTACTGTACATGGCGAAACTATAAGGGTACCTAGTTTGACTACGGAATCCTAAAATGAAAAGGGTGCCGTTTCATTTTAACTTTCTACCTTTTACGGTATATGTTTGTATAGTAGTTGTGTTTGTGTGGTATTGATGATTTTGTACAGATTTTTATTTTTATTTGTTTTAATCTAAATATTGTTAGACCCAAAAATTCCAAATTATTTTGTCCAAATATTCATTTGTCCGAAGTTTAATTTGTCCGAAAGGTATGATATGCTTAGCCTGTTTAAGATATCATTTATACTTAATATAATTACTATACGTAGGTTAGGTTAGGTTTGATTAATAGGCATACATACATACACACATACCTTCACGCCTGTAATCCCAGAGTGGAGCAGGCAGAGCTGTAGCAACAACTTCAAAAATTAAGGATTCTGATCAATTCGGAATGATGACTCCTCCGAGTTATGAAGTGTGCCCGCGCTAACGCACATTTTTCGAAACACGTCAGGCTAAATTAACATCCCTACATATATATAATGTACAAATGCTTAGTTTAAAATTGGAGAAGATTTTATATAAAACGGTACTTTTGGTTTAATCATGTTGACGTTCTTATCTTATCTTATCTTAGTAGCGGGGTCCTTACGGATACACTTCGACCCTATGGTATCTTTTGTATAATTACCCCTCCTTTAGCGCTTAATCCAATGCAGCCTCCACCCCTTCCTGAAGACGGATAGTGGAGTGCAATGGCAGTGCCTTGAAATAACTTTTCCATTATTACTCCGGCGAGGGCAGCACATTTACACAATACGTGTTTCATTGTTTCCATCTCTTCGCCGCTCATTCTACAATCTGTGTTGTCGTAAAGGCCCATCTTTACTAGTGAGATGTTTAACCCCGAAGTGCCCGGTAAACATTTCGATATATGCTTAGGGCATGCGAAGCTCTTGATTCGCATTACCTAAGCCTACCGTAGTTTTCCACTATTTTGGTGGTTCTCTAGGGCAATAGGGTGCCACGAATGGTTCAGCTTTTCAGCTGTTCAGTTCGCCCTTGGACCTTATGTTGACGTTCGGTCTACGGTATAAATTTTAAAATACCAACATTTTGTTTCCGTCCTCTTAAAGTAGGTAGTATTTACTTTTCCGTACCAAACAATTTTTCATTTCTAGTATACGACTTCCGAGTAGTTCCGAGTCGCCATTACCTCCTAAATATTTCCACGCCTTTCCGTGATACCTGTGAGGACTAAAAACAATGCAAAATAATTGGGATACCTAGTCTCTTTGAAACCAGACCGTTAAAATAGTTTGTTCATGCCATTAGAAAAAAAACACAGTTGAATTAAGAATTGCGAACCTTTTTGAAGTCGGTTAACAGTCGAATTGAAAAACTCCTCCTTTTTGAACTCGGTTAAACACTCAGTTGGCCTACGCAAGATGCAAACACTGCAAAAGATTCGATTTTCTATCGACTCGAAATGTATAGAGTTGTGATACTCGTAAGTGGTCGGCGCCATCTATTATCAGTTTACGTCAACCCCATACATCTTGTCGATTTTCGAAAACAGAGTGTCACATAGACAACAACCTGTTATATGACTAACGTGAAACTCAAACAAAAAATAAAAAAATGTGTAAGTAAATATCACATGAAGCCGATGTAAAACGAGTATCTGACTTGATTGATGAAGAGGTGTAATGCAATAAAGGGGTAAAAACAAAGAGGTGAACGGTCGGCAAACTGGCCTTGACTCTCCCAGCTGAAACGCAATTAACACGTTCACTGCCACGGACTCCATATTGAGTATATTGTGTATGTTGATCAGGGAGCCTGGCTGTGGCACGGCATGTACCGTGAAGCGACGCACAACATATTGGACTGGTGTAAATTAGTTGGACGTGACATGACTGACACTTGCAGGGGCAGTGGCCTTTTAAAAGAATTCCTTGTTAACAAATGGCCCGTTTTTTACACATCTCTCTATCTACTTCCACCTATCGGCACATAATACCTACCCACTGAGTGTAGGTTTCTTCCATTGCGCGCCAGCTCTTCCGGTCTTGTGCTTCCGGTTTCGCATCCAATCTTCCCCTATATAAACGAGATCATTAATCCTTCCAACGGAATGGGTTTTAACTCATAGCCCTTCTTTTAGAGTTCCGAAGTCAAACTTATTGTTTCGCCATGTCCGTCTATCTGTCTGTATGTCACACTCACTTTTTCTCAAACTATCAAAGTTACATAAAACTGAAATTTAGTACTTACATATATCGCTCATCCAATAGAATAATGACATAATTGCAAAAAATCGGGTTTTGAGATTTTACCGTCATTAGTGTTCTAAAGGTCAGGTCTATCGCGTGGAACAATGACAGAACATGCATGCTAAAAATGCAATTATGTCATTATTCTATTGGATGAGCGATATATACATTGTTACCGCAGAGTACGATCAACGTTAAACTCGTTTTAATTATGTGTATGGTTGGCACCGGTAACCGATCACTTTATCGAATGTATTATTTCATCGATTTTTATTAAATCGAACGCTATTTCCTGTGGAAACCATGATGTTTTCAGGGTATCTTAAAAACATTAATTACGGAGGTTAGGTTAGACTTATGGTTATCAAAAAAAACTCATGCCGCGCGAAATCCCTTTCGATGAACACCCCCTGCAGCCATAACAACAAATATAAAAAATCTGGAAATCTGTATCTTAAATGAAAGCACATTGTATCATACTAAAAACATCTAAGAAGTAGGTACCTAGCAAATGACTTTAAATAGAAAATTCGCTCATACTTGTGGCTTTTGAGGTAGATTTTTTGTGTTTGTAGTAACGGCCCCGGAAGCTCGGAACCCTACACTGAGTAGTTCGACATGGTCTTACTCGGTTTTTAATTTTGTAACACTTTACTGTGAATGTCAAATGTACGCACAGAGGTTATTATATATTTCGTATCGATTTATAGTAGATATTGGGTGCAATGACCTTATGCAGGGTTCATCTAGATTGAACCACGATCGAAAATGCTAACCCTTCGAAGATACAATTCTATGAAGCAGTATTTTGCTCCGCTAACTTAGTTAGCAGCACGGTGAAGTCACAGAGATATTCCATCTTCCTCTAGACTGGCAACAGAGGGCTTGCAATTGTGAGATTGCAAATATAGCTTCACGCCTCTCAGTCTACTTAATACCAAGTTGCGTTTGTCTATGCGCTCACATCACACGTTTTCTACATTATTTTGAGGATTTTTTTAGTGCGTGCGTGTGAGAGTTAGCGGAATTTGTATTTTTTACTATCTTCGCTATGGATATTATTTGTTGGGTAGTAATATGACTTTCAGATTTGTGTGATGACTGACATAGTTTACTCATCTAAAAGAACACTTTGCAGTATCATCAGGTTATCTAACACGAATCTCTTCTCTTGGTCGATATCGTATGCAGAAACAAATAGTCAAGTTTACGATTACATCATTTAAATAATAATCTCTATTTATTTGCACGTTTATATAAGGTGCCTAACAAATTAGATACCGATATTTTTACAGCTGATAGTACTCGGCTCTCGGACTAGATTTAAGTATAAAACATTTAAGGTTTTATGATAGTT
The DNA here is from genome assembly GCA_927399475.2 of Acleris emargana. NCBI lineage: Eukaryota > Metazoa > Arthropoda > Insecta > Lepidoptera > Tortricidae > Acleris > Acleris emargana. The sequence goes on from OV656846.1 coordinate 11,880,878, forward strand.
TTTGGAAAAAATTAGGGAAACAACTTTGTTACGTTAAAACACCCTGTTAATTAAATAATTAATAGTTACTGATTTAAGTCCCCTGAATATCTTGTAGAACCTCTTAACAATCACTTGACTAGCCACTTCACGTTGATAAATGAAATACTTAAATGTCAATGTCATGATATTTGTTGTATCACTTTTCCCGCCAATCTGGAGATAATCATAATGACATATCACAAACAACTGTTTACATGATAGTGTTAAAATGCAACATCTTGTCAGTTAATTGCTTGATTATGTAGACACAATTTTAATTTCTTTTTTTTTGTTCGGTAAATGAAAACCTCAAAATTAAAATTAAAAGATTTCTTACTTTATATTTAAAGTTACTTGTTTTGATGAAAGGTACCATCTGTTAAAATATCGGTAGGTATCTAATTTGTTAGCACCTTATATACGTATATTTTGATAAAAAACAAAGTATTCATACCACGATAAATCCTCAAGTCACGTGCAAATAAAATACTGATACAAGATAAATAATGTTGTTCGTACCCTACCGTGGACATTCGAATCCCGAATAACAGCTAAAATATAACGGAAGTTAAATAAAGATGATCGGATAAGTGGAAAAGCGTTTTATTGTTAAAGCAACAATAAATCGTTTCTTTTATATTGGAAACATCTGGGTCAGTGAACTCATGTATTATCAGTGCACCCCTTGTAAAAAGGAGCCGAGAGAGCGCTGACCTTTCGAATTTATTTACCTACATAACTTGTAAACAATGATCTTTATCTGTTTAGGCAGGGATGTTTTCCAATTTATGTTTACATACAGTTTAATGATATTGCTTATCGATACACAAATGTATGAAATACTGCTACTTGTGCGAGTAGATGCTTCTTTCTGTCAATGACTTGTAGAAAGTAAGACAAACTTAACGATAACAATATATTTGCCCCCTTCGTTGATATAATTTACTGTATAATATATACATACAGGGTGAGCGGATGGCAACCGCAAACAAAATGGGTGATTCAAAAAGTCCTTAGAAATAGGGTCAAAAACAAACGAATATAATTACTTTTTTTTTACTTTTCAACATAATTTCCTTCTTGTTCTATACATTTATTAAACCGTTTTTCAAGTTTTTTTAATCTTTCATAAAAAAACGATTTTTCTTGAGCCTCAAAAAACTCCTCTACGGCATCCATGACCGCGTTGTTGTCGTCAAATTTAGTTCCGCGAATGTGCTCCTTTAGTTTCGGAAACAAGTGGAAATCACTAGGAGCTAAGTCTGGCGAGTAGGGCGGATGATCAAAGATCTTAAAACCAGCTTGGCGGATTGCAGTGAGAGCCGTTTGTGATCGATGAGCCGGAGCATTATCATGGTGAAAAAGCACTCCCGCACTCAATTTTCCTCGACGTTTTTCTTTGATTGCTTGACGCACTTTTGGTATCAAATCGGTGTAATAGGCACCTGTAATAGTTTTTCCTTTGGGCAGATAATCAATAAAAAGGATTCCTTCTGCATCCCAGAAAACTGTGGCCATAACTTTACCTGCTGTCGGAAATACTCTAAATTTCTTTATTGGAGGGGAAGATGGCCGTTTCCAGGACATGCTTTGCTTTTTTGTTTCAGGGTCAAAATGGTGAACCCATGTTTCGTCCATTGTTACGAAACGACGATAAAAAGTGTCCGGGTCATGCAATATTTTCTTTAGATTCCGCTTCGAAACTTCTAAACGCAAGTCTTTGTTAGTCTGCGTTAACATTCGCGGAACCCATCTTGCTGACACTTTTTTAAAACCCAAAACATCGGTTAGTATTGAATGTACGCTACCAAAGAAATCTTTAGAGTCTCTGCTATGTATTTAATTGTTAGTCGCCGGTCGTCCAAAACCATTTTCTCAATTTTTTCAACGGTTTTTGCGTTAACTGAGGTAGATGGCCGGCCGGAGCGGGGGTCGTCTTCGCAGCTAGATCTGCCTCTTTTAAACTCGGCAACCCAGAAAGCGACGGTGGAATAGGGTACAGCAGTAGTGCCTACGGTTTGCTGAATATCCAAAAAAAAATCCTTGGTAGTCATTTTTTTCATACACAAGTACTTTATCACGGTACGTAACTAATTTTTTTCCATAATGGGACGTTTTTGTCGACTTATTTCGCAAAATATTAATTTACCATGTAACGGCGGGAACAATTCGAACGAAACCAACTGTCAAATATTACGTTATAATGACAGTTCAAAATTAAAAAAAAGGACTTTTTGATTCACCCTCGTACGAGAGCGTCACTCATATCCCTTTCTTTATACGGCTTATAGCAAGTAATAAATAGACCATATTTGTGACGGTCCGAATCAAAAAAAACAACGAGGGCTGGCGTTCACAAATGTCATGTGATGCTCTTTTCGATATTATTCATATGTCATGACAGTCAGAACAGAGAGCGCTAGCCGCGAGGTTATTTTGATTAGGATGGAAATAACTACCCTCGGATTGAAACTTTTCGCGTCGACCCGGACAAACCATATACTGTAGACGAGCTGTTGATGTGCCATTTTTAATAATTTAGTTTTATCCAAACTTGTTCGGCTCCGTCCCTCACTAGGTAACTATTTTAAAATACCTATTATTCGTTAATATATAAGTTACGGGAAATGAATCGCTAACATAAGCATACTAATAAGTTTCTGAGGTCATCAGCAGTAATGCTAGGTTAATAATAACACCGTGTATGGTCAGAGTCTCGGAGATAGAGAAAACCTCCAAAATTAATTTAAATTGCGAAACTGCGAGTCGGGGTTCCTGAAAGTTTTGATCGCATTAACCTTACCCCGGAAGTCCTCTAATGATTATTATTAACTACTGGCACGATTCTAAGCTTGCAACTCAACACGTTCGCAAATTGGGGTCGACAGAGGTCTTTGGCTTTGCAGGTAGGCGTAAGCACTGCGTAGGGTTCGCTGGTCAATTGGTCATTCTACCTACGTTTAAGTTGGAGGAGAATGAACGAAAACACGATGCGAATTCTAAGGTTAAAATTAATTGTGGGATCGGACAAAAGATTCGTTAAAAAGGTGAGCGCTGGCTTCACACATGGTGTCGAACATAGTGAAAAGTTTTAACTGCTTTAAAATAACCGCTTTGCACCGAATGCCAATATTTGAAAAAAACTTAGGACTTGCCCTACTCAGTTTACACCGTCAGAATTTACGTGGGCTTTACACACGCACTTATCAATTACTTCAAATGTTTCTGTCACAACTAATCATACTCGTTCTTCTTTTGATCTTTTTTTGACATTTCTTCAAGTTCTGAAGAGACTTTTACGCATTTAAATTTTCTTGTAACTATAAGTAGCGTATACGCTTATGTTAGACGTTTTAGGGTTATAGTAAAAAAATCACATGATCTTTTGTTATAGCATGGAGGAGGCAAAGCGCACGCAGGGAACCTGATGGCAAGTGGACTCTGAAGTCCATAGAATTAACGATGGTTCAAGTAATCTCATACATCATCTCACGATGACGATAAGGAGGTAGCACTCGGCGTCTTTTGTAGCGCCGCGCTGCAGTGGCGCGTTCGTGTCGCTATCATTTTCGTACATGAGAGTGACAGCAATACGAAACATCCATGATGAATACAAAAAGTCGCCGTGTGCTACCTACCTTAGATGGAATGCTAGTCATTTCACCGGTTGTCTTGCCTCCGCACTGGGACACAACAATGCGAACACTGCTGTTTGGCGGCAGGTTAAAGGGTAAGATGGTGGTAGCGATTCTGACGGACCCTCATAAGGTCTTTCCACCACTATAACCTTTTCTTCTTTAGCACATTTGATTCCTGTTAGAGTAATAATCGCGGCGATTAATTATGAAGTATCCTGATATTTCGTCTCCTTCTCATCTCCAATACGAAGTGAAAAAAAACCGTCCAAGTGCGAGTCAGCCGAGGGAAGGGTTCTGTTCCATTCTTGTATAGGATAGGATAGCCCTCTTTATTTTTTCATTTCTCATCCAGATTTATTTGTTAGCAAAATTACCGATTTTGACTGATTGATAGGTGCTTTTTTAATCGCACCCGTGACCAAAATTCTCAAGCCTGTGATATCAAATACAAGTGCCCTCTCCCTATCGTAAACATGATCACTGCGGGACTTCGTTTTCGATATTATATGCACAATTGCTTTGACGCCTGCGACATATCTGCATAACGCTGTGACGATACTGTTTATGTTCGGTCTTAGAGATCGATCAGAGGCCGGCACGTTTTACAACCGCTGCGATATCCGCATAACGCTGTGACGGTAGTGTATAGACGTCGTATCGTATAGTGTATTTAACAGCGTTGGTGGCCTAGTGCCTTTGGGGGTCGACTCGTGATCGTAAGGTACCGAGTTCGAACCCACGCGGTCACCATGAGTTTTTGTAACTTAAGTGAGGATATATTTATTATTTATTAATGAAAACTTCTTTGCACAATACAAATAAATGTAAAACGTTCAAATAGCGGATTGGCGGAAAACGAATATAACCAGGTCATATCGCAGAGAATCACAATAATTGGACCAGTTTTCCGAATTGACGTAGGCGTGAAAGGTCGCTTCAAACGTCCTAGCACCAGAAACTTAGGAGCGCCCCACTTATTGAATAGCAAGAAAGAGGTTGTCGGACGTTGACATCGGAAAAACGCGGAAAATAACAAGATTTTTTTAGTACTCAAATATTTGAAACCCTCTAAAGTTTCATTGATGTAGGGTAAATCCGAAACCTAGTTAAACAGAGGTCAGGGCAAACTACTCGTTGTATTTCGTGGTTACCGATGGTTAATGTGAGCTAAGTATAGCTGCGTCTATAGGTATCGTGTGACATATGTGGATGAAGAATCCGTCAGTCTTGTACTTATTTACGTGTCAGAAGGACAAGTATGCCTTATGTTGTTACGCGATAAACGCAGCGATATTAGGCACTCTGGTAGACTTGGCGGCCATTGTACCCCATTGTCTACTTTTGGTTTTATTACCCGACTGCCGAAGGAGGAGGGATATGTGTTTATCAGCCTATATATGTATGTTTGTTCCTTTGTGACGCTTTAGAAACTAAACGCGTGGACCGATTTTGATGTTTTTTATGGGTATCGATTTGTCTTAATCTTGTCAGTGTAACTAAAGATATACCAGTAATACAAAATCAATATGGCCAAAACAAGACGCCATTTCGTAAAAAATAAAAAGTCGACAAATTATGACAAGTGGGATCTCGTTGAGTAGGTATTTAAAAATCCTCTTTAGGTTTTTTCATCATTTTTCATTTTGAATGATCATTTAGGATTTATAACGATTTAAAGTTGGTTAGCAACAGTCGGATTTTTAAAGCTTTTTTTTGTTTAACAAATCATTCCTTTTAAAGATAAATATGTTGATTATGGACCAATAACAGACAAATCAACGGTTTAACACAGTATTCCGCACTGATTTTACTCACAAGATATGCACTGGTATACCTGACAGACTGTTGGGCATTCCGAAGCACGGCAAAAATAATTTCTAGAAAGTAAAGGAAAAAAGCGTACCAGGTTTGAGCTAAGCTTTTATTACCAAGTAAAAACGATAAGCTATTTTTAACATTTATGACGTGAGAGACCATTAGCGCTGCGGTCGTATGAGGTTGTTCCTCCTGAACTCGAGTGCATTGTGAGGAAGGATTGTTTTGACACGAGTGACAGACACCAGCGACATGCATTGTGTATTCGGTTATATTTAGTCTAGAAAAATCTAAGCAGGTTGAGTGACCTCGGTTTCTTAACAGTAAGTAAAACTAAGTTGTGCAGGCTACTTTTGATGTAGGTATTGATTTTTCCTTTGATGTGAAGGAAATATTAGGGATTCTTCCAAGGATCGACATGATTCTATGAAGACCGGCCTCGAAGTGTACACGTCTCTCGCTTACGTTATTCATATTTAAATTGTATTGTTATTATACATCTTATTAAAGATAATACAAGTTGAAAGCAACTTGTCTAATGGGCTTCCTGTTTCCAGCGTAATTTCAAATCGTTAGAGTTTTGTTTTTAAATATATATTTAACATGAATAAGGCATGCTGCCGCCAGTCCGCCAGGCAAAACAGACTATCAATATGAATTAATTAATTAAAAAAAACTTGAAAATTTTATAATTACTTGTATTTTGCAAAAATGAGTAAGTACTGAAACCCTAAATAAATGTCGTTCTTTTATAATTCCTTGACTCACTAGCAACTGACTTCTATCTCACCTGTAGGCTACAGGCCAAGCCAAAATGTAAACGCTGCACACGTTTTTATTTTTATCGATTTAGAATTTATGAAGTTTACATAAGCGGTCGACGCGATCTTATCTTACATCAATCCTATTAACATTATCAATTTTCAAAAACTGCTCAAATAAACCCAAGTTGTATATCTTTCAGGAAATACATATGAAAGAAGTGATATTCACTCCTAAGCGGTTCGCATGCAATACGATAAACCGAAGGCCTAAAAATAAAATACTATCCCTATGATACCAAAAACATAAATCTTGAAATTCATCTGAGTGCGTGATACGAGGGGCGTTCAATAAATTCTCGGTATTGGTATCTTGCAAACCTTTTAAGTAAACTTCTTAATACTGGCCGCAAAGAGTCATTCATTGACAGTAAAAAAAAGTAAATTTGAAGCCTACACGTTCTTTTGTTTTTCTGCTACTGCTGAACAAACGTGATCACCATGAGCGATTTTTCAATGATAATTAAATTGGAGCATCGAGCCGTGATAAAATTCTTGACTAAACAGGGAAAAAATCAAAAGTGTATTAAAGAAGAAATGGATATAGTTTACCGTGAGTCCGCTCCTTCATTATCTACTGTCCAAAAGTGGTCAAATGAATTTAAGCGTGGGAGGGAGAGCATAGAAGATGACCCTAGACTTGGTCGGCCTGTTGAAGCTACTTCACCAGAAAACATTCAAAAAGTGGAGAAAATTATACTGGAAGATGGTCGAGTGAAGGTTAGGTCTATAGCACAAAAAACTAATCTTTCTATTGGTACAATACACGATATTATCCACGATCATCTTAACATGTCCAAAGTTAGTGCGAGATGGGTACCACGAATGTTGACACCGTTTCAGAAGCACACGCGTGTTGCTTGTTGTTCCGACTTCATTGAGCCGTGTGGTGAAAACCCTGATGGTTTGCTCCAAAAAATTGTTACCGGAGATGAAACTTGGGTTCATCATTATGACCCTGAGAGCAAACAAGAGTCGATGCAGTGGCACGTTAAAGGAACACCTCATCCCAAGAAATTCAAAGTCGTCCCCTCAGCTGGCAAGATCATGGCGACAATGATTGTGAAGGGATATTATTAATAGATTATAAAGAAAAGGGTTTAAATATTACAGGAGAGTACTACGCTAAAATTTTACGCCAATTACGGGAAGCAATCAAAGAGAAGAGGAGGGGAAAATTGACCAGAGGAGTGCTGCTTCTTCATGACAACGCCCCTGTGCATACTGCTCATGTTGCCAAGGCTGCTGTTCTTGAATCTGGGTTCGAAACACTTACTCACCCGCCGTACAGTCTTGGTCCCCAGCGACTACTTTTTGTTTCCCAACCTTAATCCTTTATCTTCGTGGACATCGATTTTCTAATGATGAAGCGTTGAAGGCAGCGGTGCTGGAGCATTTTGACACCAAAGGCAAAAAATATTTTTATGAGGGGTTAAAAAAACTAATTGACAGATCTTATAAGTGTATAAACATAGGGGGGAAATATATAGAAAAATAAAAATAAAACACCAATCGTATGCTTTTGTTTTCCTTCTCATACCGAGAATTTATTGAACGCCCCTCGTACCTATAAAACACGGGTGAGTGCGTTGTAACAACATATTCAGCGAGACAACGGGAATCACTGAATCATGAACATGTTGACGTCATGTACACGTTAGCGTTGCCTGACAAGGTTTAACCTGCGTGGATCCTGGCCCGTGTAGTGCATTCAGTCAACTTGAATGTGATATCGAATGACAAACAACGAAAGGCAAGAATTGACATCCGCGCGTCCCGGGGCGCGCGTGTATCCGTAGCCATTGTTCGTGCCGAGAGCTTTCTTATAAACTTAAGGTAGAGCTGCATTGTTTAGCAGCCTCTATCTTTAGTTGGTTTTTAATGCGATGTACGTTGATATCGGCACGTGGAGCTGGTGAACTTATATGCCAATCAATTGTCTCCGGAGAAATACATTTTTAATTTCTAACGCTGCATAGGTTGCATGCAACGTCAGTGTTGTTTGTACAAATATTAATTGTTTAGTTAAATTAATTAGACGTTTGAAATATTTGCATTAATAATAATTACGAACGTAACTTTTTGATAAAATACTTAACTTTTTGATATCGCTTAAAAATCAAACCTCACCTAACCTACGTATGACAATTAAATTATGCATTTAATCTAAAATAGCTCCAGCGTAACATAGCTTCGGAAAAATGATATCGGACAAATGAATATTTGAAAAACGTAATTCTTTTTTCGGTGTTTTTGCGGTGTTTCCCATAAAATAAATGTGTCCTATTTCCCGCCGATAAATTCGAACAAAACTATTCCACCCAAACGGCATTTAAAGTCCTTGATAGTACATATACCATACCCTGAATATGTACTATCAAGGACTTTAAATGTTGATCCACCATAGAAACTAATCACAATGACAGCGGCAAGGTGACGAGATAGAAATTACATAGGAATTAATCTTTGGTTAATATGCGACAAGGTTCTATAGGTGGCTTATCAATTAAAGTCCGTGACTCATCCGGAAACCATGAACACGTATGTCGATGATCAATTGCATTTGATAATGGTTTTTAAGTCTTATTTTTGTGACTATTTGTGTGTCAATACATAAATATACTGTCAAAACATTGTGAAATTCTTGGAAAAGTGAAAGAAGAATATAAATTAATTTTGCAACGTCTGTGGATTTTGGAGAGTAGCTATTAAAGCCCTCCTTCAATGTATCCCAGATATCTCGGTCTTGTGCAGTCCGCCTCCACATCAGACCTGCTACCTTGGCAATGTCGTCGCTCTAATGAGTTACCGGTCTGCCTTGGCTCCTGCAACCCAACCACAGTCTCCACTCCAGCAGCCTCCTTGCCTCCTGCTCCATCTCTCGCCATCTCTTCGGCTTATGTGACCCGCCCATTTCAACTTTAAGACCGCTATTCTCATTGCTATGTCGATAACTTTAGTCCGCCTTCGTATTTCTACGTTAGGTACACGGGCCCTCAGAGAAATACCGAGCATGGCTCTTTCCATAGCTCGCTGTGCTAATTTGAACTGTTCGACTGTTTGCTTCGTTAGGGAGTAGGGAAGACGAGTTAATGAAATGTAGGTTGAAACTAGACCGCCCGTGTACTTTCACAAACCAGGACATGCTGTTGACTCAGGATTAAATAGCGCTGTGATACCTCTACAGCATACAAGTCATACAATCTATCACAACTCCGGGGCGTTCCAATCAAAAAAGATGCATAACGCAAACGAATACGATGTTCGAAAACTGTCAAAATGTATGGAATTGACGTAAACGCTCGACGCGACCGTTCGGGACCTTACGTCCTTCCTATACATTTAACATTCTCGTAATACATATTGTCTCCACTGGTAGGACCTCTGATATTCTCATTATGTGGCCCTTCTGAAAGGTGTGAGCATGACTTTTATTGTAGGTATTAAAAGTAAATAAGCTACGAGTATTCGGTGCCTGCTCAAAGTACGAAGTACAAAACAATAAATTCCAAAACCAATAATTATCAATATTATTAATTAGTTGGTGAGTCTTGTAAAAATTTTGCTACGGGAAATACCTTCATATCATAGGTCCCCAAACTTTTTTCACTGACTGACTGACTGAGCCTATTTAATACAACAAAAATTCACCGCCCCCAACATAACAATTACAATTGGACAGAAAAGGTACTTACATACCTTTGTTACTACCAGAAAACTGGTACAAGGCTTAACATTGGGATATAAGAGTAGGTTTCGGTACCATAAGAAAAATAAATATATCTTCCTATGATGCGTACTTGATAATGACAAGGAGTGAAATTATATGTAATGGGATGAGCGCAAAGAAGCACAGAAAACATTTTATGAGTAAATAGACTGCTGTCAAAGCAATAAAATACATTGATCTTTATATTTTATAAGTATTATTATACTTAACAATAAAGCTTATTATACTTTATCAATAAGGGCAGCGTTCCCTTATATTTTCTAAAGGCCTTACCGCCCACCCGGATACCCTCAGCGCCCACCGGTAGGTACCGAGCGGTAGGGACTACTTTGGGAACCTATGCCTTATATTATAAAATAAGGGAACACTACATAAATAATTCCGAGGAGTCATAATTCCGAATTGATCAAAATTCCAAATTTAACCAGTCAAACAAGTGACTGTGACATTCAGATAGACATATAGATAGTTCAACACAACTCTACACGTAGGTAGGTACTCATATATGACTAAATAGGTATATTTTTTCACTCAACAAAAATATATCAGGGGGACAGGGGACAATGTCACACCAATTTACCTAGTCCCAATTTAAGCTCTAGGCTTGTATTATGGGTACTAGACAACGATATAAATGTAGGAGTGAGCAGATTAGACGAATGACCGATGATTGAGATGATTGAACGAATGTATTAGAAAGATTGAGAACGATGGGTGAGTGGGAGAGATAGATGACGACTATGAGAGTGATAGGACGTGTGCGCTGCAAGAGCTTTTTATCTTATTTAGTATTTATTGCTTTAAAACCTAAAACCCGTAAAATAAAGTCAGAAAACGATTATATGGTTTTATTCCTGAAACCCAGAAGCTACAAATTTGGGGGCTCGTCAGGGATGTAGGAAGGCCGAGTGTAGGAGTGAGCAGATTAGACGAATGACCGATGATTGAGATGATTGAACGAATGTATTAGAAAGATTGAGAACGATGGGTGAGTGGGAGAGATTGATGACGACTATGAAAGTGATAGGACGTGTGCGCTGCAAGAGCTTTTTATCTTATTTAGTATTTATTGCTTTAAAACCTAAAACCCGTAAAATAAAGTCAGAAAACGATTATATGGTTTTATTCCTGAAACCCAGAAGCTACATAAATACTTATACCTATAGAGAAATATATACTTAAATACATAGTAAACATCCATGACTCAGGAACAAATATTCGCGATTTGTACCCAGGACGCTAGCTTCATAGGCAATACCAACTAGGCCAGCGCGTCGTCAATATATATGTTTTAAATACATATTTACATCTTAGCCTAAATGTGCAAATTGTGGTTACAGAGTTATCAACAAATTTTTGGAGTTGTTGGTAATTCTGTAGCTCTGCCTACCCCACTCTGGGAATGAAGGCGTGAAGGTATGTATGTATGTATGTATGTAAATACATATTTTTATACTAATTGTGTTAGTATAAATAAAACTTAAAAATTGAGTTTTCTTTTACATGACTAATAACCGTTTAACGGTTTATTGATCGTATACCGTGACCTACATTTCTGTAGTACATCTCCTAATCTTCTAGAAAAGGAAGAAAGGTACCACTTAGCCACAAACTGAAAACTGTAAGCTGTGCTATACATGCAGAGTCGTGGTTTTTCACAGTTATAACCTCAAATTATTGATGACCTTGTATGCTACACAAATATTTCTTGAAATCCCAACTTTTCGCAATGCGTAGTTATGGATACATATAGTACTGTTATTTTTTAGGTACTTAATCATTTATTTTAATTATTCTTTTATAAATAAGCGTGCCCCCAATGCACACTACACCCTTCAAACTAAACACGTTGGTTCAAATAGGTACTTGTGTCATGTCGGGTACACATTTTCCATCAAAATTATTTTTTTAACATTTCAATTGCTTTTTCTTTTCAATCTCTGTACAAAAATAAAGATGAATGTAAATTATTTTAATAATAGATTTTAAAAAGGCGTTATTTAAATCTCATTTAGTTTTAAAGAGATTTCATTTTCATTCAAAATAACTTTTTTTTTTTTTTATACCACCTCGGTTCTCTCGGTTCTCGGTATTAACTTCAAAGTACCTTCAGGTCTATTTATAGGCCGGCGCTTTGGCAGCACTCGGCTATTTCCAGGGTCTGCTCATTGACGGCAGCCCATCGACCCGGGGGCGGGGCCTGCGCTGCAGCACCAAGCTTTGACCCAGTTCACACGCTCAATGAAACAAGGGTATCAGCATGATGCCCGAAAACAAACCTACATCTTAAAACCTGCATGAACTGTTGGGTACGTCCTTGATTCACCAATTTGTCTAATACTCATACCTATCTGTTATTGAAATTCACAGCAACAGGAGTGTAACTAAGCTAGCTCTCCTGAGCATAAGTTTTCGAAACATTTGTAGATATTGATTAACAAGTCTAACCAAAAGCAAGCTTTATAAAAAACGAACTGCTGTTTGGATAATGTCGTCAAAGTAATGTTACTTATCATGTATGTATGTTTTTGTTTTCCAATTTCACATTTAAATCATTTTTTTTTATAGCATGGGAAGGCAAACGAGCTCACAAGCCACCTGATGGTAAGTGGAAACTGTGACCCATAGACATTCGCATTCACAAGACTGCAAATGCGTTGCCAACCCTGACTAAGATGGAATGCCTCTATGGTAGTCATTTCACCGGCTGTCTTATCTTCAAACCGGAACACAACGATGCGAACACTGCTGCTTGGCGGTAAGTTAATGGATAAGATGGTGGTACCAACCCGGACGGACCCTGCACAAGGTCAAATCCTCCCACAAGTCAATATAGCCTATGACACTCTAGTGGTTAAGACTAAAAATCTAACCACGTATAATTGATTAAAATCGGATCAACCGTTTAGTAGTTACGAGTTGACATTGAGTCGGACATATACTACAAGTCAAACCCATAACCCTCCTTTTGGGCTTCGCGCCAGTCGGGTAAAAAGGTTAGGTTTTTTATACAAATATAAAAGATCACAGTTTTTTGAAATATTTATTTAACTAGTTTTATTTTTACGAGTATGTTAACAGAGATACATTTTTTCTATCATTTGAAATAAAATCGTCTGTATAGAAACAGTTTTCAAATGAGAGCCATACATCTACCTGCGTTAGTTTACCGTCATATAATTTTAAGTAAAAGTGGAATAGAAAAGATAGTAATAGATTTTTAGAAATATCAGAAAGGAGGAAGGCTACCAAGGGAATAAAGAATAAAGTACTGTTAGGCCATGGGCTTGCGACCTGTCACTAATACACTGGTGAACATCTTAGTACTTTATATTATAGTAGGTACGTATGAGTGTATTGAAACGATTGTACCATCACTACCGATAGAGAATCTCCTTTTGATATAATTAATGGCCGAACCCTATATTCAAACCGCGGATATATAGGCGGCCACATACACACGGAGTTCCGTTTCGGAATTTCGATTCGGAATTCCAAAACCACCTCAGTGCGGCCACATACATTCGAAAAAATCAAACGGACGTGTGAGGTAGGGTCATAGATTTTGTATGGATTAGCTGCCTTCGGAATCCCAAATCGAAATTTCGAAACGGAATTCCGAATTTCCGTGGCCGCCCTAACTTCGGATTAAAGTTTGACACATTTTGTATGAGCAAATGTCAAATTTTAACCCGAAGTAAGCCTCATCTGTCCGCGGTTTGAATATAGGGTTCGGCCTTTAATTGCATCATATTATGTAGTAAGAGATTTAAACCATTCACGTTAGCATTTGACATGTTTTGGAACCAGTCTGTTAACAACTGCTAGTTTTTATTTTTTCTGAATCACACTTAATTATTTATTAGTGTTCTTTTATAATAGCACCGTGACATAAAAAAAGTCAAAAACTTTTTTGTTTTTTTTTTATGGCCAAAATTTGAAAATTTTAAGTTACGACCCTTTTCTTAGGCCTGCAAGGACAAACGCGGTACGACTGCAGCGGAGGCCGGGGTCGTTGGCCCCGCGCCCTAGATTCCCGCTGACGTCATGGAGGCGTACCGTGACGTCACGCCGAGCCCCCGCGAGCCCATTCAAAACTAGAACAGCCTCGCACACCCCTGCAGCGCTGCTACCTCCACACACAATTATAACCGAGGCCGCAGGTACCTGGAAGTATCGGTGGAGGTCATTTCACTCTGTGTCCTTCCTATATATTTTTAAACGCGAAAGGTCACTGGAGAAAATATCACGAAATAATTGCGATCGATATTTCGGATTATTTTGACTCTGGGGACCGGAAGTGCTCTTGGTTACGGAACGGATGGTGGCTAGTGCAGCTTCGTACCTCCGATTTGTTTCATAGAATATAATTATTATACGATGAACGAGATAATTACATAAAAGTCCAGGAAGGTTAGGTCTTTACTAAATATTTTTTTGTTATAGGGGTGACTAGAGAGAAAGAAGAGTTATGAATGTAACATCCAGCCTGATCCGATTTGGCTCATTTCCGTAAGGAACGTTTTATTCGGCATTGGTAGTGTGATGTGCCTCTACGGGCATTTTTGTCTGAAATTCTTGGCATTTTTGGCAACTCTGCTCAGAGTTAGCAATAGCTTAGTTTTAATCAAAATAAACATATTTTTCAACTGTCATAACATACATTTTATCATGTTTAATTTGGTAATTTTAATACTTAGGTACTTACATGTAAATTAAAGCTGAAGTGGAATAGTGTAGGACATTAATACATGTACCTATCTGAGAATTGAACATATTGCGGTAATTGTACCGGGCAGATGTACCTAATTAAAACGACGATTACCTAAAAAATGTAAAAGAACAAACTTAGTTTAAAGCTGTATCACTGCGTACATACCCGCACAAACCAATAAATCCGAATAACTATTTAGTGCTAAACCAAGTTGAGCCGGGGATAATAATAATACAATATAAATATCTGGAGATAATCTCACACAAATTGACAGTTCCAAACTAAGCTCCAGGCTTGTACCATGAGTACCTGACAACGATATAAATACTTATCGTCGGTGAAACTGCAAAACCGCGTAAGTAACATTTGAAATAAGGAGCAAAATGCATCTTTTTAATATGGCAGTAAGGTTTATTTTGCTCTTTCATAAATTAGTTAGATACGCGGTTTTGCAGTGTCACCGACGTTATATAGATAAATAAATACTTAAATACATTGAAGACACCCAAGACTCAGAAACAAAGACTCGTGCTTTTCACACAAATATTTTTCCCACACCGGGAATCGAACCTACGACCGCTCGTTTCGTAGGAAGAGACCAACTAGGCAGACGCGTCGTTACACTTATCTACATAATATAGTTTGGATTGTGTAAGATAACTTTCGCATTCGGCGAAATGACTGTATAGATGAATTTCCCAAAATTTTCTTTCTCCGGTATTTTTAGTTCCATTCGCGTTTTTCCCCATTTCCTTTATTTCCTATACGTTATTTCTACCAACAGATAATTTCGTCACACGCTTTTTTTTCTACTCGTTATTTTTGCTACACCACTGCAATTTTTCACCAATCTGTTTTATTCACATGCGTATGCTTTCCCCGTAGAATATATTTCCACTGGTTTATTTTTGTCACACGTTTTAATATCTAATCTTTTTTTACGCTAGACGCATATTTACCATGTTTTAGCATGAATACTAAGCGGGCGGGGTCGTGAGAACTACTAGAACTATTATAGGTAGGTGATGATAATAAGCACTAGAAATAAACCTCTTTAGATAAGTAGGTATCGAGTTCTATTACCTCACCGTCATTATCTGGACAACGTCAATGGCAGTGTGTTATAATTTTAATTTTTTTATTATGATAAGGACGAAGTTTGGCCAGCTTTCAACTGCATTATCATATCTGATAGCATATTTAAGTTCCTATTTTTACGTAAGCTAAAGTACAGTTTTTGTTTTATGTCGTCCTAAGTCTAGATTAACCGTGTTTTAATAATAAATATAAAACTAACTGCTTGTCTTTTCCTTTCCACGGATAAATAATTGAAATTATCCAAGTGAATAATGTAGCCTGGTCGTTTCGTTACTACTGTCAAGGACCGTAAATACCTACCTAATAATAGTTCTTGCCAGGGTGACGGCACCAGTGTTGGACACTTTAAGCTGATTATCTTTACATAACATCTGATAACTTTTTGACATAGCCCAATGGCAGGCATATTTCACTTCTATACAAAGCGACAAAGTAGGTCCGATCAACACGTAAAAGTATTGAATACATATAAAATATATGTATAATGCTGGCCGAACGCGCCTAAATAAACCATATTAACTCCTATTGAAAGTTCATTTTTCGTAGTTTACTGCGAACGTATAGTTATACCTACGTTTGCTCGCTCGAACGGTAGGGTTGTCAACACATCCAAAATATTAATATAAATTAACAGGTACACATTATGAGAAAAACAGTTACTTGAATAATCAAAATATAATATATATATATATATATATATATATATATATATATTTATATATATTTATTTGATGTACACGCTTGATTGTTACTTTTACATTCTGTTTAAGATGAAATAACTATTAACTATAGGTTTTTTCGAATCAAAACTCGTTTGCAGAAATATTGAGGTTATGTGTCAAACAGTACTGATTTGTTTGTAAACAAATAATTTTATCATTTCTATTGACCCCGAATTTAGATAATTCAATATTTCTAACTTGATGAACACTGTTTCGTGTTGATTAATCACTTCAATATACTTAGGTATATCATCTTATATGTATAAATAAAAATAAATTGCAACTACTGACGTTTCCTCGTTCACCGGCAAAGAGAAAAACGTTTCCTTTTTATTATTTTTGGTTCTCTTGTGTAAACACCCACTCACACAGCAATAATGAGTCATTTTTTTGAATTATACATTCTCCAAAATAATTCAAAGAAACAACAACACACCACACACATCTAACCGAACTTGACGTAATGACTACTATGACTAGAATGTACCTACTACCACAGATTAAGTAAGAGTGTACTACTCGCCTACTTGCATCTCGCTTGACGTGTCTCGACCATGTCTCGACACTCAAAAACCGGTCGAGCGAGTTGATATCGCCGCGCGCGGGCATCCTTGATGTATTAGCATCGGCAACTATGTTCCGTCAGGCGGTGATTATCGGACGTACCTCGCTCAGATAAATATCTGTTACGTAGTAACTCTTACTTAATCTGTGCCAATGGTCTCGTTTTTGCAATATTTTACATGAAAATGTTTTGGTGGGATCAATTACAACATTTACAACTAATTGCATTTGCTCGAGCCCCGCCCGCTTAGTATTCATGCTAAAACGTGGTAAATATGCGTCTAGCGTAAAAAAAGATTAGATATTAAAACGTGTGACAAAAATAAACCAGTGGAAATATATTCTACGGGGAAAGCATACGCATGTGAATAAAACAGATTGGTGAAAAATTGCAGTGGTAAAGATGCGTGTAGCAAAAATAACGAGTAGAAAAAAAAGCGTGTGACGAAATTATCTGTTGGTAGAAATAACGTATAGGAAATAAAGGAAATGGGGAAAAACGCGAATGGAACTAAAAATACCGGAGAAAGAAAATATTGGGGAATTCATCTATACAGTCATGCGGCTGATTCGGCCCGGATAGCCAGAGGAGATGAAGCCTTGGTTCAAATCCTACCTAAGACCGACAATTTTTTTTGCTTTATTATAATTTACTTATAGTTTCGTAACAGATGTTTCTGTTAAAATTAATAACTAACTTTCAAAGTCCAGGAAAAGCATACATTTTCCAAACAAGTTGAGTTATTGATTGTAATGCCAAGACCGCCGGGGCGTCGTCGCGGGAGATACAACTCGTGCGTTTGACAAGATTTTATTAAAACAAGAAAATAACACTGCAGATTTCACTTAAATAGGTACTTAAGCGTGAAGTCCGCCATTGTACAATCTTTTTTATTTTAATTGTATTGTTGTTGTACAATAAAGTATTTCACGCATACGTACATACTTTAATGCTGGGTGAGCATTAGTTGTTCGATTTGTATTCTCAGTCTGATTAACGCGTCTCTTTATTTCCACTTGCTTTTTGATAAATTTTGCCTTTAGGCGACTATTGTCGGTAAGGAAAAATGACGAGGTATAAAAATGTCTAATGACATTAAATAAAAATGTCGATATGTAAAAAAGCCGAACAATAAAAAGGTTGGTTAAGAAAAATGACGAAGTATTATTTAGTCAAAGTATAAAAATGTCGAGAAATGATTATGTCTAATAATGACCAATAATTTCAATTTCTAATTCAAATTTAACTGAGTCGACGGAGCTCCGCTATCGCGGAGCTCCT
This sequence comes from Acleris emargana, assembly GCA_927399475.2. Lineage (NCBI taxonomy): Eukaryota > Metazoa > Arthropoda > Insecta > Lepidoptera > Tortricidae > Acleris > Acleris emargana. The sequence continues at coordinate 11,899,283 of OV656846.1, forward strand.
ATCTCTGGGAGTTTTGGCCCTTCGGGCCTGCTGAAAACCTAACATAACCTAAACCTACCTTATATTTATAGTTTTTTTACATCTCGACATTTTTATACTTCGTCATTTTAACATTAGGTCTTTTTTACATCTCGAAATTTTTATACTCCGGCTATTTTCATTTTCGAGTTTTTTATTTCTTGTCAATAAATATAATTTCGACATTTTTATACCTCGTCATTTTTCCTCACCGACAATAGTCGCCTGATTGAAATTTTGTACTAAATTTACTAACATATGGACTTGTATGGACGAGAATGAAAGTGACGCGTTAATACGTACATGTTTCGGGACAAGGTTACTATATTTTATATCCTTGTAATATGTATGTTACTAAATATATTTGGTTAGGTTGTTGTTATGAGGACGTCTAATCTTCTATTAAATAAAAATATTAACATCCATTCATCTTCTTGTACACCATCAGGGGAAAAAAGTATATAAGTGATTTTGGAAGTGGGACGCGACGCGACGCGTTAATTAGTAGAATGGGATATTGAAATTTTTTATCGCCCAGAAGGTTATTAAATATGTATTTGAAACTTCATGTACCTACAACTCAATACGAGTAATTTTTACGATCCGAAAATATAAAATATGGGACATTCAATAGTTTTGTATTTTTTAAGCGCGCGCATACAGAAATGTCTGTCTGGAGAATGACCGCATAGTGAGCTATCCAAATGGATCAGTAGGTATGGGGAGTTCAGAAACGATAAGAGTTAGCGGCTACTTTATCAGTTTAAGAACTCAAAACCTAGATTTTGTAAAAGGGAACAAATGCACTAAAGATTTAAAAATAAGCGTATGTTAGGTTAGAACTAACCGGGAATCGAACCGTATTTCTCAAAAAAAAGCATTATCAAATTTAATATAAATTGTTATTTTTCATTAGTATTTTTTCGTGTGTATTGAATCAAATGAAAAAAAAACATTTTAAGTTTTGAAGGGTTTGGATAAAATAATTGTCATTTGTAAATCTTTTAATGTTTTAGTTGAGCGGCCACTTGTATAAGATAATATCATGAGTGCACCAGAGCCGAGATACACATTGGCGTATGTTTAGTACCAAAAAATTAAAACTGTAATAGATACTCGTAACTATTATTTACTATTATTTGCTCCATATTATCAAACGCCTGAATTTGGAGTTCAAAAAAATCCAAGTTTGCTTATATAAACTTCTCCAATTCCCTTTAATTTACTTTAGCAGTTGTAGGATGCAAATTGAAAGTATCGGTTCACAGGGACCCGGTCTCCTTGACACGGATCGGAGGGTCAATCCGCGCGGGGGCCCCGGCCCCACCATGAAGGCTCTTGGTTATGACGTGGGCGCTATAAATAATGACCTATGTTTATTGGCTTCATTCGAGGTCTAGTTTCTAGCCTACTGCTACCCTGGTAACCTAAAATGGATCTAAATGACATACGTCTTAAAAATGCACTTAATGGTTACGTAATAATACGCATTAATACGTATTAAAGGTTTGTTATGGTAAGTGCTGCAGTGCCCTTATTGATATACATTTTATATTTACATTTAAGATCTTTGTAACATAATAGTGGGGGCCTTTTAGCTTTGAACCTTGCAAAAGATCTAAACAGCGCTTTTTTTCTAGAATGATGTACTTATTTCAACTTATCTCTCCAAATTATACCAAAAAAAAAAAAAAAAACCGGAAAGGTAAAAATAACAAAACAACAGAAACAACCCACGGAAATGAAAATAAAAAATATTTTTGTTTTTTTTTAATTGTACGTCAAGCAAAAATATTAACAGTGATTTTTGAAGATAAAATTAATAAAATTAATATATTAAAACGCTATCAGGCAAAATTAAACAAATTATATCAACGCAAATTAATTTTAATAGGTTTTTTAAATACTGGTTTAGGCAAAAATTTAACAGAGTAAAATTTAGTTTAACTTTCATTTATACAGGGTGGTCCAAAGATTGACGTCTAAAAAAAAAATTTTGATGCCTCACATCCGGGGCTATCCGAATATACCCCATGTATGTTGGCCGATTTTTTGTTGTTTTCGAGTAATTAATTTTTAAAGTTTTTTTCAAGAATTTTCGGGCCGAGCCGTTTATTAACATGTAACTTTTTTTGGTTACGTTTTTTCTGGATGTTTTATTTTGCGACATTATCCTCACAAACTGTACTTTCACACATACAATAATCAGCTTCCCAACCTTAACGCAAGTTACAATAAAATTTACCGAAAGTGAAAGTTGTGTGTTTATGAATACTCTGTGGTCCGGGTAATGCTGCCGTGGGGCTTCCCGGTGCTCCAATTGTTGCCGGTACAGCCTTGCCGCTAAATGACCATTACCTTGAGCTGCACCATAATAATAATGCATCTCTGCATAATCACTAAGAGTGTAGTTCATGTTGCTACACGAAAGTAAATTCAATCACTAGGCTAAGTTCAAAAGTCCAAAACACAAGCACAGGTCGGTCGTAAGGCAAATCAATCAGAGTCCAGTTAACAAAGCGAGAAGAATTCAGAAATTAAACGTAACGAGAGCAGAAGTAACTATTAGTTATTTCACAATAAAATACGTGATTCCTTTCTTAAGACAAAGGAAGAACAAATTTATTTGTTCATAAAAATACATGGCTTTATTGATGGCCAGTACCAAATTAGGTTCGACCAAATAAAAAACAGTTTTTATGTTACAGACTCTTTATTACACATTCTACCTTAGTACGTTTGAAAGTCGAATCCAGCAAATTATGACCTATTAAGTGTCATTTTTTTTGTATTATTCTGAAAGTTTAGAGACTGGCCAAGTTTTTAAAATTACTTCTGATCTTTGAATTTTAAGATTTTTAGGTTTTTTTTAATTTACATAATCATACTTCGATTTGCTCAAAGGTAAAACTTTCACTTTCGGTAAATTTTATTGTAACTTGCGTTAAGGTTGGGAAGCTGATTATTGTATGTGTGAAAGTACAGTTTGTGAGGATAATGTCGCAAAATAAAACATCCAGAAAAAACGTAACCAAAAAAAGTTACATGTTAATAAACGGCTCGGCCCGAAAATTCTTGAAAAAATCTTTAAACATTAATTACTCGAAAACAACAAAAAATCGGCCAACATACATATTCGGATAGCCCCGGATGTGAGGCATCTAAATTTTTTTTTTAGACGTCAGTCTTTGGACCACCCTGTAGGCTTTTGTATTACTTATTTACAAGAAAATTAAACACATTAATGCAAATCGTATGTTTTACTATATTAAACTATTAAACAATCTCCTGTTTGTGCAATTCTGATAAAATCCGGTCTGGGGTTAAATATTTTCTATTGTTCATCAACTATCACTTCTGTGATATTTCTGCCTGCAGTACTATTTGACATTAATTGATATTTCTGAAATGCGAAGTCACATCTGTTTAATTTTCTTTATATTAGTTAAATATATGAAATAAAATGCACTTGCATTTTTTGTTCTGTTAATATATTTGCTTGAAGTAGGTACAAAGTGAAATTATAGATTTAAAAAAAAAAGTTGTTGCGCGTACTACAAATGTTTAATTTACTGACCTACTGGTAATGCTTAAAATCTCTTCTTCAAATACGCCTGTTAATATTTTTTTCTATCAAGTAAAATTGATAAACATACTTAATTTCTTTGAAAAAACGCATGTGCGGGGGTGAACTTTTCGCAGGATACAAATTAATACACTCCCCTGTCTGTACTGTATACATTTTATAAAAAAATGCTGTTTTTAATTCATGCAAGTTTGGCCTATTTTTGGATCTAATTACCACGGCCTATTGCGCAAAGAAATATAATTTTGACTATGACTAAGACTAAATGATAAAAAAAATAGTGCTGTTAATCCACGAAGTCTCCCCTACTTTATATTAAATACATTGAATAAACCGTACAACATCAATTCAAATGGCGATTTCGCGGGTTCAAAACACTACATATATTATATCACTTCTGTAAATGGGAAAAAGAAAAAGATGAATCTTTGCACTAAGTTCTTTAATCTTCCACACGATCGTTTAACCACGTATTAGGGTCGAGCTTTGCATTCGGTCGTTATGCCTTTTTATGGCTCGGAGAAAGGAAACGAGCACACGGGCCACCTGCGGGGCTAGTATGGTTGAGATTATCGCGTGATATAATGTGGATTAAGCATCTGTCACTCTTTTACTTATATATTTTTACACGCGATAAACGCAGCCATATTAGGGCCCCTGATTTTAAGAGGATCCCCTGAAAAACAAGCAATTTTGCTTAGTGGATACCATTTCGGCATATATCATCCTCATTGTACTTTTTTAATTTAATTGTGTCGCTTGTTAGGGGATAATATTGTATTACGTTATTGTATATTTTCTATGATGGACCCCTGTGTTGATGTGTTTGTTGAATAAACGTTTTTCTATTGCAATGCAAATGTCTACGGAATAGAATAGAATAAAATAGTTCTATTCTATTCCGTAGACATTTGCATTCACAACTACACTCTCAAGGTTACAAGCTTATACAAAGCTGCAAATACGTTAGTAACCCTAAAGATTAATCTGGAATGCCCCTAACCTAGTAATTTTACTGGTTGTCTTATACCCACACCGGAACACTATAATGTGAATTCGGCTGCAGGTAAATATAAAATAATGCATTCGCAATGTTAAGATTGCAATCTTACGGTTACCAAGTGTGCCTCGATGTGGACAGACCTTGCCCAAGCTCCTACCGTCACTTAAACCTAGTACCTTCCCTGCCTCGAGTTAATATCAGGTTTGATGTTAGTGTCGGAGGATTTTCCAAATCACAGTTGGCAACAAAGTTTAGGACGCAGTACTGGAAGTTTCAGTGGTCAGTTACTCAGTTATCACTAGCGTTGTACCGAAAAGTAACTTCTCAAATTGTTAGAGTTTTTTTAAGAATATTCTTGTTTTTTTATGGAAAGAGAACATTCTTAATGCTCTCAAATGTTTCCAATAATATTCTCAGTAATATCTTGAGAAGATTTCTTAACTTCTGAGAACGTTCTGCAACTTATACATAGCTATTTCACACTATACCAACAATGTCATAATGTTATCCATGTACCAGAAACGCAATAAATAATTTCTTCAATGGGCCAGTCAACCTGAAGTAATAGTGTACAAAAAAAACATTTGCTTTAGTTGTACCCGAAAAAAAAATATTTTCTAGTTTTTTTTAACTATCTCTCCGTAATAACACGGATTGAGTTAAACCTCGGACAGAGGGTCAGAGATGGACAGACGCACATGTCGAATCAGTCCTTGTTGATACAGGGAATCCTAAAAAAACAAGCGGTGCAAAAAATTAGAATATTATAATATAGGTCATTGTTTACTTAGCAGAGGGTTGAGAGTGATGCATGTCAACGCTAGGGAAGAAAAATATTTTGATTTTGTTTTAATGGACCTGTAACCTGTACGTACTGTAGCAGTACCTATGCCACTCCCTATGTAAGTAAAAAGATTTAAAAAAATAAAATAAGCCTTTACAGTACCTACCTCCAGCTTCTTAAATACCGTTCGGCTGGTTATTGCTATCACTTTCACACTCGCAGCTGTGTAACAACCCCCCCTCATAAAAAGTCTTTAATATTAAAACCTACCTAACTTACACTACTAATCCTCCTCTACTAATTACTACATACTACATCGTGATTTGGCCTCGTGATCGTCTAGTGTATTGGGAACCCTACTTTGTGAACCTGACTAGTAACCTAAGTACTTTAATGAGCAAGAGATTACTATTTCTTATAATATATTAATGACTAAGTACCTACTCTTTCCTAATGGTTAAACTTATTATTTAGAGATACTCAGGGAAAGTCTTTGTTATGAGTTATGAAACAAAACTACCTCTTAAATTAATTGCAACCAAGTGTATGCCTCATTTATTCTTAAATTGAGTCATTAGATCCTCTAGGAAGATCTTGATTACTATTAAAATGATTTAGTCAAAATAGGACGATTATGTTGCTTCACTAGACAAGTTTAGTAACTACTTGTTTCACTATGGGAAAAGAATAAATATATATTAGCAGTAAAGGTCGGGCACCTCCCCGCCCGTTCCGCTGCTCTCGGCCATTGCTATAGAGCTCGCCCGCTAATATATCTATTATTACTTAGTATATCACTTTAGTATATTAGTGTTAATACTTGTAGACTCGTTCCAGTCTATATTATACTTTGACTCTACCAGCATTTCCTGAGGATCCCCATTGAGAAGAATATGCCGAAACAAACTCAAGGGTCAAGCTCCTTTAGAATAATTAATTAGATTCAAATTCATCAACTGGAATTTGTATTCAGACAAAACATTATCATAAAGTTCAGTCCAGATCTCTAAATAAATTATTTAACCACATCTCTAAGTTAAACTAATATCTTATATTATTTCCTAATAATAAAGCTTAGGTGACTTTCTCTAAATAGATTTGTTTACCACATTTTACTGATTTCTAATATGAATTATGGTTCACTCTGTATACCATAAACATATTATCCAGCATTTGATTATGAATATTATGTAACCTACTAATACTGGGAAATATATTAAGAATTTATAATCCCAACCATCAAACCAAGTTTAACTAGTATAACATATTAACTAGTAACCATAGTACAAACTGTTAAATTTACAGGTATTATTAACCTTTCTCGGAAATGTATATTATATCGGAGCTCGAATCTCAGTATGATTCACATCAACAGTGGCTTAGAATGAACAATTTGGAGATTTCAGGCATTCCAGAACTAAAAAATGAGTCCCTTACCAACGTAGTGCTTCGCGTTGCGGAAGAAGCCGGCGTGAGCTTGCGCGAAGCCGACATAGAATTTGCCAATCGAGTGAAGCCAGTCCAATCCACCGGTGGCCTCCCAAAAAACATCATTGTCAAGTTAAAGCAACGAAACCTCAAAGATAACATCATCGCTGGCATCCGTAAGCGTAGAGGAATCTCGTCCAATGACATCGATATAAGTGGCGTGCCGAGGAGAATCTATGTAAACGACCATTTAACGCCTAGAAATATGAAACTTCTTAAGGAATGTAAGGAATTGTGTAAAACAAAAAACTTCAAATATTGTTGGGTAAAAAACTGCAATCTTTACGCTCGAAAGAGCGACACGAGTCCTTTCATTCTTATAAAAACACAATTAGATCTCCAAAAAATTATATAAAATATGTATTTATATCTAAATCTAAATATGGCGTCACTGACGCCTCTAATGGACAATTTAAGTCTATAACAGTTCACTTTTTTGTATGTTACAGTATGTTACGTTACACACCTTTTAACCTTGTTTTTTGCATTGTACACACTTACTCACTTACCAACAGTACCAACTCGCTCTCAAAAACTTCTCTACATTACTTTAATAGTCTTATTTATACTGCCGATCCTTTCCAAAATGTTCCTTGTTTATTTATTGATGTGGCACTTATCACCTTAAATATCTTACTATCACATACTTGGCTCATTACATACGTTAATCCTCTTCATGAATAAATGTCTAAGGGTTTATTATCAAAATACTCGCGGCCTTAGATCTAAAACTCAGGATCTATATCGTAATATCTCTAATTCTAGTTTTGATATCATTATTATTACCGAAAGTTGGTTGTGCGATGGCGTTCTTGACTCTGAATTATGTGACGATAGATATGAAATATTTAGACTCGACCGCGATAGACTTACTTCAGGTAAGGCTGATGGTGGCGGAGTCATGATTCTTGTTCTGCGATCGCTTTGTGCGTTCTCGAGACCCGAATTTACTGTCCCAGGCACAGAGTGCCTATGGGTGACTGTACCTTCTCGTTCATTGCATGGCTCGTCGTTTAACTTAAATATAGCTGCAGTGTACGCCCCACCGGGTAGAAACCTACCTACAGACATAACCAACATTATTTCCAGCGTATCTTTAGCCAGCACTGTTGATGGTGAAGCCCATTATCTGGTTGCCGGTGATTTCAATTTACCGTGCGTTAAATGGACTTACAATGGCCCTCTGCACTTGCGGAAAGGATCTGCTGAAACACAGGAGGCAGCATATAAATTGATTAATGAGTTTAACTATTTGGATCTTCGCCAACATAACACCATTACTAACACCAGTGGTAACACCTTGGACCTTGTTTACAGTAATTTTTCTCTTGATACACGAATATCGCCCAGGCCCTTGATTAAAGAAGATATTTACCATCCATCACTTGAAGTCAAGGTTACGGACATCTTCTCTGTCCCGCTTATAGAAGCAAGAGTGCTTAAGTATTCCTTCCGGAAAGGTAATTATGACTCTATTTCTAGTTATTTCAACGCAACGAATTGGTTTGAGCTCTTTACTGGTATGTCAATTGACGAAGATGTTCAGTTATTCTATGACGTAATTCATAAAGCTATCCAAAATTTTGTGCCACAAAAATATATTAATAATTACAAAAACAGGTACCCCGCGTGGTATAGTAAAGCGCTCATTAAAATCATAAAAGAAAAAGCTAATGCCCATTCCAAGTGGAAGCTTTATCATAATCCACGTGATTATGCAGAGTTTTCCTTGTTGCGCAAGCGACAAAAAATTATAGAAAATGGATGTTATAAAAATTATATTATAAATATCCAATCTGGCATTAAGTCTGATCCAAGGCTCCTCTGGACTTTCGTTAAAGCTAGACGTAAGACGTCCTCGTATCCTAGGTCTATTGAGCATGATGGTGTAATTTTCTCTGATGGTCCCGGCATTTGTGATGCATTTAATAACTTTTTTGAATCTATGTTTCAATCTCCAGCTCCCTCTTATCCGGATAAACCTTTGGCACCGCCTTTTTGTGATGACGGAAGCATAATTAGTTCAACTCAAATTAGTCCTGATTCTGTCCTTAAGTGCATTAAAAGCTTAGATGTTAACAGCGGCGCAGGTAGTGACGGCTTACCGTCGTTTTTCATTGTACACTGCGCAAAAAGTCTCTGCCTACCTCTTAGTATATTATACAATAAATCTTTATCGTCAGGATTATTTCCCGCTAAATGGAAGGAGGCACACATTTTACCTATACACAAAAAGGGCACCAAAACGAAAGTTCAAAACTATCGGCCTATTTCGATTTTAAATGTGTTTGCTAAACTTTTTGAAAGGACGGTGCACGAGGTAATATATCCGGTCTTATCCAGAGGCATTCCTCCACAACAGCATGGTTTTTACAAGTATCGATCCACGACTACCAATCTTGTAGAATTTGTTAATTTTGTTCTACGCAAAATGGATCAGCGCAGGCAGGTTGATGTGATCTACACCGACTTTGAGAAGGCTTTTGACAGGGTAGATCACATCATTCTGCTTCGCAAATTATATCGGTTGGGGCTAAGAGGTGACTTGTTTAGATGGATTAAGTCTTATATTTCCAATAGGCAACAAGCAGTAGTTCTAGGAGGTTACAAATCCAACTTCATATCTATTCTGTCCGGAGTGCCCCAAGGGTCAATTTTAGGCCCGCTACTATATGTAGTTTACCTTTACGACATCTACACAGTTTCCAGCAATTCACAGTTTCTTTTATTCGCAGATGATAAAAAAATATTTATTGACGTAAACAAGGTTGAAGACTGCTCAACGCTTCAATATGATCTTAATCGATTATCGCTATACTATAAAGATAATAGAATTAATATTAATAAATCAAAGTGTGTACAGATTTCTTTCACACGTAGTCCTCATCCTATTCATTTCGTCTATACCATTGATGGGCATCCTCTGGAACGTGTCTCCTCAACACGCGACTTGGGATTAATCCTCGACTCTAAGCTTACGTTTGAGAAGCATGTTGAAAACGTAGTTAACCGTGCATACAGAAGCTTGGGTTTTGTCATGCGCGTATGTAAACCATTTAAAGACGTCTCTTGTTTAAAAGTGGTGTATGCTGCTTACGTTCGTAGCACTCTATAGTACGCCAGCACAATCTGGTCACCTCAATACATTACATATATTGAAATGGTTGAGCGTATTCAACGAATTTTTATTAGACACCTTAATTTTATATCAAAAGAGAGGAACCTCAGTTATGAGTCAGCCTGCAAGCGGTATGGCCTGCTTGGCTTGCACGAGCGTCGGCAACTATCGGACATGAGCCTGCTGCATGACATTGCCAATGCCCGGTTAGACAATCCAGCGCTTACTGCGGAACTTACATTTAATACGCCAATCTTTCGTACTCGTCACTCTAACAGTATACTGTTTCAGGTCCCTTTCGTTCATACTAAATATGCCCTAAATTCCCCAATGTTACGTTTGGCCAATTTGTATAACAAAAAGTTCAACCATTTGGATCTATTTTTCCAGTCGAAAACATCTTTCAAATCAGCAGTTGTTAAAAGTTTCCGTTCGTGAGCCTCTTTCTCTCTCTCACACACACACACACACACACACACACACACACACACACACACACACACACACACACATACACACACACACACACACAATATACGACCACAGTCGCATCACGCATCTATTCTGTACGTAACTGTAACGATCGTCTTAATTTACTTACTACTAAACTACTTGCATGTATCTGTAGTTGTTGTTCTTTATTCATTGCTCGTTGGTGGATGTCTGTAATTGGCACTATTCTCTTGTTAATTTACTGCTTTTATGAATTGTAATGTGCTGTTGATATCCTTAATAAATAAATAAATAAATAAATAAATAAATAAATAAATGTCATCTCTTGACAAATAACTTTATTATTTTAGTTATAAATAAAATATGTAAAATCCACATACATATAGGTACTGCTCCACAGTAATTCTATCACAACCTTTAACCAAGTAGATAGATTCAGTAGATGGGCAAATGACCCTATAACCTGATATTGATTTATCGAGTTTAAGAATAACACACATAATTAGTGCAGTGAGCTTCCGAGTGGCTTGTTATATCAATAGACTGGACTAGTCTAATGGCCCTTTGGTCGCTTCACTATCTGGAGTTCCTGATTATCATAGCATCCTCACAAGATGGAATGTACCCAAACTACACATCGCTTATTTATGTTAGAGGATCCGTGGAACCATCTAGCAAACATGTAAGTACAGTGACCCTCTGAACGGCCTTAACCAGTAACAGGAAAGCCTTAGCTTTGGTTTGTACTGTACATCCCTAACTGTTAACGATGAATTGAAAGAGAACAGACCAACCCGTAAGTACTACTCAGATCCTAGACCTAGCTAATGCAAAAGATAGTTTGTGTAAACCTCGTATTATTTGCTTTCCTAGTATCTTATAAATAAATATAACTATTTTCCGACCACAAATACAATTCCTATTGCCTAGTAATGTCTCAGTACGTATCTCAACGGCTCTATTTAGCTTCAACCTGGTGTGGACAAATTATGGAAATTTACTGTAACTTGAAGGGTACCAATTTCGACGTTTTGTTTATTACACACTCGGGCAACTAGCATCCCTTTATCAACTAGTGATCCACTAAACGTCCACTTAAATTTCCATCTGCTCTAACAGAGGTCTACCTTAACCTTTATAATAGATAAACACCAAAGGCATATCAGTAAAACTTAGCCGAATACAAACGCAACACTATTCAAACACTATTTCCTACCTAATTCTAATTTGGCGTTTCTTAATTATAACCACTAAATATTTATAGCTTATTTCTAAGTATCCGAAATTGAAATGCTAGCTTATATTTACCAAATTCAATAATCTTGATTGTTACGTCATCGACAGCGGCGATGTCAAACAAACCTTGTCAACATACGTCTAGCTACTCACGTTACGTGTTTATAAGTCTCTCACGGTGTAATGAAAGAACTTCTAACTACCTAATAACCCTAGTTTCCTATCGGTCTATTGTTTTAGTTCAACTAAAAGTCCAATACCTACGACTTTTACTGTTACGTTAAACGTGTGAGTGATGTATGGTTATTCAGGTGCAATAATAACCATCTAGACCAACTAAGACCTAACATAATAACGACTTCGGAAAACCAAGTTTCCTGTGTGTAGTCCTAAGACCCAGCAGCCGGCTATTGCTAACCTTTAGTTGGCTTCCAGGTGGAAATAATACCTAACGTGGTCGATATATAAATATATAGATAAGGGGGCCAACGCAATGAGGTATTCCACGTACCACCTCCACTACCAGAATTGGTTCGGATTCGTCTACGTGGATTCCTATGAAGAGAGTAAACGGAATACCACTAGCGTTGTCTGACTAACCGAATAAAGGCGTCAGAGACCTTGTAACACGAACCCTCTAGCTAGACCCACTCAGTTAATGAGATGAAACCATCCGTTTCCTGATTGTGGATACCTTCAGGTCTCATAACATAACCAAAATGTGAGCGTAGGTTTTCCTTTCCGAATATTACGCTGCCTGGAGCTCTGTGTACTTGGCTACCAATAAAGGCGCCATAACAGAGTTCTGGAAAACAAAATAGAGTTAATAAACTTATAAAAACATACCAAAAGTACACAAACACCATGTTATAACACATTCCCATAGACACTGTTTAATACAAGAGCTAAACCATCTTCGTGCTAGCGATTCTCCGTTAACTTGTAGTGATACCCGTACGCTACATAAAGCGACACACAAACATATCCACACCTATTAAACACAGAGCACAAAATAATTAAAATACAGGACAAAATGGACGATACGAATACCCAGTGATAATTTCCACACTCACCCCCTCGCTGTCTGTATAAAAGGAGACGCTACCATTTCCCGTAAGCCCTTATATAGACTTTTCTCGTCATGCGCACTACGAGACTTTCGAGACATCATAGACCAATGCTAAATCATTCGTATCACCCACTATTAGAGATTATTTCCGTTTGCATTCCATTTCCTAACTTTAGCGTTACCTGCGTGAGTTTCCAGGCGTCGGTGCGCTAACTTTCCCGCACTTATAGTTTTAACTCTTTCGGTACAAAGTTAAACCTAACGTAACGAGTAGCAAATAGTGCTCACTTTCCCTTGAATTTATCTCTATCTTTTTTATTTATTCGACTTCCGTTACCTGGACACTCTTTGTTAGGTTTTAATAAATAATATTGCCTCACTACAAAAGAATTTGTGCTTTCCTTTCTTAAATTTATTTTATGAAAAAAAACTAATTAAATTTGTTTATTGTCTGAATATTATTAAATCGTCAACAGATGTTTATCATGCGTTGTATGAATAAATAAAACAGCGCCATCTAGGTGACTTGAGGGGTACTCGTAACCTTCGCTAGATGTCAATTTTAATAGTCTAGTCGCCAGATTAGTTTCTTAGATTCTCTCGAGAGGTCGCTTTACTTAATTCGTATGAAGGAAATATTATCGATCCCTATTTATCTGTTGCCGAGATTAACATGAGTTTTAAACTTGGGATTTACACTTGTGTACCAGTACAGCTGGCAGTATATTTTTCCCTAGTGTGTCTTATAAAAATGAAGATAGCCGATCGCTGGGCTATCAAGAAACTGGTAGCACTGTACCGAGCCATACCAAAATCTTATGCAATCACTCTTTTGTAAAACTGTACCGAGTCTTACTTTTATGTTTTATCATCAAGTTTCCGCATAGTCGACATGAATAGTAGAGTGTTTAACTCAAATTAAAGCCACCATTTATTTAACACTAAAATAAGTCTAGTGTGAAATTGGTGCCTTTCATCCCTTCGTTAACAATATACTATTTGTTTATAATGTTAGCGGGAGACAGTATTTGAAGAAAAATGCCTGGTAATAAATCAAAGTAATTTGTCTGACAGTGCGTGTTTATTTTCGTAAACATCATTACCAAGTAAATGGTCAGTAACTGGCCACTGCAAACTGAACAGACATCTGTTTCTAACGGGAATGAAACAAGATGTGACATGCAGGTTCTGTCAGAAAACAGAAGAGACAGCAATGCACATCCTCTGTTCGTGCGGACCACTAATGCGCAACAGAAGTATCCACCTAGGGCGACATATCATTGACCCACAAGAGATACAACTACTATTCAGTCGTTACACGTCTCTACACAGAGCCGCCATGACACACACAGAGGCACATTACCATAGACATATATATATTACATTGCATACTCTTCTACACCCCCCTTCAATGTAATAACTACTTCAATATGTATACAACTCAACAGTAACCTACACCTTGTAACTTCAATGGAAAATAACATTATGAAGAACCATACAATAAATAAACAATAGCAAAATAAAACACCAGTAACTAACCGCTTACTGACCTACACCACACATGTTTACAAATTTCAGCAACTTGTCCTTCTTTAGAGCTTTAGTAAACATGTCTGCAATTTGTTCCTCTGTCCCTACATGTTTTACACACAACTTTCCATTGACTATCAGATCCCTAACAAAATGAAACTTTATATCAATATGTTTCAGTCTTTTTACACTGTTAGTATTAGCAATCATAATGGCAGACTGATTATCACAAAACATGACAGCCGGAGGCTCATTCTTTATATTAAAATCATGTACTAACACATTAGTAAGCCAACATGCCTCAGACCCTGCCATAGCCATTGCTACATATTCCGCTTCAGTAGACGAAATACTTACTGTGCTTTGTTTCTTAGAGCACCAAGATATCAAACAATTATTAAACTTAAAACAATACCCAGTGGTAGACTTCCTATCCCTGAGATCACCCCCCCAGTCGGCATCACAATATCCTACTAACTTTTCGTCATTACATTTAAACACTAACTCATAATGTAATGTGTGTTTAATGTATCGCAAAACTCTCTTTAAGGCCACTAACAATAAGTCACTTGCACGGTCTTGATACCTGCTTAATATAGATACAGCAACACAAAGATCTGGCCTTGTACCTGAAGCTGCGTACATTAGACACCCAATAATCTGTCTACAGAGATTACTAGTATCTTTACCATTATTTCTATCACACTTTTTATCCTCAAGTTCATTACAGTTAAAATTCTGATCTATAGGAGTACTTACTGGTTTACAGTCATACATTTTGAACCTTTTTAGGACATTTTCCAGATATTTCTTTTGACATAATTTAGTTACACCAGTCTTTAAATCCTGACTTACATTTATTCCTAAAAAATTAGAAATCAAACCTAAATCCTTCATTTCAAACTCTTTGTTTAACATCGACCTTAAACCATATATTTGCCTTTCATTCGACCCAAAAAACAAAGTATCATCGACATAAATTAAAACATACATCTGCTCACCACCTTCACACTTTGTATACAAACAAGAATCACACTTTGACCTTTTAAAACCTTCTCTAATCATAACAGAATTAAACTTTTCATTCCAGTATTTGGGTGATTTCTTAAGCCCATACAAAGCTTTATTTAACTTTACAATATTTTTATTACCATCATAGGCACCTTCTGGCAACCTAATATACACATCTTCTTTAATTTCACCATACAAAAAAGCTCCTGTTACATCCATATGATAGACAGGTAAGTTTAACTTGGTTGCTACAGACAAAAACAATCTAAAAGTAGCTAACTTTGCTACGGGAGCATAAATTTCATTAAGACTTAAGACCTCATTCTGCTCAAATCCCCTTGCAACCAACCTAGCTTTGTACTTAAATACACCATTGTTATTCTTAATTTTAAATACCCACTTACTGCTTATTACTTGTTCGCCATGTGGTGGATCACATGTATTCCACGTCTTATTGTCTTCAAGGGTCTGTAATTCTTTTTGAACAGCCTCTTTCCACTTAGCTGCATCTGCTCTTTGCATGGCCTCCTTAAACGTTTTAGGTTCATCGCCTGATTCAACATTATTACAGCTGTAAAATATGGTCTGTTTCCTTACACGCTTCGGACGTTCTTCCATATTTTCATCCGTGTCACTTTCTTCGGTCTCACTCTGTAGAGTACACTCCATAGGATCATAATCAGGGTCCTGTTCTTGATTGTCAGATGACTGGCTGTGATCGCTTTCACTGGTCATTCCTTGCTCTTGAACATTGCCATCAGCCACTGTTGTCAACTCTGAACACTCCCGACTCTGATCAACAAACTGTTCACGCACCTCTACATCCTTCGCAGTAGTGACATCCAAACACTCCTTTTGTTCTTGTACAAAAATGATGTCTCTTTTAATCTCAACATCCTTCTTATCTGGAAAATAAATTCTGTAACCTTTGGTAGTCTCGCCATATCCCACCATGATTCCTTTTTCTCCTTTGGGGTCCCATTTACATCTCTTCACCTTAGGTATATGGACAAACACTGCAGTACCAAATACTTTGAGGTTATTGATATCAAAACTTTTATTACACCACAGCTCATATGGAGTTTTGTCTAGTACAGAACTTCTTCCAGTCCTATTTATTACATAGGCCGCTGTACTAATTGCTTCTGCCCACAGGTTTTTTGGTAGGTTTTTAGCAAATAACATAGTTCTGGCTGCCTCTACCAAGGTCCTATTCTCCCTTTCTGCTTGGCCATTTTGCTCTGGAGTATAAGTCACAGTCGTTTGGTGAACTATCCCCTTTGCTTCAAACATCTCTCGAACCTCTTTATTTATGAATTCGCTTCCATTATCACTCCTGAAAATCTTGACACTATTTCCAGTTTCATTCTCTGCCTGATTAATGAAATTATTTATGCAAAGTTTAACTTCATGTTTTCCCTTCACAAAATACACTTTCCTATACTTCGAATAGTCGTCTTTAAATACCACGAAGTAACGAGCACCTCCGAGTGACGGCTCCTCCATCGGCCCGCACGTATCTGCACTAATTATTTCGCACGTCTTTGAACTGACATTCTCACTTACTGGATAGGGCAGGCGGTGAATTTTGCCCTTCAGACAACTCTCGCACTGTAAATGAGATTCCTTTATGTCAATATCGTTTTTCTTCAGCACATTTTTCACATACACGACGTTTTGGTGTGCCAATCTCTCATGCCACTCATGCAGATTTGAGCTTTCCACAGCTACGTTTGCCGTACATGCTTTAGAATACCGAAAAACCAAATAATACATGCTTCCGCATCGCTCAGCAATAGCCTTCAATCTTTCATCTTTATAAAACTTGCATGCATTTTCGCTTGTTACAATAACATAACCTTTATTTGTCGCACAATTGACAGAAAACAAATTTGTTTTTAAATCGGGAACATAAAGAACATCGTCTAAGGTTGTGTCAACCCATTCGTTCCCGTTTGACACTTGAACTGTCACCTGCCCACAGCCTTGGACAGTAATCTGCGATCCGTTTCCTACAATTACCGTTTTGTTCTTTACTTCCGAATATGACGTAAATAGTTCGTAATCACAACACATATGTTCGCTCGCACCCGAGTCGACTAACCATTTCGTTTTCTGAAAATATTCTTCCGATGCACTATTAATCACAAATGCACAACTTTTACCGTCTTTGTCCTTCTTGTAACGACACTGGCTCTTAAAATGTCCTGGTTTGTTACAATAATAACACCTCACTTCAGGGCGACTGTCCTTGTTATGAGCACTATTCTCCGTATTCTTAGTGGACCTACACTCACTTTGATAGTGTCCCAGTCTATTACACTTAAAACATTTCACAGCTTTCTTTTCAGTTTTCCTTGCTACAAATGCTGCAGACGATTGCGAACTCTCGCCTTTTTCTTTCGTTCTCTCTTCTTCTATCAATAATCTAGCAACTAAATTATCGTAAGTTTGTTTGTCATCTGGAGCAGATTCCCACGCGCATATAAAATGCTTATACACATCAGGTAGCGACATCAAAATTTTGGTGATAACAAACTTATCCGATATTTCTTCACCCAGCTGCTTCAACTGATTTTTCATCTCTTGTATTTTCGATAGAAACACTGACATTTCTGAACCTTCTTCATACTTAAATTGGAAGAATCTTTGTTGCACGATATGAATGCTCGTCTCCGACTTCTGTTCATAAACACTTTGCAGCTTTCGCCACATCTCCGCCGAAGTACCGCACGAAATGATGTGCAACATGACTTGTTCTGTCATTCTGGTCACCAGCAGCGTTTGAGCCTTCACATCTTTAGTTTCCCAACTAAAACGTTCCTTCTCGTCTTCTTTTTCTCCCGGTTTTACTTTAGTCCCGTCTACGACCTCGTATAATCCTTGACCTCGTAACAAAACCGTTGTTTGAAATTTCCATACATTCCAGTTCCTGGAACCATCCAGCTTCATGACGAGCTGCCCGGTCTGTGTTGAATCCATTATTCCTTCCTGTAGCCTTTCCTTCCTGCCTTTATCGAACTCTCGAAAAAGTAAATTTTTCTTCTCGGCGAACCAATATGGCCGCAGCCAATTTTGCCGTTATAATTTTTGAACTACAGTTTTACGTGTTTTAAGCGAATATTCATTTATCCACACTAGTTAGTGAGCTGGTCAGTGCCTGGGCCCATAACCACTTGAAATATAAATGAAATAAAGGCTTATAACATTATAATTAATTTATTCTACTCACTGCCCAAAGCATCTGGAAATTCTTGGAAGCAACGGGCCTTTGTAGTGAACTCTAAACAAAGGGCTGCCACAAAAGATCAGCAATGGTCGAAGTGGCTCACGAGGCCCATCTCAACCCCCCCAATAAAATAAAAAAAGTGGTCAGCTTTGGGCAGACATTCAATAATCAAACAGTATTGTATTTGATTACTCGGGTTCTGTACCCATCTATAGGCTCCTTGAGAAACCAAGGTGAATACCCATTTATCCGACGAAATACGAGTTTATTCCATGATTCAACACGTCTGTAAACCTACACCCGACACGACCTAGCCCCAGTTCTCAAGTGTTGGATCTCGTCGCCTTGTAATGGAACTATAATCGTGATATCCTCTGACTTACCTTTTAAGTTGATACCGTTAGCGAACGACGGCGTGGCGGCGTATCGTGAAAAACGATATAAGACATTTTAATCTTCACAAACTTACTACACGTTTGTTTTTATTAGTTATGTTATGCTGGCCTTATTTTAAACCCACGACCTCCTTTAAGTATGTATTAAACACTTTAATGTACAAAACAAAGAAATTCAAATACAATTTTCACAGAATAGGAATGTACAAAGGCGAACTTATCCCTTTTGGGTGATTGACGAAAATAAAAAAGTAGAATGTGGCAGCGAGTAGGCGTAGACAAAAACCAAGTTTACAGAAACAGTAATTCGTTTATTAATCAGTGCTTAGAATTCTAAACAATAAAATATAATGAAAAGTAGAATTAGTAGACATTTTCCAGTCCTTTAACAGGTATAGTCGATAAAGAAGCCAACGAAATGTGTGGATTGTTTGAAGACGATGACCGAATGCCATCTTGTGTCGTGAGTCACAATAACCTCTTACATACTACTCCGCTCGTAGCCTTCAACTTTATGGGCAATCCTCCAGCTCAGTAAACTTTAGTTTCAAGATAAACCTATCCTGACTTCAATGCCGATACCCGATGCCTGCTAAGTAAGTACTTTAAGAGTATAATTACTACTATAGAAAGTTGTTCGCCGACTTCTTGTTATTATTTTCTTGACAGTTGAATAGCGTAAAATGTCATTGGCTTTTCTTGATACAATGGACGGGTCATTGTTCAGAAATATGATACTAAATAATTAAAATAAACAGAGCTCGACTTCGAATAGGTGTATAAAAGACTTGACCAGTCAAAGAGAGTTCGTTTCGCGAGTTCATAAATGTCCTTCGGTGCTCAACCCGTCGTCTATCATATTGCAACACAAAAGAAGGACGTTATCACCAATTTTAAATCAAATACCTGTTTGGTTTTACAATACTTATTGTTGACTATTATTCATAACACTGTGAAAACAATGTTAATTCCTATTGTGACAGTTTTATAAAAAGACTTACTTATTTCTTGTTAACAGTATCTGACAGATACGTTTTAGGTATGTCATTTGACAAAAATAAGGAAAGTGATAACTTTAACACTCGACCCATAATCTAAATGTTACTTATTTGTAGATACAATACGGGTATTCATACGTTATTAGTCCCTCCCATGTACAGGCTGTAGGTATATCGCTTATATTGCTATCATTCTCGTTCCCGCATCTTATAGGTGCAAACTCAAGTAAAGTCTCTCTTCTAGTTGTAAGATAAGTATAGACCATTCGTTCGACATTCTATATTTGAAAATTAACGTAGGTCAATTTCATATTAGTTTTGTATGCAACTACATACAAGAGGGGCTTTAATTAAGTTTTTTCCCTATACAGCATTGTCCTTTATGCTTTTAGTGGGCGGGTTTGAAAATAAGTGTATGTGTATAGTTAATAATTAGTGGGGGCTTTTAGCTTCGAACTTTGCGAAAAATCTAAACAGCGCTTTTTTCTAGAATCATGCATTTCATGTATTCAAATTGCCAAATATCAAAATAATATAAATTAATAATATTTTTGATGTGTGTAATTGAGCAAAATTGTACATCGTGTTTTTTTACCTTTTTCGTGGCACTGGTTATGTAAAAAGCACTATTAAAATGGATCGAGTCCTAGTGAAGCCATCGAGGCTCGTTGTGGTGACTCGGCAGTCACGTTACGCAGCACGAGCTGCACGAGGCACGCCCGGCCGCCGGGGACTGACTCCTCGGCTCTTTTAAAAACTTCAGGCATATAACGCTGGTCAAGTGCGAACAAGAACGTAAAAAAAAACCATCTAAGTCACTGTCAAAATATGAATATGGCCATACTGTGAGACGTGAGAGTGGGCGTGATAGAAAGTTTAGACAGCCAAGCTTATTCATTATGAGATACAGTGTTTGTAGGTTGCACACTTTTTTATGAAAAGAAAATACAGCTGAATTGAGAACCTCCTTTTTTGAAGTCCGTAAATAACTTGTAACTTTGTTATTATAATTACATTTAAATGTACTTTACTTTATTTTCATGCTGGTATCGTTTGTCTTTGTGAGACAAAACACATTAAATTGAAATGAGACTCATTTCGAGAAACATGCTGCAGGAAGAAAGCATGTGCATAAACGTGCGCTTCATACAGGCGGAAGTTTTATAAACCGCCGATGCCGGCTCGAAGGCGCGGCGGCCGGCGTCTGGAAATGTGATCCGCCACGTGATGTATATTTTTAACCCCTTCTTTTCCAGAAAACGTGCCTTACAACGCGCGGCTCTGCTTTTTACAATCTTAAATATCTTTATTGTAACGTCTTGTTTTAAATCAAATCCGATACAAGCCTACTAGGTGTCGACGTACCTACCTAAACGAGTGTGTAATTTTATTATAATAATAATAATAATAATAATAAAGCTTTATTGATTCCATACAATACTGCAATACTTCATCTAAATATATAAAAGGAGAAACTGACTGACTGACTGACTGACTGACTGACTGACTGACTGACTGACATATCAACGCACAGCCTAAACGGCTAAACGTAGGCACTTGAAATTTGGAAGGGAGGTAGCTTAGGTACCGTAGAGGTGCACTAAGAAAGGATTTTGATAAATTCTACCCCCAAGGGGTAAAATAGGGGATGAAAGTTTGTATGAAACTTTGCCAATTTAAAACCGATCGGGCTGAGACTTTGCATGCATATAGCTACTATGATATAGGCATCCTTTAAGAAAGGATTTTGATAAATTCCACCCCTAAGGGGATAAAAAGGGGATGAAAGTTTGTAAAAATCTTCTTAGATTTTCGACTGATTGAACTGAGATTAAAGATTGGAGCTACTATGGTGAAGACGTCCGCTTAGATAGGATTTTGATAAATTCCACCCCTAAGGGGATAAAAAGGGGATGAAAGTTTGTATAAATCATCTTAGATTTTCGACTGATTGAACTGAAATTAAAGATTGGAGCTACTATGGTGAAGACGTCCGCTTTGATAGGATTTTGATAAATTCTACCCCCAAGGGGATAAAATAGGGGATGAAAGTTTGTATGAAATCTATCTAAATATATAAAAGGAGAAACTGACTGACTGACTGACTGACATATCAACGCACAGCCCGCTTAAATAGGATTTTAATAAATTAAACCCCATGGGGATAAAATAAGGGATGATGGAGGATGTACATGTATTAATTTGAACCTATCAGTACCTAATGGAACAAAAAGGAAGAGAGGAGTGAATGTTGAAGGATGGTCAGGGGTCAAAAAAGAACACGTTCTAGGTAGGTTTTATACTGTTCATCCAAACAATACAGAATGCTACCACCTTCGAATGCTTCTACATGAGATCAGAGGCCCAATTTCATTTGAAGCGTTGAAAGCTGTAGATGGTCACTTACATCCCACTTTCCAATCCGCGTGCAAGGCTCTAGGTCTACTCGAAGATGATCGTCATTTGGAGTCAGCTCTTGAAGAGGCAGCATTTTGTCAAACACCGCATATCATTCGAGAGCTTTTTGCTATAATTTTATTGTTCTGCCAGGTTTCCGACCCCTTATATCTTTGGGAAAAATACAAAGAATACCTTTCTGAGGACTTTAAAAAACAACTGGAAAGGCAAGGTGACGTGGATGTAGAACACTCATCGGACATGATATTTAACAAATGCCTGTCGGTATTAGATAATGCCGTATTATCATTAGGCGGCCGTCCTCTTAAAGAGTATGGATTACCTCAGCCAATTCCATCAATACAATTTGGAAATAGAGAGTACATGAAGGAGACCAGTTACGATACAGTGGCCTTAGAAGACGCAGTAAGACAAAATGAAGCATCCTTGAATGACGAGCAACAGGAAGTTTACAGTAAAATTATCACGAGTGTAGACGCAAATGACGGTCGAATATTCTTCTTAGACGCACCAGGTGGAACTGGTAAAACCTTCCTTATTAATTTACTTTGGCGAAAGTAAGAAGTACTCACGGCATTGCTCTGGCTGTGGCGTCGTCCGGCATAGCTGCTACATTACTCGAAGGTGTTCGAACTGCTCATGCTACTTTTAAGTTACCACTCAATTTAATCACTGCCGAGACTCCCATTTGCAACATCTCCAAACAAAGTAATTTTGCTGAAGTTTTAAATAGTACAAAAATAATCGTGTGGGACGAAATAATGATGGCTCATAAAGGTGGTATTGAAGCCTTAAACAGATCACTAAGAGATATAAGGGGTGATACAAAATTAATGGGTGGAGTAACAGTTTTGCTGGCCGGATACTTTCGGCAGACTCTAACAGTGGTGCCAAAAGGAGCCCGAGCTGACGAAGTAAAGTCGTGCATTAACTAATTTGTGGCCCCAGGTTAATATTCTTAAGCTCTCTAAAAATATGAGAGCTCATTTGGGCGGGGATGAGTCTGCTGGTAGATTGTCAGATCTCCTTCTTAACATCGGTAATGGTGATTTTCCATCGTTTGATGGAATGATAACCATCCCGGAAGAATTGTGCACAGTTGTAACTACGATTCAAGAATTACTGTCTAAAGTTTATCCAGACATTATTCCTATACATGACAAGCCTATTGAATAGTTATGTGAGCGTAATATTCTTACTCCAAAGAACGATCAAGCAGCAGCTATCAACGATATACTGCTCATGTCGTTTGAGGGCGAAGAAAAGGTCTATACTTCGATTGATACTGTGGTTAATACAGATGACGCTACTAATTACCCTGCAGAATTTTTAAATTCATTGAAACCGCCAGGTTTGCCTTATCATAAGCTTATTCTGCGTGTGGGCACTCCAATTATGTTGTTGAGAAATTTAAAACCACCAAAACTTTGTAACGGTACGAGACTGCAAGTGAAAGCGTTACATCGCAATATAGTGGAAGCCACTATATTAACTGGGTGAATTTAAACGATTACAGTTTCCCCTAAAAGTCTGCTTTGCCATGACAATAAACAAATCTCAGGGGCAAACTCTCAAATTTGCGGGTATTAACTTGAGAGAGCATTGCTTCTCTCATGGACAGTTTTATGTTGCTTGCTCTCGAGTAAGTTCACCCAGTAGCTTGATTGTTTTAGCGCCTAATGACAGATTAGTTAAGAATATTGTGTACACAGAAGATTTGAAGGCCCTATTTTTTTACACACGCTAAAAAAAGTAAAGCCGCAAAAACTATACATAATTAATAATAATACTCTTAACGCGAGCGAAGCCGCGGGCAAAAGCTATGTCGATATAATTCTGGCCAGGAAGGACGTTTAACTATTAAATTACTTTAAACTATGAATGTACTTAACTGCGATAAACGAGTTCTACGCGGACGAAGTCGCGGGCAAAAGCTAGTTTCCTATAAAACTTATTTTAACAAATCCTTATTTCTAACAAAACAAGGTTTTCATGCAAAAAACATTTCCACAATGTAATCTAAATATGAAACAGATAGTAAAAACACAATACATAACAATAGGCATCCACTTACACATAGATACCTATATATATACATATATATATATATATATATATATATATATACATATATATATATATATACATATATATATACATATATATATATATATATACATATATATATAACATTTACATCTTTATATATATACATATATATATATATATATATACATATTATTATATATATATTTATATTTTTAAGTAGTTTCATTCCATCTTAATATATTAAATTAACCATTATTATTAATTGATATGAATATTGCTAAAAAATAAATAATTCAAAGTTATTTTAATTCTAATAAAGTTAAGTTAGATTATTGTATGAATCCCTTATGGGTAAAAGCCTCCTCCAAGGAATTCCACCTGTCTCTATCTTCTGCTATGTGAGGCCAGTTTCGGCCTCCCACTTTGACTATCTCGTCTCTCCACCGTGAAGTTGGTCTGCCTCTTCTTCTGAACCCACTCGGACCTTTCCATTTCGTTATTCTGCCGGTCCATCTGTCATCAGAGTGGCGGGCGATGTGTCCTGCCCACTTCCACTTCAAGCCTAGGGCGAACTGTAAAGCATCTAGAATTTTTGTGGAATGTCTTATCTTTTTACTATTAACTTTATCCTTTAGCCTAAGTCCAAGCATGCTTCTCTCCATCGCTCTTTGGGTAGTCTGGATTTTGTGACTTACCTTGGAATCAAATGTCCAAGTTTGGCAACCATACGTGAGCGATGGTAAAACTGTTGAGTCCATAACTACTCTCTTTAGAGGTGCCTCAAATTTTAATGATTTTAGAATTTCTTTTTGTGACCAGTATTTTTTCCAAGTAATAGCTGCTCTTCTTTCTATTTCTTCCATATTTCTTTCCGCTTTAAGTGATATTTGTTTGCCGAGATATATATATTGTTCCACATATTCTAGCACATCATTTTCTACAGGTATAGGATTTTTTACAGAATTCGTCATAAGTTTGGTTTTGCTTGTGTTTATTTCTAGCCCTACTTTTTTGCTTGCATCAATCAACTGATTTATCATGGTTGTTATCTCTAGAGAGTTTTCGGAAAATAGTACAATATCATCCGCGAACCTCAGGTGGCTCAGGAAATCTCCATTTATATTTAGTCCTTTGCTTGACCACGGTAGTTCTTTTATGATGTTCTCTAGGACAGCAATAAATATTTTTGGTGATAGGGGATCCCCTTGTCTTACTCCTCTATGTATATTTATTTTTGCTCCCAATCTGTCTAGTTTGATTCTACTTGTACCGTTTTGATATATATTCTTGATTATTTTTATATATTTCTCGTCCATATTTTGCTCGCTCAAGGCCTTCCAAATGCTGTTGTGTGATATCGAATCGAATGCTTTTTTATAGTCTATGAAAGCGAGGTATAAAGGTCTTCTGAATTCTAAGTACTTCTCCACTACTTGTTCCACCACTTGGATATGATCCATTGTGCTGAATCCTTTTCTGAAACCCACCTGCTCAATGGGTTGGTGCTTTTCAATGTCTTCTGAAATTCGGTTCAGCAAGCATAGGGCGAATAGTTTATAAAGACAAGGCATTATACTAATTGGGCGGTAGTTTCCTATGTCCTTGGGGTCTCCCTTTTTGTACAGTAATATTATTTCGGATTCTACCCAGTTCCCAGGTACAGTTTCAGCCTCTAATACTTTGTTAAAGAGTAATGTAATGGGGTATATTAAAAGGTATTTACCATATTTGATGCTTTCATTCGATATACCTTCCGGTCCTGGACATTTGTCAAATTTCAGTTTGTCAATTTGTTTTAGTATTTCAGGCTCGTCGAATGGTGTTGCATTGGAGTTTCTTGAGATGTCTGAGCTATACTTACAATTAGCTCTAGGTGATGCTGATTGTTCGGTTGTGGTTGGTTGGCTGTACAGCTGCCTATAAAACTCTGTAGCCATGTTTATAATGTCTAAACGTGATTTTTTGCTCGTCGATCCGGATCCAAGAGATGGAATCCATTCCTTGGTTTTACTTAGCTCTTTGAATGCCTTTTTTGAACTCCTAGTGGTATGAAGATACTTTTTTATTGTTTCAGTCCTGTGCGTCTTATAGTCTCTTTTTATTGCTCTATTAGTTTCTTTATATAGTATTTTCAGTTCATCTTTGTCTTTTTTATTTAATTTATTTTTATTTTGTAAGTTACTTCTTTTTTTTAATTAATTCCATTGTTTTTTCTGATAATATCTTCTTAACGGGTTTGTCAGCATTTATTTTTAAGCTCTCTTTTATTGCCGTTTCAAGTGATTGGCTGTATTGATCTGGTGAGTGACTAAGACAATCTTTTGTTAAGACAGGCATGAACTCTTTTAATTTTTTTAGATATGTTTGTTGTTCTTGGTTAGATTTCAGTTGAGTTCTAGAGCTAGTAAAATTTTGTCTACTCTTCTTGCTGTTACTTAAAGTTAGAGTTGCTCTTACCAACCTGTGATCTGAGCTGAAATCAAAAGATCGTAGCACTTCCAGATTGGTAAATGATTTTGGTTCTGTGGCCAATATGTAGTCGATTTCATTTTTGGTACTTTTGTCTGGTGACAACCATGTCCATTTATTGTTGTATTTCTTTTTAAAGACCGTGTTCATGATTTTTAGTTTGTACTCGTAGGCATATTCGATAAGCCTAGATCCCCTCTTGCTTCTGTTTCCATGTCCATATTTGCCCACAACTTTTATTTCGTGTGGCTTTGGTTGTCCAATTTGGGCATTGAAGTCTCCCATAGTAATTAGAAAGTGTTTCGGGTTAATCATGCTGTGTGCTTTTTGCAGGTCAGAATAAAAGGCGTCTATTTCATCTTGGGTAGAGCTTTCTGTCGGTGCGTAGACCTGAATAATTGCAAAAGGATTTTTATCTAGTATTATTTCTAGGACACAAACTCTCTCTGAGATTCCCGTGAAGCTAATAATGTCTTTTTTTAGCTCCTTCTTAACTAAGAACCCTACGCCATGAAGGCCTTTGGTTTGACCTATATGGTAGAATATGTGTTCATCGTCTTCTATGATGGCTTCGCCTAGTCTTCTGACTTCACATAATCCTAGTATGTGGTATTTTACCTTTTTTAAGGCAAGTTTTAGCTCTAGTAATTTTTCTGGTGATGATAGAGTTTTAACATTGAAAGTGCAAATATATGTAAGCTTACTCTTTTTGTCAGTAGAGGTAGCTGTCAATTGGTTGTCTCTTATGATGTTAATTTCGGGTTTCAAAGTTATATTATTGTTGTTGACATTTGTATAGTTTTGTTTAAGTGCATAATGACTTGGAGGGTTTTGGTCATTAATTCCCCCACGGTGACCAACCGGCTTGGGAGATATTGATTTTTCTAGTACTATAAATTTTGATTTGGATTCAGAGGGGGCTGCTGCGTTTCATGCTTTATCAAGGGGTGCCAAGTAAGTGGTTATTCGGTTGCTATTAGTTTTGTATTTTTTATGCGATGTTGATCTTCTATTTACCATATCTTTTTGGTTTTCATCCGTAGGTTTTGGTGGGGATGCAGATGCACTTATTGTTAGTGTGTTATTCATGTTTTTATTTTTCTTAGCTATTTGAGTGCTGTGAGGGGCGTTAACTCCGGTGTTCGAGTTATTTTGCGGTGAGATGGAGAGATATCTTTTCCTTGTATCTGATGTTGGACTAGGCTCTGCTGCTCTTTTTAATATAATCAGTTTATCGTATTTGATGACTGCTTTGTTACCTTTCTCTCTCTCTATATTTACTTGTTCCTGTAACATTTTTCTTTTTTCTAATATGTGTTTAGGGTAATCTTCTTTTATGTAGTAAGTGGTATCGTTAAGCATTCCCTTATGTTTCATAATATTGATTTTTGTACATGGCGTAAATGTTACCGTAATTGGACGAGGATTTTCCGTTTTTTTTCCTATTCTTCTGGCTTCTTGTATTTCGCTGCAATTTAATTTTATAGAAAGGTAGTCGTTCACAAATGCAATTAAATTATTTTCCATATGAGAATAAGATTGTTCGTTTTCTTCGATGTTAAAGAAGACTATATTACGCTGCCTTGCCTGTTTCTCCAAGTAATGCAATCTTTGTTCTTGGCTTTCTATTTTCTCCTTCAGTTTTTCCTGATTTTCTTCCCATGATTTGAACTTTGTGTCCAATATCATGTTTATATTCTCTGTTACTTTTTCAGTTACCTCTGTGCTACTTCTCGCTATTGTTAATCTTTGTTCGTCTAAGTCTAATTGTATCTTGCGAAGCGCAACCATAATTTCTTCCATGTCTATTTTTAGAATGTTGTTTTTAGTGGCCTCTATTGGTGAGTAGCAAACTTTCTTCCGACAGTTATTATGTTGATAGCTGCGCCCTCTGCCGGTTAGTAGCGGAAACAATTAAGTATACATCGATATTGGTCGATTGACGTCTGTTCTTCTGGTTCCACTACCCAGCGTTAGATGGCGCTTTAGGATGCATACGTGATTATGTTAAATTTGATTGACAGCCGGTAATACTGATGAGTCTGATGACGATGATTTTTAGGTTATAATATATTGGTCTCGCTCATTTACTTTCTGTCCACTTGTTTCACAAAATTTTATAACAAATAAACCAGTCAACAAAACTCCATGAGACAAGTGCAAAGTTACAGTAAACCTATAAACTACATCTGCAACATATATAAAAAAAAAAAAAAATGTAATTTTATTAGTGAAATTAAATTTATTTATTTATTTATAGTTTTAATTTAGAAGTAAAATGTTTAAGTACGTTGCATCTCGTCCAACATTATGGTATACATTGATTACAGACGTAAATAATATTTACTTACCTAATTACATTGAAGAAAAACCTGACACTGTTTTATGATTCGTATGCCACTCATGTTGAAAAAGCGTTTCCGTACGCGTGTACCAGTGATTAGTTAAATTGAGTATAGTCAATATATATATATATACAGAT
The DNA here is from genome assembly GCA_927399475.2 of Acleris emargana. Lineage (NCBI taxonomy): Eukaryota > Metazoa > Arthropoda > Insecta > Lepidoptera > Tortricidae > Acleris > Acleris emargana. The sequence continues at coordinate 11,928,619 of OV656846.1, forward strand.
TAAATTAGACAATAGTTTTATTAACTAATAAAAAAACTGTTGAAGTTATTCAAGATATAAACTAAAAAACCGACTCATTATTGTATATGAATGAATACCTTGTGATTAAATAAATTAATATGAAATTAAATAATTTATATGTTATTTTACGTGGCAGTGCAGATGATTCTAACATTTTCAAAGTGAGTTAAAATTGCCAGCAGTCAAATTAAAGAATGTTTTGACACCTTCATAGTTATACCCAATAAATATTTACTTGTTTGTTTATATTATCCGAATTTCGTCCAAAAACCAATTTGATGGCCTTTGAGAATCGTTCGCAAACACCCACTTGGAATCTACGCCGTAACCGCTACGTCGTAGCAGTTTGGCTACGACATCTTGTAAACATCTTGTCATAATAGCAGTAATTATGTCTGAAAATGATTATTCGGTTAGATAAACTTGAGATAACACTTTACGTTTGGGTTGTGATTACTGATTAGCTTTAATGATTTTCACGTAAATATGAATTATGAATTATGTTGCTTTATGTATTTGTTAGTATAATATTTACATTTGAAACATTAGTTTAGACGCAAATTTCAAATCGATTATTTTAGTTTAAAAAATATTATATCACATGGGTAAAAATATATTAAGACAACAAGAAACCGAATAGCGTTCGATATTTATATTTTAATGATAATAATAATAAATATCATCATGATAGGTATAAACATTTATTTCCGTAGTAAATAAAAAATGTTGTCATTTTAAAATACCGTGGATACATGGCGCTATACATACATTCTATTGGTAATGAATAAATCAAATAACAAAAATGTATGAACTTTTAGCAATCAAATTCCTCTTCAACGAGCAATTTAGAATTATGCGTAATTTTTCCAAGGATAATTCACCAAAAAAAAAACTAATACGGAGACTCAAACCCAGTCCATACAACGCAATTACGCCTACCATGACGTATCATTTACACCTTATTGAAATGGCATTATCGTTCTACAAAGTACCTATCATATGACGAATAAATTTTGTGGATCAAATTTTTGAAAACCATCCCGATCTCTAAATCTACTCATCCTACTCTTTTTCTCAAGATTTTATTTTACAACTCTGTCGTCGTATAATGTAATGTATAACTATGTTTAATTACGGCTTTGTAGTAGCAAGAGTCTCTTAGTTAAACCACGGACAGACAGACACACGGACGGACAATTTATAAGGGTTCCTTGTTGACTACGGTACGGAACCCTGAGATTGGGTGAAATTAAGAAAATAAGACGTTATTACAGAAAGAATATCAGATATTACTTTTGGAAAAAAAAAAACAAATTCAACTTTAAGAAAACGGTTTATTTTCAAATGAATTTATAGCGAGGTGGTTTTTTTTAATCTTATGGTCAACATTATGATAGCTCTTATTTACTCGACAGTACTGGCGACGGCCGAGTTCATAACCTGATTAGGATAGAGCCCCGGTACTGTATAATATTTACAACAATAAGATATAAAAATTAAATTCTAGTCAATTTTACGTTTTGCCAACGGAAAGCCCATTTCTTATCATTTCTCATAGATAATGGGGCCAAATCGGATAATATTTTCTAATTTTAAATGTCTGTTAACCTAAATGTATGAACGTCAAACTCAATTTTAGTCAAACAAGAACTGACGTTTGACTTTTATAAATTTAGGCTTACGGATATTTATAATTAGAAAACGCAATCCTAATTAGCCGCAATATTAAGATATAAGTATAAGATCTATATTCAATTGATGGATTATACCATCTTACATCATCGTCGAAGTTGTCCGCAAACACCCCATAATTTCTAAATTTATCTTGCTGAACATTGCGGGGGAGTATAATGTATGAATAGGCTATGTAAACGTTAAGTAATCTCATGAAATCCATAATATTATTTTTAGTGTTAAGTTATTTTTGTCAAATTGTCGGTTTCACATGGATATATTAAACAACCTATCGATAATATTGTAAGCTGTATGTGCAGTTCACAATTTATCGACAGTAATCTAGGTATTATTTATTTATTTATTAAATACACTGACGGTGTTCAAAATCCTACCTCGATTAATAGCGAGAAAATATCACTTTTATCGCGGTGGGTAAATAAAGCACCCGTCACACTCGCACTTGCATACTGGGCAGAAAGTGATAGGTGCTTTATCCATTGTTATACACACTGATAAACACGACGATAATAGGCCTGTAGGAATACAACTTGTACTGTATCATCAAAACCCAGGTTCCGTCATTAAAAATGTTTTTTTTATTTTTCAGTTCAGTGTTATACACCGGGTTTTTTTGATTTACGATAACTTTCTTTAGGTCAAATAAAGTTAATTTCCCGAAGACAGACAAATGATAACTCTTACGGTTTTAAAGATATTTCATTTTAAAATTTCATCAGTTAATCACGTTGAACTGGTGTAAAAGGCTCTTAATGGTGTGTGTTCGAGTATGTCACGCCAACATTGACATATTTGACACTGATTATCTATAAGTTAACTCCAAAGGTCCTTTTAGAATGACCAAAAATACAAAATTTAATTACTTTGTTCTAAACAGAAAACATATTTTTTTTGCAATATTTTTTTTTTTTATCTACCATGTAGTTTCTACAGATGTACCTAGTAATATGCCGAAGTTATCGTAAATCAAGAAAAACACGGTGTATATTTTCTTAAATTTTTCTGCACCCCGTTGTAGCGCACTGCTTTTGGGACGAGTTTCTAGCTAGGCGATAAAAATAATGTTGTTTTTGATGTTATCGTATTGTGGACGTTTTGTTCGTTCCTATTAACTTGCCAGTAAGGGCAGACGAGTTATAAAACAATACCATAACACGTCAAAGACAATATGGTTTTAACCACCTAAAATAGAGGCTTTAGTCTTTTATATACTTTGGCTCAGATAATTTAAAAAATATGCAATGACTACATCATTTCCTTTTTACCTAGGTATATTATGTTAATTGAGTGATCGAAATGGAACGCTGTCGTAAAGTAGGTAATCTCTTTTAAATTTCCTACTGTTGTTTCTTTGTAACATTTTATAATTCTGTAAATACCTTTACTTTATACTGCATACTTTTTGTAGCTCTTTAAAAAATGATGTACTGTCGTGTTGGTTGTTTCCTGACACTCATAGTAGGTTAAAGTCACCAGTAGTCAGCCAGAGACCAGTAGTCGACCTTATAATGAGTGCGAAGAGTGGGAAATACATCTATCGTACTCTTCCCACTAATACAAAGTACAGGCAGAGGCTGACTACAGGTTTCTGGCTGACCACTGGTGACTTTACCTAGTTGGCCTAGTTGGTAGTGACCCTGCCTATGAAGCCAGCGGTCCTGGGTTTGATTCCCGGTATAGGCAAATATTTGTATGATGAGCACGATGTTTTTTTCCGAGTCTCGGATGTTTTTTATGTATATAAGTATTTATTTCTCTAAATATGTATTTACATCGTTGTCTCCTAGTTACAGTACCCATAGTACAACCCTACAGCTTAGTTTGCGACAAGGTCAATTTGTGTGAGATTGTCCTCTGATATTTATTTAATTTATTGAATAACTATTTTATTAATAGTTTTGTTCGGCTCGATTTACCGTCGAAATCTAGCGAAATGGTTCCCGAGTCACGTCTAATTTTAACGATTTGACATTTGCTGTCAACATGACGGTTGGTTGGTTTTATTTTTGATTAATTTTATCTATAAAGATTTTTTTGTACTCGTCGATTAAAATGTTTGTATTACGATTTCATAGAGAATACTGTAACGTCACTCTTTTCATCGTTGAATAGTCTATGTTACTTCCGAAACAACCGAAATAACTATTTCGATACGCTCTAGACAACCGAAAAAAATTTGAAAATAGAACTTCGTATTTAAATAATATGTGCCCTTGTTTAAGGAGACTCGATGCGGTACAAAATTTGCCAATATTGTATGGCGTTTTGGAACGTAGCAGCATCGCGTCATCTGTCAAAAATCTACTTAAACTTGCTGCTGTATCCAGGACATTAAAAAAAACGGTGGTGTGATAACTTTTCTTTTAAAAGCCAAGAAGTTTACGTTTTCTCTGTGGAAATAAAAATCATCATTCATAAAGATTTCATAGAGAATACTGCAACGTCACTCTTTTCATCGTTGTTACTTCAGAAACAACCGAAATAACTATTTCGATACGCTCTAGACAACCGAAAAAATTTTGAAAATAGATCTTCGGATTTCCATATGTGTCCTTGTTTAAGGAGCCTCGATCCGATACAAAATTGCCAATCTGTGGCGTTTCGGAACGTAGCAGCGTCGCATCATCTGTCAAAAATCTACTTTTAGTTTTCTTATATACTCGTATTAATGACTTACATTATTAATTTTAATGAACTCGTACAAAAAGTATTGTTCACAATAGTGTCATAATTAAGCTTTTTAATCTCGTACCTTACTTAGGCCACTCAGCAAGCTTCGTGGCCTAAACACGGTACTCGACTAAAAAGCTCTCTATTATAACACGATTACGAAAAATACTATCTCTTAACTTCTAGGAGTAGGTACTAAATTCATTACGTACAGTCAAAATCATAAATATATACACGTTCCCAAGACGTCATTAATAACTACACGCCTCTATGTCACTTACAATAAGGTCTAGTTAACATATATTTGACGAGATAGCTACAGATATTTTTGCTTTTGACTGTAAGTAATATCATAGTAATTATGAAGATGATAACAGGTACTTATAAGTATTTAAAGGTATAAAGGTAAGTATACAAAAAGTGATAAAACTACTGCAATATTATTTTTAAAAGCTAATGTTGGTAGGTGTTTATAATACGGTTCAAAATAATATTTTGTTTATTTATAGCTACATGGTTGATCATTGATGTTATTTTTGTAAAGAAGCCACAAACATCCTTAAAAAATCTAAAAAAAGTTTATAAAGGGTCTTTTTCCGAACTGCTCGTGCGTCACCAGGAAACCTCGCAGCGGCCACCGTGCGGGCAGCGTGACTCCGCCGTTCACGCTTGGTTGGGTAACTTTGCGGCACGTTTATACCGTCACGGGGAACCAGGAGGCCTAAATGTATGGATTTTTTTCTCGTAATTTTCCGTCCACGATGACGGCATGCCGCGGGCTGCCGTGCCATCGCCGCAGCATTCCAAGCTTCCTAGCAATCTTCGGCGGTAATTAATTTACATCAGGTAACCCGCATGCTCGTTTGCCTCTTTTAAGTTTCATGATTTAATAAGAAGAGATTATTATTAATTGCATGTCTTACCAATTACGGGACTGTGGAAGTGCCGGACCTTTGGAAGGCGTACATGGAGCCGCCAACATGCAGAGGCCCTTTAGAAAACTTTAATTTAGTAAAGTGATGGGAACCAATCAGCGATTGTCCCTGCGTCCACACTATAAACGTAGTACTATTCTATACGTATGGGAATATTAATATTAGGCTTTATGAATGACATAACATGGATTGGGGAACTAGGTTATTGATGAAACTATAGCGTCTGCCTTTCCAATGCTTACTTTGGTAGAATGGCAGACGGTGACTCGTCAACTCAACGACGACGACGTTGCCAGTGGCGTAACTATGGCAACTGAGGCCCGCGGCAAATTCGTCGGATAGGGCCCCAGGCTAGACTAGCTGAACTAGCTAGCTAGGTTTATATTTCACGACGCGGTAGCCTAGTCGGTAGTGACCCTGCCTACGAAGCCTTGGTCCCGTGTTCGATCCCGGTACGGGCAAATATTTGCGTGATGAGTGGGAATATTTGTTCCTGAGTCTTGGGTGTTTTCTATGTATTTAATTATGTATTTATCTATATAAGTAAGTTTATCATTGCCTAGTACCCATGGTACAGTCCCCGGCATAAATAAGTTATCATATATGAACCTAGTCACTTTAACGTCGTGTTTGAAATGTCATACGAAATTGTCAAACGATTAAAAGCGACAAGGTATAGAAATCATCACTTATTTATGACGGTGACTATACAAGCTTAGAGCTTAGTTTGGGGCTAGGTCAATTTGTGTGAGATTGTCCCCTGATATTTATTTATTATTGTATTTATATCTAATAGTAAATTATGGATTATATACGGGTGTCACAGAAATCTTGCATTAACCAAGGCGAAGCCAGGGGTGGTCGTAAAAGATTTTTCAAATCGGTTTTTTTGTTTCGGAGGTCATTAATTATGTATAATAATATAGTTTTGATGAAATAAATATTAAGTTCCTCCTGTGCTCACTGCTTTTCAGACCGGGGGCCGCTCACAGGCTGGAGCCCGTGGCATTTACCCGCTCTGCCATCCTATAGTTACGCCACTAATCGATGCTTATAAGTTGGTAGAGTTCAGATATTATTAGGTATGTTTGGTTCTTTATTACCTTGTAAAGGCTGAACGAATGGCCCGATTTCGACAAGGAAGTTGTTGTTAGATTTGTCTTAACGCTGTGGGTGTCGCTGGCACCTTATTTTTTAAATATGAAATTGGTGTAATTAGAACATATATATGGTAACTAACATTATATTGACGACATTATCTAAACAGCAGTTGGGTTTTTAAAGCTTGCTTTTTAGCGTCCCTTAGTTAAAATGGCCTAAACGGCACCCTTATAGTTTCATCATGTCCGTCCGTCCCGTATGCCACAGGGATGTTACTCAAAAACTACAAGAGGTACTCTGATGAAAAGCCATACCCGTGTAAGGGAGCAAAAAATGCCCCTGACGTTACTAGCCAATGAATATATCCTATGTGTTTAATTGGTCATAATGCTAGTTATTAATCTGCCAAGTTTTACCCTGTAATTATTGACAGGTTCCTTGAAATGTCACTTCATTTTTTTTTCGAAATATTTAAAAAACTGCTGCTCCGTTTCTTTTGTAATTAACGTATGTTGTTAGTGACTTGAAGAGGAATAACTATGCAAAAGACCAAACATCTCTAGGTCAACATTAAATTGGTGTTTTTTGATGTCAAATATTTAAAACATTTTGTTGACACTTTTATGTCAGCGACACCGACCATTTTTTGTAACACTATGTGACAACTCTTTCCGTAGTAATATATGTTTGTCTCAAATGAATTGGGTTGGAGCAACATGGTGTTTTTTTGTTTTGAGTATACCTACCTAGTACATCATCAAGGTATACGTGTAGACTACGAGTATATTGATATTTGATATAAAATCAACATTATTACAATGTAACAATGGCAGGCAGGGGCACAGCAAACAAGCAAGTGTTAACTATTTAATAATCCTTATCGGAAATAATTTTGATTATACGCAATAACACAATCTTGGCACGAATCAATTAGATTACTTATGAGGTATTTCACTATTCGAGTAATGATAAAAAATTTGTAAAGTCACAAAAACACCCGATTAAAGGGAAAATTACTCGTCATCGAGGACTACCTAATAGACAAAAAGGCTTGGCCTAAACCCGAAACTTGATCAATAATATTTTTTCAAATTCAAAAGCTTTATCTTGTCTAGGGGACACCGTTGATGTAGGAAAATATATCAATCTTATGTGATCGTCTTTCACCGTCTTATATACACATAAGTAGGTGTTCTTTTTTTCCTTTTCTCCCAATATCTCTCTCGTAAGATTTTGGTGTGTTTTCCTACGGAAACTACGCAGGTTATTTGATATATCTTTAAATTTAATATTTATAGATTTATATAATGCTAGACTAAGTAGTACCATTGTAATATTAAATATATTTAAAAAAAATACTGACTGCTGTGTTTTTGCGGCGTCTCTTCTCAACAGTGGTCTCCTCTTGTGTAGCGCTGGTAGATCCTTGACGAGTAAAAGTGCCCGTGCGGCCTACTTACTGAATAAATGTCTTTATCTTTATCATGTTTGCCTTATATTACCAGTAGCAGAAATTAATTTTGCTGTCTTGAGAATGGAAATACTTAATTGACTTTGGGTTGGTTACCTTACCACCAGGTAGCCTGAGTGATCGTTCATCTCCCCAACGCCATACGAAAACCACTTAAGAATTAGGGTTTTCGCCAGAACAACCTCCACATATAAAATCATGTATATACTGATAGGTAAACTCTCCTTATCTTACCCAACACCTATTTAATAAATAAGGTATAATTGAATTTGCTAGAAACGTGTCACGCGTATTAAGTTAATTAATTTTATTTATTAGAAAAGGAACTAATCACGGCGGCGTGATCGGAGTCACGTGGATTTTAATTAACTCGGCGGCAGGCGACGAACGGTGGTGCTGGAAAATAAAATAGTGGGCTTACCTAAGTAATTAAATTGTGTAAATAGGATATTCATAATGTTAATAAACTAAATTATTAAAAAAAAACAAAAACCCTACTGCAATAAAAAAACAAGCTCTATAATATAATCTTTACAAAATTGTAAGAGCAATTTGTACTTAATAATATAATTAAGTTATTATATACATATAACTTGAATATTGGAAAAGGTGTTCCAGACGGGGAAAACCTAGTCCAAATGTTGTTTTTTATCAAGATATACCTAGTTTATTTTATTCATTGCTTGTCTCCGCCTGCAATACCTTTTCCAATATTCAAGTTATATGTTTATACTTACATACATTAAATCACGCCTGTTTTTCAGAGGGGTAGTCAGAGACTTGACAAATTTCTTTCGCTTCTTCAACATAAATAAATAATATTATGTGTAATTCATAATACAATTTATACTATTATATTCATATAGCAATATAAATACAGCAATGTATAGCTCTAACATTTATCTATAGCTTATAGAGCTTGTGTTATGCTTTTCAGTTGCTTATTTATTCGCCAAATTGAAATATATACTCTATGTCACTTCGACAATTAAGACGAATCGAATGACACCTCGCATGTTAAAATCCGTCAAGCCGTTTAGGCTGCAGAGCGTGCCCAGAAATAGACATACATACGAGTACATACGCTCGAAAACCAACCCTCCCAACCCTTGTACATTGTGTATTAAGGTCGGTAAGTAAGGAATTACGATCGAGGCTCTAGTAGAAGCCCGAAGTCGAAGACTGAGGGCTTTCTGAGTCGAGGTTCGTAATTCCCGTACCGCCCGTGAAACATACAATGTTTTTCATCACATTTGCGAGTAAATAAATAAAATTTCATTCATTGTTTTAGCTGCATGGATAATATCTGGCGGTGTTGCATTTAAATTACACTCATCGGACGGTGACGACGACATTTTTTATAACTTTTTTACTTGTCTTCAAATATAAAATGTAAATAACTATGAATTATAGCTTTAATACACAAGTCAGCACAACTATTATTACGAATTACTTGAACTTTTTTAGGCGGATCGCGGGCGGACTCCACAGATTATACAAATGTTTCGTTTAGAAACGTTAAGGGCGTTACTTACGTAGGTATATGTACATACAGCCCTGAAAGAGTGTATAAAAAAACGACGTTTTGATACAGAAAACTATTAAAATCGATTATTAAGAACATTAATTGAGTTTTTAAGTAACATGTAGCGAGATTGCAATGAAATTCCCGATTAAATAACATTTTAAGATAATTTTATAACTTTTTTACTTGTCTTCAAATATAAAATGTAAATAACTATGAATTATAGCTTTAATACACAAGTCAGCATTACGAATTACTTGAACTTTTTTAAACGGATGGCGGGCGGACTCCACAGATTATACAAATGTTTCGTTTAGAAACGTTAAGGGCGTTACTTACGTAGGTATACATACAGCCCTGAAGGAGTGTATAAAAAAACGACGTTTTGATACAGAAAACTATTAAAATCGATTATTAAGAACATTAATTGAGTATTTAAGGAACATGTAGCGAGATTGCAATGAAATTCCCGATTAAATAACATTTTAAGACAATTTTTCAATTGCGTGTCAAACACTTTGCTTGAACTTGCATGACCTGTGTGCTGTGCTATAAATAAAAAAAAAATACTTACCGACCTTGGATTTCATGGTAAAAAGAAAGGTCGAGGGTTTTATATGGGGCATTGCGGCCAAGTTAACCTGTATGTTTAGATACTGTTTACGTGCAAGTGTGATGAAAAATGACTTTAAATGGGAGGTTTTTAATTAGTGCCTACGGAGCTAGTGGTCCCGGGTTCGATTCCCGGTGCGAGAAAATATTTTGGTGATGAGCGCGAGTATTTGTTTTTCAGTACCTATTGGATGTTTTCTATATTTGAGTATTTACGTATTAATTTTTTCTATACGAGTATACTCGTAAGTATTTATATCGTTGTCTAATACCCATAGAACCTACAAACTTAGAGCTTAGTTTGGACTAGGTTAATTTGTGTGAGATTTTCCCCTGATATTTATACGTTTATTTTTATTTATATGCACAATCATAAAATTAACGCTAAAAACGCAGTTTTGTGTAAAAATAACGCGATATTAACTTGCTATATGATATACATAGGTATGTTAACATTGCTTTAAATTACACGTTTTAAGTTAAAGTAAAACGTACGCGAGCCTTACGCACCTGCCTTAGAACACTCCTTAAAAATACCGAATCAAAATTTCCTTTTAAGTCCAGTTTTCCTGTACATCCTTATTAAATATGCGAAGCAATGCTTTACAATGCCGCTTGCCTACCTAGAACCTGGATAGAACCCGGAACTTTACAAGCATTCAAGAGGTAAGTGACCATTGATAGAACTTAATAGCACAAAAAACGTATTAACCAAGTTCAGTATGTCCCAACTTCAGCGCCTTTGCAGCAAAACGTACACTAGCTTTTTAATTAGAAAAATAAGCTTTGATTGAGTAACTAAAACTTTTTACTAGTAACATGCACCAATTATTCTAAATAATAATTTTCCTTGATAAATATATATATAAATCGTATTACTTAAAATGTTACAAGTCGACGTATTCATTCATCATTCACGCGGTGAGGTATGGGGGGGGGGGGGGTCCAAGGCTCCTAGAATGACGTCACTGTTGGGTTTAAAAATCATGCTCCCCGCTCAGCACATCCCAGCTGCAGTCCCCTCTAGTGACCTACTAACCCAAAATGGTATCCAAGTGACGTAGGCAATCGTACACCCCTCCCAACGTGTGGTCCTCCGAGGTACTGATATCTGAAAGGAACCCGTATCAAAACCTGGGTGCACCGTACGCGTTGCGTTTTCAATGAAAGTTTCACGATAGAGTATACAGCTGCTACCACATTGATTTAAGGATGTGTGCGTTGGAAGTTATATTTGTTCTTCCGACCGAGCGGCCATGGCCTGTTATAGGAATACACTCGTAAGACAGGCAGTGCTCGAAATAACCTTCGCTATCGCGTTTGAAATTAATGATCCTTTTATCGAATTTCTCAATAATAACTTACATTGACTGATCTACAGGAGATGAAATCTATTTTTGTCATATTTAATTTATCAAATACTGTATAAGTGTGTAATTGTGTAAGAAATCATAATTTTATTTTTACATGAAAGAAACAGCACAAAAAATTACACTACAAATAATTCATCGTGGTATTATGATAACTTGGGGTTAAAGCCTCCATCTTTACTCAGGGAATACGAAGTTATTTTGACATTTTATAAGAAGGAACTATCAACGTATGTACAGTCGAGATCATATAAATATACACTTTAGTAGCTAGTCTATTTTATGTCATGTTTATTTGTTGTCAATTATATGAATTGTCACAACAATTACAGTGACAAGGTACTAAAGTGTATACATATTTATGAACTCGATTGTACAAAGTTAAGGCATTTATTTTTATAACATACAATCAATAATATTCCAAGCATTTTTAAAAGGCAACTGTAAGGATGTAATGAAAATGTCAGTATTTCAAAACAAATTGAAGTAAGTAGACACGTGACTGCTCCTGTGCCTGAAGTAGGTACAGTCAAGTGTAAAAATATGTAAGGATGTAACGTCTCAAAAATATGTCCCAATGCACCTTATTCCAGTGTAATAAGAACTCCGTAACATATCTATGAGAGATTCTTTCGATACATATTTTGCGCTTGACTGTACAAGCCAAGGCTTTCAAATTCAACCTTGCCAACGTGTGCTTAGCCAAACATAATCGACTCCTGTTGGATCACACCACCTTTGTATGTCCCAGCGTTGGTATTCCCTAAGGAGTAGTGAGAACTCTCAAGTTCGTCGAGAAGCTCTGGGACATACCGGCCATAAGTAGCGGAAACTCTATAGTTTTTTAGGGTCCCGTTAATACGCCTCCACTCTCCGTCGGTCCTATCTTTAAACAGCTGTATCTTGTGAACCATAATAGATAGCGGGTTTTTTTTCAGAACATGTGTTATTGCGGCGGATTTACTAAAAAATACAAAAAAATCGAAGAAAGTGAAATATTAACGAGGGAATATAGTCCTACAGATGAAGTGAATTATGTTTTGCCATTGTTTTTTGTCGGAAAAGTTCTGTGAAATCTTGCTGTCTCAGTCAACTTTAGTACCCATCGATAAGCTAATTGAGAAAGCAAGATCAATACGAACTTATCCGACATAAAACGATGGCCAAACATTATTCATTACATCTGTACTGACGCTTGACACGTTTTTTGACATCTCTCCCGGCGAGTTTTTTGCATTCGTGTGTTCAGGTGGATGGGTATTCATTCATGCTATGTGTTTTTGCGAGTCTAAGGGCAAGTAAAGCTGGGACATCCTACAGCTTATCAACTCCGCCTCCTTTGTTAGGTTGGAGAATTACTTCAAGTTTATCCGAACGAGCAGGAAAGCTCCCAATCGGCCGACGACCTCAAACATATTTACTCCGATGATGTAAATTTTATTTGATGTTTACACTCGAGTCTGTGCGTGTTATCGATGCTTCTTCCCTTCCAATAAGCATATGTCATTGCCCGCTTTACCTTTCTGATATAAATCAATTTATAATTGACAATAATTGATTATTGGGTCATTGAATTAGTACTTGGGTTGAGTAGAGCTTGACTTGAATAATTAATTTAGGGGGACCCGGTGTAACGGTACAAACGATGTCTGTCCAGTTAATTCTTGAAAAACAAATATTCCATCATAGTAATTAAAGATAATTGAGAATAAGATAGGTTAAAACAAACATCACTGATCAATTGGGTTGAAATTAATTAAATTAAGAATCTATAGGAAATTTTAGTTTAGCAAAAGAACAAGAAAGTAGAAAATCCTTATAAAACCATAATATTGTCATATTGAAAGCTAAGGGAAAGTTAAACATATAAACAAAAGTATAAATTAGCATAAATTAATTAATTGTTATAAGCTCAGTCAGTGTAGCAGGCGGTCCCAGGTTCGATCCCAGGTTGAAATATGAACTTGTGCATAGAGTAGTATGATTAGGCATATACCTTTTAATTTTGATAATGAATTTCGTTGTTTAATATTCAATGTGTAAACAAAATTAGTACAAAGATTAAAGAGTCATTATTCCTTTGTTAAAATAGTACAAAAATAATAACAAATATGTTAAAATTGATCAAATAAAGCTTACAACAAATTATAAAAATATTTGCACAAAATCCAATTTTAAAGATGGCTGCAAAAAAGTGCCATATGTCTGCTCTGTAGGAGGGCGGTGAGGCCAATGAGGACGGAGAATCCGGAGAGGACAGTGAGTTTTGGGAGTAGGTTGCTATATAAGCGCGGAAGAGCGGGAAACGGGGTCTTTTGTCATTAGTCGGTTGTCACGTACGGAAGTGCTGCGCGCGGGGTTGATTTTTAGTACTTAATATTTGTTTGGAGTTCGCGGCATAATATTTTAAACTTTTATAATTATGTTTTAGATAATTAAATTGCGAGTTGGGAAATTAAATTAAATATTTAAAATTAAAATCTAAATAGTACAAAGGGGTTTTAGAAGACAAGAAATTTTGTTCAGGAACTAGTGGTGTCTAACTTTTGTTTATATTTAGGATGTATTAATTTTATTTCTGTTACAGATCATTTAGAAGGAAGGAAGCAGGCATATATTTTATTTACTTATACTTATACGTATTAGTTTATACTTGTGGCTTGGTGAGATTTTATTTTGTTGTGGTTTACTTTCTCTCGTCATTGCAAATCCTGGTTTATATAGCCTGTGTTTAGCAATTGTTTGTATTATATTGCTTGACTAACTAATCATTCTTTCAGTGTACTTTTCAGAAACCTTGGGTTGGTTATCATTTGCGTCTGTACTTTGTTTTATCTTTTTGGGTTATAAAAGTAATTATTTATTTTGGTGGGGAATTGTCAGTCAAGTTAAGCTAGATTAGCATTAAATGTACCAGAGCAGTGATCAGGCTACCACTAGTAAGTGTCTGACAAGTCCGAGGAAGCCTAACGGAGCCTCTGATTTGGAACTATTAGAGTCTAAAAGAGCCTTGGGCAAGCCCAGATGATCTCTTTACCTACATAGACATCTGTAGAATTGCCTACTTATTCTCAATGCCAGCCTTAGGGAAAGATACGAGGCTACAAGTTAGCACGAGTCGCGGGTCACTCGTAGACGTCCCTTTGGATTTGAGGATGGGTTCCGATAACACTATATATTATATATAATAAACTAACCACATAATAGGGCGTCTTACTCACACTGTCTTTTGGACTACGGTCTATAAGTGTGGGGGGAGACAATTACACGAGTGTTAGGTTGCCTTTATCAGCCGACTCAGCTGAACTTTACAGTTTACCTAGGGACTTAGCTAATTACTGGGAGAGATAAGCCCATAGGTTGTAGTACTTAGAGTAGGCCTTATAAGTAGAGATAGGGTAACTTCATTGGTATAGGGACTATAGGGATCTTAGGGTGTTTAGGGTTCTAACTAAAACTATAAGTTTTTTTATAGTTTCATGTGTAAAATATCCGATAAAATATCAATATTATAACTGATAGAAAACTTGGAAATTAAAAGGTAACTTCAAAAATCTTCATTTTATTTAATAAATTTAAATCTAAAAAATATATAAATAATTGAATAATAAATTAATATAAGTAGGTATAATATATTTTTGAGAGAACTAACATAAATTTGATATTAGTAAGAAAAACATTAATGATAACAAAATCTAGAACATCAACAGTTAGCTGACAGAAATAAGTCCTTTTTCAGAATAAATATTTTATAATACAAATATACCAATAAATAATAAAGTTTTTATGGAGAGAATTTTATGGAAATAAAGCAAATCTAGAATATAAATAATTAGCTTACAGAGATAGTTAAATCCTTTTATAGAGTGAATATTTTATAGAACATAAAACAAATATATCAATAAATGATAAAGTGACTATAGTGAGAATTGTCTGTTTACTTTTCATAATAGATTTTACTAACATGAGGACTCAATCTAGCTAGAAGACAAAATGACTTCTGTATCCCACTGTTTTACTATAAAAGATAAACATGGTTACTTGGTGAAATTGAACATCTCATTTAGTTATATAAAACTCAAGTCAAATATAGACTTAAAGGTGAAGCAAGCAATATCAATCTTGAGTCACAATGTTATATGATATAAAAATACCATATTATAACTATCGCTTTATTGAAGGATAAATAATCTACTGTATAATTGAGTTTTTAAACACTCAATTAATATCTTGACCCAAATCTTCTCTTACTATACGACTGACTGACTAATTGAACATATTGGCAAGGAGTCTGACCTGTCTTTGGAGGATGACTATTGAGGTAGACTAAGGTCTAGGGATAGCAATCCCAGAGCGTTTGGTGGAGCTCACCTTCCCTATGGGGGCCACAACAAAACTTTTAAATTCTTAGATTTGCTTTGATCTAGACTTAGGTTTCCTAAAATATACTTTAGGTACATAATAACTTTATCTTTAAAAACTATTCACTTAGTAGGTAGGTTGAATTTCAAGTGGATAGGATAGTATTAAGTTAGTTATAGTCTATTTGTTAATATTTAGGTATCAATATTTCTAGGGAGTATTAGTATGGCTAGGACTTAAAACAAAGACTTAAAGAATGCTAGGGTTACTACTATAGGTTCACAACTATTGGGTTCTATTAGACTACTTGACGATCACGTGCCAAAACTAATTTACTTTTAAAATAGGTTGTTAGGAATAGGAAGCGTTATAGACTAAGAATGTTACTTATGGTGACTAAGTTATTAGACTAGGTAGAAAGATGCAGTAGGAATTAGGTACTATTAGGTAAACATAAAATTTTAGCTTAGGGTTATTATAATTGGTTCCGCGTGGACCAGAAGAAGTTAAAGCAACGTTAATTAGTAAGTTTAGCCAGGGGGGGGACGTTATAATGGGTGCCGTAGTGACCAGGATAATGAACTCAGAGTTATTACATATTTTTGAATAGTAATTAACATTAGATATTGAGTTAGAATGGTCTCGGCTGTTACAATTGGTGCCGTGACCAGGATTTATAAGACCTGTTAATCAGTTAAGCGAGGGGGATGTTACACCGGGAAAGTCTCACACAAATTGATCTCGTCTTAAACTAAGCTCTAGACTTGTACTATGTGTTTTAGGCCACGATAAAAATACTTATATAGAGATATAAATACTTATATTAGAGAATACCCAAGACTCTGAAACAAATATTCGCGCTCATCACACGTCGCATTTATTGTGCATTGTAATTACGGTTAATACAAATAATTTAACGATTTAAAAATAATATAAAATATTCACTTGAATACACTTTATCACATTGCTATTAAATAAATGGTTTATTCATTAATTTTATTTTATTCATCTCTAAAAATACATTTTTCACATTGGTGGGTGTCTCTTTTTTAGTAAATAAATACATCTGCTAAGCTATCGCTCTTTCCTATGCGTTTATCTATTATTAGCCTTTTATTACTTTGTCCGCGTAGAATTAGTAATTTTAGCCGTCCCACGGGAACTGTGATTTATTTCGGAATTCAAGGTAGCCCTATGTGTTAATTCAGTGTATAAGCAAACTCTATTCCTAATTGTATCTAACCCTCCATCCGATTTAGCGAAGAAGTAACAAACTCACGCAAGCATAACCTTTTGCATTGATAATATATGTAGTATTAATTATGCATGAGATAGTTTAATAATATCGATAACTATACTTGAAAAAATATAATAAATATAGTAGAATAATTATAAATAATTCAGTGATTAAAGTGCAATTAAAATTAGTAAATAACATATTATAATATTATAAAGCTAAGCCCTCTCCGCTGTTTCTGTTGCTGGGCCCAACAGGGTCCACATACCATGAAGTCCATGAACCTATGATTACAACACCATCTGTAAAATGTGGAATGCAATAAATATATTGAGTATTGAGTACTATGTACAAATTAAACTACTAAATTTGACGCTTGAGCGATTTACCGTTTTTACGGTACAACAAAAAGAAAAATGGTCTGCAGATGTTTTTATCATTATTTTGTATTGAATAATACGAAAAAGAAAAATTGTTTTTACTTCCTAAGTTGAATCTATAGGTAAAAAAGAAAAGTTAGTGTATTTAATTTTTTACATGTTTAATTTTCGCTAAGTAAAAAATATTAACCTGACCAAACATATTCAGAAAAAATAATTGCTAGATACCTAACTAAAAAAAGGCGATCAAAAAAAACTTAACCTAACCAACTGTACTTACTCGCAGTACATTACAGCAATTATCATAGCTCATAGGCCTCATAGCCATGAGTTCATTTAACTTCGATACACTACTTCTTCACACCTTAATAATATTTTTTTCAAAATCGTTAATAGTAATAATTTTTATTTATGAGGAAATACCAATTCTCACGTTTATAACAACAAAAATGTCGAAATTATCATACAAAATTCTATACTGCCCTTTTATCTCTCAGGGATAGTTTTTCCAAAATAGCTGAAAGCTACATTTTGTATTTGTAAATAGTAGCGTACGAGGGGTGATCCATAAGTTTTGAGAATCAGTATGAACCATGCACATAATGATATTTTTTTAATGTGGAATATACCATGGCACTAATCAAACCTAAATTAGAGAAAAAAAAAACTACATTGTTCATTTGTTTTTCTGTGATAGCTAAACAAAAAACATCTGTATGAATAATTTTACAAGACGGTAAAATAAGAGTTAGTTTTGTAATAATTTGGAGCGGTGTGGAGAAAATTCTGGTACACTAATAAAAAATATTAATTTTGAAAATGAAACCTTGATTTATCATTATGATTTAAACGATAAATAAGTTATCATTGCAGTGGATTTTTTATCTCCAGCTCTGTCACCAAAATTTAGGGTGGTTTTTTCGGCCTCGCTCAGGATTATTGAGGCCTACAAAAAAATACTTTGACTAATTGTGTGTTTAAATAATTTAGGAGAGTTGTATAACATTATTCTATCATAGTTATGGGAAAATATTAAAAAAAAGCTCAAGAAAAAAAAATACGAATTTGCATCAGGAAATGTGCTTCAGAGCCTTCTAATTGACAAGCTCATCGACCAAAGATCAGAACTGAGAACCGCTCTCCCCATTATTAAGCCCTAACTTTCGACTACTACTTCTCATTCACTAATGTTAAAATACAACTAGTACATAAAAATCACGAGCTGATGATGACTTAGTGAACGTACAAAATTTGTCAATTTTGACCTCCTAAAGTAAAATTATTTTTATAGTGGTAAAATAAAACAATTGAATGACGTCAATAAGTGTTTGCAAATATAGAAAGTGTGCTTACTCCAATTAAAATATAACGATTTCCATATCTCCCATTTTTAATACCGATTATCAAAACTTATGGATCACCCCTCGTATATACCAATTTTCACATTTCTAACTTCAAAATTAAGGAAACTCTCATACAAAATTCTACACCCTCATTTTACCGCTTAGGGGTAGTTTTTCCAAAATAGCTTCTGTCCGCGACTTCTTCTGCGAAGATTGCGATGATGTGTTTATTCGGGCTCAATCCGGGGTAGACCTAAGCTATCTCCATTCCTAATTTCATCTAATTCCGTCTAGCCGTTGCAGCGGTAAGAAGTAACAAACACACACTCTCCCCCACACACGAACTTTCGCATTTATAATATTAGTAGGATATGTTATTCTTAGACCTAGAGATTTTCCTAGCACGAACGACGTGTTGTTAGTGCTTGACACAATAAAAACATCGACCATCTTGTTATCGATAAGTCCACTTCAATGTCATCGAGCTATTTTCATTGAAGTATGTGCCTAAAATATTAATACATTGAAAGTTTTGTTATTAACTTATTATTCTTATCTTACTTTTTAAACACACACCACATTGTTATATATGATATGACATAATGATTGTATTTTATTCCTTATTGAAATGATTTTGCTATTTTCTTATTAGGCACTTCAATGAGCTTTAATTTTGATTATTTTCTTAATAACTATATTAAAATGATGTACAATTATTTCCTCTATGACGTTAACGTAGTGGTTATCGATAGCAGGATTGTCGATGTTTTTACTGTGTCAAGCACTAACAACACGTCGTTTGTGCTAGGAAAATCTCTAGGTCTAGTTATTCTTGTGTAGCATTTTCTGGGATATTAGTTTCATCTATTTCTAACGAGGCTTCCCAGGAATGCTTAAAGTGATGAACGTCACGTTTTTCAATTTAGGCTTGTTTGCTGAAGTGATCACGCTATACGAGTACTAAAACCTACGTGGGCGAAATAGAACACACGTTTAAATTAGAAAAATAAATAATCACAGCAAATACTTGCCATAACAGTGGCATGACTGTGTTACTTCAACCAAACGAACCTAAACTAGTTCTACGTATATAATGGTGGCAGGCGGAATTTGCGGAACCCATCCCCTTGTTAAGGCTTTCTCCTCGATCAATAGATGCACCGGGGTCGTCGGCCGCGCTGGCTCAATCCGACATTTAAATTCAAGTAAACCTTGTGTTCCACTAACCTATAAAATGCATACTACTGCATTGCAGAATTATTATAGTAGTCGCTTGCTTTACAGGGTGCAATCGAAAGAACATATCGTAGGTAGGTAAATTATAACCTTTGTATAACCTTTGCCTATAAACCTATGTAGAAAATTAACCTTTATGATTAAAACAAAATCTACTGTTCTACATCAACAAAATGAAATCTTATTTGATATGCCTTTCTTATTCTTAAATTGACAACGGATCTCGTAAAGAAAATGGCCGTGTAGCCTTATACTCTTCTGTTGCTTAAAGCTCACTCTGTATAAAACTGCTTCGACCTCCTTAAATATTGACGTAAGTCACTTCTCAACCGAGAAGAGTTATTAATTGTTGTGCATTCCTTCTTACGATTTTAAGCAAAAGTTGATAAAAGCCAGGAATTCACTAAGGCTTCACAAATATCCGACGTCACGTGTCGCCAGCGCCGTTACGTGACGTGGCGCAACGTTGCCGGACTTCGCACGACATTTCGGCGACTTCGCGCGATTGCGTCCCCCATGTTCGTTTGGTGTCCCCGACACGTGTCGCGGGACGTTTGCCCCTAGTGAATCCTGGATGTAAAGCTTTATAATAATACAAGTGTGATATACAACAATAAAAAACAACCTTTTAAAAGCATAAAAATCGTCCTCACTTAAGTTAAGTAGGTACAACTACTGAGAAAACTGCCTTGACTTATAATGCCTTGCCTTATACTTAATTCCGGCCTTCTGTGAGGATGATGGTCTTCTTAGAAAATTATCAGAATAAATACTTTTTCTTGTAATCCTGCTATTCTAACTATACATATTTTTATTGTTGCAACTAAATATTACAATTCTGTATATTATAAGTATTTTCGGATCATAAACAAATAGGTAATTATTCCCTAAAACATTAAGATAGCTACGTCGAAAACAACTGTATCTACTTACAATGAAAATGGATCTGTTAACGATTTCAAACAATAAATATTATTTAATAGATGTTTTCTATTAACCTACTAGAACGTACACTGAATATGGGTTGATTAGTCTTAAAATTAACAAAGCTTTTTTATTAACAATGTCCCGCCTCATTGTTTTAGTACTATTAGGTATCTAAGAACGGTCGAGGAATTTGATTGTTCATTAGTTTTAATGTCACGTTGGAAAATGTATATCCACCACGGCTAATTTACGTACCTATTAAGTATGTCAAACAGTTATATATAAGAATTTCCTTGACTGTGTAAGCATGCAATTGACAAAAGAAATGCCTGAAACTTGATTGCAAGTTCTATTTTATTTCTTGTTCCTATAGTTTCGGGCAGTCTACCTGCTGCGATTACGCGCCGTCTTCTTTGACTAAACAAGACACGCTGTTTTGCCACGGAAATAGTTTTCAGGTTTGTATGTTCGTTATACTTGCATATTATGTTACTCGATAAAATATATTATTATGTCAATATGGGTCTGGGCATTTAAATTTAACAAAATGTGTGTGTGTGTGTGTGTGTTTACTGGCTAGTAGTGAAAAACGTTTTGAATCACGTTTGACGACATCGTGGGCGTTTCACGCGGCTGCAGTTGATTGCGCCGTGTGAACGGTAATGAACATGAGGCGGACCAACTTTCCGCTGGCTGATCATACAAACTATTTGCAACGTTTTTATTTAATTGATAATTGGGTTTGCTCTCGACTAACTCTTCCCATGGAGGACGAAAATTTTGTCAACGTTGAAGTGAGCTCAGCCAGAAGATTCTTATTCACCCTAGCTTTAAATAGGATCAGATTGCAATCGGATATTGTATGTAACGTGTACAATACATTTTATAAGTTTGTCATTCGATGATCAGTTTGTTTAATATGACAAGGATCATTGAGTGTTTTTTTGAAACAATATCAACTTGATAGCAATCCTCAAAGTATCCCCAACAAGTTAACTCATCCGAGTAAGTTCATATTCATAACGTGATCGAGTCTCAGTATATCTAACATTGTCAGAACAATATCGTTTTCGGAACCTTAATTACTGTGTGTGTGTGTGT
This sequence comes from Acleris emargana, assembly GCA_927399475.2. Taxonomy (NCBI): domain Eukaryota; kingdom Metazoa; phylum Arthropoda; class Insecta; order Lepidoptera; family Tortricidae; genus Acleris; species Acleris emargana. The sequence goes on from OV656846.1 coordinate 11,950,605, forward strand.
GTGCTTTCTTAAAGGGGAGGACAAATCATTGTAATATGATATTGCAAAAGTTAACAATGTAATGTTACATTAATTATATGAACAATATTTAGACATTTGTTTGTAATCGCGTTCACGGAGATGGTTCTAATTAATTTAATATTATCAGCGGGGTTTTTCGGACAAGTAAGCGACGCTCTGGCTTGTATACTATACTATACCATACATATACTAATACCACGAATACGACCTTTTTTCTTCTATCTAGTAAGTAACGTTAACGTAAGGCTTAGACCATACAGTAGCTGGACTGGCCTTATAGGTCATTTCCCCTGTGCCAAAAAACTTGCACAATGTGCAAAAAGTTATACAAAACCAATTTCATAATCGATTAATGGTCATTCACAAAATCGCCTCGCCAGAGAACACACTTATTGGAAAAATGCTAGCATGTGCTATAAGTTCGTGTAAAAAACGATCAATTACTTCAAGCTTAGAAAAAGATGGCACAACATTTCATTTGTTAGTAATTTTATATATTTAATACCTGTAAAATATTATTTTTTAAATATTTTCATAGCACGTCAAATTTAACGATTAAAATCAATCGATTCAAATTCTTACTTGGATGAATGCGTACTCGGGTAGCGAGACTCGGTTTTAATGCTTTGTAAGAAATAACTTAACAGTTTTAGAAATAAAGTATATTTGTTTGCATCAAAATGATGTCGTCAGCATACTCCTTAGCGAGACTCGGTTTAGTGATAAGGGTAGTGTCGATGAAATCAATATTTTTCGACAGTAAGGAATATTTACTAAGGACTTGAAAATTGCCTAGTGAACACTTATTTATTTTAAGTGTATATTTTACGCGTTTCCAAAAGACCCAGAATTGAACAAATATGGACCGCCTCATGCAGCAGACAAGCAAATTGGGTGCCTACGCGTACTAGTTCCATATGTTCGAAACATTTTGATGCAAGTCAGTATCGAACACTGCAAGAGGCGAAAGTTAATAGCTTTTGCTGTTCCTACTTTATGTTTATATGAAAAAGTTAGTATATTTAGTATTTTAGTAAGTATTTACTTATACAAAGAAATACCAATGACCACGATATTTTAAAACTTTTAACTTTGTCAAATAATATCTAATAAAAATACGGTCAGTAAGGTTTCTTCTCATAAAACAATTATAAGAAAAATTGTGCTATAATCTCCATGATTGGTCAAGAGGGCAAACTTTGTAAAAATATATAAAAAACATCGTACTTTTCCGTTATTGTTAATTATAATTAGCATGACTTAACAACTATTTCATTGACCAATAATATCCTATTACGATGCTCGATAGATACTGATTTTTTTATGACAGAGAAGACGGCACATTAGCAATCGGGTCACCTGATGGTAAGTGGGAACTGAGACAATCTCAAGATTGCAATCCTAAGGGCCGCATTAATAAACTTTTCTTGACTGAGAGATGTCCGTCACAAGATACATCAGAGTAAACGACAAGCCATAGAAAACTGTTATTTTGACGCATCTTGAGACTGGCATTAAAGTCGAGATAAGTTTATTAATACGGGCCTAAGACTTCAAAGGCGTTGCCAACTCTGAGTTCTACGATGGAATCTCTATGCTCGTAATTTCACCGGTTGTCTTATTCCGACACCGGAACACAACAATGCGAACACTGCTGCTAGGCGGCGGGGCAAAAATTGTATGCTCCTGCAAATGTCAGTTAAAATATCGATATGAGCTATCGACCTAATCCTCGCACCGTAGGTTATGCCGACCACGTTGACATTTACGTATTCTTATACCGCGTTTGTACAAAGTCTTTACATGTGTGATATGTTTGTGTGCGTCAAAATATATTATGTGTTAGATTTCTGTCAAAATGTGCGTGTGTAATGACACAGATAGATTTTACATTTGTAAGTAATCTTTTGCATGTGTTATTTCTTCACCCCCCGCAAATCTCGGCAGACATGATTGTACCCGAATACAACCTATAAGGCCAGTCCAGGTATTGTATGGTCTAAGACGTAACATCATCAAGTTTTAAAAAAAATTGGATGGTGTCCGTGTCAAGTACATGTACCAAAATTTCCTAGCACGTTGTATAAGTAGTTACCGAGTAGTAAAATATATACGTAAAATAATGAATGGAAACATATTATGATTCTTATAAAATTTCAAGCTTATAGATTCCGTAAAGCCACTTTTTTATAGTAAAGGTGATTTAAAAACGTTATACGTAACGTAAGTTATGTATGTAAATGATAAATACAAAAAGATACTTCTCTCCTCGCTGCAGACTGATGATTATAGCAGCTGGTTTCCTACTGCAGTTTTTAAAAAGTATTTCCATATTTTATTTGTTATTTTATAGGGAATCATTTTCAAAGTGTTGGTTGGCGCTCTGTACAGGTTTTCACGTCCAAACAGTTCTAGCAAAATTAGTTGCTTGTAGTAAAAGGGTAGCAGTCGCACTCAGAGTCAGTTAGTGACGATTAAGTCGTTCGATGGTTTTTAATACATAAGTTTGAAAAAGGAACGAGTTAATTGTCTTTAAATGTCTCTTAGTACTGCCGTAAGAGGTAGTGTTAATGAGAATTCAAAAGTATTTTGTTATTGTTTTTATATTTTGTTAAATACGAAAATCTAACTTAAAACTACGATATAAATGACTTAAATTTACGTGATGTAATATTTAGACTTAGGTAGGTACCCAGTAACATTCTTTCGAGTACAACCACTGGATTTTACGGACTAATTCGAACCAGTTCACAGCAAAGACACCGGCTTAACAATTTGCTAGGTGACATATTGTTACTAGGTAACTCAAATTATCTGATGATTCTAAATCGTTTAGTAAGTACATTTTATGTAGTATATTTAATCTAAAGGCTGTCTTAGTATTTCAAAACGTGAAAGGCACTATGCTTAAAAAGAGATACAAATATTTTATTCTAAGTAGTTAGGTACATGATTTTAATTTGACGAGTCATTTTAAACACTGATTGATACTTGTTAAACTGTGACAAAAAGTTAGTATAATAGCAGTGATTCAAACATGTTTGTGAGAAATATTAAGTCTTAAGTTAAGTTCACACTAGTGTACTAAAGTGCAAGTGTGTTAGTATGGTGTATACCGGAGAGTGGTAAAAAAACCCTATTTAAAATGTCCATTAGTTAAACGGCTCATTTAGTTTGAATCAGTGTAACAGTCTTAATATTCATTATGTGACGTTAAACAGGTCACAGCTAAAAGTATCCAGCGAACGGGACCTTTTACAGTATGAGGCTCCAGTGCCATCTCACTCTTGGTCCTATCAGTAGACAATATCGACAGCTCCCCGCCAAAATCTCAGTACTTGTCACTGACATAAAGAGAATCCCGAATTTCTTGCCAAATTATTTCTACCCACTACTTTAACCAGTCTTAATCTCCCGTCAGTATTGTTTTCACAATAGAGTACAGCCATTATCACTTATCGATGGAGGCCTGAAGCGGGGCAATATACGGCATGTCGGGGTACTCTCTGTGTCGGCAGCCCGGACAGGCCGCGCACGTAGGTGTAGGTGACGGGAGACCGAAGGATGCGTTTTGGTTGAGCTTGCTTCTTGGGTTGACGCTGGCGCTCGATCGGGGAGCACGATAGGGACCGCGACGACAGGGTCAGGCTCTGGAAGACTCGGCGGAGCGAGACCGTGGAGCGGTGGCGGCGGGGGTGGTCGGAGCTGTCGCTGTCGGATTCGCTGGTTGAGCCGGAGCCGGAGAAGTGGTCGTCACTAGTGGCCCGGCTGGGGTCACAGGTCACGCTGTCGCTGCTACTGGAGCTGGCCATCGAGGTGGTGTCTGCCGCGCGCCGCATCAGCCGCCGGCTCAGCGCGTGCAGCAGCCGCGCGCCGCGCGGCGCCGGCGTCGGCTCCCTCATCTCCTCCGTCGGCGGACACACAACTATTTTAGGTGTCACCGATTTCCGCCTCGAATTTGTCACCGGAGGATCTCCGACAAATTTTTCACTTTTTAAAAAACTGCCTTCTAGAATATTTTTCATAACTTCGTTAATGATCACTTTTAACGTGAAAATCAATTTCAGATATAGCTGCGGCAAATGTTGTAGATACTCGAAACTTTTCCGAAGTCGGTAGGTTGGGCAGAGTAAAGGTCGCTTCACGAGATTGTGTTGCGAACTGTTGGCTGAACGACGGGCGCACGGCTTTTAAGCTTTCCTCAGATCATGCGCAGTGGAAAGCTCGGCACAGTATGCAACGGAACACGTACCTAATGCTCCTAGGGTAAAGGTCAGAGTTTATTAGCGAAATTCACTAAAAAGAGTTTGCTAAAATATGTACGTATATATAGTTATTTGTTCAACAAGAGAGCAAAGTTGGTTTTTGCTGCGAGTGATGATTTTGAATCACGAGCGTAGCGAGTGATTCTAGGTTAGAATCCTGAGCGTAGCGAGGGATTCAAAGATACGAGACGTAAAAAACTGTGGTCTCGTGTGAGACATACAACTTTTCACTTCAGCAGCGAGAACAACACAGCGTGAAGCTGGTAGGGCCAACGCAGGTCTTCCGTTGTGACCATTTGGTGAATACACGACTAAATAACGACACGATCGCATATGCATCAATCGCAAGCATTTTTTCAAAATACTAATAAAATAACAAGTGGAAAAAATAAACATGAAACATAAAACCTGTCAATCAACTTGATAATGCCGTAGTGCAAACACAACTTTAGCTATATGTAGTCTGTGGCTTTAAAAAAAACCTAACTAGGCCTTGTCTATGGCTATTGGCTACAATAATCCCGCTATTTTTGAAATGCGTTCTGAAACTGCCCCCGCGGTTTATGTCACGAAATGAAAGATTGTTAAAACGATAACAAAATTAAGTAGATACATGATAAACTTCTTATTTTTCATTAATTTTGTCTTCAAAACATTAAATAAAAAAAATGATTGTACCTACTGTATAAAATAGTTATAATAAACACATTTCAAACTTTAACATATAGTTTTATTTGCAATTTTACGGTTATGAAATGTGTGCATCCGAACGTGCGTTTCTTTTTGGGCCTACTATGTGTGGAATTTGAAAATCGAACTTCGAATCAAGTTGTTTCTATCTCTCGCTTTTTTCTTATCGAAGTGAAAGTGACAGAACAAAGTGAAGTTCAATGTTTTCGAATGTTGTGAGTAGTACCAGCACTGCTCACGTCATTTAAAAATAATAATTAAAAAGCTACTTTGCCTCTCGCTCGCAGCAAAATTGAATTTTGCTCACTGTTTTTAAGCAGCAAAACCTGCTTGTTTGAGCTGCTGAGGTGAAAAAATAATTATTATATAGTAATCATAAACAAATCAAACTAACTAAAATAGTAAAAAGGTGCTTTAATGATCATCAACATAACTTATTGGACATTCTGATATTTATTTTTCAGATGCTTTTTGTACTTACAGCAACACAGTTAGTGTATAATCTACACTCACTCACTTTGATAGCCTGAAGTAGATATGCGTTAGACATCTTACCACAAAGACAGATACAGAAACAAACTCGAGGCGTTCCAATTATCAGTATGATCTTGAAATATGCTGTCACTTCATAGCTGGCTTATAGTTAGTAGGTACCTACCCCTTGTTCTTCGTACATAACTGAGTTACATTACTAGCTATGTATAAAGAAAAAAAATTCATCGTACAAAACCTGGTAATGTGCCAAGAAATCCTTGATCTTCGTACATAACTGAGTTACATTACTAGCTATGTACAAAGAAATCGTATTCTTTGTACAAAACCGGGTTATGTACCAAGAAGCTTCGGTTCCTTGCACATTGTCAGTTATGTATAAAAGGTAAGTATTCTTCCTACATGACCTGGTTTTGTCTACTTACTTTGGACTTCGGATATTTATTTTATTATATTTATTTGTTTCGGAGACACCCGGGAAATATGCTCATGCCTTCGACTTCAGGCGTCCTCATTATCCCGAAATAGTTGTTTCCAATGCAGACATCAGACATTTTGCTGGTGTTTTTAATTATCTTGGTCTGTATTAATTAATCGAGAACTTCCAAATTAATTTGACTTATTGTCATTATGACACTTTGAAAGTCATTGTATTTTTTAAATAATTGAGACAATGTAAGTAACAAAAAGTTTATTAGTTTTTGTTGTTGGAGAAGTACAAAGTAAGTGGACAAAACCAGGTCATGTAGGAAGAATACTTACCTTTTATACATAACTGACAATGTGCAAGGAACCGAAGCTTCTTGGTACATAACCCGGTTTTGTACAAAGAATACGATTTCTTTGTACATAGCTAGTAATGTAACTCAGTTATGTACGAAGATCAAGGATTTCTTGGCACATTACCAGGTTTTGTACGATGAATTTTTTTTCTTTATACATAGCTAGTAATGTAACTCAGTTATGTACGAAGAACAAGGGGTACCTACCTAGCTAGACCTACACTCCTATTGTATAAGAAGCCGGTAATAATTCCTTTGACCCTCAATGGGTAATACCAGAAACCTCTCGAAGTTTCTCACTCTCAGATAAAGCTACTTACATTGTCCTTCGTCGGTTTTCATCTCTCACGTGTGCACGTGAGGTATTGAGTTGAAACAGTGTTATTCTCGCAATGTAACAAAATAAGACACCTGACAATATAAATGTAGCAAAATAGACACAATACGTTTAATTGCTCATATGAAGAATTCTTACATGTGCCGGTTGAAAAGAACCTTTGGGCATTGAACGGTTTATATTGACATGAATGCTCCGAGAGCACAATGTGTTATTGAACCACAATTATAACAACTGCTAATACTTACTTAATTAGAACAAATAGGTTTATTGTAATACGATCGGGTCACCTGACGAGCCGTGGGTTTATTGATGCCAAATTACAAAAATAATGATCCTGACATCTAACTGGTCGTCTGATTAGGGTTCGGGGTTTAGATAGACAATGATATTAATAATCGAGTATGAGTATGGCACGAGTATTAATTTTAATGTCAACTCTATAGCTTCCTTTAGTTTCACCTTGCTCTTAAAACTCCGGACCCTGCTGATTTGCTATAGTCCTCAAGACAAAGGAGTGATGTAAGTACGAGGATATACTTGCACTGTCTGTTCTTAATATTCCGATCTACTTAGAGCCCCACTTTTAAACAAATGCATTGTCTTGTATCCTCAACCACAAAATCCCTAGTTTAAATTATTACAATACATAATAATTAACCTATTGTAATTACGGTCTTAGGTTTATATTGTAGGTTATTTGATACTTGTTAATTCGAGAATCGATTTTCGAGATGATATCTAGAAAGTTCATTAAAATCGCTTATTTTTTCACACATCACACAAAAGCACAAAACTCCTACGTCTTTTGTTTACCTTTATAAAAATAGATACTTACCTACCTAGACGATAATTCTCGATGCAGTCGACCAACCAAAATAAATTAACAGCAAAATATCAATTCCGGAATTGTGATATTGCCTGTGTTACCGGAACTTGAATATTCGAGTTACTGAGGTAACTTTTTCTATTTGAGATCATGCCTTATTTTTACCCGACTGCCGAAGAAGGAGGATAATGTTTTTTGTACCCTTATAAAAGATAAAATATGTTTATTCAGTAAGTAAGTTCACAGGCACTTTTACACGTCATAAATCTACCAGCGCTTCCCACGACAAGAACACTGCACTGCTGAGAAGAAGTGCCGCGAGAAACTTTTTATTCAACGATAACTATATGTATGTATGTATTAATGTATCATTAAATAAAACAAAATAGAATATAAAGGGGCAATCTCACATATTGATTCGTTCCTTCATAGCGGCTGAACAGATGACCCAATTTCGACAAACGAAGTGATAGATTTGTCTGACGGCGGGCCCTCGCCGGAAGCATTCGCCTGTAATGTAACATTCACGATTCGATTTGGAGCATTACATTACAATATTGCCTCATTGACTAATAAATGGTATAAACTGGGAAATTATATGAAATTGACATTAGCACTCGCGAACGTGAGGCTGCTTACGGCAATCCTATATATTTTCGATAATGATAACATTCTCGCAAAGCATCTGATATAGGGGGCTGAAGTGTTAGATAAATTACATGCGTATGCTCCCGGTGGTCCTTTTGCGTCGCGTTTTTTACTGGATACTTTTATGTAATAAACTCAATTTTCCGCATTTAAACATGGGAATTTAATATATTCGTATAGTCGAAATATATGGATCAAACCACGCCGTTGGGCTTTGAAAACTTGCTCTTTGTTTTATTTGTTACTTTAATCCCTCATACGATATCAAATAGGAGTTGCTTATATCAAATTGTTCAAAAAAACCTACTTAAAGAGAATAATGGATCGTTATTCAGTTACCAGCAGGACCTATAGCGGCTAGAAGCGTCGACTAGCGATCGTAAGGTACCGATTTCTATTCAGATTCAGATTTATTGCATACTAAATAATGTTACAGTATAAATTAGATAGCATTTTAATCCATATTTTATAGTCCCACAGATCATGTATAAGAAAGTCACATAGAAAGTAATGCATATTCAAAACTAAACGCGGGCGCCTTACGCAATTAAATAGACGATAGTACCATTTTTGTTTCAATATTTTTTTCATCACACTTGCATGTAAACAGTATCTAAACATACAGGTTAACTTGGCCGCAATGCCCCATATAAAACCCTCGACCTTTCTTCTTACCATGAAACCCAAGGTCGGTAAGTATTTTTTTTTTAATTTATAGCACAGCACACAGGTCATGCAAGTTCAAGCAAAGAGTTTACACGCAATTGTAAAATTGTCTTAAAATGTTATTTAAACAGGAATTTTATTGCAATCTCGCTACATGTTACTTAAATACTCAATTAATATTCTTAATAATCGATTTTAATAGTTGTCTGTAACAAACGTCGTTTTTTTTTACACTCCTTCAGGGCTGTATGTATACCTACGTAAGTATTTGCCCTTAACGTTTCTGAACGAAACATTTGCATCTGTGGAGTCCGCCAGCCATCCGCTTAAAAAAAGTTCAAGTAATTCGTAATAATAGTTGTGATGACTTGTGTGTTTATTTACTCGCAAATGTGATGAAAAACATTGTATGTTTCACGGGCGGTACGGGAATTACGTACCTCGACTCAGAAAGCCCTCAGTCTTCGACTTCGGGCTTCTACTAGAGCCTCGATCGTAATTCCTTACTTACCGACCTTAATACACAATGTACTATTTTTACAAATTGGTCAGAGTGATTATTATGTATAACAATGCTAAATTACAGCATTGTAGCAGGGAGGTAGTCTCCGAGTTAAACCGCGAATAGATGGACAGGGCAAGGCGAAACTAAAAGGGTTTCTTGTTGACTACGAAATCCTAAAAACGTAAGGTAAAAGAGTAGCAAGATAATCCTGAATTATTTTTTCCCATACAAGTAAAGCAATAATGTTTTTCGTATCTTACAACTCGTATTTTTTATTAACACGTTGGCTGCGGGACTGGTTTATAGGTTTATTATTCTGGTGCGTTAATAGGTCCAAAGAGCCCCTACCCTACTAAAACTTCAGTGCGGCACTAGGTCCATTGTGCCCCACCATGCAAGAAAAAAAAAACTAGTTATTTTTCCGTGGGGTTTACCGTACTGCATAGTAATTTATACCTAAGCAATCTACATCTATTAAGCAATATGGATCTGGCTTCGCCCCGGTCTCGGACATTTAGAACTATTTTATTAAAATGTGGGGTCTTTTAGACCTTTTGCCGCACTGAGTTGACCGACTTAAGCCATATTAGGGATGGGAAAAGATTACTACATGTCGGGTGAGAACACAATTGCCTAAAGAAGGTTGTATGGACATCGCACAAACGTATTCTCACCCGACGAAACCAGAAAAATAAAAACCGTCGTAACGTAATGGTAATTTAATTATTTTATCTTGAATGGTTTTCATTAAGACACTCTTAATATAATTGTTGACTGCATTCCGAGCATCGTGTTTTCACTTTTTTAAATTCTTATTTGCGTCCTCACTAGAGAGAGATTTTTATTAATTTGCTGTAACAGCCGTTACATTTTAATTTCTTTTCAGCTTTTTCCAAGGTATGTTTTTTTTTTATGAACAATCTATGCCGCTGGTCACATTTTCATTATTTATATTTCGACTTACTTACTTGCTACACTTTTTGTTACCTCCATCCCTCGGTATCATTTTCTTCCTCAGAGTCAAATATAAAATCCAGATTCTTCATTTTGGTCCCTTATGATGGTGCACTCATTATTCTTCACAAATTATTCACAACGCAAACAATACCTCAGTAATTAAAACAATCGCCTATCGCGGTTCGTGTGCGGTGCGGCGCATCACTACCCGTTGACATAGGTTAACACTCAGTGCGGATGGGGCGTGTGATAGGTCGAAGGTCTATTGGACCCCTTCCCGCACTGAAAGGAAAAAAAAGGCATCCAGTGCGGGAGAGGTCCAATGTGCCCCCCACGTAAATTAAGAATGCCATATTATCAAAATTTAAGAGCTATGCAGAAAACAATATTTGTCTTTGTCCTACTCCAATGATTGGCCAAGATACGCTCCCCGCACCTGCACCGTACGAAAGTACACTATTTTCAGTGCCGCACAGGGTTACGGCCACGGATGGGGCTTTTTGTGCCTTCTCCCGCAGTAAACGTGTTAATTATATGATTGTAATTAACTGTTGTTAGACTGATGCGTATGAAAAATATTCATTTATGTAAAATAAACTGTGACATGACAGTAACATACATACAGACAGACGGACTTGGCCAAACAATGGCCAATTATAAGAGTTTAGTTTGACAGGATAGTTGTGCGATATATCTTTTCTTTTGTCATAGAGAATTTCATTTTTGTGGTTGCTGAATTATCAACAACTTTTTGAAGTGGTACGTAATTCTGTAGCTCTGCCTACCCCGCTCTGGAATTACAGGCGTGAAGGTATGTGATGTGATGTCATAGAGAGTTCCGGCCCAAGCTTGAGAGGGCCTGGGATGCCGTGGGACTTGTACTGTTTATATTTATACGTAAGGTAGGTGTACCAATTCCATTTAAGAAGTTCGAAGTCTCTCACCTCGAAACAGCTCGCATGAAAGTGGTTACTTTGATTCCTTGGTAAAGAATCTGCTATTTTATTTCCTACACACATCAAAAATGTCGAAATATTAAAAATGGAATATTCCATAATATGAAGATAATGTCGGGATAGTTTTGATCCGTGGGCATTTTTGATTTGTGTATTTCCAAGTTGTAGTTAACTGTAAAAATCAGTGAAAATAAAAATTCAAAGTTATTTTGTAATTGTTTTTTATTTTACAAAAAATAAGAAATCTAACTTAAAATTACTTAAAATTACGTGGTTTAACATTTAGAGTAACCTACCTACCTTATCAACACTTACTAGTTGTTCTGAAACAACTCTGTCATTAAAATGACGGTGACATAACATGAACCAACAGTTCCTGAGTGAGTCTCGAGATATTACCTGATTGAATTATTCTTAAGGCTCTATTTGAATTCAAAGTGTGAAAGGCACTTCACTTGAATAATGAGTACGGAATTTACAGATATTTTAGTTTAGTGATTTTAATTTCAGATAAATAATTGTGACAATTCAAACATGTTTAGTTAGTCTAAAATTATCTTAGCTTAAGATCATAAGGATCCAAAATGCAAATCTGTGAATCGTACAAATACCCAGAGTAGTAAAAACAAATTAAATTAATTTATTGTACCGGCTTGTTTAATTTAAATGAGTGTCACTACCTCCTTGTTCCGTGTGACGTAAAACGGTCACAGCAAAAAGTATACAAGCATACGGAACCCTTTATAGCAAACGGCACCATCTCAGTCTTGGTCCTATCATAAGACAATACGAGTATGTCAGATACCCCGCTCACATCTCGGTCGGACACTGATATGAAAACCTGAATTTCAGGCGGAATGACTTCTATCTATCTACCAGTCTTGATTATTACATCCACTTTATAATATGGCACAGCCGTTTAGTGAACTGCAGGGTTCATCGGTGGAGGCCTGAAGCGGGGCAGTATACGGCATGTCGGGGCACTCTCTGTGTCGGCAGCCCGGACAGGCCACGCACATAGGTGTAGGTGACGGGAGACCGAAGGATGCGTTTCGGTTGAGCTTGCTTCTTGGGTTGACGCTGGCGCTCGATCGGGGAGCACGACAGGAACCGCGACGACAGGGTCAGGCTCTGGAAGACTCGGCGGAGCGAGACCGTGGAGCGGTGGCGGCGGGGGTGGTCGGAGCTGTCGCTGTCGGATTCGCTGGTTGAGCCGGAGCCGGAGGAGTCATCGCTAGTGGGACGGCTGGGGTCGCAGCTCACACTGTCGCTGCTACTGGAGCTACTTGAGCTGGTCATCGAGTCTTGGTCAGCCGAGCGCCGGGTCAGCCGTCAACTCAGCGCGTGCAGGATCCGCGCGCGGCGCGGCTTCGGAGTCGGCTCCGCTATCTTCTCTGTCGGCGGGCACACCACTATCTTTGGTGTCAAAGATTTCCGCCTCGGGTTTTCCATCGGAGAATCACCGACTAATTGATCACTCTTTACAAATCTGCCCTCTTGCATATTTTTTAAACTTCGTTAACAACCACTTCAAATGTTAAACCAAATTTCTGAAATTCTAGATGAATGTTGTATATTCTCGAAACTTTTCCGAAGTCGGTAGGTTGCGCTGAGTAAAGGTCGCTTCACGAGGTTGTGTTACGAACTGTTGGCAGTAGGACGGGCGCGCGGCTTATAAGCTTTTCTCTGATCATGCGCAGTGGCAAGCTCAACTCTCTATCCAACGGAACACGTAAGCTACCAACCTTAACTATGCAGCTGGGGCAAAGATCAGTGTTTTTATATCTATAGATAGGTACCCATAACTTACTAAATAATTGCAGTATAGTACCTACTTAGTAATTTAAAAACCAGAAAAGCTAAAAGAAGTAAGTAGAATAAAGATTAGTTACTTATAGTGTTTCTTCATTATCAACCGGACACTAAGTTGGCCCAGTCTAGGCATTTGGTAACGGCCAATATTTGTGGGAGCGCTAATATTTGTTACTGAGGATTTTCTCTCCCCTTAAACCTAGTCCGATTTTAACGATTTCTGAATAAGTATATTGCAGATAAAACATACGTAGGTGTTTATAGAGTTTTTTGTACTTTTAGCAAGGTATTACTCCCAACCAGCAACAACTTTGCGAATATCTTTATTGTTTGGTTCCCTTTTAACATCTCACTTGTGCACGTGAGGGATTGTCTGACCATAGTGCTATTGTCGTGATTTGTGATAAGTCAGACGCCTGACCATACCATTTAGCAAAATAGACACAAAACGTTTGGTGGCTCATTCAACGAGTTCTTAAGGTGGGTTTAGACCAAACGAGCGAATGTTCATTCTACCCCCTCTCTACCAAATTATTTTTGTGTAAATAGACACAGAGCATAATTTCGTTGTTCTCCCTTTATTAGCGAAGATTCTAAGAATGCTCGCTCGCTTGATGTAAACGACGGACGAGCGTGCGAACAGTCGCCTAGAGCGTTCTTTCGTGTTCGAACGGGCTCGCTCCCGGGGCGATCTTTTCAAAGCGTTCTAGATCATAAAGCAGAAGAACTATCTGTTTTACTTTTTTTTCACTTCTTGCTCTTACAATGACTAGTCTATGCACATCGGGACTAAAGCTCCTTTATTAATCTCTGGGGTTTTTTTAAAAAAAAATCAGTGATTGCGTATAGAATTTTTTTAGGGCGTGGAAATAACCTCAAAATGACAACTGTGCAAAAATATTAAAAAAAAAAATTTAATTTCGTGAATGACCCCCGACGAATGAGCAATCGTTCGCCTGATCTAAACGGGAACACCCAAATACTCCGAAATATTTTATTCCGAATTTACTAATTCTGATTTTTAAAACCCCGAATTTCATAATTCCTAAGGAATAAAATTTCGATTACTAAAAAACACGAAATTTATTTAACCGAATTTTCAAATTCCGATTGTATATTTTTCCGATTTTTATAACTCCAAATAATGAAAAGCCCGAAGTGTCATTGGCCCGAAAAACAAAATTCCGATTATTAATTTTCCGAAACTTTATTACTAATTCGGAAATTTGATATTCGGGATAATGAAATTCGTGTTTTCAATAATCAGAATTTTATTTATTAGGAATTATGTTTTATAAATCGGAATAAAATATTTCGGAGTATTTGGGTGTTCCCATTGTAGACACAGGTAACAAAACCGAATTGGAGCACCCCAAAATCCACGTGGTCTTGTCTGTCTTACCCCTAGAGTGTATATAAAAAGCCGGAGACGCGGAGGGAGAGCAGCCCTCGCCCGCTGTGACAAAGGACGGGAGCCGTGCAAAGCTGCGGAGCGGAGCACGGGCGACCGTCCTTTGTCACGCGAGGGCGAAATGGCTGCTCTCCCCGCAGCGCCGGAGCTAAGGCGGAATCTTAATTGTCAATATCCAGTCGCCCCTGTCACAACAGCAATAACAGCAATTCGTAATTCTGATGTTTCGTACTTTTGATTAGTCGGGTTTATTATTATTCGGTGTAATGATATTCGGTATTTTAATAATCGGAATTCGTATTTTTGATATTTCTGATTATTATTCATTCGGACTTATTATTGTTCGGTGTATTGAAATTCAGAATTTTGCAAATCGTAATTGTTAACGTTAGACATTTTGAAATTTCGGATTTATAAATATCGGAAAAATGAAAAATCGGAATACTTATATTCGGAGTTTTAAAACATTCGGAATTATAATAATCGGTATTATGAAATTCGTGATTCCTATACTCGGAATTTAGTTTTTCGTATTTATGTAGTGTACCCGATCTAAACATCTCTAGAGCATATGCTGTTTAATCTAGTTCTAGTGCTCGATTCTTGCTCGTTCATATTCGCGTGGTGTAAACACTGAAAACGAACTTTTGTTTACACTAAAAGATCAAGAATGAATGCTCTACTCTGGCTCTAGCTCTTTGTTTGTTTGGTCTAAACCCAACTTTACATGTGCCGGTTGAAAAGAACCATTGGGCATTGAACGGTTTACACGAACATTGACATAAATGCCCCCTGGGCACAATGTGTCATTGAACCACTATAATAACAAATGCTCATGCTTACTTAATTAGAGCAAATAGGCTTATTGTTTTACGATCGGGTTATCCGACGAGTCGTGGATTAGTATCAAATTACAGATTAATTATTCAAAATTTGCTGGTTTTCTAATAACGGAGTAATTTTTACAGACGTATTACTAGTCATTAAAATCTACTTACGTTGTAAGAGGGTCCGATCGAAAAGTTAGCGGTTTGGTAACCGTTTTATGGTGACATTGTAGTAATATCGCTATTCCATTAAACTCAACAACATGTTTTATAAGACGATTGCGGTTTAGTGAGCATATTACAAGAATTGTTTTGTCATATGTTTATCAGTTAAAGTGTTCCTATAACAAATATGTAAACGTCCCAGTAATATAAATTACCTATATAGTTGTATAAAATATGCATACAGGGTGTTAGGCAATTAAAAGATAATCCGTAACGTTGATAGGGAGCACTTACGACTTACTACGTTCCAATAAAGCCAAAAATAGGCTCTGTAAATGTGAAATTGTTTTCCATATATTTTGACGTTTTTTTATAGAAACTACATACGCTTATTCAATTTGAGGCATTGGTTTTTTCTTTGCTTAATATTGTAATAATGAGTTTGAACTATGTTTTTATTATACCGGTTTTTTAAAACTGTGTCACTTTTATTAAGCCTAATTTAGTGATTTTGGGATGCCCTATACAAAACTCATAGCCCTATACAATATAAACAAAACATAACATACATACTCGTAAATTAAATTACGCCATTTCTCAGAGGGTAGGCAGAGACCACTTCTTTCCACCTGCTACGATCCTGACAAATCTCTTTCGCTTCTTCGACATTCATACATCGAGTCTTGAACTTATCCGATTTGATTCGAAAATGTAGATACGCCTAGCGCGGCCTCTTTCGACCCTTCCACTCACTTTCGCGCTGTATATCTCTTTCGTCAATCTTCATTCATCCATCCTTTCCAAATGACAAATCAACTATAACAGCCTTAGTCACTACATCTTCTTTTACTCCATATTTCTGTCTGACTTTTTCATTCCTTAGTGTTTCACACCACACATACCCAAAGAGCGCATTTCAACTGCATCTATACGAGTTTTCATGCTTGCCCTGCCACACCCAACATTCACTCCATTCAACATTCGCCACGACCGGTCGACACTGTCCAAGTAATACGTAGACACCTTATGAAGGTCAAGTCAAGTCCTGCTGTGTAACAGGAATACTTACAAGTCAATTGTGACGTCGGTACAAAAAACATGTGCAAATAAAACGTAAGATTTGTTTCGTCACAGTATTTAAAAACACGTTTCTACTTTACTACGAAACAAATAACCAAGTAGTCGAAAGCCGTGCGTCGGCTCTCGGCTGCTGTTGTCGCGTCGCAGCAAAACGTGACGCCGCGTGGCGACGCGGGCGACGTTACACCACCGGCACGTTTTCCTTTTTCATTCATGAAAAAGTTAATTAACTTTTGCCAGGTTATGCTTACCAGGTTTTTTTCTTAGCAATTAAAGTGTATACGAATGTGTCTTAAGTTTTCTGCGATAATTTACCTAATTTGATGTCAGCGGATGTTACCATATTCCTCTAATGCAATTGCTATATGCACTCTTATGTACTTTTGTTGCAGTTCACATCAACTCTACCTACTCCCACTTCGCTCGTTGTTATGTTCAGTTTTTGACTAGATTAAGATAATCGTATTCTTGCGCAAATCCTATGTGACAATCGGGTGATCCAGTACTTACCAATTGACTACACGAGATGGCGCTATAATCCTCTGACATAGGTAAGTAGTAGGTAGATCCCAATTAGTGCGAAAGAGTCTTAAAATGTTTGTGTTATCAATACCAGGGGCCCTAACATGGCTGCGTGTATCGCGTGATAAAGTTGGGATAAGGCACCCGTCACCTTCTGACACGTACATAAGTACGAGAGTGGCGGATGCTTCATCCACATTTGACACGCGATAAGTATAGACGCAGCCGGACTAGGCCCGCAGGTAGGTCAATTTTAAACTCGCTCGACGAAGAAATGTGATTCTAAAACAAAATAGGTCGTCTTTTAAAAGACAGCCACTGGCTTTTCACGCCACGTGCCACGCAAAATGTGGTACACTCTAATACTGATTACCAAAAACCGGGCGTAAGCACATTACTGGTATTTTGCTGCGACTCCGGCTACTGCTTCTCGACCTTGCATTCGATCTGTTTCGGCAAAAGCTCTAACGACACGACACGTTACCTAGGGCAGGAAGCTAGCTTTATTTATTATTTATGAGTTACTGAGTAGGTACTGATCACGAGTGGCAATTAAGTCGCCAATGCGTTTTAATCAAACCGTCTTGGTCCATAGTGGTCATCACTCCCAAAAACTACACTCGCAAACTTTTAACTAATCGTATTTTAACTTACTCGTATGTTTAGCGGAATATCATGACAAGAAACGATTTTCATATGGTTAAATTGCCTTACGAATGTCGGGGCTTGTCATAATTTATTATTGTTACTGAAATATAGCTTTAATTATCAGGGGAATGTCCTAACGCCCCTTCGATCTTAAACGAGAAATATTGTTAATCATGTGTAATGTAAAGTTTGTATGGAGGAATTTAATAGATACACAATCATTGATTGAACAACAGTGGTCACTTCGAGAGACAATCTCTTTAATCCTTAGAATATTAAGTGCACTCGTACTATACAATTTTTGCACATAGCATTTTGTTTTAGGTCGACTTTAATTTACCTAATTAATGTGCTTGTGATTGTTAATTAACTCGCAAGTAAGGCACGTGACGCGTGTGAAATTACTTCTTGCCATTATGTGACCTGCTCGGTTTGCGCGCCATAACGTGATCGTGATCCATCGCTACGCAGAATTACCTAAGTGTTTCTGCTACTATTTAATTGGGTATTGATTAATGGTGGTTGATTGAGTTTTTAGGTAAGTAAGTATGATATAAGCGTTTTGTATTTGTCTACGTTAAGTATAGGGGAGATTCTGTCGCCACCTTCCGACTCCATCATCAGATGAGCTCTTACATATCATAATAGGGTTTACCTACATAATTATGTAGTCCAAATTTCAGCCCATTCCGCTAACGGGAAGTGGGTCAGTCGTACATGCATATAGCTACATATATACATACATACATAAATAAAAGCTTGTAAAAATAGTTTTGTATTATGACATCGCGTGAGGTGTCACTGAATAGGTCTCAAAATTAAATTATCCTTAATATATTCAAATAGATTCATATTCGTAATGATTAATCGTGTTTCACAAAATTTAATCTTTTTTTTATATAATTTTGCACAATTTTATTTTGAGGTTAATTCCACTGCCTAAAAATGGTCCATACACAATCACTGAAAATGGAGATTTCACATTCACAAACACCGTGATTGGCTGATCAAGGGTTTCCAAAGTAAATAAAAAAAAAGTACTTTAGTCCCTAGGGAGTAAAGAAATTAAATGAATCACTTAATTCCGCCTATACAAGGCTATTATGAGTTATTTTAGAGCCTGAGAAGTGAAAAGCTATTATTTTTTTCCAGTGACTTGTCTATTTACGTTTCAAAAATAAAAAGCTAGAAACGTCAATTTGATATGATTGATGATAGTTACTACAAATGACTGTTGGCTAAATATGCGCATTTAAAGTGTCAATTTACATAAAACTAACACCCGCGAAACAAATTTGGCAGAAACTTTGTTGCATATTTGCTAAATGTTGTAATTTTGTATAAAACGTCGTTTTTTTTCTCGCATTCAACGTGAAAAGTAGAGTGTTTAACGTGAGACTAAACAACTATAATGACACTCGAGCTATAGCCACTCTCGCTTTCTCGCTCGCTCGCGTCGCTAAACATCTCGTGCCATTATGGCTTGTTTAAGTCCCTTGTTAAATAATATACTATTAATCTATCACGTGCCATATCGTTTATAAGCTCTTAAGTTAAAGTTATGTATGATAGAATGCCTATAAGCATTAATTAAGCCCACGTATTAAGAAGATTGTGAAGCTAAAAATTTCCATACAAAATGCGATAACGTTTCTCCTAAACCTTGTCCGATTTTTACGATTTTTAACTATGTCTGTACGTTTTCTTTTCCATGAAAATATTTCTTAGAATTAAACTAAATTAAAAAACTAAAAAACAGAAACGTACAGACCTAGGTCTTTATAATAACTAACTAGTCAGAAATCGTGGAAATCGGACTTGATTTAGAGGGTGAGAAGCCCAGAGCTAAATTTTCATGTTTTGTTTTGACAGCCACGCGGTTTTAGCGGAGCTTCACAATCTTCTTAAGACCACAAAATACAACATATTCCAGACTCGTTTATCTAAAATAAAGTTCGATTTGCAATTGTTATTATTATTAAGTTTCGTAGGTATAATTTAGTAATTAACTTCACTTCCTACACTTAACGTGACGCCAAAGCGACAGGCTAGGTATTAATTAAGGTGGCTGACCACGTGCGTCGCGAGGGTGGCGCGATAAAAAACTTGCAAAGACGACTTCCAGTTGAAACGAAAATGAAAACTCGCCACCGGCACCGCAGACCGTAACTCTTAAATTGACAATTATTATTATCAATCGTTTTATCACCCACTTTAGTATTAGAAATAACTTAGACTTTACAAGCGACCTGTGGTTATTATGGTCGTGTATATCGATGTGGATAAACGTGAACAAACGTCTGTCACTTTCTGCCCAGTTTTTAAGTGCGAAAGTGATGGATGCTTTATCTACCGCGATAAAGACGACCATAATACTGTCCTTGGGGTCTATACTACTCGTTAATACATAATTACTTTTGTAATTTTATCGTATTGTCATATTATGATAATACCTCTTATTCACTTGACAGTAATAGCGGCCGAGATAAAAACAATACGATGACATTTCAAAAGCAATTCGGTTTTACTGAGTAGAGTGTCCAGCGACAAACAACTAAAAACAACTATTTGCAATTAATTACTTTATTTACATGAAATTAGTTCGATTAACCAATATACAGACAAGTTACCACAAAATCAAATCATACGACGCGATAGTGCAGATAGTTAAGTTTATCTGGTTCTTAAGAATAAAGTACATTATCAATCGCATTTTCTATTAAAAACTGAAGAAATCGGTATCAAGATTGTATACATAGTTATATGTGGTATTTAGAGAGTTTTAACGGAAGTAGAGAGCCCCAGCGGGTAGGCCGGAGTAAGCGACGGGGGCGGCGGCAGGGTAGTTGTAGGGCAGCCCTGCGACGTACGACGGCACGGCAGCTCCTGGGTGCACGTAGTCGACCCCCGAAGAGTACGTCAGCACTTGGGGCTCGGGGTTCGGCGCGGCGAAAGCCACCGCCAGCAGAGCGAAAAGAGCAAACTGCAAACAAGGTAAACATTATCAGTAAGTGAATTTCTCTAGAAAATATTTTGTACATTTCCTTTGGTGATAAAATAGACGCCTTTAGAGACTGCGCTATAATATAGTGAAGAGCAATGAAAACGAATCACTAGCACAGGACCCACTGTATTGCTTCTAATTCTTGTAAGATTTCATTTATGAAATAAACATTTTCATTTTCATTTTCATTATTGAATTACCACAGAAAATGACCTGCTTTCACTGCTCCTGAGTGTAATGAAATGGATGAATTGGTAAATTAAACACCCAGTGAAAGTGATAGTATTACTATTTAGTAACAAGCTTTTTCTTTACTTACTATTTTAGCGAACATGTTGTTAGATGCGATGCAGTGTACAAACCGAATCATACTCTGTTCAGGAAACTTAAGCTTATATATCTTAATTTTAGCCTTGATCTTTAGAGTACCTACATGATCTATTTTGTCTGACGTCGAATGACAACATGACAAAGCAAGGGCGTGTAGCTGGTCAACGATCTTTATACAATAGAAGCTCAGAATTACATCCTGAGTCGCCTTAGATGTAACTACTGGTATTGTTAAGGTTATGAGCTTGTTTTGCCATTAAAAGGCTGTCTGCATGATTTTCAAGTTAAAAACATATTCAAAATAGTTACGTGAGATTTTGCGCATAATAGCCGCTGGTTTTGGTGATGCTTAATGCCTTGTGTCCATTACATCTTTGTCCCAGTGAGTTCATTTAATTTTGTTACTACCATAAAATAAAACTATACATAACTTCGTTTGTCCTGAGAACCGATTTGTTGGAGGTTTTGCGAATTGACAAAGGAGACCTAATTGCTGATGCCGGCTGCGTCTTCATTGCGTTTGTATGAGTTCATAATAATTTACATTTGATCCCTGCGGAGACGTTACACGTATTTCTGTTATTGTTCCAACTGCCCCAAGGACGGACACTGGCTATATAAATGTAGGCAGAATCGTAAAAATAAACAGTTTGAATTCAAAGGCTAAGTCGCGAGCTATTCGGGAGGATCTTCAACTACATATAAATTGAAGTAACGCAGAAGATACACATAATCGGAAATGTTTGCGAAGTTGGTGAGTGAATAACTACCTGCTGCTGTAAAGTAGAAGTTTGTTTCCATTATTTAATTAAAGTTGAAATTAATAAACTAACTTATCATAAAAGTACCTACCTAAACTCGTCGGACATCAACCAGTTAAGCATTTTTCTATGATAAATAGCTGTACGAAAAAAGTCTTAGTTTTTTATTGAATTTGCGCTTTATTGACATTCTTCTATAGTGGCCCAGAAATCCATTTGTTTGTCTGTATCTGTAAGTTTATTTATCTATCTATCTGTCTATTTATCTATATATATATACTTGACTTTTATGATTGTCTTTAACAAGTTATGTTTCCTTTACAAAGGACGATGCCAAAAAACCCAGCGTCGATTAAAACAAGGCACCATGTATAATGAAATTGAGCATAAATTATCAAGTTGTATATGCACAGTATGCAACTGCTTTATCGATTCTGAGTTTTAGTCCATAATATTTTTTACCATTGTCTGTACACCCAATATTACAACCATAAACAATTATTTATTTTGTAACTTCCTTGAATAATAATTCTCAATAATAACAGGATGTATTTTTTACTTCGGCTAGGTACTGATACAAAAAGTTGAGCATTGTTTACGATAGTAGGTATTATGTCCATCCAAACCAGATGGCACTGTTTAGGTGACTGGCGGTTACGTTCCTATCAATTATATTCGTATGGATAGTTATTATACTTTTAAAAACAGCTTAACCGCCAATATTAACAAAATTTTGACAAACAAGTTGTAGGCGAATTATAAAAATATCATTGTTTAAACCCTGTCACAATATTTTGGAGTCATTTCCTATGTGTATCTGTGACCTATTAAATAAATAACTGTTTATTTTGTTTGAGTGATATGATTCACAGGATGTTCTGAAACCGTTTCACTTTCCTGGGTTGCAACCTTATCTAACCTACAGGTTGTGTAGGCAAGCTCTTTAAACAATTTGAAAAAATATTGTATTAGGATAAAAAAAGGGACAAATGAAGCAGTTGGAGAAGTCATCCTTGTGATATTAGATAAAAGGGTAATTGCAATAAAATGTGGCCATCTTTATTTAAAAACCTTTACACGCCTGGCGGTTACGATGTTCTTGTTCAAGGTATACCACGATACTTAGCAACTACATTTA
This sequence comes from Acleris emargana, assembly GCA_927399475.2. NCBI lineage: Eukaryota > Metazoa > Arthropoda > Insecta > Lepidoptera > Tortricidae > Acleris > Acleris emargana. The sequence goes on from OV656846.1 coordinate 11,973,451, forward strand.
GAACAGAGTAAACGCCAGCAAATGTTTTGATGGTCCACTTTGATCAAAACGGCTACAGGAGTAATTTAAAAGTTTAACATTGTTTATCATTTGTTCCCCAGGTATTATTGTTCGCTATGTTGGCTTTCGCCATGGCTAAGCCGCAGTACTACCCCGGCTACGGATACAACGGCTACTCTAGTAGCTACCCCGGGTACTACGGCTACTCTGGCTACTCCGGCTACAACAACCCGCTGTCTTACAGTGGCTACGGGTCCTACTCTGGCTCACCGTATAACTATGGATATAACTACTATTAAAACAAGTTATTTTGGTATCTGTTAAGTCATTTTGTGCCTAGATGTTAATGTTTGAAACAATATGTATTATTAATATAACTTTATCAGAAAACAAGAACTCCTTTTATTATAACCTACCTCGTTTTATGTCTGTTTACATTTATTATTCAAATTTATTTACAACTTTGTTATTTACAACCTAGCGTTTTACGGGTTCCGTGGTCAACAAGGAACCCTAATAGTTTCGCCATGTCCGTCTGTCCGCGGTTTAACTCAGATAGTCTTGGTACAGTCAACTACAAAGAGATGTATCAAATTTTGGACCTTATTACAATGCAACAAGGTGAAAAAGTGGGCACATCTCTTTGTAGTCGACTGTACGAGTACATACTACAAAACTGTAAATCGCGTAGTTATACATTTACATGACGCTGACATAGTTGTAAAATAAAATCTAAAAGGGTAACATGTAGAGCAAAGGTTTTTTTTTACATTACAACATATAGGGAGATTGAGGTATCATTGGATTGCTCTTAGAATATTATTTATTATGTTATTATAACAATGTTTAAGATCGGGGGACCGTGTAGGGCATATTGAACTTGAAAGGTGTCATTTTCACTCGAGTTGCGCTGATAATGATGATGTATAAAATAATCCTTTTCCTTTTTCATTGTCCTTACTACAAAAATAACTGAAAGATATCCCGATGCAAATAATAAAATCTAAAATATAAGGTTATCTATAAACTTATACTAAATAATTTAAAATATTAAAACAAAGCTACTGAACGATTACTAAAAGTGGTTTATGTTGTCCAGTTAGAGTATACCAATAACGTTTTAGGGCGCGTATTTTCAATTAGTTAGTTTAAAACTCGTTTATATGACTTCACTAAATCGATCGATTGAGTGACAATGACAACCGTTATTATAGTGAATAAAAAATAACTTCAATAATTGGTCCGTCGAGCTGTAAAGCGAGTTGGTTAAGTGGGAGGATTCACCTACCCGGTAGGAATCAGAGCAAAGTGTTTTTTGTGTGGGCAGGCGCAGATATAGCATTTATGTTATGACGCACTCGTGATAGCTAACTTCTACGCTACGAGTGTAAATCAGACAGCCTGTCAATCTGCTATTATTATACTAAGGTTTTAGAAAGACCCTTTCCATGAAAAGATATTCAGTGAAATGATACATTCGATAAAATGACTGTCGGTCATTCAAGAGGATCCCACATATAATATTGTTTACGTATATCATAGTTATAGTGTACCTACCTATAGGTGTATAAAAAAGTAGTGTGAGAGTAAACCTTAAGGATTCCAATGGCAAGATAAATTTTATGACTTATATTTATGGGCAATATGAATCTACTTTATTGAATAAGTATAAATTATATGTATATCATTAAAAGTTAAAACTAAACTTATTTAAATTAAAATAAAACTAAACTACTCAAATATTAAAGATGTTAATAAAAATCACCACTATAAAAAGAACACCCCCTCTAGCAGGTCCGCTTGCGGCATGGTCCCTATGACAATGGCTGCATTACCTCTCTGAATAGCTAGCCCAATCCTTTGGAAGAGATAAGCACCAGCTCTAGGATCTCCGGAGGTATAATGGAGATATTTCATACATAATATGTATTTTGCGAGCGGTCTATTATTACTATAATGAATAATTTCATAATTCTCTCTGACCAAAAACATCTTGTTACACCCAGATGATTTCAGATATTCGTTTAACATGTAGATAGTCACGGTAAAAAATGTGACCATTGAATTATTTTTTGATATAATTTATCAAATTACATCATTCCCTATCATAATTTCGAACCATCAATCATAATGTCTACTCTTAAATAAGAGCAGCTAAAGGATGGGTTGAATCACGGATGTTGATTGCGCGGGCAGATAGAACAGTAGGTTTGTCCACTGCATACCCGATTAGTTGAAGATCAAGGACACTTTTTGTCTAGATACGACAAGAACCTGTAACCAAGGCGTGGTCGGTCCTGTACTATATAAGCTAGTGCTGATGGTTGACAATTATCACTTGTTACCAGTACAAGCAAGATATCAACAATGTTCTTCAGAATCGTAAGTTCAATACATCCTAGTTGTATGCCTTTGTATATTTTGATTATTTTTGAACATGATACTGAGATGAGATTTTTGATTATTTATAGCAATCTAAGTGCACTTAATATGTTTTAAAGATTGTGTATGACTGAGTAAAACGAATCGATAATGTTTAATTTTTAAAAACGACTAATACATTTTGAAACATTTTCAATTACATGTATTTTTGAACTATGATTGATTGTAGACCAAACTTTATTGGTATAATAGAAAATAAGTAATAAAAATAAAAATAACTTTAATGTTGAAAGCAATTAGGTGATTCTCGGAGAGTAGATTTTCATTATTTTATCTGCTCAAGAACTCAAGAACTTATGAAGTCAACTTGGTCATATTAGTTTTTGTACCTGAAATACCGAGCGTCACTCGGGCTGGAAAATAATTTTCCCGAAGATGACAACTTAACATATCGCTATAAAATAATAATAACAATAAGATGTTTAATAATCGGCATACTTCAAACATGTCATACCCGATGACCCGTATCTCGATGCAATACGTGAACAAAAATAGAAGTCCCTGTGGCCGGCGGGTATGGTCGCCATAAGAACGTAAAGGCCGAGCTTCAGTGGCATTCCACCTCATTAAACATCATTGACATTTAGCGAGGGATTCGCCCTATATCTAAATATAAGTCCCTTATCCAAAGACTTCTATGTATACCTAGACCGGCTAACCAGTATCAAAACTTGCGCACAGCGTTAAAGTGCACTACCCGATACTCGTTTAGTGTTCCCCATATTAAGTAGTACTTATTGGACGATTTAGAAATTCTTGATTAACTGCGCCAATTTTTGAGACAAGATGCCACATTTCCCTAGAGCTAATGAAAAAAGAGAAATAATTTAGTGGCTTAGAAAGTATAGTTTTTTAAATTTATTAATATTTTGAAATTATGATGTGATTCAATGTTATATTCCTACTTTATTAAGGATTATAAAATCAGAATTTGTAACCACAATTAATAGCTAGTTTTAGCCAAGGGAAGCATAGGTGTACCACAAGGTAGCGTTTTTACCATGTATCATTAAAACCTTAATAACTCCGAAACTATTTAATTAACGTATTGGAAAGTTAAAACTTTATTCTTGACCAAAAAAAGAGTTTTTTTTACGTCAAGTTCTGGGACACCCAGTAGAAGTCTTTTCCCCTCCTCATAAACGCACTATAAAACAATTTTAGTTAAAAGTATATTTGGTCACTTTCTGTCCTATTTTTGTGGGACTTGTCAGAAGCAAACCCCATGTGTTTCCATTTAGCCCACAAGAGAAAATACTCTGTAACCGAACAATTGTCCTCGTATGTGATATTCAACTAAAACTGAACATAGCGAAATACACCTTGCGTTTATGAATAAGAGGGGCCTTTATCAAACACGTCATCAACGCTACAGTCGTTGCGTCATGGTCGACGCTGCGCTTGGTGCATAAGCCGGGCTATTTCAATAGACACAATCAACACATCGATGCCTACTCAATTCCTGTCTCGTAATAGTCGTAATAGGATTATGATTAGTGGCAAATAATGGTGGACACTGACGGGCATTGAAATAGATTAAATTGCATCGTTGTTGATAAGAGCTTCATGCAGTACGAAATTGAATTAATTAACTACGACGCGCTTAAATTCCATTTGGACCGTCATCAGTGGCCTGCATAAGGACACTCATTAGTTTGATACTGTTTCGCTCTGGTATTGATGTTGAGACATTCTTAGAGTGCCTCTTTATAATGTTTAGCTAAACTAAAAAACTACAAAATAGGTGCCAACGGACTTACCGTTGTTACTGATGATAAACAGTAAAACTTATTGCAACGTAGTTTACATTTTTGTTATTTAAATAGATCAACTCAAATAAAATGTACTGTTTACTGTCCAGCTAATCCAGCCTGTAGATCCGTAAAAAACCAGCATTATACCACCTATCAGTAATATAGTATTATACGCAGAGGATGACACTTTTGCAGCGCCATGTTCTTACACTTAATAAAAACCTTAATGTGTATTATTTTTTCAGTTTGCTTTCCTCGCCCTCGCGGCCGTCGCGTTCGCTAACCCCAGGCCTGACCCCCAGCTCTTGACCTACTCCGCTCCAGCAGTAGTGCCCGCGGTCGGCTACTCTCCGTATTCTGCCGTCAGCTACTCCGCTCCGGGATACGCTGCTGCTCCTGCCTACCCCTATGCCTACTCCGGATACTACCTGCGTTAAGAATTTATATACATACATGTTTGATAACGGACTCCGATCTGCCTCATGATTTTCAATAAAGTTTCTTTTGCAATTTATAATATGTTTTAATGATGCATGCCAAATATCTGCACAAAATTGATCTCGTCGGGCGATTTTTTAGTCTTTACTTGATATTTAAGTGACACTGTAGCCCATGTCTTTTTGTACAGGGTGTATTATAACTTCACGTAAATATCAAGGGATTAGATAGATCTTTACCGGTCCAGAATACGGATTTAACTTTCCAATTTGTTAATTAGTTTAGGAGTTCGTTTTAATGATATTGGGAAAGAATGGTACCTTGCGGTACACCTAGGCTTAAAATAGCTACAATTAGTAATTCCAAAACTTCATATCACATTCTCAATACCGTAGCAATGTATTGAATTACAACTAAATTCCAAACCTTTCTGCAGGCTCAAACTGATCAAAGGAATGAAGCGAAATAAATTTAAATTCGCACTACCCGTACAAGCGTTAATTAACCATGGTATTTACAGAGGTCTCATAGAATTACTAACAATGGCTTGCAATTTGTATTGAGACACTAGCCGCCGGCAATAAGAGACTTTAACGTAGTGATCTAGACCCTAACTAGGTTCGCTGTACTGATCCTCCCGAAGTCGTTGGCAAGAGGTCGAGGTGCCACAGCTGAATGCACTTGGCGTGGTATCTCCCTGAAGGACGGAAATTATTAACCCCAAGGTTTTTAGTAGGTATTTCGGCTGATTTTAGTCCCTCAAGTTCCACAAAACTATCCCCGCGGATTTCACAAAAAAATGTTCGTTGTACTACAACAACGATATAAATCCCATATAAATACCTACACAGCTTCGAAGCCGTGGCCTTCAACATAAACGCAGTAGCATGTGAGGTTTAATCTACAGGATTGGGACGGCCAAGACGAACAAGGCCTAGTCAGACGATAGTGGGCGCGGGCAATACAAAACCATTTGTATTTTGTCACCACGCGGAAGGTACCTATCTATTTAACTGGTTACGTTACGCGTCGTTTGATTCAAAGGTACCTACGTGTTTTTTTTTAAGGCACCGCTTCTAGAAAAGTGATGCATATTAACAAAAAAACCCTAATAATGAAGGTCAAAATCAAGGCAATGATTATGTATAGTATAAGTAATTAGGAAATAGCGACTCTGGAACTACTTATAGTAGACATGTATTGTATAAACCACCAAAACTCCAACCCTATAATAATAAGCCCGCAGGCTTCTGCAGAGGTCATTATCTCTCGTAGAGTGCAGCTTGGTTAGTTCTTTCTGGTTTAATATAGTGCGACATTTGCTTGGTCCCTGACATTAACTATTTTTTAATACCTACACTTATATTAGATTAAATATCAGGGGACAAAGTCACACCAATTGACTAAGCTCTAGGCTTATGCTATGGGTACTAGACAACGATTTAAATACTTATTATAGAGAAATATATACTTAAATACATAGAAAACATCCATATGACTCACGAACAAATATCTGCCCTTACCAGAATTTGAACCCAGGATCGCTAGCTTCGTAGACAAGGTCACGACCAACTATGCCAACGCGTCGTCGTTAGATTCACTTGTAAATTACATGTAAAAAAATCTAGGGAGTCGCTTAAAATCGAGGTGACATAATAAAGGTACGCCCACACCAATGCTTAAAAAACGGCGACGGTACTGAATCGCAGTGACGCATCGTATGCGTACCGTTTTTATCGCATGCCCTCCACACCGCTGCTTAACGGCGCGTACCTATATTACGGTGCGTCAAAAACGGCGCCATGTTGTTACTATGACCCCGTCTTTTGTTTACGCAACGACACCGTATTTTGAGCAGCGGTGTGGCGTACCTTAATGGGGACGTGTAGGGCAGCCATAGGAAATCCACAATGGCCGATAATTATATGCGTTGAATTTGGACCTGTTTAACTGGTCTTGAAATAAAGTGAAGTGAAGTAGTAAAAAGCTCAGGTTTTAGCAAATACTAGCTTCTGTCCGCGACTTTTTCCGCGAGGGTTTCGAATATCGTTATTCGCTGGGGAACTTTTAAATTTTCCGGGATGATATGTGCTCATCCAGGTCCAGGATATAAGCTCTCCGTTTAAAATTTCATCCAAATCCGTCCAGCCGTTGCAGCGTGAAGGATTAAGCCACTTAACACACGCACACGCGCAAATTTTCGCTTTTATAATATTACTGGATTATATAGTAGGATTAAATACTAATATACTACTATTAAACTTAATTGTTAAATTGGTCTTCCCTGTTTCTATACACTCGGACTCTAGTCCAACATTGGTCGTAGAAACTTCGAAGGTCACTTCAACTTTAATCATCATCGTTTGAAAGTAGTACTTGACCCATCCGTTAGGTAACTATGATCAAAAGTTAGCTTACAGATGACCAAGCTTTTCTAAGCATGCAGTTTAGTTGAAGGGTTGTATGACGGGTGAAGTTAGTCGAAGCGAAGTGATGACCAAGTTTTTAAGAAATGGAAATAAATAGAAGAAGTAAAAACTGCTGCTTATTGTGGTGTGCCATCACTTGAGAATATTGTGGTTTCTTGCCACTTCGTCAAACACTTTATTAGGTTCTGCGGGCCTAATATGCGGGCCTAAAATCGACATGACAAACCGTTTTTATCTCGAGATGAGTGATAAATTGGCACTGTCGACGATTGCTAACATGGTGGCGTCGATTATTTTGAATTATCCATTATCCAACGATATAGATGGTTAAACGACCTATTTATCGTTTTGCCTAACATGCATGGCCACTAATACCCACTTCTGACAACTGTGTTTGAATAAACTTATTTGAGTGGCATGTAGGTGACGACAAGCAATCGATAACATATTAAAACGAGAAAATACAAAATATTAAGCGTAAGTAATAGTTTTTTAATATTCTACTTGCCCAAAATGGCTTACTTACGGGCAAAAAATAAGTTTTATGTGTATTAAGTGGTAAATATTACTTGTAGGATGTCAAGATATTATTACTATAGAATCTGGCTCCAAGAAGAGAAGGACAATAGAAAAATCCAAAGAAAAATGATAAGGGACGCCAGCAACCCATTTGAACTCCCAGAGGTTGAGTTTCGGCAGATTTACAGAGTGTGCAAGGAGATGGCACTTTATTTATGTGCCGAACTGGGGTCTGACCTCCAGCCACACAATAATGATGGATTGCCCGTGTACATAAAGGTAATATTTTATTTTACTACTTACAAAGTAATATAGACCTTATCGTTCAAGTGGCAATGCAACTCGTTAAGCTGCTCATTTTTTCAGGTTCTTACAGCATTACATTTTTTGGCGGACGGCAATTATCAACGCGGAACGGGACAGGACCACGGCTTATGCGTTGCGCAGACCACAGTCAGCAGTTACCTGGCTCAGTTCACAGATGCTGTTTACAGAAGGTACCTATGTAACGCGAGAAAATACTTACATTATCCATCTATTACCTACTCATTGTATAAGACAAAACAACCCGTTGACCTAGAACTATGAAATTTGGCAAGTAATACCGTCTTTTACAAGTATAGGAATCAATCTGAAATCTGTAAATTTTTAATTACTTAAATCACATAAAACAGGGTCTTTATGCAAGGAACGGCGGTCCAAAATTGAATTGACTTAACTGTGTAGTGCGGAACCCTCGGTGGGCGAATCCGACTCGCTCTTGACCGGATTTTTTATCCAATAATAGACTTAAATGTAGGTTACGATCATTTCGTTATGTATTTACTACTCTTTGTATATTTACTGCAACTTCGGTGACCCAGAAATTATCCTCTATTCCCTTCAGAATGGTTAAACTTTTCGGATGAAATAGTAGGTACTTACTCTATTCTCTATTTCCATAGCTCTTTTGAAGTATCTCTGTACCGAATTTCACATTTTATCAATACTAAATTGTGAAAAGTAAACAAACAAACCAATTGGATAGAAACTTTTCGTCCACATCTTGATATGACTACTTGGTAGCTAATACGACGATAGCTTTGTGACTACATCTCAAAAGCTCGCATGGCGGGGTTCCTATTCCTGGGCAATTTGCCCTTAGGGCATTTGAAGTTATCTAACAAACTTAACCTATCTAGTAACATAAACGAAGTGTTCATTTTGCAACTCGGACATTTTTGGGATGCAGTCGCAAAGCGATCTGTGGCCTGTTTCACAAAGCTACAAGTTACACATTACAATTCATGACATGACTTATCTTTCATAGGTACTAAATGGTGCGGTAGCGAAATTAAAACAAGTGTAAACGTTATTTACAGGCTCAGAGGGAGATGGGTGGTTTTCCCAGGAACCGACCAGGGCCGACGTATGGTTGCGGGTCAGTTCCGAGAAGTTCATGGCATCCCGAATATTCTAGGCACAATAGACTGCACACATGTCAAAATTTTTCCGCCGCCGCTACCATACAGCGTGCAATACTTGAATAGGAAGGGGTCACATTCAATCAATGTGCAGTTAGTAAGTAAATACATTAATAGAGAAAACTCTTATAATTTGCACCATTTCTAGGCGTTTAAACCCAAATCGTATGTGACCTTATGGTATTGTTTTTAACTCGGTCGCCAAACGATATCGTTTTTACCGTGTTGAATATCATCACGTGTTGAGTATCAGTTGTTACAACCTAATAATGTGGTTTTTAGGTAGCGGATGTGAACTGCAAGATCTTAGCAGTCAACGCCAGATACCCTGGAAGGACACATGACTCCTTCATTTTCAATAATTCGGAGATTAAAACCGAGCTGAAAAGGCTGTATAACAATCACATCGGTGAATACTTTCTTCTCGGTATGTAACAATAATTGTACATAGCAAAGTCAGTGCTTTGTCTAATTACGTTTATTAATGTTATCCTATGTGTTTCGTTAACTTGGTACCCATAGAAATATTCTATAAATAAAATACAATTACGATTTCTTTGACTAAATGTTTACTTTAAAATTAAATGAAATACTGTACAAAAACTTTACATTAAATTGTTGTTTCTTCCTCCTCAAGAATTTGCGTGTCCTCTAGTCTGAAAAATAAGAATAAATTAATAAATTCATATCATAATATTTTTTTTTTAATCAATGTATATTTTTACAGGCGACTCAGGATACGCATTAGAGCCATGGCTTATGACGCCCATTTTAAACGCCACCCCTAACAGTCCCGAAAAGAGGTACACCAATTGGCATTGTCGTGTACGTAACAGTATAGAGCGTACCAACGGTTACATCAAGAACGTGTTCCGGTGCCTGGGACATGACCGCGCTCTGCATTATAGCCCGCACAGGGCATCAGCAATAATAAACTGTTGCTGTGTATTATATAATATGATGCATCATTACAGGTAACACTATTTTTTGAGATACCAACTTAAGTAGCTACTGTACAATACTTATATACTAAGGTACTGTCTCACAATCACAATTGCCTGATATATGTTATGTGCCAAAAACAGGCCCTGAGAGAGTTCAGAGTTTGTTTTTAATGTACCTATAATTTTCAGAACAATTGACACCAATGCAGACCTTGAAAGTACACAGTATGCTGATGATGCCGAGAGTACTACCCAGCAGTTCCCGGAAAACGGGCTGCTATTAAGAGTGGCACAAGAAAAAAGAGCCAATATTGTGAATAATTACTTTTCATGAATTGTAAATAATATTGTTAATAATTATAAATACTGTAAATAATTACTTTTCATGAATTTAAAACCAAATGTATTTTTCTTTATTTGAAATGGTAGTAACAGATCGTGCAGCATTTCTTAATAGGTTTAAAAGTCAAAGCACAAAAGTTTTTTTCTTTATAAAGAATAAATGGAGCGTCTATCTATATATATCTATCGTCTATCTATGCTTATACCAAATTTAAAAGGTCAGCAGGTTAGCTCGAAATTGAAATAAACGCACAGACAGGGTTACTTTTATTACAATGTTTACCTACTAGAGTTTTATTCTAAATAAAAATGTATCAAAACTCACTGGTTCCTTAATAGAATGACATTGTGCTCCCGCCTGAGATCATTTGATCGCCTTAGTTCTTCCAGCATACTCTGTATAATTAAAATACTACATTAAACAACTTTTATTTAGAGTGATTGGTATACAATTGTGAAATCAAAAGAGAAATTAGCAAATTGTTAGATGTCGTTGCAAATAGATATATGAAAATTATTGGTTTATTTAGCTTTATTGCACAGTACAAAAAGCAAATACAAATCACTGACAGCCTTAAGGCATTCTCAACCAGTCGACCACTAGGCTAAACAGAGGATAGATGAGGTTGGTAAAAAACCTGAGCAAACCTTGAGGCATTCGTTTTGATCTACCAGCAACTGCTCAAATCGCGAGGTGGAGCGGAGGCGACGTCTCCTTCGTGGGCCGGGAGCCGGGCGAGTGGGGGGGAGGTGTGCGGGGGCCGGGGGGGAGGCTGCAAGCGACTCTGGTACAGGTGGGGGCATGATGTCGGGTATGATGATCTAAAGGTACATGTGAGTTTAAAGTTTTAAAGGTAAGGTAAAGGTTCCATTATCATAGTAAAACAATAGTATAAGTATATTTACATCACCAATTGAAGATTCCGGCAGGCCTACCCCTATTGATGAATCCGTGCCAATTATAGACAGCACCATTTGCTCGGATTCACCAACAGGGGGAATCTCCGAATTGTTGCCCGTGGTGACCGCGGCTCGGTGAAAGGCTGCGTTATCCCCACGAGCCTTTCTTTTGAGGTCCCTCCAAGTCTGTAAGCAATATTTAGAAAATATATACTATTCGTTCTGGGCAAGTTAGAGTAGCAGATGAATTTGGTTGGCATCTACTTAGATTTTGCAGAACTAACTCGCCTTGCCCTCATCTCGCACTTGGTCAGGATCGACGCGCAAGTTTATGGATTAAGTACGGAAAGAACTTCGCACCGGTTAGCTATATTATCAAATTAAATACTTACAATTTTCCATGCGGCCACTGACTTTTCAGGACCAAACTGCCTCAGCTCCGTTGCGAGATTCTGCCACTCGGACTCGTGCCTTTGAGCTCCCAGTGGTCCACCAAATTCACCATTGGCAAAAAGCGGGTGGCTGCTCATGTACTCAATGAGCTTTTTCTTTTGCACTGTTGTACAGCGGCTGTAACAACGTGATTATTTTAATGAACACCTAAAACTAGAAGACGACTGTGAAACTTATCTTACTAACTCACTGTTTTATATCTCATACATAACATAATTATAATACTTACACTTTTTTTGTTGTGTTCATATTCAATTCTTCAACTTTGAGGCTTTTGCAAAGTTTTGAAGTTTTGAAGTTTGAACATCGCACCATAGACAATTTACCGCCATACCAGAGATTACCATAGCAAGTTGTAAAGATAACCCGTACATTTTAAAAAGTATGTCACGTCCGTTCACTCAATACCGATTGCAAACGATTTATTTCAGGAGCATTACATAAAGCCCGCTATGCAATATCAAACATGTCAAAGGAATGATTGATTTTATTACACTGGCAACTTATTTGTTAAATAGTAGTTTAAATTAGTAATTTTTGCCACACTGCGCTTATCGTAGCCTTATCGACGCGATGTCTTTACCAACGTTGTCAACCATGTTAGAGTATTCGTTAAAATAGATGTGTTTGATAAAATTTTATGCTTATCCACGCGATAAAACGGTGTCATCCATATTAGGCCCGCTGATGTAGTGAATAATCATACGATATCGTATTTTTAACCTACCACGAAAAAAGAGGGATGTTATTTGTTTGTGTGGTTCTTAGCCAGATTCATCAAAATCGGTTGGGCCGTGCTCTGAAAGAAGGGGTCACCGTTATATAGGGGTGTTTTTTGGTATATTTATCGGATAAGTCCGTATTCATCTTGCTGTCTCAATCAAAGCTTACCGATGGGTATTGAAGCTGACAGGGAAAGCAAGATAAATACGACCTTTTCCCACCAAACACGTTGTGTAAGTAGGTAAAACGATATTTCTATTAACGCGTTATGGTATTGTTTTTAACTCGGCCGCCGCGCCAGTACTATCAACTAAATAAGAACTATCGTAACGTTGGTAATACGATAATATGCCTTAGGAAATATGGTTGTACCGTGTAGAATAAAGAATTATTGGACAGGCAATTGAACACAGTTTGTTTTAAGTAAAAAAACCAGGTAGGCGGAACGGTAATTTATTGCAAAACTATTTGAATCAGTTCAAAATCACTGCCGATTGAAAGTGCATCTATTCGTCACGAGCTGTCTCAGTAGTTGGCGTATGCTATGGGTCCGGCGGGATACAGCGCCGGGTTGGCGAACCCAGGGTTGGAGTATGCCGGGTTGAGTATCACCCGACCTGGCACGTAGGGCGCCGGGTAGGTGTTGTAGATCAACTGAGGCGCCAGCGGCTGCGGCTGCGGCGCGGGCACGGCGAACGCCAGACCCAGCAGGGCGAAAATAAACAACTGAAACAAAAAAAAACAATAGTTGTAATACTTAGCGTTAGCGTTAGCCTAGTTGCTAAATTTTCGTGTGATGATCGCGAGTATCGGTTTCTTAGGGCCGTATTAATAAACTCATCTTGACTGTGATGCCCGTCACAAGATACGTCAAAGTAAACGTCAAGCCATAGAAAGTTGTCATTTTTGACGCATCTTGAGACTGGCATTAAAGTCGAGATTAGTTTATTAATACGGGTCTTAGTCTTGGATATTTAATATGTACCTATATAAGTATTTATTTCTCTATATATGTACACTTTTAGAGATAAATACATACTTATAAGTTTAACTTTGTTTAGTAGGTACTCATATTAGGTAAGTAAGCTTAGTTTGGAACTAGGTCGATTTCTTTGATATTGTCGCCTGATATTTGTTCGTTTGTTTGTTGTTGTTGATGTTTTATAATGTATAATGGGTGCTAGAAATAGTAGGTTGGCAACATTCTAACTTAACCTAAGCTAAAAGTTTTTAAATGTGACCGTTTTCATTGTATTAGCTAGTATTAGACGCCATTTCAATATATTTGTCAATTTCATTCATGTCACTCATGTTTAAAAGGCAAACGAGCAGACGGACTACTTGATGGTAAACGGTCATCGTCGTCGTCCATAATTATTCAGCAAGTCATTGCCTTACAGTGTTTACCTACTCTATTTAAGCCGCGTTTAAAAGAGAACATGACATCATTATAGTGCTGAGAAAACACCCTAGAGACACATTCCATAGTATTAATAAATCAAAAACAATGGACTAAATACCTCAAATCACTTACGTTTTTAAAGAATAGTCAAATCGACCGCTACTGAAGTGTAATTGTTGTTTCTAATACCAAGCTGCGCTGCCCCGTAACGACAGTCTTATACTCAACCTACATTTGAAATTAATAACCATTTAACAAGTGCAACAGAGCAACAGAACCGCGGTATGTTTATAATAGTAGTTCCTGTTAAAACAAAGGTACATCGCGCGGCTTCCATGTGTGCGAGCCACCAGAGCCGTCACAAGCGAGATTCACGTGACGGACCAATGGGACCAAGCCGGTTTAGTTGGGGCCGCGCCATTATCGCGTTTAGTTGCGTGCGTAATAACTAATAAGCTAATAAGTATCAAGCGACCGTAGCGCCCAAGCGGCAATAAGTAACAGAAACTCCTAAAGGGCCGGAGATGAAAGTCTATTTATACTATGACAGATCTTTAAAACTAACTATAATAAAAAATAAAAAACGGAACAAATACTAAAGCAATTATTAATAGTTCATTAAAGCAAAATTGTCTTAAATACCACTAGCTAAAATAAATTATTAAGATTGAACTGATACTTAATACATATTAACTAAAAACGGCCCCCCGAGGCAAAGTACCACAGATGCTGGCAAATAGGTTAGTGTCCGTTCGAGAAGTTATTTAAAATAAAAATAAAACCAAACTTATCTCGAGGGTCTGGACTCGACAGAGAAAACTTTTTTTTTTGTTTTGTTAGTGTATGTATTAGTAGTTATAAGTGCGCTCTCGTCCGTTCGATTGTTGTATTCACAATATTATTATAATTTATAATAGATAATATTGTAAATAGATAATCTCGAAAAAGAACTGGCTAAACTTACTAGGCTTAAAGTTATATATAATAATAATTTGCCGTCTAAATACATAAATATGCGAAAAATAAAGAGAAATATTAATACGCGATAGGCACGCATTTTATTCTAAAAACAGAGCAAACAATGTTTTTATAAATCTTTGCTTCCTCTCTACCTCGATCCGCGATCTTTCTTGGGTTAAAATAAGAGTTTCCTCGAAATTTATTCTAGACAAGCTACATAGAAAATCCTTCGTCTGAGATTTTAATCGAAGTCGTTAAACAAACTCATTTATAATAACCGGGTTGAATACCCAATATCAATAGGTTCAGCTGAGCTTTAACAACGAAATTAATAAAAGAAAGTGCGCGAAACTTTTTGCCTAAACTAAAACATTTGTTAATGCCACTGCTAATTATATCATGCCAATAATAAAATGTTTAAACTTACCAGCTTGTACATGGTGCAAGTAGGTCGGGTGTGTAGGGTTGAATGATACCCTCCGGAGGTAGGCCGCTTATTTATATCACTCCGGGACTGTGCAGGAATGCAAATAGCCGATGCAATAACCTTTGCAACGCCCGGCCCAGTAGAACCTGGGCCACGGCACCGGGAATAAAAAACTAAACCTTATTATGTTCCTAAAGGTTACTGGAAACTTAGTAACAAACTGGTATTCTTTGTCTGTTTCACAAGCCGGTCTATCAATAGATTGTGAGCGGCGGCGGCTTGGTTAGCCTAGTTATATACTTACCTACCTATATAGTTGGTAGTTACACGCGTAACAAGCTAGCAATCTCGGGTTCGGTTCCCGGTAAAGGTAATGTGTGGATTTCTATCTTTATAATTTACGGAAAATTATGTTATCGCTTTCGACACTCGCAAATTAACCAGTTTTAATAACGACTACCAAAAAAAAAAATTTTTTTTGGCGTAAGGAATCCCTTGTGCGCTTGTCAAAATCGGACTTGACTGTTTAGTACCCATAGTACCTAATATAACACACAACGAAACCTAACACTAGCTACTTAAAGCCATTAATTTACAAGTAAGTAGGTAACATACCTAATAAAAACATTTGTCTCAATCCTTATTTTCTAATAGTTTAATGCGTTCACATAGAACCAATTTAGGAATTATTGTAGTAGCTGATACATTTTCATCGCGATCTGGAGGGCTCTCGGTGTGTTTTTGTTTGGAAGGGATTACTTCTATTTCAGTTCCTTACTGAGAATTAGAGGCCTATGAAATACTCTTTAAATTGTTTGTTATGGCGTCAAAGGCTGTCGACCCCGACAATTTAAATGTCGTTCCGTTGTTTTTCCGTTACAGATTAAAATTTAAAATTTAAATATTTTGGCGCGGATTAATTTATACAATACAATACAATACAAATACTCTTTATTGAACACCAAAAGAAAACAAAACACGGAACAGTACATTTTAACTATAGGTATACAACAGGCGGTCTTACCGCTAAATAGCGATCTCTTCCAGACAACCTTGGACAGAGAAATAATAAAAACAAAAATACATGGCAGGCGGTGTAAACTAAATTATTCCGAACTCAAACTAAAGTACAAGAAACACTTCTGTTATTGTAAAAACTACTTACACAAATATAAACTACATATAAATATACACATAAACAAAGTAATTTAGCTAATAAATACATACTAAATACACGTTAAATACATACTATTATACAACTATAATATATATATATATACATAAACTCTAGAAATCAGCCAAACAAAGATAACACACGAGGTCGTAGGATGGTAAAAATAAAAGTAAAGGAAATCATAGAAAAACTACGGAAGCGATAAATAATAGTCCTTTAGCTTGCTTTTAAAAATTAAAATAGACTGAACACGCCTTACTTCTGTAGGTAAAGCGTTCCATAGCCTTATTGCCTGGATTGTGTAGGAATTGGAGTAAAACTTAGAGGAAGAAAAGGGGACTGACAAAAGAAGGTTTTGGGAAGCTCTAACTGAATTAAAATAATTGAAACGCTCCTTAAGGTAACACGGGGTTGCAGGGTTGAAAAGTATGCTGAAGAGGAGACTTAAAATATGAAAGTTACGACGAGCACGGATTGGGAGCCACTTGAGCTGACTGCGAAAAATGGAGACGTGGTCATACTTGCGTAACCCAAATATGAACCGTATGCACCAATTTTGAATACGCTCAAGCTTATTTAGTTGCTCCTCAGTAAGATCCAAATAGCACACGTCAGCATAATCTAAAATAGGAAGGAGTAAAGTTTGAGCAAGCGCAATTTTAGTAGAAAGAGGCAGAAAGTTTTGAAGTCGTCTTAGAGATCCTACAGCTGCGAACATCTTCCTGCTAGTCTCACTTACTTGAGGTGCCCATGACAAAGAGCAGTCCATAATGACACCGAGATTCTTAACCTGTAACCTGTATTTATCTTTAGCTTTGCGTGGGTAATCGGCGACACACAAAAATATGAAGCTTTTTAAGGTTCCGTAACCAAAGGGTGCCAAAACGGGACCCTATTACTAAGCCTTGCCGTCCGTTCGTCCGACCGACCGTCCGTCTGTCTGTCAGCAGGCAGTATCTCAACCGTATTAGGCATACAATTAAAATACAATTGTATTGCCGTTATCACAACAAATAATTAAAATTGACAACAATTCATTTTATTTATTTATTTATTTTGTGCTAAGGTAGTAAAATAAAATACCGTTTCTAGATTTTACACTGCTGATTACAGTAAAAATATCTTTGGATTTTTTTATGCAGTAGTTTTTTTTTATATTTAGGAAAAACAGTAAAAAAAGTTGGATTGTGAATGTTAGGAATACACTTATAGTGCCCTTAGTCCATTTATTACCAAAGGAATTGAAAATAATATACAACTGTCATGTTCATTTTTTATGTCTGACGGATTACTTGATTCTAACGACACGCTTTCGATTCTACGTAAAATAGTTTATTTATTTTAATGGCGTCTACAAATACACTGTTTAACATCTTAGCCTAATTGTGCAAATTGTGGTTACAGAGTTATCAACAAGTTTTTTAGAGTTGTTGGTAATTCTGTAGCTCTGCCTACCCCACTCTGGGAATGAAGGCGTGAAGGTATGTATGTATGTATTTTAATGGCGTCTACAAATTATGTAATTAATTAAATTACGCAAAATAACATACTTGTGAACGAACGGCAGCGAATGATTGACAAGTGAGTGACATGACATGACAGTCAGTTCTGTTTCTGTTTAAATTTACTTTTTTTATTTTATATCATGCTAAGATCACGACTTCAGTATTCCTAACTTTGTATATAAGGTCTTTTTAACGACGAATTTAAGTTAAATAAAGAAAAACCAAGAAATACGGATAGTCTAATTTTTAACCAGCTATTATAAACGCGAAAAAACAATAATGCTTTTTTTTTAAATGTTGTCAATTAAAGGTGGCGCTTGTACAATAATGGCACGGAACCCTTCGCGTGTAAGTCTGACTCGAAATTCGCCGGATTTTATTTCCCTCATACTAATTCTAGAATATGGAGCCGTTGTATATTATATTATAAAACAACACTTAATATTCTCGACCCCGGGTTCACTGACACAAACAATACTTTTATGAGGTTTTGTTTACAAGTATAGTCGCGAAATGAAAAGCTTCGTCACGTCCGCCCGCGTCCACTTAGAATTCGTTTATCGCGGAAAAAAGTACCCTCCCCGGGTAGCTGTCTCCTTACCTAATTTCATCTAAATTGGTCCAGCGATTTAGCCTAGAAAGCGTAGCTGAAAGACTGAGTAACTTTCGCTTTTATAATAGTAGAATATGGTATGGATAGTCCATGTCGTTCTTGACGCTCTGTAGCGTTTATTAATAATGCTAATGCTTGTACGGCCCACCAATCAGATTTTAGGCCGCTTTATTCGTCGAATAGTAACTCACATCGGACGATTCGAACGAATTGATTAGAGATCGTCTATTCTTACATTGAACTCCGCTCCAATATGTGTTTCGTTCATATTATTATGTGCATGCATCATAGGTCGATTAACAGAGGGGCGTTCAGTTTTAAATTGGACAATCTCTACGTCACTATGACATAGTTCCATTGTTACAAATGGTCTAGAATCGGAATAGATTCTGATTGTTTAAAGTTATTTTGGCTAGCTATCTAAGCTAGGCAATGCAGCCAGTGTCACAGGGACCAGCCGCGGGCGGTACAGGGGGTATTCTTTTTATAGTTGTTTTTGGATAATTGTTATTAATGTAGCTTAATTTTCTTTCTATTGAAATACGTTTTGCTTTAATATTGTCTGTATAATATGTATAAATAAATACTAAATAAAGTAGTATAAATTATAAGTTCGAATGGGGCTTTGGCAGATGTGGACTAAGGCGACGTTGCGATGGCGAGATGAGCTTGATGCCTTCAATCAAGACTGAGCAAGACAGGGCTACGAGGAAGGAAGGGAGGGAGTGGGAGCAGTGGGACTTTATAGGCTGATAAATAAATACATACATACATACATATCGTCACGCCTGTAATCCCAGAGTGGGGTAGGCAGAGCTACAGAATTACATACAACTTTAAAAAGTTGTTGATAAATCAGTAACCACTTTTTGCAAAATTAGGATAAGATGTTTACCAGCGTATTAGTGACAGGTTGCAAGCCCATCGCCTAACAGTACTGCAAGCCTATATTCCCTTAGTCGCCTCATACGACATCCACGGGAAGACATGGAGTGGCACTATTCTAACCCGGTAACCGCACGGGCTAATAAATAATCATAAAAATAAGAACATTATATAGGTATATTTGTCTTGAAAGGTCGTGTGCTTATACGCTCTTATACGAATCTTACCGACTTTATCCGATACCGAGCACTGTTTAAGATCTCTTGAATTGTAAATATTAACTACTAGCGACCCGCCCTCACTTCGCTCAGGTTTAAACAGAGAATTAAAAGGCTGTATTAGCAAGGGATGTATTACCAAACCCATTACTGTCAAGTAAATAAGAGATATCGTAACGTTGACAATACGATAACATCTCAAAAGCGATATGGTTTTACCGAGTTGTATAGAGCCCCAGTACCATAAACGTTTTAGGTTTAAACGTGAAATGACAACTATTTTTTTTTGGAGTGTTCTACAAATAGATATTTCGTGGGATGCCGAATTAAATAAATTGCGTATTTAAGGTTTTATTTCTTGCAAAAGCGGGTCACGCTGCATCGGACTTAGAATATATAAAAAGTTTTACGAATCCCGTTGTCCATAGTAAAATGTGATTTGACTTTTTTTTTCTGATCTGAAGCAGTAGGCGAAGTGTACCCTACTAGCTAGTGCAGACAGGCAATAAAAGTGTTTTTTTTAAACCATGCCATCTAGAATAAAAAATAATAGCATTCAATTCACATTGTAGTTTATTCTAATTGCTCACCCTGTATATGATATTAAACAGTCGCACTAAGTGTGTATTTGAACAACGTCATAGCATAGAATTAATGTTCTTCTATTTAGCTCAAGGATTATAAAATGAGACACCACCAAAACAATAACGATGTAAACACTTTATTAAGTACGACACAGCTTATGTCAGAGCGCTACAACAAACGGCAGTTATGAATGTAAAACGGCATTTTATCAAGATAACATTGTGACGCACAATAAAAGATTATATCTGCTCACCCACTACACAAAAGAACGTAGCTCGAATATATTATCTCCTCGAAGTATTCGTGTTGCGTTCTTTGTTAAACGGTCATATAACCAAATAAGTTATCTACGATAGAACAAGTCGGCGTAAGTGTACGGTAGGGTGTACGCTGAACTGTAGAGGGGCGCAGCGGGGCTGTTGACCAGAGGAGCGTAGTCTTGTATGCTGTAGGATGAACCATAGGAGTATGCTGATACGGTGGAGAGGGGGACGGCGCCCGGGGCCCCTACGGGCCCGGCGGGGCCCACCACGGGCGCCCCCGGGGCCACCAGGGCCGCTGAGGCGTACGGCGATGCGAATGGCGAAGCCAGATATGGAGATCTGAAGAATAGAGGCTCAGCCACAGCCGACGCGAACACCGCTAATACTAGCTGCAAATAAAATTTAAACCATATTAATGCAGATGTAACGTTTAATCAACATGCTAGATACTTTCAGACAAAAGTAACGTTTTATTCAATATTTTTAATTTAGGTACTTCTTTAGCAATTTTAAAAATGCCAATTAAAAATATACTTGCGAAGTGGTGTTTTGACGTTTTTAAAAAGGTCGTTAACTGTTGTGACTTCTATTTTTAGCCTTGTTAAATTCAAGTTTCAACTTCAAGTTTAAAATAAAAAAAATAAAAAAAAGATTAACGTAGGAACATCAAGTTATTAGTGCTTTTACTTGAAAACCTTAACAATACTTTAATTTTAACTTGCTTTTTTTACGAAATAGAACTGTCACGACTAAGAAACGTAATACTTACCACTAAAGTCTTCGTCATATTTGTTTACTCTATTTATGTATGTATCTAATATAATTCGTAACACCGGCAGCCCACACAGCTGTCTCTGAAATGCATGAAATAACATGAAGACGTCGTAACTTATATACATATTTGGATCCGGCTGTAAAAGAAACAGTAACGAATGGATATGAGTGTGAAAGAATTGATGCTTTGAGAGCTATTACCAAGGTCTCGTGGAATGGTCCGGCTCATAACAAAAGAATGTATAATCACAGCAGAAAACGTGTCTTCTATGTCCAAAAACTGCGTTCGTCCTCATTGACCTTGTGTTTTCGTCTAGTTGTTTAAAGTGACAAAAGTTAAACGTATGCAGAAACATTAAAAGTAATGTCAGTTTGCACCGACCATGATATTTAATGTAGAAATTAAACACAGTAATTGCTTATATTTATGACAAAAACTTTATTGTTTATCAGTTTCACAGCTATGTCGAGAGGTTGTCATGGCGGAGAGATTATCAGGATCATCAGGTTTCAGTTTAACGTTTGTAGTAGGCGAAGGGGCTAGCGGCGTAGGCGACGGGGGAGGCCGCGTACGGGGAGTAAGCGGAGTAGGCCAGCGGCGAGCCGTACGAAGCGTACCCGACGGGCGCGGAGTACGCCAGGGGAGACGAGTACGTGTACGCCAGAGGAGAAGAGTAGGCCACTCCTCCCCAGGGCTTGGCAGCGACGAAGGCCACGAGGGCAGCGAACACGGTGAGCACCTGATAAAAAAAAACGAATAAATTAATTTATCAAAATGAAGTGATTAACGTGATACGAGTAATAAGATATAATTATACGAGCATTTTGCATGAAGTGAAGATTGATACAGAGTTTCACGATATTGTCGATGTTATGTATTACCTAATTTTGACGACGCGCTGGCCTAGTTGGTAGTGACCCTGCCTACGAAGCTAGCGGTCCTGGGTACAAATCCCGGTAAGGGCAAATATTTGTGTGAGGAGCGCGAATATTTGTTCCTGAGTCATGGATGTTTACTATGTATTTAAGTATTTCTCTATATAAGTATTTATATCGTGGTCTAGTACCCATCATAAAAGCATAGAGCTTAAATTGGGACTAGGTCAATTGGTGTGACATTGTCCCTTGATATTTATTATGGATATTTATTTATTTACCTAAGTATAAATGTGGATACATTATGCCAAACAAAATTTATTAAAAATTTCATGAAATGTTAGTTGGTTACCGGATCACTTGAAAATGGCTGGGACTTTTTGTTTTTTTTTATAATGTTCCAAATAGTCTGTTTTTACCCGGGCCACATTTCCATTTTATTTTTCCGTAAAATTTTTAGGTAGCTACGCAAAAAATATTTCGAAAAGTTGCCAGGAAAGAAATGGACACGACAAGGTTTATCAGGTCAGGTAATAAACGATATAATCTGACGTCACAAAGTGAAGTCATCGTCTTTATCACCACTATCATCACCGATCGGTGAAAGACGTTCGCTCCTGTGTAATCAATAAAATTTTGCAGGTACAAAATTTCTAAAACGTAACCTCTACTTGTATTACAAGCCTTAGTCGTATGAAAACTATTTTATGTTTGTTTAGTGAAATTATGCCAGGCTAATCAAGAAGCGTATTGTCATAGTAATTACCTGGATGAGCGAGCGTCACTCGGGTTAACAACAAATTTTTCATCACACTTGCACGTAAACAGTATCTAAACATACAGGTTAACTTGGCCGCAATGCCCCATATAAAACCCTCGACCTTTCTTTTTACCATGAAACCCAAGGTCGGTAAGTATATTTTTTTTTTAATTTATAGCATAGCACACAGGTCATGCAAGTTCAAGCAAAGAGTGTACACGCAATTGAAAAATTGTCTTAAAATATTATTTCAACAGGAATTTCATTGCAATCTCGCTATACGTTACTTAAATACTCAATTAATGTTCCTAATAATCGATTTTAATAGTTTTCTGTATCAAAACGTCGTTTTTTTTTACACTCCTTCAGGGCTGTATGTATACCTACGTAAGTATTTGCCCTTAACGTTTCTGAACGAAACATTTGTATAATCTGTGGAGTCCGCCCGCCATCCGCTTAAAAAAAGTTCAAGTAATTCGTAATAATCGCAAATGTGATGAAAAACATTGTATGTTTCACGGGCGGTACGGGAATTACGAACCTCGACTCAGAAAGCCCTCAGTCTTCGACTTCGGGCTTCTACTAGAGCCTCGATCGTAATTCCTTACTTACCGACCTTAATACACAATGTACTATTCCTGAAGATGATAACTTGACAGCTATATTTTACGCCCCCGTAAACCCCTATATTGAAAATTTCCCCGAAATCATTAGAGCCGTTTTCGAGAACGAGATTCCAAATATTGCTCGTTAAATAGTAGGATAACGTTCGTTGATTAAAGCTAGAGTGCAATGTTTTATTTATGCCTTAACCAAGATTTATTCGTTCAGTTACTGAGTATGGAACATCACAAGTCTATGTTATTCTTTAGGAAAAACTCACTAAGTACAGTCAACCTATTTGATTCCTATATAGGCCACTGGACAGTGTCAACGTGACGTTGTAAACAAAATCGTAAGAAGTTTGTAACATTTTGATTGACAACGTCACTTCAACATAGACCTTAGTGGTCTAGGAATCAAATTGGTTCACTGAGGGGTTATAATTACATAGCTATGCAGTTCATTTTACAGCGAGTGTAAAGGACAGAGCTATAGCAGTTATATAGCTCTGTCATTTTTTCTCAGCGTAACCAGGACTCCATGTCATAACAATCCCGCAGTACATAGGAATTACTGATAACTTAGCGAGTTTTTACTCTATATAGACGACATAGTACATTTTGTTAAAACCCATACCTACTAAAAAGGTCATCTTAAATCCCATTACTCCTTCTATTATAACAAAAAAACCATTTATAATATTATTGTGATGAGGATAGGTTACTCTTGTTTTGTTGCCACTTGATTTCACTGAACTCACTTGATTTCACTTAAATAAAATAATAATAAATAAATATCAGGGGACAATGTCACACCAATTGACCTAGTCCCAAAATAAGCTCTAGGCTTGTACTATGGGTACTAGACAACGATATAAATACTTATATAGAGAAATACATACTTAAATACATAGAAAACATCCATGACTCAGGAACAAATACTCGCGCTCATCTCACAAATATCTGCTCTTACCGGGATTCGAACCCAGGACCGCTAGCTTCGTAGGCAGGGTCACTACCAACTAGGCCAGCGCGTCGTCAAACTTGATTTCATGGAACGTATCACTCCACAGAATTTTCCTTTCATTGACAGGCTATTCTAGGCGCAGGAGTTAAGATTGTGTGATAGTCACTACTAATATTATAAATGCGAAAGTTTGTGTGTGTTATTTGGTTATTCCATGAACTTTGAGATATAGATAGGTTATACCTCCCCCGATAAACACATAGGCTACTTTTCATCTCGGGAAATTAAAAAGTTCTCAAAGCTATAATCGAAATGTACGCGAACGTAGTCGCTCGCAGAAGCTAGTTATTATTTAAGATAACCTGAAATCAATAAGGTTTCGGCAGATAAACATTCGATGAAGTGAAATTCGATAAAACAAGGGGACACCATTATAGATAGATCTGAAAAAAATTAAGTGCGTGTGTGAGTTTGTTTTTGACTCTTTCACACTGAAATTATTTAACAGATTATTAATAAAATTTAAAGCTTATACCCTTAATGGAAAAATAGACCAGGGGGTTATTATGCCATAGCTATGCATTTCATTTAACGGCGAGTGTAAAGGACAGAGCTATATTAGTTATATACAGAGATGTACAAAATACTTTTCGAAAAGTATTTAAATACAAAATGCAAATACTTTTTTAATATAGTATTTCAAATGCAAGATACAAAATACTTTTGCCTTTTGTATTTAAATACTAAATACAAAATATGTATTTTCAAAATACTTTATTGAAATAAAATACTTTATGGTAAAATTACTGGTTTTCTTTATTTATTAAAGATTTTAAAATCACAAGCTCTTCAAAAGGAGCATCTCAAGAACAATTTGTTTTGGCATTTTTTTAAAGACATTTCGAGCGAACTACACAGAAATAATGAAATAGCTGCCAACACTGCAAAACGTAACAGTGACTTTGAGGATTGTCAAGAGGTCCCTCATATCTTTGCTTCCCAAGAATAGTGACACAAAGCAAAATAGGTTAATTTTGAGTAATTGATACAGATCGCCACCACCGTACCAATACGGCACATTTTAAAGCAATCTGTATCAGTTACTCAAAATTAACCTATTTTGCTTTGTGTCACTATTCTTGGGAAGCAACGATATATTATTGGTCAGGTTTTATATGCGTTTTGTTTCATCTGTCATTTTGCGCATAGACTTTCAAAGCTGCTGCGCCACTAGTGGCCATTTTTTTTTTTACTGAATCGCGGAATGCTTTAGAAAAATGAAGCTAAGAATAAAAAAAGTATTTTGTATTTTACAAACCATTTTATAAATACAAAATACGTCTCGAATAGTATTTCAAATAAAATACAAAATACTTTTAAAAAAAAGTACTTAAGTACAAAATCCAAAATACGTATTTTGTATTTTGTATTTGTATTTTAAATACAAGTATTTCAAATATGTCACAACTCTGGTTATATAGATGTATCCTTTTCTCTCAGCGTAAACTGAACGTTAACTAAACAGCGTAAAATAGTTATGTCATAATAACCCTCAGGCGCCGCTTTTATACGGAGAAAATAATTGTGTATTTTAGATGATTTGATGTTTGGATGCTCCATTTTCAATTACACACAAATGTACTGAACCAATTTATGTAAATTTGGGAACCAGGTAGTCTATGTACCTACTATACCTATACATATAGAATAAAGGAATCTTTATATTTTGGATATATCCTGAATTTTGGATATATCCAGCCTTTTATTAAAATTTAAGACATTTTAAATAACGTTAAATCAGTTTTACGCAGACAAAGTCGCAGATAATTGCTAAATGGAAAATATCTTGTTAATTGTTAACAGATGCTTGAATTTTTGTGTTTTAATCTCATATTAAATAAAAATATCCTGCATTTGATAATATGAAACCCGATGGGAGTAAAAAAAATATAAATGCGGCGAATCCGAGAACCTCCATCTTTTTGTTTTTCTTTAGTTCAAAGTCAGTTAAAAATAAAAATTGACAGCATTCTAGAAAATATAATTAAAACAAAACAAATGCATGGTATGCATTAAAAATACAAAGCAGATACTAACATAATATCCTTAAATATATTTAACAACTCAAAACTTACCAGTTTGTACATGGTTGAGGGTAAAGTTGTAATTTGATGGATTCACAAGAAAAGCACCGAATCGAATGATGCTGCGGTCACCCCAAACGCCCAATTTATACTCGATCCCGAAGCTGGCGCGTCCGCTAACACTCGGTAATCATAATATACACCTTTTGCTCGCGATCGAAGATTGAATTTATGTAATCAATAAGTTAAAACAAACGATTTATGTCATACATCGATTCCAAGGTCGTTGCCAAAACTGGATCAATTAAATACTCGCGAACTTCGATTACCGCAAAAAATAGATATATTGCGGAAGTGATGGTGATATCGATGTACGTAGGGCTAGCATGCTGACTTGTTATCTGATTTAATAAAATAAAAATATATCAGAGCACAATCTTACACAATTTGGCCCTGTCGCAAACTAAGCTTATGACTTGTACGACTATAAACATACCTATCTAGAAAAATACATTCTTAAATACATAGGACACATCCAAGATGTCGATAAAATACTCGCGCTCATTACACAAATATTTGGTCATACCTAGAATCGAACTCAGTACCGGTAGCTTCGTAGGCAGGGCCACTACCAACTAGGTTTAAGGCTGCTACTGCTAGTAGGCAGTTGTATTAAAACTGCTACCTTAATGCCCTGAAAGGGAGGTGACACAAAGTATGCATTCTTTATACATATATCAAATGTAAATAAAACTAAAAACTAAACTAAAAAGTTATGATTAAATTTTCTCTGCTTTTATACCACTTTATTACTGCCAGTTAATCTTAAATCATGTTCTAATTTTAATTTATGTAATTCAACTATTCAGTATAATAAATAGTGTTTAAATAAAACCTTCGTTACAAGCAGAATTTAAAATATACAAAATGATTGTGTACTTATTTGTTAACGCTTTTCCGTCCTCACTTAGCGATGAGGTAAGTATCTGAGTTCAATAAAAATGAAAGAGATGAGTAAAATTCACGTTATAAATATGTGTTTTTTATTTTCTTTTAAATGACATTTACTTTGAATATTACTTGGGTCACCAATATGTTCTTTGTAATGCCTCTGCTGTTCGTGGTTAGTATTAAATGTCAATGCTACTGAAATAATTATTATCCTTTTAATCTTCGCCTTTGACAACTTATGGCGTGATCGAATTTTATCTTCTAATCGATCAACCATATTCCATAGGTCCTACAGGATTTCATCCTATTTTTATTTCGTGTTATATTTTTTTGTAGCTACCGGTTTGACCGAATCAGGATTGGTGTTTGTCGTTCATGCTAGGCGCTAATTTAAATTAAATGTAAAGTGTAATAAACTGTAGGATTTATGCTAATGAGGATTCTTATTGCGAATTTTAAGACTTTAAAATAAAAACAAAAATTGTATCATTGCCATTTTTATAGATTTTATTCTAGTCTGGTTTCAAAATGGTGTTGGGATTAGTTAATATACATAGAATCAAGTTGATGTAGATATGTAGGTATATATGAGTCATTAAAGCTTTTACCAATGCAATATAGCCCTTTAAACGCTCGTCAGGTTTGTATAACTTTCTCATTGTAATTATCGGCCGATAAGACGTCAATCCCACCTGTCATCGTAGTACAATTCATAACCTATTTGGGTTTGTGGTTATAATTTGTACAGAAATTACAGGTGTCAGGATAGACTCGATACCGGTAGGCACTATAACCCTTATACATTCTATGAAACTCTTATTGGACTTTAATTAAAGACTGTTTAAGTCCTTCTGCACTTTTGGTATTGTTTTAACCTGGGCCGGACAAGCTCAACAACAAAATCAAAATAAAGAGACAAAATAACTTATCATAAACATTTATTCGGCATCATAATACGGAGCGTAGGTCGTATTACATAATCAGCAGGTCTCAAATTGCGATCAATAAATATACTAGCGCATTGAGACGAGGTTCTTAGATGTAGTAAGCGGAGTAGGGTGAGGCGTAGGTATAGGGGGAGTACGCGAGCGGCGCGGAGTACGCGGAGTAAGCGGAGTAGGCGACGGGCGCGGTGTATGCGGCCGCCACCGGAGCGGAGTACGCAGCCAGCGGGGACGCGTAGCTCACCACCAGGGGCTTGGCGGCGGCGAAGGCCAGGAGGCAGGCGAAGATCAGCTGGAAAACAAAAGAAAATGGTTAGAGTTATCGAGAACCGAGATTACCCCAAAGGGGGCGTAAGCGCGATGTGGTAATTGACAGCAAACAGCAACTCAACGTCTACATGGGGATACGAGAAGTAACTGTTCTTTTTTGAGTTAGTTACTTTATGAAATTAGAGCATAACGTAAAGTTGCATTATAAACGCTAGGTTTTACGAGAGAATACACCGACAAGTATGGTGAACTATTTCGCTGGCGCTGGCACTTTGTAGTTACGTCATTTTGATGGTGAATTATATCTGAATGTTGCCCCTCTGCGTTCCAATAATAACACAAACACGACTGAACGTCTGCGTCCTTGAGGTGTATCCCGAAATATTGAACGAAAGTAGCAATCCATTAATGTGACAATTTAATTAAACGAAAAAAAACCACTCTCTAATCCCAACACTTAAAGCACTTTTCTCGATACTTACAATTTTGTACATATTGATTGTTTGTTTAGAGAATGCTTGTCTAACACTGATGGTAGTGGCGCGTCCAGGCTGTTTTATACGGATCGATGATGACCCCCATTGTGCTGGCAGCGAGCCGGCGCCCGCGCAGCCGCGACGTGCGCGGCCAGGACCTCCACGCGACTTGAATAACTTTGATTGCGCTACTGATTTATGTTACACGGGGTGATGTTAAACAGACATCAAAGTGACATGGATATATTGATAAGTTTATATAAAAAAGTATAGTGTAACTTCTCCATCACAGAAATACTTTTTTAACCAAAACATTGTACTCTTCTTCGTCTTTTTAAAGGAGTACCTATACATTCTAAATTTCACGTTTCTACGTTAAGTCTGTCGATAATGTTGTATGAGTGTATAACACAAGCTATTGCCTGCGATTTCATCCACTTAAAATTTGTTTAGCGCTTTTCCCCCAAAATGTTATCAATTTTCCAGGGTGAAAACGAATTATCATGTACCTACGCTTAAATGTTGTACAATATACAAACATCCACATTTATAACGTAAGAAAGCTTGGCTAAAAATATTATCATGTCTAGAAAATAGGAATATAAAGTTCTAAAATACATTATCTTTGTAAGTAAATACTTATTTCAACTGTTTCTAAATGGTCCCTATTTTTTACTTATTTTACGTGGTTAAACTATGCTTAGTACGTGCTTGATATTTTTTTTAAATCCTTGTCGGATTACAACAGCCTGTATATACACATCGACAGAGTTATAATTCGTCGCCCAATCAAGGTCGTATTGGGCTTGAGTGGAGAACATTTTGCCACTGTATGTGATTGTAATGATGTGTACGGTACCTATCTATGGTTGCCTTAAGGACGTTCAAGGCTGTCATTAAAACCTTGCCTTGAACTTCGAATATCATTGTTGTTCTTTATGTAGCATTGTTTATGATAATCCTTCTGTGGACGGTTTTTCATAGAAATAACTTAATTAAACCTTAGCCGTGAGTTACTAAAACAATGCTTTTAAATAGAAAAACGAGAAAAACGGTTTGGTCCCTCGGCGTTAATGTTATTTTAACTAGTTGCTAATTGTGCTTTTTCAGTAAATGTATTGTTCTTCCGGAATATTTAAAAGGCAAACAGTGGGCAATTTTGGTGCCATAACAATGGCAATAATCACGTTATCTTTAGTAAACAACATTTGCATAAGTTTAATGCTTGGACTACTGTAGTAACAGCACACAAATAATATCTTACGGTACTCGTGTTTTCCGTAGTCGGCCTTAATTATTCAAGTAATTACCATAAAAAAATATTTAAATTTTAAAGTCGATTAATTATACAAATGATTTTGCTAATAGGGTCTGAAGTAACGGAAATTGTTACCTTTGGAATTAGAATGTAGGTTGATCAAAGAAAATTCAGTTAAGTACGAGTCGGGCACCATAATACATCTATGGTTTAGTGGTCGTGTAACTGTTTAATGACAATAATAACTAATAAATGTTAACGAAAATGAAACAGTAAAGATTGTTTGACGTGAGAGATCAAATCGTTTGATTTTTTCATTAGGTATTAAATCCACAAGTTTAGTTTTATTTATTTAACAAAATACGTTTCTCCCGTCCTCATGTACTCCAAATACGATATTATATAATTTTCTTGTATCTATGGGTCTGAAGGAAGGCAGGAGCAAAGGAAGCTACATGGACCAAATCAAGGATAAGGTGCATGTCGTGTCGTGTAAAGAGGTCAAGGAGCTGGCAGAGAGGATAGGAGATTGGAATTTGGTCCACCGACCATAGCAAAACTCTTAAGAGAGAGATGGGTCTGAAAAATACATGAATTTCTGATTTGATATTCAGTTTTGTGTTAACCTTATACATACAATATGCCAACCTACATACATACATACATATACTCACGCCTTCGTTCCCAGAGTGGGGTAGGCAGAGCTACAGAATTACCAAAAACTCTAAAAACTTGTTGATAATTCTGTAACCACATTTTGCACAATTAGGCTAACATGTTTACTTTTGGTGGCACATGAGAACATGGCCTATTTTTTACATTTAAAGACCGTATCGTTAATTATGGAAACAAGTTTGAACAGATCTAAAAAAAAAGTTACAATATTTTATCTTGTCTGTCATATGTCAATCTGTTAAGCATATAGTCAAATATTAAAACTGATTATAAAAAATAGTATAATTCCTACACACTGCAAGATGAAGGGTCTCTCAGAGAAAAAACGACTTTCAATTGTGACCAAATATTGTAAAGAATCAGGTATGACTATGAGAAAGATTGCTTCAGAGGAAGGGGTTAGCCTGAAAGCTGTTTACAATACGATAAAAAGGTTTGGTATGAATAATACTTTAAAAGATTTATCTGGTCGAGGTAGAAAACGAGGCCCTTCATGTCCTAATTTAGACAAAAAGATATGCGAACATTTTTCCCAAAAAAAAGAGGTATCGATTCGGGATTGTGCGAAAAAATGTCGTAGGTACTTCTATTGCAATGGTTCAGCGTGCCAAGGAGCGTAACTTGCTTGTAACGTACAAAAAGCAAAAACAGCCTAAACGCAGCAAAACCCAGGAGTCTTCTGTCAAAACTCGGGCTCGGAAGTTGTACGACCAAGTCTTAACTAAAAATGAACAATGTATTATAATGGACGATGAAACCTATGTCAAACTTGACTATAAAACCCTACCCAGACCGCAGTTTTACACCGTAATAAAAGGAACGAAGGTCTCTAAAGAGGACAAATCCATTTTTTGCGAAAAATTTGGGAAAAAAGTGATGGTTTGGCAAGCTATTTGTCAATGCGGCATGAAAACATCTCCGTTTTTTGTGACGGGAAACTTAACTTCGGATGTGTACAAGAAGGAATGCCTTCAAAAGCGGGTACTACCACTGATTCGAAAGCACAGGGGTCGTACATTATTCTGGCCCGATTTAGCTGCGTGTCACTATGCTCGCCATGTGTTGAACTGGTATCGAGAGAATAATGTCGAATTTGTCGCGAAATCATTAAATCCTCCGAATTGCCCTGAGATCAGGCCCATCGAGAAATTTTCGGCTCTGATGAAGGCAAGGCTACGAAAACAAGCTAAACCAACAGATAACATCGACCAATTCAAAAAAGACTGGATCCGTACCCAAAAAACTTTCAAAACAGTCGATGTCCAAGGGCTAATGAAGAGCATCAAAAGCAAAGTGAGAAAACTGGCAAAGGGGGTCAATAAATAACTAAAAGAAGCTTTTATGATTCACTTAGAAGATCTAAGATTCGCGTATTTTAAGTTGTTTTTTTTGTAATAAAAAGTATTTATTCAGATTACACCATTTTATTTGTTTCCATAATTAACAATACGGTCCTTATGATTTTGTTGGGATCTTCTTTTATACGGGGCCATTATTGTTTTGCCATGTCTATCTGTCTATTTGCCTGTCTGCGTGTATGTCACACTCACTTTTCTTCAAAAACTACCGAAGTTAAAAAACTGACATTTTGTACACCATTATTACAGATATTTTTACCGGTCGAAAGAAAAAATAAAGAAAAATTGTGGTAGTTCCTGTACAGCCGACTACAAAGAGATATATCCACTGATACTCCTAATTACAATGCAATAAAGTAAAAAAGGGGATACATCTCTTTGTAGTTGAGTGTACATGTAGCACATGAGAATTTGGCCTTTGGAATAATCTAGGTCAGGGGGAAGTACCATTTAGGCTTTGATGAGTTAGTCAGTTAGTCAGTACAAAATAAACCGTTTATAGACATTAATGGGTAAGGACCAAAATGTTAGACCAGTTACCGTTTTTACCGTTTCGACAGATTTTTATATCGCCAGATTTTTATTTCGTCGTATTTTGGTTTTGGCAGATTTTTGTTCTGACAGCGTGTCACTTTGTTATCTCAAACGTACAGGTAAGTACAAAATAAAATACATTAGAATATTAAAATTTTTTATTGATGTATGACGACGTGTATAAACGAGAGCATAAAATAAAAACATTACACTTCGTTTTGGGCACTTTACCGACGAAATACATTATCAAACATTTTCAAGCATTCTATTGTAGTAATTAAATTTTCATTTAAGTCATGGATTATGCTTTTAATCTTTATGTCCTTTGCAACAACAGATTTATTTCTATTTTTGGTCAAATTATGATACTTGGCATTTCTTAGTTTTTTTTCTTGAAAAAGGGCTTCCTTTTTGAGCAAAAAAATAAAATACAACAGAGATGGTTTTTTAGTGAATCTGTTATTTACTCGGCGGTGCCAGCCTTCTACATTATTTGTTGTTCGAAAAGATTCTCTGTAGCATGTCAGTGTAGCACTTGTGACATTTTGGACCCATTCGTTAATGAAATAAGCTTGAAATGCTGCTATGACAGCCGAGTTCGGTGCATTGGCAAAAATAGATAGAACTGCCTCTGGTATCAGTTCTGGCGGTAATAACGCTACTCGCGAACACAATCTTGTTATTTTTCTACCCTCATTATCATCGCATAGGCCAATTATTTTAGATTTTTTCCAAATTGCTTTTACAAAATGATAATAGCAACCACTTACGATTGCATTAGGAAATACTTCCTTCATCGCATTTATTGCTGCCATCTCGTAGTCACATTTGTAATAACAAATATTAACAGAAAATCTGTCTCGTAAGATAGAAAACAGTCTCACATATGTGGCTGTTGTTTTATTTGGCAGGAGCACATATAACAGTGGAACAAAATTTAGTATCTCATTAGTCTCTCCAATATTTGCATGTAACGAATAAACCTGGTAGAAAGGTTTTGGGCATATCCGAAATGTTCCATCACCGTAATATTTAGTAATTGTTTTCAAAACTTCCTACTCTCTGATTATTCTAATGGTAACTGTCGCATTATATTGTTTTGCTCTACAGAAAATAGAAATAACATTAAACATGTTCAAGAGTTTTTCGGAGACGGGACTTTTCAAAGTTGCCCTGCACCTTTCGCCCAGTTATACTCTATTCACGGAGATATAGGATCCACGACAGCAAAAACAAAAGCCGTTCCATATGTGTATGCTTTAATGTCTGATAGGAAAGAGCAATCGTACATAGTATTGTTTGAAATGATAAAATCCCAAATCCCTGACTGGTCTCCGCAAAAAAATCATATAGATTTTGAAACTGCAGCTTCAAACGCATTGATGAAAGTATTCCCGGACATAAAAATCAAATTTTGCTATTATCACTTTACCAAAAGTTTATGGAAAAAGGCAAAAGCATTGAAAATAAACCGTAAAAGAGATCGAAGGGTAGTGGGTTTGTGTTCTGCCCTAGCACTGCTTCCGGAATCAAATATTGAGGAGGGCTGGATGTATATAAAAACAGGATCTTCCAATAAACCAAAAATTTGCAAATTTATGAAATATATGGAAACTTTCTGGCTAAAATGTTGTGCTTTTCGATCACAATGGTGTGTGAGTTCTGAGAGACACCGTACTAATAACACGGTAGAGAGTTGGAACTCAAAAATAAACAAAGAAATGAAGAAAAAAAGGCCCAATTTCTCTCTCTTGAGATTGCTGAATGCACTAGTGAAGTTAGAGCATGAATATGAACTGCAGAGAGATTTAGAAGATGTGGAAAGACGACAAGAGCATATCGATGATGATGATTTCATTATGCAAGCACAATTAGAGCTTTTGCATAATGAGATTAGCGTCGGTTTTTTTTTAGAAAAGCTTCGTTAAATTAAATAAAATCGTTGTTTTTAACTTTGAGCGAATTGTACTTTATTAATACATCTGTAGCAATGATGCATATAGGATGTTTATAAAAATAATATGACCATCAATACGAGCGATTCTCACTGGTCATATTAGTATGACATGCCAGTATGACCACCAATAAACGGGGATCTATTCAAGTGCAAAGTTTACAAAGCATAAAATATGTTATAAATAGATCACTCTACAACAAAATTTACCCACCTCAATTTAGGATGTTTCTAATGGCGACTGTATTTTTACTGTAGAAAGAAAAATCTGGCGAAACGAAAATCCGACGAAACAAAAATCTGACGAAACAAACATCCGACGAAAGCAAAATCTGGCGAAATAAAAATCTGTCAAAACGGAAAAAACTCTTGTATGGCTAATTTTCGTGTCACAACGGAAAAGTTTCATTGAAAATTTAATTGAGTGATTTAGCGTGGCCTAATTTTTGGTCCTTACCTTAATAACTCTTTATAAGGGTAATCATAGAACATTCACTTTCATACCAGGCTGTGAGGTCATTGACCTTAGTAATCTGTGAAAAAAAAAGGATCCTTCTACTGGGAAAAAGTCACGAGATTGGGGAAAAGAACTGAATGGGTTCGTGTAAATATACACGCTGCAGTACCATTCAGCTTTTTCTTTGAACTTGGCCGAACACACTGTCGTGTATCTTGATTGCCAATCATTTGTAAGAAACTAGTAGTACTGTATGTTTGTACGGGGACGCGAGCGTACTAGCGACTCAAGCGCTTCTAATTTACGCAGGAATTTGGAACAGGTTTATTTTGTCTTTTTTAGTCT
The DNA here is from genome assembly GCA_927399475.2 of Acleris emargana. NCBI lineage: Eukaryota > Metazoa > Arthropoda > Insecta > Lepidoptera > Tortricidae > Acleris > Acleris emargana. The sequence continues at coordinate 12,009,175 of OV656846.1, forward strand.
AGTTGTTTTGTCGTTGCGTTTCTGTACTTTAAATGCGTTGTTTAACTTGATTTAAAATAACAAACTTGTTTAAATAACTTGTTTAGATTTTTTCGTAATGTAGTTTGACTCATCCCATACAACATTTGGTAAAATTATGAACACGAAGGCGAAACGACTTAGGGTACGACGTTTACACTATTTAGGACTATTTTTAACCTGTTTCCATTAAAATAATATTAATCAAAATAAGATGTATTAAAAAAACATTCACTGCTTTGCATCATACTAGCTATATGATATGAGCCTAACGATCGTAAAGGTAACTGTTACTGATTCGGCCAAAAGGCAGGATAACAAATTAATTAATATTCGTTCATCAAACGCGATTTTTTCGTCTATTACTGTGTTTCAAGCAGTTGATACTTCTCGTGATCAGTTACTCGAAGTTTTTTTGCTCTACCTACTGTTTGGTTAAAGTTTTATTTAGTGAAGGTGCAGAAAGGCGAGATGTAGGGTGCTTCCAAAATCGGTGTAAGTTATAACTTAGCCTTGTTCCTTTTACAGTGCTGGACTAGAAGGATAAACAAATCAGAGTTACCAGTTTAGGTATCTATTGAAAAAGTTTTCACATATAACAAATGATTTTAAAATCAAGACAAAATTCACTGAGAGTAAAAATAACTGGATAGTTCGTAAGGTATTGCTATTCAACGTGACCTCGACATTTTCTCATGAGTATTTATCAACTGAAAGGAGTAGGTAATCACTGTATGTGTAATGATGTTACTTCTTGTTACTTTAAAGTAAAACAAGTGAAGGGTTCACTAAGCGAATAAAAAACGTTTTACTTAATACGTAATTATTTATTTCACACTCATTCGAACATTGATTTAACAGCGTAGGTCAATTTATTTGCGAAGGTATGCGTACGCAGGTGCTGTGTACGCTGCCGCGTAAGGAGATGCGTACGCGGTGTACGCAGCCGCTACGGGAGCGGTGTATGCGGCGGCCAGGGGTGCGGTGTAAGCGGCGGTATACGCAGCGGCCACAGGGGCGGTGTAAGCGGCGGCTAGAGGAGCGGTGTAAGCGGCGGCCAAGGGGGCGGTGTAAGCCGTGTATGCTGCGGGGTAGGCCACGGAGTGGATGCCAGGTTTAGCCGCGGCGACGGCAAGAAGAGCTGCGAATGCCACCTGAAAAGAAATAATACGTTATGAACTGTTATGACTATCAAGTTAAAATTATTAATTGGAGGTGAAGTAAAATTAGTAAGCTAATCCTAGTAACTAATATTGTACATACAAAAGTTTGTGTGTAAATTTGTTAATCCTTCATGCTGCGGCGGCTAACGGAATTGGATGTAGTTGGAATGGAGCTACCCTGCATTAACACATAGGGCTACTTTTAATCCCAGATTTTTTTAAAGTGACCAAAGGTTAAAAGATTATTGAAATCTACGCACACCAAGTCATAGGCAGAAGCTAGTGTAGGTAATATAAGATCTTCGTAGCGCAAAATCGATTGAAGGAATGTGAGGATATCTATCAGTCACAATGATAAATAAAAAGATATAAATAAATTAAAAATATGACGCACAAAGCGGCTTGATATCTAGAAATATGTGTAACTGATTGTAGACACAGTACATAATACGCTCGATCTTGGCCGAGGCACTGCGCTCACCAACGAAACACATTTCCCACTTATAGTACTTAAATTCAGTATGGACATTCGTGACGCGTAACAACGTCACCGTAACCCATTGTAAGCCTTATTATTGAGTAGCTAGCGAACAAAAACGTGACCGAAACCCGACCACCGCCTACGAATGTTACTACGTAGATTTTGTTCAACTTTCTTGGTAATTACGCATTCATCAAACAATGACGTATATAAGGGGTACCTTGGCTTTTAAGCCCTTGTTACTAGAAGTTTTTGTTAAGTCGTATTTACCAGTTTGAACATGTTGGTTTCGTTTGTGTGTTGCAGGATAAACCGGAGTGAATGATGCCTAGGATACAATGTATCCACTTTAAATACTGTTTCAATGCGAATGAGGAATATTTCGAGACAGTACGAGGGCTGCTTGCGCATCGGCGATGCTCCGAATTCAAGATAATCATCGCGGATGCAACCAAACCATAGGTCACCAAGTCTTCCGAGATAATATATCTATGCGTTTATTTACTTACACCTATCTTACCTTCCCCCCCCCCATGTCACTTGTACTTAAGTTGCAACTTTCTTATACTTAAGTTGTTTTAACTTTTTTAAGGGTTCAGAAGTCAAACTAGGAACCTTTATAGTTTCGCTACCTGTGTGTAGGTAACTGACTTTTTCACGGAATTTTGTACACAGGTAAAAGATAAAAGATGTTTATTCAGTAAGTAAGCCGCACGGGCACTTTTACACGTCAAAAATCTACCAGCGCTTCACAAGAGACCACTGCTGAGAAGAAGCGCCAAAACTAACTAATTTAAAATTAACAAAATCAAAAATTAATTGATCTGGTCTAAGCCAATGTTCAGTAACACACATAATGTGTACACTTTCAGTATATTTTGTTATCACCTATTTTAGATTTGGGAAATATTAAACTCGAAAAACATTATTTTCACTAGTTTCACAAACAGCCAAATTACTATAATCTACAAAATATTTTTAATAAAAGCATACAATTATACTTAATGAATTTAAAGGGAAAATTATCAAGATTAAGTAGACTTGATTGGTCTCCAAAATACAGGCGACTTATGTTTATACCTCCCAAAAATCATTAAAGAAACGGCGATGAACCCCTATACTGAGCATGGTCCGAAATGTTCTTGCCCGGTTTTATAATGTTATGTGTTAAGTAAAGTACCAATATTAACGAAGTCTATCAAGGCAACACTAAATTATATAAACAAACAGTACTACTTAATCTTAGCAGACTCAGATGAAATAAGCTTTTTAATATTCAAGCATAATTTGTAAGCAGATCTCTGAATTTCAATATCAATACTCCTACGCTTTTTAGGGTATAGATATAAAGCTTTAAGTGAATAAATTACCCTGAATCTTGCTAATAATAATCTCGCACTTATTGATTCTGCATTAATTACATTTCAGATTATAATTTGATAATAAAATATTATTAGTCATCTGAATATCTATACTTGCTTTCAATTTTGCATTTAATTTGAGGATCATTGTCTTTAGTTTCGGACATAACCTTAAAAAATTCCCGTTAATTTACGTCGTAGAAACAATTTTAATTTGTTAATTTTCGTTGGTTCCCTCGTGCATGCAACTGCAAGAGTTGGGCATGCAGGTCCGGTCGCGTTGCATCAGAGGTTAGCCGGCACGTGTCTGCGCTGACAATCCTCGGGATTGAGCAACTGTTGGAGGTCAATGTGCGTGCTCACATCAAACCATAGAGTGTCATTTATAGAGATTATTTCCCAGGAGGTACGGTGTTAAAGCACATTTGTAAAGTTTATATGCGATTTAAAGTTTGTTTGTTTTGTATACAATAATGTTTATATCTAGGTATGAAGTATTTTGACAGCTTGAGATTGGATACAATTTTGAATGGGGGTTTTTTGTCATTGATTGCCTGAGAATAAAGAGAATAAAGGCTTAACCTACTTTCAACAAGAGCATAAAAAATAAACTAACAAATAAAACATATCTTTAAAAAATAAATACATTCAAATATCTACATAAATATACAGGGTGTCCCAAAAATAGCACGTCACAGTGACACTGGAGATTCCCCAGCCTCAAACTAACCAAACCAGCCTAACATGACCTCAGTAAAAGTTGCACCGTTTTCGAGTTATACCAATTTAAAGATTTTTCCAAATTTTCACCTCTTTTGGCATTGTAAGTGCTCGCATTTACTGGGATAGCTTTAGAATTTAGTTTTTTTTATTTGTGCGCGTTTATGAATAGTTGATTAAGATGATAGAAGCATTATTATGTCAATAACTAATGTAAAAGTTGGAAAAATACTGTAATGAACTTGACTTAAATTATCATCAACATAGTAATTTAAACTTTGAACACCTGCCATAACTTTTTTTACTACAAACGAAATGAGCAAATAACTTTAAAAACATGCGTATTTTATGCCAATTCTAAAATGGTATGACACATGATATCTTAACGCATAAAAGTAGGAATTCGTATGACATTTTGCCAATATGGATCCTCGGAAATTAATGCTAATCATCTAAAAATTATCTTGTACTCTACGATATCTCATTTGTTTGTGGTCCTTTGAAGAATATGATTGATTTTTGGTTGACCTTGGTTGAAAGATAATAAAAATCGGGTTTAATTTTCATTAGTTTTTATAGTAAATGTTCGAATTGTTTCCCTCCGACTCTAAGGCACAAATGGCATCTTACAATAAAATTTCGCTTTAATTTTCGTAAACTGGTTTCCGATATGTCTCGGGCTGCATTGAAGACACGTCGCCGTAGTTCCTCTTCGTTACTTATTGGTTTTGAATAAATATTGTCTTTCAAACATCACCAAAAAAAAAAACATTTTACAAAGCGAAATCAACTTCCGATAAGAGTGCCGAGTAGTCGTTTCAGTTCCACAAACAAAATCAGAGTGACACATGATACGAGTATCTTAATGCAAAAAAGTAGGAATTCGTATCAAAATTGCCAATAAGGATCCCGGCAACCAAACTAACAAATGAAACGCCATTCATAATGTCATACGAATTCCTACTTTTATGCGTTAAGATATCATGTGTCATACCATTTTAGAATTGGCATAAAATACGCATGTTTTTAAAGTTATTTGCTCATTTCGTTTGTAGTAAAAAAAAGTTATGGCAGGTGTTCAAAGTTTAAATTACTATGTTGATGATAATTTAAGTCAAGTTCATTACAGTATTTTTCCAACTTTTACATTAGTTATTGACATAATAATGCTTCTATCATCTTAATCAACTATTCATAAACGCGCACAAATAAAAAAAACTAAATTCTAAAGCTATCCCAGTAAATGCGAGCACTTACAATGCCAAAAGAGGTGAAAAATTGGAAAAATCTTTAAATTGGTATAACTCGAAAACGGTGCAACTTTTACTGAGGTCATGTTAGGCTGGTTTGGTTCGTCTGAGGCTGGAAAATCTCCAGTGTCACTGTGACGTGCTATTTCTGGGACACCCTGTATATATACTATATTTATACATCTATATACATACTTAAACTTACATAAACTAAATATAAACTACACTGCAATGTGAATGTCAAAGGTAACTACAGCATTCACATTTAAAGTGCGTGGTTCACATAGTTAGGGTTTGAGACCCTTCGGGCAAGTAACCCTAAAAAACAACTATTGTTACTATTTTTAAATCCCTATTATTAGTTATGTTCTATAACAGTACTGATTTTTGCAAGCCATGATTTAGTGGACATTCAAAAAGCAGAGTAGCGAAAAATCCACGAATAAGCTTGTGAACTCTTTTAGTACTTCAAGTTAGAGTTCTTTTTATGGCGATTAGAAGGCACTGATGTCAAGTGGGATCTGAGAAATTTGAATTCCGAGGACTACAATATCAATATGATAGGTCTAGAATATACAACAATGCGACCATTGCAACATGGCGGTGGGTACAAGATCTGGACGGACCCAGCACAAGGTCCTACTACCACCACTAAATGCACAAGCGGTGTACCTGGGGGTTATTATGACATAGCTATGCAGTTTACTTTCTGGTGACAGAAAAGGAGAGAGCTATATATCTGCTACAGCTCTGTCCTTTACGCTCGCTGTAAAATGAACTGCATAGCCAAAATCTGTGGGCATCTAATGCAAAATAAAACCATATTGCCTTTGATGTGTTATGGCATTGATTTTATACGTTGACAATACGATTACATCCAACAACATTATTTATCCAGTACAATACGGATCCTGTATTTTATTTTTATAAATAAAATACACCAAGAAGAAACATTCATCTTCTGCTCAATTAATTTATATATGTCGAGTATTTTATCCTAACCACTTCCCTCTCACTGAAAAGGTTACGTTTAAATGCCATTGGAGTTGGTCTTTAATTGTTTTCTCTTTATTACCTCTATCACTAGTATCTATTCCTGGAGGACCTTTACACAAACCTAACTACCTATTTAGTTATGTTGGTAAAAGTAGATCTTATAAAAATCTGTTACTCACATCAAATCAACAAGCAGCACTTTGACACTTTATCACACATAGTACAATAACTAAAGTAAAACACGATAACTGGAGTGGTTTTAAAACAATATTTAAATAATTTAAAACTTTACCATTGAAAAATATCACTCTTTGGCTTTACCTTTAAATCGTGGTTTGAAATGGTTGTAGTTCATCTTTTTGACGACGCGATAGCCTAGTTGGTAGTGACCCTGCCTACGAAGCTATCGGTCCCGGGTTCGACTCCCGGTATAGGGAAATATTTATGTAATGAGCACGAGTATTTGATTCTGAGTCTTGGATGTTTTCTATATGTATTTACGTATTTATTTCTCTATATAAGTATTTATATCTTTATCTAGTACCCATAGTACAAGCCTAGAGCTTAGTTTGGGACTAGGTCCATTTGTGTGAGATCGTCCCTTGATGTTTATTAATTTATTTTAGGCATTGCATGTTAAGAGCGGAGGAGATTTTTTTATGATAATGTTCCGTGATTGTTAAACCTGCCTTGTATGTCGCGTCTCAAATACCTAAACCTTAGATTGTTTCATTTTATTTTATTTTATTTTATTTCCGTACCTTAAAGTTATCAATAATTATGAAATGTTCCTCAGTAAATATAAAGTAAAAAATAATCTTATCTAGCCTGATCTTGACTTGTTTATTATTCTACGCACATTTTAATTTAGGAAGCAGATTTCTGGCCTACGCTGATGGCCGCCGGCGCCGGTGCAGCCCCGGCCTTCGTAGCCGAGTATAAAGTTGCTACCGACGATAATTGGGCATCACTCAGCTCAGCAGCAGCCCCGAGGAAACAAACAAACAAAATGTTTAAATTGGTGAGTAAAAAAATAATTAAATACAAGAAACATTTCAAATTGACAAGAAAATCTCAGAAAACCGCCTATTAAATTCACTAAAAGCGTGAATTATTTTCTAGTTGGAAATGCCTATTATTAATACATCCAAACTACCATGTCTTGCTTTTGGCACTAGATTGTATAAATATGTTTTATGTACGTATACTGAAAACTTGTGCAACACGGGGAGCCGTGTGGTTAGCGGGACAGAATAATGTCACTCCATGTCTTCCCTTGGATGTCGTAAGAGGCGACTAGGGGAATATAGGCTTGTAGTACTGTTAGGCAATGGGCTTGCCACCTGTCACTAATACGCTGGTAATATCTGCTCAAACCATCGGTGGTTAAGGCTGCAGAGATACCCTGTACCTAAATGCATCTAGCGAAAGACTTTTTTAACTTCTGACGCAAAAATAGGAATGTTATTAGTTTAACGTTTGTCTGGGTATCTGTGTGTCTGTCTGTGACATATATATTACTGCTATAATACCAAAGAAGTAAGCTATCTGCATAATTATAAGCATTTTTAATTAAATATGGTTATCAATAGTGTATAGAATGCCTCGAGTATTATGTTGCAGTTAGTACCTTTTTGATATTATAGATTCAGACGCGTTTATTTTTTAATAAAGCTAGCCGTGCCGGCTTAGAATAGTGCCACTTCATAATAATATATTTATTCCCGTGGAAGTCGTAACTATGGTAATAAAGGCTTGTAGTATTGTTAAGCGATGGGCTTGCAACTTGTCACTGATATACGAGTACAATGGTAAACATCTTATCCTGATTGTGCAAAATGTGGTTACAGAATTAACAACAAGTTAATTCTGGGAACGAAGGCGCATTAATGTTTAATAAGGATTGTTATAATATAATTATAAGCAATGGGCGGCTGACGGATGCAAATTACGTCAAAATAATGTCGAACGTTATACGTAATATGGATATGACTGCAAGGGGTTTAATAAAAAGAACGAAATTGTAAAATAGTTATATAATTGCATTGTTGTAGTAAATAATCATATTTTTTTCTATATTGCATATTTTCAATCCATTCCTTCAATCAATTCCTTCCCAATATAAAAATCTTCTTGATTCTGTTTCGTGCAAAATTCTTGACGGCGATGCGTATTAGATTTAACATGTCTATCAATCACGATTTTTCGTTTCGCAAATAAACTTACTTGACATTTTGTACAAAAGATCGAGCCTTTAGAAGTATCGTAAATTAGATCACGTTTATCAATTATCCTCTTACGAATTGTGGTTTCCTTTGCCATCTTAAATATGAATATTGAAAACTAAGCAAATTTAATTGACAAGTCTAGGACGTAATAGACATAAACGCTCATCAGTCTCAAGAGGTGATAAAATAATAAGTGGCCAGTATCTTCTTAGTATACAATCTACGTACAATAGAGGATAGCTTATTATGTATTTACTAATAATGTATGATAAAGATAAAAACTGCATAATTTTGTATTCATAAATATTTCTCGAAATTTAATAAAAGTCTTATCCATGTTCTGTTTACGTTCCTATTTTGCATCCGTCAGCCGCCCACTGAATATAAGATAGGTTTCATGAGTTACCTTCCGTTATTTATTTGATAGTCCCTATTAATTAAAGGCTTTTGTCATTTCCAGTGCATCTTCGCCTGCCTCCTGGCCCTCGCCGCCGCCAAGCCTCAGGTGCTGAGCTACGCCTCCCCGCTGGCTGCGTACTCCGCTCCGGTGGCGGCCGCGTACACCGCGCCCGTCGCCTACTCTGCCTACTCCGCCTACTCCGCGCCGCTCGCGTACTCCCCATACGCCTACGCCTCACCCTACTCCGCCTACTACCTGCGTTGAAAACTGAAAATGATGATATTTAAAAGATAGATACGACTTATTTCACAATAAACCATGAAATTACTCCAATAATTTTGTTTTGAATTTGAACCGTACTCCACTTATAGCGCGTACTCCTCGCCTCTCGCCTACTCCGCTTACGGTTACGACTCACCCTACTCCACCTACTACCTGCATTGATAATTAGAGAAGATGCCGTTTGAATAACATAAACAATAAAATGTACACCAACCCAAAACTTTTTTCGTTTATTAGACCACAACATTAATTAAGAAGTAAGGAGGCATAGTCACGGTAACCTAGTATGTATGTAAACTTTTTAATTATTGCATAAGCAGAATATAACAATAAAAAAAAAGAATCAGAAACACAAGAGGTGTGTAAAAAGGCAAACTTATCCCTTTAAGGGATCTCTTCCAGTTACCCTAACCTAGTTGGTGGTGACCCTGCCTGGCAGATATTTGTGTGATGACCGAGCTGATTGTTCCTGAGTCTTGGAGGTTTTTTATGTATTTGAGTATGTATTTATCGTTGTTTAGTACCCATAGTACAGGCCTGGAGCTTAGTTTAGGACTAGGTCAACTTGTGTGAGATTGTCCCCTCTGGGGGCCTAACATGGCTGCATTAAACGCGTGACAAAATGTTGATAAAACATCTGTCACTTTCTAACACTACTATAAGTACACATGCTCGAAAATGCCCAATTATATATCGTGCAAACCTCACTTAAAGGAAGTAATTTTAGCCATCGGTTAACCAGCCGGTTATAATGAGATTCAGCACAATATTATGACCCGGCGGGTTATAATATGGTACTGAATCTCACTATAACCCGCTGGTTAATAATGAGATTTGAATTCCTATGAAAAATTACAATTTGTACGTTTTTTAAAATAATTTACTTAAAGTTTTACTAAAACATTGTTGCTGGTAAGTAGCCTTGTTTTTTATTGTCTCGCAAAAGGTAAAAATAGTATAGTATTTTCCTTTTGGATAAAACTGTTTTCAAATTGGGCGAGCTTGAATCGCTCGCTGCACTCAGGACTCTGTTTTAATTATTTCGCTTCGCTCAGGAAGTAACTCGTAACACCCTCGCTACGCGCGGGAGTTAAATATGGAGTCCCTCATTTGCTCAGGATTCAATATCGCGCCCGTAACATAAAACAGTGCTTTATCCCCTAGTATACAATTTTTTTACATGCGTTTTATAATAATATTGTAATATTTATAATTTAGTTCATTAATGAGTTAACATACTTACATACATACATAAAGACCCCCGATGTAATACGGCGACCCCCCTCTTTCCGAGACACACACACGCCTTATGTTGGGGGTTAAAAGACAGGATCTCAACTGTTCTTCATTTATATCTCACTTTTTAACTTATTCATTTGATGATTGAAAAGTCTGTCCTAAGAGATGATTTTTGAAAACTTACAACTTTCAACAGAATTTAGTTATAACCCACGTTAGGTTGTTAAGATAGAACAAAGGTTCGTCTATACATAGGACACCCTGTAGACCTACCGAGTTGGAACTCTTTCAATTCGCCTCGATGACCAGTTGATGACTGCATAAAAGAACTGTCGGGAAAAATACCGTTTGGTAAGCAGCATACAAAGCAGTACATTTTAACCAAACTTTTTAAGATAAAGATAAAGACATTTATTCAGTAAGTAGGCCGCTCGGGCATTTTACACGTCAAGAATCTACCAGCACTTCACAAGAGGAGACCACTGCTGAGAAGAAACGCCGCAAGAAACTCAGCGGTCAGTAATTTTTTAGGGTTCTGTTAGGGTTCCGTACCCAAAGGGTAAAAACGGGACCCTATTAACAAGACTCCACTGTCCGTCTGTAAGTCGATCCGTCTGTCTGTCTGTCACCACGGTGTATCGCACAAACCGTGATAGCTAGACAGTTGAAATTTTCTCAGATGATGTAATTCTGTTGCCGCTATAACAACAACAGAATAAAACATATATTTAATGGGGGCTCCCATACAACACACGTGTTTTTATTATAGATAATGATACGGAACCTGAGTCCGATTCGCACTTGGCTGGTTTTATTTTATCCCTCAATTTAATATATTAAACGGCCGCTATTTTTGACTAATTCAATTAACCTTTTTAGAATATCTGACCTGTCGTCACCGCCACCGGGGACGGCACCTTTTCGATCACAGGCACGCGATGGCTGAGATATGCGGCATACTCGTGAACGGGTGCTGCTTGTGGGGTCCGGCCTGTTCACGCTCGCTAGAACAAATTTTCCAGTCCGTTGTTTATTTAATGTTAGTGACGTAGACACCTCACCGTGTTGTTCTCCTATGTCCGGTTCCTATATTCAAGAAACGAATCGTTTCCCTTACGGGCAGTAGCGTTATGACATTTCCTACATACAAAATGTGACAAATTTTAACGAGGCGTCACCACTCTACCAACGGTTTTGAATATAGGAACGCACCACTAGTCAGTATTATTACACTACAGGGTGGACGACGACAAAGGCCCTTTCCGAAAATAAAATGTGTTATGAATGACATATTTATTGATTTTTAAACGTTAATAATTAATTATTATTTTTATATAGGTAATGTGTATTAATAACTATGTCAACTCAGAGGTATTAAAATAGCTGTTTAGTTAGGTAATTGACCCTATTATCAGTTAGTGTTAACTCGGTAAGTTTATTGCATTTAACTTCAACAGCTGATATTTTCGCTGATATATTTTTAAATAATTGTACCGACAAAATATCCGTTTCAGTTAAAAACTATCTCGTAACAACAAAAAATTAAGCACTTTTTATAGTAACCAGAATAAATCTCTATTATTATTCGTATTATGTTACTTTACCTTAAACTTAATTACGAGTAGATACGGTAAGAATAAATAATATAATTTAGACTCTTTATTGTAGCAAATTTATTTATTAAAAATGTGTGTAGAAACTGAGATCACGTCAAGAAATTTATAATCAAGATATGTTCAAAGTTAATTTATTTAACTATATTTACCTCGTATATTTTGTATAATGAACGAATGATCAAATCAAAAATATGTAATATATCAACATATAAAGCGTGGAATCAATCAATGAGCATGAGGCAGAACTACCTCAAATCCATAGATAACTATTCTATATCCTACTCGTATCTCAAGGATTTGAAGTCCTTCCCCTTTATGGTCCATTGATTGTTTCCACCCTGTAGGTATATCAGCGTAGGTGGGTTCAAAATCAAAACAAAAGTATTGGCTTAATGTCATGGTTTATTGTGGGATAAGTCGTATTTATGTCTTAAATATCATCATTTTCAGTTTTCAACGCAGGTAGTAGGCGGAGTAGGGTGAGGCGTAGGTATAGGGGGAGTACGCGAGCGGCGCGGAGTACGCGGAGTAGGCGGAGTAGGCGACGGGCGCGGTGTACGCGGCCGCCACAGGAGCGGAGTACGCAGCCAGCGGGGACGCGTAGCTCACCACCAGGGGTTTGGCGGCGGCGAAGGCCAGGAGGCAGGCGAAGATGCACTGTAAACAGAAAAAAAACAGTTAAGTATATCTACAAGCAAACTACTTACTGTTACTTGCTCTTAAATGACCATCTGTAGACCTTTACTTCTGGTGACGGTCATTACAAATTTTGTTAAATTAACCCAGAAAGACTTAGCTAAGATTACGAAAATCCTGTATGTATCTGGCGATGTTTATTGGATGTCTGTCGAGCAGTGGTTTTTCAGCTGATATTATCATTTTCGCGACAGTAAATTACGATGCCCGTACGATGAATATTTTTACCACTAAGTATCAGTAATATGTATGAACAAGTAATGCAAAGTTTTTTGCTAATCACATTTCACGACTCTATAATATTTATGGTTTTTATGTTATTATGATTAAATCTCGGTTTAATTTCATTTTAACGCACGATTATCTGATACATTTGAATATCCTGCAGCGTAGAGCTTTATCTTACTCGGTAACACGTTTTTTTATATGATGGGGCAATGTCACACGAATTGTCCTTGTCCCAAACTAAGCTGTAGGCTTGTTACCATGGTACTAGACAACGATATAAATACTTATATAGAGAAACAACATCCAAACAACATAAAAACATCCATGACTCAGGAACAAATATTCGTGCTCATCACACAAATATCTGCCCTTACCGTGATTCGAACCCATGACGCTTGCTTCACAGGCAGGGTCACTATACCACTAGACCAGCGCGTCGTCATTCGTTATCATACTGTCAAAGTTATGATACAGATGTAGTGCATAATTGTATTCCATCGTATATTCACGGAAACGTACGAACGTGTCTTGCTATTTCAGTCGGTCACAGTACGAAAAGTACTGAGGTTGACTGAAGCAGCATGACAAATACGAGTTGCCGAGAAAATACGATGGAAAACAATTGACAACATTTCAAAAAAAAAAGCATTATTGTTTATTCGCGTTTATAATAGCTGGTTAAAAATTAGACTACCCGTATTTCTTGGTTTTTCTTTATTTAACTGAAATTCGTCGTTAATAATTTATTAAAGAAATAGTCATTAAAAAGACCGTATATACAAAGTTAGGAATACTGTTGTCGTGATCTTAGCCTGATATAAAATAAAAATAAAGTACCTTTAAACATAAACAGAACTGACTATCATGTCATGTCACTCACTTGTCAATCCTTCGCTGCCGTTCGTTCACAAATTTGTTATTTTGCGTAATTTAATTAATTACGTAATTTGTAGACGCCATTAAAATAAATAAACTGTTTTGCGTAGAATCGAAAGCGTGTCGTTAGAATCAAGTAATCCGTCAGACAACATGGCAGTTGTATATTTTTTTGAATTCCTTTGGTAATAAATGGACTAAGGGCACTATAAGTGTATTCCTAACATTCACAATCCAACTTTTTTTACTGTTTTTCCTAAATATAAAAAAAACTACTGCATAAAAAAATCCAAAGATATTTTTACTGTAATCAGCAGTGTAAAATCTAGAAACGGTATTTTATTTTACTTCCTTAGCATAAAATGAATTGTTGTCAATTATGCACTACATCTGTACTTATGCATACCTGGGATAACTCGGGGCAAGTTCTAGGGATTTGATGTCGATAAAAAAGGCGTCGATATAATTAAATTAATACATGTGCACATTGAACATTCTCAATTACTGTAAAGAGGTTCGATGTCATATCTGATATCGAACCTCTTAAGATAATAAAGTTATGCGGAAGTCATTTCAATCAAAATGACAATTTACTGTCAGTACCATTCATATTCGTACGTTTAGCAGTTTAAAGTGGATAATTTCATCTAGACGGCAATCATTAATACAGACGAATATGGAAAAAATATTCATTATATATGTTATGAAAACTGTTGTAATATAAACATATAAATATACGTGTTAATTTGTTTTTTTTTTATCTGAAAATGAGGAGAAAAGAATTAATATTTATTTATGTCGAATAACATTTCATTGTTGGCAGTAACATCGATATATTTTATATCGATAAAATATTTTGCTACATCACTTTCATACAGATGCCCCGAGTTATCCCAGGTATGCTTATGATAGCTCTCATTTACTTGACAGTAATGGCGGCCGAGTTAAAAACAATACGATAACATGTCTCCAGAAATTTGGCTTTACCAAGTAGAATAGAGCCAAGATCGCGACGCGGTTTTAATTGATGAGAAACAGTTTTAACCTACCAGTTTGAACATTTTGTTGGTTTGTTTGCTCGGGGCTGCTGCTGGGCTGAGTGATGTCCAATTACCGCCGGGCGCAAACTTTATACTGAGTAACGAAGGCCGCAGACGCAACGGCGGCCCCCGGTGCAGGCCGCACGTCCTCAGAATTACTATTAGGTCCGGCAGAAGCGAACCAAAATTTTATTCTGGCATTGAAAGGCACGTATATAAAACAACATACTAAAAGTGTGTATTTTTGTCCGTCTTTCACGCTTCAACCACTGAGCAGATCGAGATGAAACTTGGCACACATATTTGTTAGGACCTGGAATAGGACATAGGATAGTTTTATCCAGGAAAATTGGACAGTTCCCCAGGGAGCAGCGATAAACGCCTTCGGATGGAGTCGCGGGCAAAAGCTAGTATTTTGTATAATTTTCAAGTGATTGGGATTCATGGGTTATACGGACGAAATAAATGAAACAACAAGATAATCTTTTCCAAGGACTAGAGACATTTGTTTTTTCAAGCCCGCAATTTCAAGACCGCAATCTCAAGAATGCAATCTGGAGACTACAAACGTTCAAGACGATTAAGATGCAACGCCTCTACGCTAGCCAATTCACCTGTATTCTTACCCCCAGATCGGAGCACAATAAAGTAAAACTGCTGCTTAGATGTAGGTAAGATGTTGGTAGCGATCTGGGTGGCCCTTGCACATTGTTCTGCCACCGCATCAGTCGCATGCGACATCAGATTTGGTTTGATGTGCTGCTCGACGAGGACTAAGTCCCCTGCCTCACCGAGACGCCATGGCGACGTCGCCGGCCATCGTAGCCAAATAATTCATATTGAAAAGTAGACGGCCTCACTCACTTGACGACGGTTTGGCTACGTTAATTTGTATGGGAGACGTGGCCAGCGACGTTGCCATGGCGTCCCGGTGAGGCAGGGGACTAAGAGACATGCAGGGTTCTCTTAGCCTAGTTCTGCACAGTTCTCTTGCCGTTTGTATCAATACCCGTCTACCCGTGTCGGTCCCGTTTGAGCTTATTCAGCGAAGTGAATTTGCGATCCAAAAATAAGACGCAGCTTAAATATTAAGGCTTATTATTATGTTTGTGTATGTCGGCACATTAACAATAAAGTTTTAAAGACATATTCCATACGAGAAGAAAATATCCCCAGAGGATCCGCTGTCTTTTATGTTTCTGCTTCCAGTAAAGAATAAATTATCTGGGTCATTATTCGAGTGTTTCAACCGCCTCACTTTCGTGGACATGTTTTTGAAGAATTGGGCGTATATTTTGATAGCGTTTTTGGATATTTGATAGATGTCCGGTAAACTTAGATACCTAACCAGAAACAAAATCGAAATCTGAAGTCACTTCTACAAAAATGTGACCACGAAAGTGAGGCGGTTGAAACGCCCAAATAATGACCCATCTATTTGTTAGACTCTGAGCACAGAACATAACCCAAGAAATGAAAACAAGCCAAGGATTTTATTTTTTAAATTAAGCCCCTAAATGGTAAATAATTTGAGTAAATAGCGTATCTTTAAATTATTAAAAAAACATACATCCTAACGAAATTTCATCTTAGTAAATAAGTAAGACTTTTTATTGCTTTTCATCTCACTAGCTCGGAAAGCCCTTTTTGTTTGTTTGATATCTATTGAGAAAATCGCTTTTTATCCACATGTGAAGAAAGAGTTTTGACATTTGAAGGCAGCTTAACTGATATTTGACAGCTAACCAAACGTGAAACGTTACAAGTGCTGAATTTTTAACATCACAATTAATGAATAGCATCGAGTAAAAAAACACTAAATACAGTCAGTTTTTTTTAGTAAATAAATATCAGCATTCATAATTAACCTTCATAATTGTTTTAAAAACGGGTAAAATGTTTCGACAGTCCAAATAAGTCGATGTGAAAACAAAACGCATCCGAAAAAATAAAAATAAAACTTACGTCAAAACTTTTCTATTAAGCCGTCAACGTTAAATATTCGCATGTTTTCCTAGTTGGTTTTGTTATTAAAAATGAGGGATTCGATTGATGAAGACGTATTAACACCTGTGGAATTACGGGAAACAGTGCAAAATGCGGAATTGAGCTTATAGTACAAACCCTTTTCTTAGTTTCCTCGCTGTAGTGAGGTGAAAAGTTTTGTGTTATACACGGGTGAAAAGTTATTTTACGTCTCGTGTGTTGAAACACTTGCTACGCTCATGATTCAATTTTTGAACCACTCGCTTCACTCGTGGTCAATCATAGAATCCATTCGCTAGCTCGTGTTTCAAATGAACACTCGCAGGTAAAATACAACTTTCCCCACTTGTATAACAAATAACTATTTTGTAGTTGGTGCATAGGCATAGTCTGCACAGTCGAGTACAAAGACATCCATTTTTACACCTTATTGCATTTTAATAAGGTCCAATAGTAAATACACCTTAGTCGACTGTAGACACTAAATTTAAGCAATCAAAACGTTCCCAATTGTTTTAATGTGTAGGTACCGTAAATATTTGTGATTTTTAGTAGCCAAGTACTTACTCGTATAGGCATATTTTATCCACGTTAATCAAAATCACAGCATACGAAACATTGCTTTTCTGTACAATACCTGGTATTATTTACACCAAGGTAAAAATAAAGCGAGGAGTGTTAACTCGTGTTCTAATTATGCTATCTCAGTTTCCAGGTTTTTCAGGATTTATTTTGTTTATAACTACTCCTGTATTACTAATTGCTAAAATATAACGTTTAGAATTTACCTTAAATTAAGCGAAAAGTTCAACAAATAAAAAATTATGCTCTTTGTTTTATAAACACATGTACTGTACTTGCATAAAAATACGAATGAAGTGCAGTTCAATGGTAGTGCCTTCCGGTCCTTTTGGGTACCTACCTACCTATCGGAATTTGCAAGGTTAGTTTAACATTTATTAAAAGTCTAGGTATACCTAGCTAAAGCCATACACAGAGCTTCCTTAAATATTGTGAATGGAGCATTTTACTGAAAGAAGACATTATTTGAATTTAAAAAAACAATTTAAACTGCATTCATAGATATTTAAATCATTACATGGTTGAACCGAGAATCGAACCCGTTACGTTACGTTACATTACGTTCCTTTTATTTCTACGACACTATGTTATTTAGCAAAAAATAATCCTTATGTTGAAGCCTTTCGATCGGTATGATAAAGCTACAGGGTAATTATTTTTCTCGTGTAATGGGTTCGATTCCTGGTTCAACCATGTAATTATTTAAATATCTATGAATGCAGTTTAAATTGTTTTTTAAATTCAAATAATGTCTTCTTTCAGTAAAATGTTCAATCTACAATATTCAAAGTACTTTCCTTCCATGTGGCATAGCCGTGGGACGCCCTGTATAACGTCAGATAATTTCAGTACCTATACTGTCAGTGCGAACTAGCATTGGTACTGTCTCCCAGAGCTTAAAGAAATGTTATTCCCAGAAATTAGGATAATGTCTACGGGCTCAGGATGGGGCCCATGGATGTAAGTATAAGTAAGTAAACTCGTTATACAAAAAAACACTTGTATGAAAATGTATGGATGCATGAATGTATGAATGGATGTATGGTAAGGCTACATTATGAACATCTTTTCAAAGTTCCCTAAGTTTAGTTTTCACATGTCCGTCCTTTCGGTCCGTCCGTATTTCGCGGTAATTAAAAGAGTTTTGCGATTTGCCATTACGATTGCATTTATTTAGTCTATAATAAATAGGTAGCGTATTGAGATTTCAAATCAACAGGGATTCACATCCGATTTCCAGTAGGAGCTAAATCACGTGACTATTGAAATGCCGTTTTGCCAGTGTTCGAAGTAATATTATATAACCCCCAGATTCACGAGTGGGATCACTTGTCGAACTTCACACTATTGATTTGATCCATTGGATTAGAACCGGCACGTGATTATTCCCAGAGAAACAATCCAGTCAAATGGAAACCAATAAATAGCATATTCACCCGTTCCCAAAATAGAGGTGTGCAATATAATAAGTTTGATTAATTACTAGTATTGAACAACACCATTAGCTGTGAATTCTCATTAATTTGCATTCAGACGCTAAATTCTCATTAGTCTTTAATATTGAAATTATTCAGACGTTATGTTATACTATTTATCTTTACCGTTTTTACCCAAAGCTGAGAATTTCTAGAAATTAAACCCCATGAATTCATTATCATTGATCACTATCGATACGTCTTAAAATATCTAGTAAGTACCATAAATAGTTAGGATTTGAAGAGCTTCTCTCTTTAGGAGATATGTACTACAACCAGTACCACTATATCGTGGCCTCAGTATTTTATTTGTTAAGAAACTCAATAATATGAGGTAAATCAATTATATTTAGTTGCCTTCAATTACATCTTCCAAGTTGGCATATTATTAAGGCAAAAAAATCAACAAGTACCCTGTTCTATTTTCGTCCAATTTTATTCGAGTCCAAGACCCGCTAAATATAGCGATTATTTTTTCAACACACACGTGCAAAAGGGCGTTCTATAACTTATTGTGCGGTTGACGTCAAAGATATGTTTACATGTTTTTACTTTATTCCATTGAAATAAGGTGCAAAATGTTCATAACTACCCTTAGAAAAAAAAGGTGGCAAGCTAAGCAATCGAAAGGTTTCTTCGCGACCATTTCTATTTTCGTACGACTGTTGTGGTTTAAAATAGATGTATAAAGGAGACCGAAAATAACGAGTAAAAAGAATTGAAGAGTTTCTTTTGATTGAAACTCACGACTTTACGAGCTCTCTGGTCAAGACTTTGTTACTGCAGGAAAAATATGGCAGGGATTGATTTGCCTAGTTTGATGACTGGTAGAGAATTCCTTGAGGCCTCAAGACGAAGTTTAATGCAAAAATAAAGTTTACATAAAGATTGCTGGTTTCAAAGAATATACTTATTCTAAAGGTGAAAAACTGAAACATAATTATCATAATTTGTACATCCAGGTCAGATCATTTATTCGTTCATTGCATGAGGGTCATGGTTATTTTAGCACGTCCTTAGGATTAACGGCGCAAGTAGTACGCAGAGTAGGGCGCGGCGTACCCGTACGCGGAGTACGCCGAGAGGGGTGCACTGTAGGCGGAGTACGCTGAGTACGCTAGCGGGGAGTACGCTCCGGGGGCTGTGTACGCGGCGGCTACAGGGGCGGTGTAGGCAGGAGCGGTGTATGCTGCGGCCACTGGGGAGGTGTAGGCGGTGGCTACAGGGGCAGTGTATGCAGCAGCCACAGGGGCAGAGTACGCCGCCACAGGAGCGGTGTAAGCGGCTGCCACCGGGGCGGTGTATGCAGCCGCCACAGGTGCGGTGTAGGCTGCAGCAAAGGGAGCCAGCACGCTTGGCTTGGCGGCAGCGACGGCCAGGAAGCAGACGGCGATCACCTGTAAAATATATGGTGTCGTTAGATCACTCAAAAGTATTGTATAAGCAAGCGCTATCTCCAATGGTAATTTATTATAATTAGGAAACCCCTAGTTTTTACGCACAACTGCATTGAATAAAATAAAATTAAAAGTAGTAATTTGAACGGGTAAGTAATACGAGATATAAGAACTGATAATATAACACTCATAATATATACGCTCACTTTGTATAAACACGTTTAGTATAACGTTCACTGGATATAATGAACGGAAGATATAATTTCAAAATATCTATTTCCATAAAGTATAACGTTATTAATATATAATATCAATTTATATAACTATTAAAACGTATAACGTTCATAACACCTAAGATTTAAAAGATATATTAATCAAATTATCTAACATCAAAAAACATAATACACGTATAATATAAAAACATGCATATGTTATTTATTTGAAATTAAATTCCATTTTCAGTATTAAGTGGCCTTCTTAATTAACAATCAACCTTACCTTACTAACTTTACTGGCAGCAGTCTGAATTTTCTGGGCAGAAAAAAAAATAACCTCGAAGGCCTAGGCGGGAGCTTTGCTCCCGCCTAGGCCTTCTACCCTAACCTAACCGAGTCGGTTCTGACCTGATTCGTCATGCTCGTGGCATTTTCTGGTTAATTAAAACAAATTACAAGCAAGACCGTTCTGGTAGACTCGAGTTCATAAATATGTGTACACTTTAGTACCTTGTCTATTTATTTTATGTCATGTTTAAACTGCCATAAGTATATGAATTGTCACAGCAATTAAAATGACAAAGTACTACAAGGTACACATATCTATGAACTCGACTGTACCCGCTCCTTACAGTACCCACCCATTGAGTATAGCATACGATATTAGATCTTATAATCCTTATACTAAAAGATTGAGAAGAAAAGAAAATATTGATTTTGTTATTATAGCTAACGTTCATTATATCTCGTAAACGTTAGTAACATGAAAATAGTTATTATGTAGTTATATCTCGTGGGACGCACCCAATTTGAACTAAACACTAAATAAGCACACAATCCGAAAATAATCAAAAAATTAAGTTTATTGCTTCATTTTAATTTAAAGAGCACTCGTGACTTAGTAACTGGTATATTAATGGCACATCATATTTCAACTTACCAGTTTGAACATTTTGTATTACTTTATTATAATATATTGAACAAATTAAGCAAGTATTCTCGACAGAGGACGTGTGTGTGGTGTGCCGTTGTTCTGGTAGCCGTCCGTTTTATACTTTTACATTTGTATCGGCGGACTGTGGAGAAACAGCCTTGTGGCGCCTGGTTAGAATAACAATTTGCCGATTCTGTCTCAATTCGGCCATTGTGGCGATGACTGGGTGGCGCTAATTAACAAAAACCTTATCCAATTAAAGCTTTCAGTGGCACACCCATCTTTGACTATTTGGTTGGTATGCCTCAAATGGGGTGGTATGTCTCCTTGTTTAACCGTACTTGGTATTTTAAATTGTAATTTATACTCGTAGTGCAATGTACGAGTAGTGTAGTTGTGCAATGTGGTGCATCGAGACAAACCAAACTGTGGTTTAACGGTGCAGTTTTAATAATTGGTAAATTATTATTTGATTTACTTTAATAATAAAATAAAAAAATATTGTTGTTCCATTTGTTTTATTTAATCCTGTAAATAAGTAGTAGATTAAGTTCACCATTGTGATTAATCCGTTATTGTAGTTCCTCTGCGCTAACGGTTTGTACGTGCTGTATGCAGAGGTATCACTCAAATTCTCTGCCCCGAGAGTCTCTGAGTTTTGAATAATATTTTAACTTGTTATTTATTTATTGCACATTATAATATACTTAATACACAAAAGTCGAACTTAATGTCATAAGGCATTCTCTACCAGTTAACCTTTAGCGTCCCGCTCTCACTTCGCTTCGGTTTATGTGAGTTTTCTGTAACACGCGTCCATAATTCAGAATTTATTTTACATAAGAACCTTCCCCTTGAATCACTCTATCTATTAACGAAAACTGCATTAAAATCCGTCTCGTAATTTGGAAGATCTAAATCTACATACAGATGGTACTGACGGCGTAAAGCGACTTTGTTTTATACTGTCAATAAAGAATATAGCCCTTCTTCATTATTCCAAATTCTTTCTAAAACAGCAAGCAACGCGCTTCGGCGATTTCTCTAGAATTTCGAGCATCACATTTTTATTCGTTTCTAACAGGAAAAGCCGGTCAAGTGCGAGTTGAACTCGCGCAAAGAGCGTTCTGTACCATTTGACTCACACTTGGCCTGTGTTATTACTTGTTGTTTTTTTTTAGAGTTACTCCTATAACAATTTTTTTTTATGTTTAATTCATTTTAACCATAAAAAAATACATTTTTTTTTAAAAAGGTTCCTGGTATGGTGAAAACCCCATTGTTAGTTATTTACTTTGATTGGTTTTCATTATTTACTGTTCAAAAGATCAACTTTTTAAAGGTAACTAGTACAGTCAACGTCAAAAGTAAGTGATCAAAATCAACATTTCAAAACATGTTCTAGCATGTCGCCTCAGATGTAACAGATTATACCAAAGTGTCATTTTCAACTGAATATTTAATAAGTCAAAAGGAAATTATCATAAACGATATCATAACTGTCTCTTTACAAGAAATTTCAATAAAGAATGATGAAAATATTTTTTTACCTGTGTCAAGTGTCAAACAATACAAAATCAAAATTTCATAATCTCTAAATGAAAACTAGAGTAATCACGGCAGTAGAAAAGGATTTATTTAAAATGTTGCAAAAAAAATCGAAATGAAGTTATACAAACTTATTTCAACCCTTGACGGAAATGAGAGATGCGTACAGTTGTTTCGCGTGTTTGTCTAACGAGAATAACCGACATTAACCGAACGTCTGACTTGTATTCCAAGGTGGTCATAAAGGTCATAAAGTCCGAAAAATTCATATGATCACTTACATTTGATAGTTTAGTAGTATTACTGACTATTGCTTTTCTAGAGAATCAGTTTAATTTGAAACACTCAGTAATGACTTAAATAGTTTGAATGGCTGTCACTTACTTATGACACATTACGAGTTAATTTACTTATGCTAAACTACAATAATTAGAGACATTTGAATTAATTTATTGTACATACTATTTTGAAACCCTATAACATCAGTTTTTTTTGCCGTTGACTGTACAGACGGACGGACAGCGTAGGCTTAGTAATAAGGTCCCATTTGGCACTCGTTGCGTACTGAACCCTAGAAATCAATCAACGAGAAGTTTCTCATTAATTAAGCTGAGTTAGTCGCAGTACAGATTGTTTGACACGGCTCCTTAACCCTAATCGCCTGCGCAGTCCCCGCGCAATATAACGCAGGTGACGGCTCGAGTTCCTCAGAGCTTCGAGAAACATGCAGATACAAGCGGTAAGTCTGATACTAAATACATACTGTTTTTTTTTAAGTTGAAGATGAAGCTTTGTGATTATGAAAAATGTACTGTCCTACTTTATAATATTAGTCATTGTTGTTGTTTATAAGTCTGAACCGAATGTAATTTTGAATGTAGAACCTTAAATCAGACAATGTGAAATAGAGTAGGTACCTACCTTTCTAGTGCTACAAGCACTAGTTACCTACTCGAAAATCAAGTTTAACGAAACGTGTATTGCCAATTAATTACAACAGATTTCCGCATCTCACACGTTTTAAATCATGAACATTTTTAGGATACGGGTTGAATTACTCGTTCAATCGTCGTGTCATGTCATGACGAGTATAAATTTGAGTAGTGAGGTACATATAAAAAATTCACCGCTTAGTCTCTTCCACTGTACGCTACCTAGCAAAATTCACGGCCATTCTCATCCATTTATTGCGAACCACCTTGCGGAGATCGTCGTTCCACCTTGTCTATGAACGCCATATTACTGTGTTATAATTTATACATACATACATAAACTCACGCCTTCATTCCCAAAGTGGGGTAGGCAGGCAGAGCTAAAGAATTACCAACAACTTTTAAAACTTGTAATAATATTTTATAATTTATGTGGTTGTTGTTGTTGTTGCGGCTTAGAATTGTGCCACTCCATGTCTTCCCGTGGAAGTCGTAAGAGGCGACTAAGGGAATAAAGGCTTGTAGTACTGTTAGGCGATGGGCTTGCTACCTGTCAATAATATACACTGTTAAACATCTTAGCCTAATTGTGCAAATTGTGGTTACAGAGTTATCAACAAGTTTTTAGAATTGTTGGTAATTCTGTAGCTCTGCCTACCCCAGTCTGGGAATGAAGGCGTGAAGGTATGTGTATGTGTGTGTGTGTGTGCAATAAGCATTAAATACCACTCTCGCTTTCCACTTCTAGGACCCAAAACTGTTACTTTCCACTTATTCTTCCAGTGGTTCGTGGTACTCCTAATGGCATTCATAGCCATGTCTGCCGGGATTCACGGGAAACGCGCCCAGCGAGTCCGGCCAGTGGTCGTGGCCAAGCCGGCTGCGTGTCGGCCGGTTATAATACGCCGATGTTAACAAAGGGATTACAAGCCGGCAACGCGCGGAGGTAGCGGTGTGGCGTAAAAACTGTATTCTTAGAAATGTAATGTAATGTGTCACACTGGGCTGCGTCGTCTAAGCTGCCTGCTTGTGCAGCATAAAGCTACTCGTTTGTACTTAGGTATAAACAGGATTTATCTGTTTAGTTAAAAATGTGTAGATAGGCATTATTAGTACCTACCTACATCAGAAATCTTGTGTATTTTTTCGTAATATGCATAATTTATACATTGTTATTTACAAGTAGATAACTTACGCCAAACAAATTGTGTTTTTTTTTGTAATGTCCTTAGCTGAATAACTACTTAGTTGTTATTAAAAGAAACAGCCAGTAAAGTTACAAGCACATAATCTTATGATAATTTGAATAGGTAAACAAACACACCTAATAAGCCAAATATCAATCAATTATTTTCACGTAATAAGATCTTAATTAGTTTGCTTAACTTACTTATAAACTTATAGCACGCCTTGTCTACTGAGGTAACCATCGAAACATTTCAATAAATAATGCCACACATCAACAGGTTTTTCGATATTGTCAGTTTCTATGAGCCATAAATTCCTCAGCAACACACCAATTGTTTCACATTACCATAAATTTCATTTTGAATGGCTTTGAAATATTGATTTCATACTACAGACATCAAATTACAAAAGTCTGTTCTCGACTTTCAGTTTCTATACGATTAATATGTACAGATATATTCACGAGAGTTGGCACGAATGGATTGAACGAGTGAATGAAAATGTCTATGTGTGCATGACATAATTATTAAATACAGGTTGATGCAAAAAGTAATTACGATAATTGTGTCTAAGAAAATCTGGCATACCCGCCAAAATAAGAAACCTTTGGAAACCAAGAACACCTAACGTAGTATACTGCAGTGCCACGCAAACCATCCATGAAGATAAATCTAGTAAACTAAGGTCTACTTTCATCATGAATAAAATGTATGAAAAATCTTTGACAACGTTGTCAACGGGAGTTGCCTTCTAAGCAGCGGTCCTGGGATTGATGGGTTTGATAGATCTATCAGTCTTAAATTAAAACAACACCATTAATGTAAATACTTTATCCTCATATGTACAAATGCATTAACCCACTTAGCCCGACTAGGTGTTATAACACCGCTCAAATTGATAACCTATTCGGGCTACGACACCTAGTCGGACTAAGTGGGTTTAATCAATTTGAGCGGTGTTATAACACCTAGTCGGGCTAAGTGGGTTAATTGACTGTGGTTTATGTGCAGTCAGCGTCAAATAGTTTGTAGCAGTGAAAGTGGTCAAATAGTTTGGTATAGGATACATTTAGTATGATGTACCGAACTTTTCGACCACTTTGACTGCTACAAACTATTTGACGCTGACTGTACAGTCGAGTTCATAAATATGTGTACCCTTTTTATCTAGTCGAATGCGTTTGCAAACTAATTGTTAGCGACCGCATTCGAGTAGGTAAAAAAGTGTACACATATTTATAAACTCGACTGTACATACATATGCATAACCTGACTATAAAATTTATTTATAAAATTGTTAATCCGACTCTGCATCACTTGAACTACTAGATGTTGAAGATTCTTCGTCCTCGCTGTCACCTATATTAACAATGAAACCATCAGTAAGGTCGTCTAGCCGGTGTTCCATAGACTCGTACGAACGCTCTGTTTCTTGGGCCTTTCTCCAAGTATCATGAAACGTTTCTGTTTTAACGGCATGAACTTCATCGATGAATAGTTTTTGAACTTCGTTCATATTAAAAGTGACGTTCCTTGTCCCTACTTTACCTTTTATAATCCCCCACAACATCTCAATTGGGTTTAAATCTGGATGGTAAGGTGGAAGACGTAGTACAGAATGACCGTGGTCTCGCAGTATTTGATCTAACTTGTAAGTTTTCTTTGTGTCTTTATGTTTCTTAATTATTTTGTACAGAACGATTTTAGTATTTCTTTTTGGGTATGATATTTTATTTTTATCTAACCAGGTCAGCATCTCTTTTTTATTTGAGTTTTTTACTGGAGCTCGATCCATCTGAACGTTGTGATAAGGAGCGTTATCGACGACAAGGACGCTTCTGGGCTTTAAATTCGGTAACAAATATTCCTTCACCCATTTTTGATAATTTATAGCATTCATATTACTGTGGTAATCTCCAGACTTCTGGTTAGATTTGAATGTCAGCAAAGCATTTTCTACAAAGCCTTCCTCTGTACAAGCATGAACCGCTATAAGTCTTTGCCCTTTTGATATGGGAACTCTGATGCCACTGTTGCTGTTGTCAGTCCATGCGTTTGGCGTAGTATGAGTGCTATGCACGTAGGTCTCATCGGTATACACAATAGGCCGTTTTTGGTCTCTATGTTCTTGTAATTTTTGTAAATACATAAATCTTTTGTAACGAATGTGGTCATTTTCAATTATCCGCATCCTGTTGTTCTGAATCTTCTTCCACCGGAATCCCATTTTATGTACCAGTCGTAATAAAGAACTGACACTGCCAGGAAAATCTATCGACTCCTTTAAAACTTTGTGTAATGTTTTAATAGTTGGTAGTGTTTTGTGTATTTTGTGAAAATCGTAAATACACCTTCGGATGACGTTTAAATCAAAATTGTCCACCTCCGATCTTTTCGACAAACGTGATCGTTTTTCACCGGGTGTCACGAACACATTAGAAGTCGATCCCTCAGTCGCATTTTTGCAGATACAGTTAACGATTCGCTGTACACTTCGTTCTGATGTCCCAGTCGCCGCAGACGTTAATTTGTATAACTCTTGAATTTTTAGAAATCCACCTTCAGCATTTTTAGTTTTTTGTTTAAAATAATTAAAAACGTTAAAAATTATTTCTCGAGACTGTCCCGATAATGTTTTTCCTCGTCCAAAAGTAGGTGTAGTCATTTTGAGAATAAGATAAAATTACATTACGGTATAAGTATTGTTTGTCGCTTATATGACAGTAAAAAATGAGTGAAGTGTCATTCTAATAAGAAGGTTATCAAGCACAATGTAATCTTATCTATGTAAGTTCTTACTTCGTAATCTAGCCTGCATTTTGCATTTTACAAATTAATAAAATATAAACATTTTTCATGCGTAATGACGATGTCGTGAAACTTTTTGCCATTATTTTGTTAATTGCGGCGTCGGTATGAAAACAGGATAAGACAGTATATTATAAATAAATTTAAAACTCTGTTGACGACGGACTCCTCGGTCTGATCCTTTTTAGATTATTTACTATTCGAACACGCCATCACCTTTCTTCACAAATAAAAATATTTATGTTTTTTTTAAATACAATGGACTTCAAAAATTACTAAAAGGATTAACATTGATACTTGGTGCAGATTTTTTTTTTTTCCTTAACAACGAGAACGTGTTAGGTACGTGTTTACAGAATATAAGGAGGCCCCTGTATAAGAAAGGCACTCACACTGCCACTCACAGTGACAAGTGACATTACTTTAGGTCAATCCATTCGTGCCAACTCTCGTGGATAGACCTGTATGTAAACACCATTTTAAAGACGTCTAGCTTTTAGAACTGTTTTCACACTGAATTGATTTGATATGATGATGGTACTCCAACGAAATGACCGATATGCGTCGTTCGTCGACGAGCCTTCCGACGAACCATCGTAAATTCGCCTGCAAACTTGGAAGAATACGCTGGTTTGCTGAGCTCAAATGTGGTAAACTATGTACTATACTTACTACTTATATATTGTAGGTACTTACTACATAATACTAGGGACCCGCCTTATGTGATATCGCTTCGATTCACTTTATTTGAGTTTTCTGTAACACCCATACCTACATAGGTAAATCAGAATTTATTATACGGAAAAACCTTCCGAGAAAAATTATCTAACGATGGTGAAAACCGCATGAAAATCCGATGCGATAGGAGTACTAGCGGATATACAGACATACGCGAAAAGTGACTTTGTTTTATACTATACAGGGTGTACAATCCAAATGGGTCAGTATGGAGAAGTCAGAAACTATGAGAGATAGCGAGATCTGTTCTTAGGAACCATGACGTCGATTTTAGATTTAATAATAATTACATTCAAACTTTTTTATTAACTCTCATACATAACTGGGAATCGAACCTGGTCAATATTTTTGTAACCGCGTTAAGTAAAAAGGACCAAATTTGGCTATGAAATGAAATGCGTTCTAATTTTAAATAAACGCTATTTGAAGTTAATTCCAAAAACAGTATTCCATTTTCAAATTTTAAATGAATTGGTACGCCGCCCGCTGAACAAATGCGTTCTAATTTTAAATAAACGCTATTTGTAATGCATAATACCGATGCAGATAAGATATGCATAAGTGGTCTCTTCAGATAATTGATGATCGATTCATATTATTCACGACTTTTTGCAAATTAATAAAACTGTGGGCATTTTGGTCTAATTTACTGTCAGTTGTGTTTACACAAGATTTCATAGCCAAATTTGGTCCTTTTTACTTAACGCGGTTACAAAAATATTGACCAGGTTCGATTCCCAGTTATGTATGAGAGTTAATAAAAAAGTTTGAATGTAATTATTATTAAATCTAAAATCGACGTCAGGTTCCTAAGAACAGATCTCGCTATCTTTCGTAGTTTCCGACTTCACCATACTGACCCATTTGGATTGTACACCCTGTATATAAAGAAAAGAAGACCATTCACCTTACTTATAAACGTGGAATAAGCTTGGAATAGTTTATACCATGCTTTGTCCTTATCTGTAATTGTGACATTTGCATCTGAGAGAAAGTGACAAAGCATGGCACTAACCCCATGTGCTTCTGTTAAGTCCATTAGAGAAAATATTCTTTTACCGAATGGGAGTGTTTATAAATAACTTGACATAGGCGAAATACACCTTAACAGGAGTGAAAGCCATTAATTATAATTAGTATTAGAATTAGAACCATTCCATGCTTATTCCACGTTTATAAGTAAGGGGTATGTGTATACAATCTATACTAATATTATAAATGTGAAAGTAACTTTGTCTGTATGTTTGTTACACTTTCATGGTTGATCCGATCTTGATTAAGTTTGGTATGGAGATAGCTTGGAACCCGAAGAAGAACCGCTAGTGATATTATAAACGCTACAATAACTTTGTCTGTCTGTTTGTTACGCTATCACAGTTAAACTGCTGAACTGATTTGGTATGAAGATAGCTTGATCCCCGAAAAAGGACATCGGGTACTTACATACATACATGCCTTCACGCCTGTAATCCCAGAGTGGGCTAGGCAGAGCCACAGAATTACCTACAAGTTTAAAAACTTGTTGATTATTCAGTAACCACATTTTGCACAAATAGGCTAAGAGGTTTACCAGCGTTTTGGTGACAGGTTGCAAGCCCATCGCCACGGTACTACAACCCTATACCTATTCGCTTACATCGGATACTTTTTGCCTAAAAATGGAAGAGTTTCCGAGGGAAGAGCGATAAACGACTTCTATGCGGATAAAGTTACGGGCAGCGGTCGTAAACTATTCATTATGGTAAAAGTTGGATGCTATTCTAGGGTGACGGTTGGTGAGGTAGCTTTAATTACACTAGATCTAAGGTATACATTATACACAGATGACTTACTTAAAAGTCACATTGCCGTGCTGTAAAATGCGTGTTCAGATTTATGAAGTCAAACTGGAAACCCTCATAGTTTCACCATGTTCGTCTGTCTGTCTGAATGTGTTGCTTTATCGCAAAAACTAACCAAGTTACAAAACTGATCTTTTGTAACCATTTGAATAAATATTTATAACGCGCACTAAGATTAAAGATGAAATAAGTAGAAAACACTTTACCTCCCGTACATGTAAAGCAAAGGTATTTTTTTTACTTTACAACAACACGTGTGATTGATATATGGTTGGATAGCTATCCAAAAACAAAATATGTATCTCATTATCATCACGAATTAATAAGGAAAACTATCACAACTAATTAATTAGACTTGATTGATTCCTTCCAGAGATACAGGCTATGTACGGTTCCTAAATTAAACCCGCGAAAAGATAAAGCGTACATCAGATTAATATTTGACACATTTTGTGTTGTTACATGTCAAATTTTAACCCGAAGTAAGCCTTATATCTGTCCGCGGTTTTAACATAGGAACCCGACAAAGTGTTTATGCCTATTAAAAGTCACCTACTCGTACCTACTTGTTGTTTTACGATATAGTTTTATGTGTCGGAACCCTACGCTGAGAATGGTCCGACATGCTCTTCTCCGGTTTTTTACAGTAAGTTTGTTTAGATGGTCAGATGCTAAACCCGACGACTCTCTCAGTGTTAGTGGTGTTCATATTCATATTCATATTCATTTATTTCGTGCAACCATTGTAAGATGTTGTTTATCTGAATCAGTACAAGACATGGACCCTACTAGGGTATAGCAACAAATTTCGCTGAAGGGTCGGTATGGCCGGCCCAACTTTACTGCCGAGCAGGCTCCTGCCGGCACGGCTTCTGGTCTACAAGGTAGAAGAGTACATGGCCATGACCTTTGACGTGTTTTGGGCTTGTTTTCAGCTCGGCCGCCATTACTGCCAACTAAATAAGAGCTATCGTAACATTGACGAAACGATAATATGTCAAAGGCAATAATGCTGATATATTTCACGATAATCTTAATAATTTCATAAGGGAAGTATCGAAGTATCTCAGGTCCTCACCACTCTAAACATTCTACGAGTCTTATGTTTTTATGTTAAGTTTGTGTTCGTTTTCGTAGGTTCCGAGCCACATGTGTAAGTTGTGGTTACCTATAAGTAGATAAGCATCAACCTGGAATGTATATGATATAGAATTAAGAATTTTTACGATGTATTATCTGTTGGTAATCCTTAATAAATAAATAAATAAATAAATAATGCTTTTAGCGATTTATAACTAATTGCTTATAAATATCTTTGCACATTGTATTTTCTTAGTGACATACAGAATCTATTTTTATTAAAACCTTCGAATGAAAATGCCTTTTCTCTAATTACCTTTAATGTCAAAAAGGAAAATAGAATGACGAGTATAGACATCGTAAACATCCGCTAATTACCTCGTCTATTTAAATCTTTATTTACTCAAGCTTTGAAAAGATATCAGATCACAACGGCACGTGCACGTCCGGTTGACTTTTTGTGACGCAAGGTAAGTGTGGTGACGTCTTGTGTTTGCAATCTTTGAGTACGTACAGGGTATTGTACCGTGTATAAACCATATTGCCTCCGACGTGTTATGGTATTATTTTTAAATTCGCCACCAATATTATTTGGTAAATAAGAGTTTTCAAAACGTTAAGAATACGATACCGGGTCAAAAGCGATATTGTTTAACGTTGTAGAATAGGGGCCCATATATTTGTCGCACGGATTTCATAAAAAAAAATAGATTCTTATTAGCGATCTAATCTACGATATCAGGAACGGTAATGTAGGTACTGCGACTCCGTTTTACTCGGGCTACACCTAATGGCTTTTAACATGTTATAGTATTTTCAACTTTTACATACATACATACCTTCACGCCTGTAATCCCAGATTGGGCTAGGCAGAGCTACAGAATTACAACTTTAAAAAGTTATAATTAATTTAATTTAATATTAATAATTTCTTTTCAACGTTTTTATAGGTTTAATTTAACTGACAGTAGGTATTGGTGACCGAGTTAAAAACAATATGAAAACAATATGTGTAGAGACAAAGTAGACTGCGGCTCACGAGTATCTCAAACATACGTCACATTTCCGAATCGACTTTATTATTCATGTACATTATACATTATTTTACCAACCATTCCTACCTACCGACAGCGACCGTGACGCCAATTTTGGAAAAACGGGACCACGCTGTTTTGTCACCTCCTCGGTGTTAGTTTTAAGTTTTATATGTATTGTTATGTATGTTAGTCTATAAGGTACTCATTATGGGCCTCGTTGCTTAAAATAAGAAATCTTATTCTTCTGTATTTTTTTTCGTATACTTCACGTTAACTACTCGACGACGATACGATAGTCAACGTCAATGTCAATGGCCATCAAATTTTACGACGCGGACTCGCGGCGCATACAACTCTTCTCGATGACGATACGGTAACGTTTCTTACTGGATAGAAGTAATAGTGGTCGTCGTGGTCGAGATACTGTACGTGTATACGACAATGGCATCGCATCTGTTACCAGCATCGTGATACTTGTGTCTCAAATGTACCTATTCCTAAACATTGATATATTCTCTTCATTACTGTAGCCACTCCTCATATTTTCTCTTTACATATTATAAAACAAAGTCGCTTTCTACGGTATTCCCTTGGTTGATATAACAACTTTTCTTCTATTTTCGTTTTGCCTAATATTGTTTGGAATATTTAACCATTTGTCAAACATCACTTTTCATATTTTTTATTTACTAAGTATACCTAATGATTTGTTGATCGAACCACGTTAACTGTAATAGACGTTTTGCACCATTTTTGTATAGTCTAATATTCTTACACCTAATGATTAAGTTACCTAACTATCGTTTACTATAACTTATATTTAATCTAAATGATTATACTGATAATTTCAAATATTTTTTATTACATCGATTACACCGATATTTTATGCAAGTTAAGTCGAATTCTATTTAAAAACCGACTTCAGGGCACCCCGTATCCACGTGGTCTTGTCTGCCCTACCCCTAGAGTGTTTTTGCAAAACGCGGAGCCAGAAGGTCGCGAGGAGGGGCCCGCGGAGCGAGCATGCGGAGGCTGGAGCGTAGCGAGCGAAGCTCGCGAAGCGAAGGTCTCGCATGCGAGTGTAGGGTGGGCCCGTCGAGCGAGAGTTCTGGCGGGAGCCTACTAATTTCCAATATCTGCCCCGTTGATTCATTTTTATATAAAATAAAAAACGATTAGGTATATAAAAAATATTATTTTACCAAGTGATTATTAGGCAATAAGAGTATTATACTAACTTATAAGCAGGGATCGGAAATTCGGATCGATATTTACCTATACTTTCGCGCCGGTTTTGTTGTTTAGTTGTATGGAGGTGGACTCAATCATATAATTCATAATAAAATTTCCGGGATTTCAAAATAAATAAATTACACCGGCATTAATTCATAATTATTTATTTATATTAACTGTTCGAAGTTAATTTCCATGTATATGTTTAACCAAATGTTATTTAATTTACCTATAACTTATTAACCTAACGAGCTTATAGGAGCAAAACAGAATGTTTTATCCTACATGTAAAGTAATTATTATATTAACGTTTTGTAGAATCCCAGAATCCCAGAACTTAAATTATAAAAATAAAATTTAAGAAGCCGACGCCATGTTTGCCTATCTTTTTCCGGGATTTTGCCAACTTTAGGTAAATATCGATCCGAATTTCCGATCCTTGCTTATAAGTTATGCACTACAAAAAATATACAAACCGAAATTATAAAGTTTAAGTGTTTATGAAAAATAATATTATATTAAACGATTATAAGACGAAGTGAATGTTTATGGCAAGTGATTTTAGACAAACTGAAATTAGGCCAATGGCAAATAGATCAAAAGTTGTTATACCAATCATTAGAGAACCGCTTTCTACGTCTGTAGTTCGTTATGTCGTCTGTATAGTTAGATTTTATTCACTCACATAAACCGAAGCGAAGTGAGGGCGGGTCACTAGTTATGTATATTCGATTTAACTCTTTATAACCTATTAGAATGCGTCAATGCATTAGCGTATTGGCCGTGTGGTTGCCGGCTTAGAATTGTACCACTCCATGTCTTCCCGTGGAAGTCGTAAGAGGCGACTAAGGGAATAAAGGCTTGTAGTATTGTTAGGCGATGGGCTTGCTACCTGTCACTAATATACACTGTTAAACATCTTAGCCTAATTGTGCAAATTGTGGTTACAGAGTTATCAACAAGTTTTTAGAGTTGATTGTAATTCTGTAGCTCTGCCTACCCCAGAATGCGTCAAAATTTGGAGTTTTATTTTAAAGTTTGTAATGAAGAATGAATGCATGTTATAAAGTTTTCCGCGACATCCGCTATTTAAATATTATTGGGTAAATGCCGTGGAACTGGTCTAAACCTATTTATTCGTTAGTTTTGTTTTAGTCCTTGCTCTTATAATTTTTTGTAGCGGTCATCCCGCAAGGTCGCACCTGACCGTAATACGTAATGTAGAGGATATTTGTCTAGTTATCCGGCCAGCGCCCGCGCATGGGCCGTATAAAAAGACTGCATCATTGGGCAGTCATCATTGTGATTTAGCTGTTGGCTTTATCAGTTTACTTGCAATCCTCTCCCGCCAACACACCAAAATGTTCAAATACGTAAGTACCTAGTGACAATTTAATAATAGGTAGGTACTTAAACATTAATATAACGATATGAAAATCTGTTTTAGGGGTTTTAGACGGTTTTTAAATTGTTTAAATTTTGAAAACACTAAATTATTTAAGTGAAATGCAACATCAATCTTTTGATATAATGGAAACAGTCATATTTTGTAAATTTTGCCTAAAAATCAAAAGTACGTCAAGGAAAATTATAAAAAAAAAATCTTTTAAAATATGCAGATTGAGCCCTTTCATATCACACCCCGTTCACCCCGACAATCAAATAACTTTCATTTTTCAACCCCCCATTCTAGACCTCTTTTTAAATATTTACAATTTTATTGTTCTATTCGTATTCATATTGTTTTCACTAAAACCAGATGCGGGCAAGCAAGTTATACCTACAACTATGACAAATTTCATGTTGATAGCTTCACACATGTGACAGACAGACAGACAAGCACCAAAGTTTCACCATAAGGGTTTCTTTTTTACCATTTTAGTACGGAACCCTAAAAATATGGTTTTCATTATATTTTGTTGTTGCTGTAAGTTTCGCATATGCCATGTGTTGAATCATACCGCAATATTTCATCCAATATTACCTAACTTCTGGTGCTCTATTCTACTCGGTAAAACGATATTGCTATAAGATAGCTCTCACTGAACTATTTACTTGAATACATCGTATTGTAAACCATATTTGATTTTACGCCGATGACAGAAGTGATTTTGATGGGGATATAACACGTTAATTTCTTGTAGAGCTTAAACAGTGGCAGAAACTTACTAGTTTTCATTGAAAAGTTTTAAATTACTTTTCGGTGTAATGCAAATAGTATCGATCTTCTTATATACCAATATACATGACCCTAATCGATTTCTATAGACCTTCAACTTGATCCACATCTGAGGTGCAATAATCACATATAGACAACGTGATCAAAACACAGGCACAGAATAAATAATAGTAAACAGGCTAGGGCATGCTATCCTTTGAAAGCTCTTTGTAAAAACAACGGAAAATACCTACTTTAAATGCAATTTCCTATTCGTACTTCGAAAGCATTATTCGTTATTGTCGTGAAATGTGGGTAATGGGAGTAAGATCAATTGACAACATTTCAAAAAAAAAAACATTATTGATTTTTTGCGTTTATAATAGCTGGTTAAAAATTAGACTACCCGTATTTCTTGGTTTTTCTTTATTTAACTTAAATTCGTCGTTAATAATTTATTAAAGTAATAGTCATTAAAAAGACCGTATATACAAAGTTAGGAATACTGATGTCGTGATCTTAGCCTGATATAAAATTAAAAAAAAGTAACTTTAAACAGAAACAGTACTTTCTGACTGTCATGTCATGTCACTCACTTGTCAATCATTCGCTGCCGTTCGTTCACAAATTTGTTATTTTGCGTAATTTAATTAATTACGTAATTTGTAGACGCCATTAAAATAAATAAACTATTTTGCGTAGAATCGAAAGCGTGTCGTTAGAATTAAGTAATCGGTCAGACAGATAAAAAATGAACATGACAGTTGTATATTTTTTTGAATTTCTTTGGCAATAAATGGACTAAGGGCACTATAAGTGTATTCCTAACATTCACAATCCAACTTTTTTTACGGTTTTTCCTACATATAAAAAAAACTACTGCATAAAAAAAACCGAAGATATTTTTACTGTAATCAGCAGTGTAAAATCTAGAAACGGTATTTTATTTTACTACCTTAGCACAAAATGAATTGTTGTCAATTCAGTGTTGTTTATGCTTAACTAGTGACCCAGCGTCGCTATGCTTCGGTTTGTGTGGGATTTCTGAAACATCCGTACATAAGTCAGGGGGGTTACCATGACATGCTAAAGCAGTTTAGTTCAGATTGAGAGAAAGGGACCGAGCTGTATAACTGCCATAGCTCTGTCCCTTTCTCTTAACCTAAACTGAACTGCTTTAGTATGTCATGGTAACCCCCCAGAACTTACTAAACCTTCCTCTTGAACACTCTATCTATTCTATTCATGAAAACCGCATTCAAATCCGTTGCTTAGTTTCAAAGATCTAAGCATACACACAGACGGACAGACGGCGGGGAGCGACTTCATTTTATATTATGTAAAGATTAACATATTTACTCATTAAATATACATGTTGCAAATAACTTGAATCCGAAGCTGAATCAATGTGTTCCATACCCTTTTGCGTATCTATATATATAAAAATCAATGCCATTTTTCGTTGTAATTTTATAACTCAAGAACGGGCTCACCTATCCAAACCAAATGTTTAGTCTTTGTTCGGACTATTTAGTAGATGGTTTATGTGAAGTTTCCACAAAATCGGTCGAACGGTTCTTCATTTATCACATTTATTGTAACAAATGAATTGAAAGTCAGAAATTTGCAGCGGGGCGAAGCCGCTGGCGGGCCGCTTGTTATCAATATAATTATTTTATGTAGCTATTTCGAGTTTGTTCGATCAAACTTAAGTTGTCAAGATGTAGGTAATTTGTCGTTCTTATCGTAACAAAACCCAAGTAATACAATTTTTTTTAATGTTGATATTTAGTTGTTTCGGTGTTCAGTCATAACGACCAATCAAGCGTCAACGACTAAATAAATTGGGATTAAAATATCAGGACTCTAGATAACGTTCAGGACCAGGATCAGCTGCACAGCTCCCGACCGAGAGCTAATTACTCACAAATGTATTTGACATTAGGTATCTAATGAGGCTTTTGAGGGTAATTTAATTTGGATAACTTATTTTATTTGTTATTTGGTTTCAGCTGGTTTTCGCCGCCCTCCTGGCCTTCGCTTTCGCCAAGCCCCAGTACCTGGAATACCCAGTAGCCGCTGCCTACACAGGCTACTCCGCTCCGCTGACGGCCGCATACGCCTCTCCGCTCGCCTACTCCGCTTACAGCAGTGCCTACGCACCTTACTACAGTCCCTACGCCTACGCTGCATCCCCCTACACCTCGTACTACTTCCGTTAAAAACCCAACCGGGACATAATGATTCATCACTTTGCTCAAGTGTTAAACACCTCTGTTTACTCTATGTATTTATTTCTCAATTAATATAAATAATAAATTCAATGGTAAATGTTACTTGAATTCATTTCAATGGTCCCCCTTAGAACCTTTAATATAATAAAAATTTTAATTGTTACATATTAGTATAAGCTGGAGGGTAAGCTGGTCATGCCTACTCATTTCTACGCTGCTGAATGGTAAGGACTTGTAAGACGTCTATTTAATGTAGTATTATGCCATTATTAGGTAAATGGAAGCCTGTGATGTCTATACAAATGTAACTTAACTCGTAATTGTTATAATGCGGTGTGCCTACGTCACAATGTACGCAATTGGGAACTAAACACTATCAAAATATGGGAGCTGATTCAACAAGCATTCGACAAATAGGCGTACAGAAACGATAAACATTGGGAAACCAAAAAAAATAACGAATATCTCTTAAATTCTCTATCTTCAGATTTTATCACGACTCACAGTGTTTCGATTAGTACAAGCTAGCGGGACAAAACTATTTCTTGTATTATTTTGATTGTTTATGTATTTTGCAGGTATGTTATGATATTTTAACAGAAAATCAAATAGAATCAGAGACTTTACTACCATTTGGCACGTTTGGTCAACATCTATGGGAAGACTGTGGGTGATTACTCTATAATTAGTCATGTTTACTCGTACTATACATACCTGTAAGGCAGGCATAGGTTTAATACTTAGTACCAATAAAACATACAGTCAAATAAAACAAATATTTCCAGGTTCTATATTATATTTACACAATTTTTACACATTAATAATATAATAACTAAATGTAGGTACAATAATTAACGAAAACACTCAATATTCAAATTATAGTTATTAAAACTAATAATAATAAGCCTAATCATTTAGTCAAATACAATAATTAAAAAAAAGATTAACACTAACGGTCATTATCAGACAATGCTTTGTCTTGGATATTCCTAAGTACCCGCTAACGAACAACAATTTTAAATCTACAATAATTAACTTAATCACTCACAATACCAATTATATCTATAACTAATAATTAAATAAGTACAATATTTAAAAATAGATTAACTCTAATTGTCACTATCCGATAATCCTTCGTCATTACTTTCGTATTCGGAACTATCTGATATTAAATAATCCTCCTTATTCAAATCGCGAATTGGTAATGATTTAGATGGTAATGAAGGTGGGACAATCAACTGCAGAACCTCTGCCGGCAAAGTACTAAGCTTTTTTCGCGGTAACTCTCTAAATGTGTTAATAACAGGATCCGACGTAATCAGAAGCATTCTCAAAAGATCTGTATTCGTGGCAATACGGCTCCGCTTCCTTGTGTGTCGCTCACGGAATCTACGGCAATCCTTATTTCTTGCCTCCTGAGCTTCTTCGGAGAGCTGCCCAATGGGAAGGAGACAAGATTTTATTACTTCAGT
This sequence comes from Acleris emargana, assembly GCA_927399475.2. Classification (NCBI taxonomy): domain Eukaryota; kingdom Metazoa; phylum Arthropoda; class Insecta; order Lepidoptera; family Tortricidae; genus Acleris; species Acleris emargana. The sequence goes on from OV656846.1 coordinate 12,048,626, forward strand.
ACCGTGCACAAGAATCTTATGCACAGTAACGGGCATGGAGTACCACGAATACAATTCTAGGTATAACTTTCTTGTTTCAAAACAAAACTTTTCAAATTCTAAACAATTTATGTCATATCCCGATGACAAAGTTCTTAAAATTACATGAAATCTTTGAATAAGAGTTAGGTCCAATCCTGTTATTTCACTGCTCAATTCAGCATTAGAAAAAAATCTACGAGCTGTGTTTCCATCATTCGAGTTGCCATAGCCAGGTTTTGGTTTATCTACTACAAGTCCCATACGATCTTTAAACTCTTTTTGGATATTTTGTGAACGTTGCTTCACAATAGCTTTATCGCTGTCTCCTCTAACTTGCCACTTTTTTATTTCTAAACGATAGCTAATATGAAGCATACATTCAAAAGTGCGAATCCACGCATGTAAAGTAGATAAACCAAATTCAAAGCGTTCTTCGTTGCTAGGATAGTTCTTCGAATCATCGTTCATAGTAGATGGGGTTGCACCACAAATAAAACACCTTTGTGCTGACCGTGTATCTGTTAAAGCGTTACACACTTTGCCATCCGTCATTGTCAACAGCAATTTGTGTTTAACAGAGATTTGAGATTCATCAACTTTACAAAGTGTTGGAAGAAGCTGACTTACTTCATGTAGTATTTTAGAAGTTTCTACTTTCGTTAATTCATTTGTCTCCTTGGCAAAAATGAACTTGATAGGACGACAATATAGGGTGGAAGAAGGTCTTGGATTTTGCCAGATCACTGTTTCGTCGTCCAACAATCTCAAGGGCACAAATGAATACACGAACAGAAATTCGTCTGTAGCGTTAGTGTTCTCAAACCTCTGCTTATACATGCTATGATTAGAACTCCCATCACAACCCCATTTACTTATCAACGTATATTGTGAACGAGGTAACACACTTCTTATCACTTCAGACTGAGCTTCAACTAATCGTTCAGCCGTTTTATTTAAAATCGCCTGAAGATTAACTTCAGCTTTAGTTTCAGTTACAGAAATATGCTCGTCAGAAAGACAACAAGAACCTTTGGATTTACCTAAACTGTAGAATGATGGATACACTTGATGTCCCGCCTTCATTGCCCACTTCCTAGTCTGTTTATATGAGTGACTCGTCAATTTAGAGTCCACATAAAAAGCTAACGCTTCATCCGAAGTTAGCTGCCTGCTATTTTCAGAACATTTACTTCTTTTTGGACTCTCACAGACTTCTTTAATTTGTTTTGCAACACTTCGATGGCCTTCCTTCCGATTCGCTAATTCTGCGGCAGTAGTCAGTTCACTTGCACTTCGCGTTTTTAAGAGATCGTCTACTTTACGTCTCTTCGTTTTCATTGATGAATCTTCAAATGTTTTTTTAGGTCGGCCGCCTACGGACCGAACTCCTGATGATGTTGATGGGCACGGCTGGTTTAAAGCCACATTTATTTCAAGTGCAGAACCTTCTAACCAATTCTTATGTTTGTTTAAAAACATTTCTTTATTACACTTCGATGAAGTCCACTTTTCATTCAATTTCGTAGAAAAACTTGAAATTTTCATTTTCAGTTTTCTTAAAGATTCATCAGTGGCATCGGTTATATTATGTTTTTCGCATAAATAATTAAAAATCGCACTAATCCTCTCACTTTTCTCATGTTTTTGCCATTCTGCGAAAAAATCTATTTTCGTCATAGTTATGACTCGTTCTGAAACAAAGATAATAATTTTAGTGGCGGGGCTTTTCGGGATCTAAAATATGCACCAGTCTATGCCTGAATGTTGTAACTATGACATATAGAAGAATCTACGTGGATACATTTGGATAAAAAAAGTTGCAACCCTTTAAAGTTTACACTTAATGAGAAATATATGGAATTTATTTAAAGATTTTCAAACAAACATAACAACAAAAATAAAAATGTTTTTGTACAACAAAAAAACGGAAAAATGATGTACATACCTTCAACAGAATATTCCATCACAAAATTTTGTTCCACTTTACTAGCAATTTTAAGAGGTCTTATCACAAGTGTGCAACGAATGCAACTGATTTTCAAATGCAAATCGATCTTGTTTTATCAGTCAACTTTTGCACCCGATGAAGTACCTTAATGAGGTGATTAACGTAATTAGTTTTTTAAATTCGGTACCTGGGAAGGGTTGTTTACAAGTTGTTATCTATAGTTTCTGGAAATGACGTCATGAGTTTTGTCCCGCTAGCTTGTACTAATCGAGACACTGTGCGACTACATAACTTTATCAAGCAACTGACCAAAATAAGGTAGAAAAGTAAAACGGATTGTTACATGGCTTATAATACATATACGTAGTATTAGTCAAATGATTGACAAGCAACACTTTGAAAACAGAGAGTCACGTTGCAAATGTCATAATTAAATTACGACGGTAAATGTTACCGTACATTCTGACGATCAGCCCCCTCCGGTGACGCGTATCAAAACCTTCTAAGAGTGAAAAACACGTGCCTCTCGACACGTGAATTGTTCGCGCGCGACTTGGCGTTTGCCTCCCGGGGGTAGGGCTACCATTTAGGAATTTGAAAAGTCCTGACAAGAAGCCTGACGTTTCGATAAAAGTCCGGACTTTTTAGTCACAATATGAAAAAATACTCACTCAGTAGCTCAGTAGCTCGTATAGTAGGCATGTCATGGCATGGCATGGCAAGACTTATTTGATATTATTTATTTAATATGTAGTTCTATTCCATCTAATAAAAAAAAAGTCTAAATTAAAGAGCTGAACTAGAGTACGGATAGTAACGCTACCTGGGGGTCACCATGGCCGCACATTATCAGGGAGTCTATTCTACTGGGTACAAACCTCATTGCTTTAGATGTGTTTCCGTATTGTCGATGTTTTGATACTTTTGATAGCTCTTATTAACTTAATAGTAATGGCGTCCAAGTTGAAACAATAGCAAACATCAAAAGCAATATGGTTTTACTGTGTTTAATAGACCCCTATGTTTCGTTAACATTACTTTGAAAACGTAGTTACAAAACCAAAAGGTTTAAATAACTTAAATGCCTTAGTGATCCATGCGAGACGGCACTCTCGTTATAGTCTCTCGAATAATGTCCCAGAACAATCACAGCTTAATTTGTTAGTCTGGATGACTCAATCAATGGACATGCTTGTGTCATGGATGCATACTAAGCGACATTTTGCAATCCTCGCACGCACTTGTCGATTGTTTTTGTTTTAAGGCTGTAAAATAGGCAGTTGTTAACGATGACACATCTTGAGCTCCATATCGACAGAGGTTGACGGGTAGAATATACAATATTGTGAATTACACACAAAGAAAGCGAGATCATTATATTCCACATACAATTGACATGACTATTTGAATTCGTTAATTTTTAGGGTACCGTAGTCAATAAGGAACCGCTATAGTTTCTGCATATCCGTTTGTCCGTCCGTCCGCGCTTAAACTCAGAGACTTTTGGTAGTACCACTAAGTTGCAATTTGGAATAATTTTACAATTACTAGTAAATTCCGCCGATAGAGTTATAAAATAAAATCTTCAAAAAATTTATTATCGGGTACCTCCCATACAAGCCTTAGAGTATTTATTGCTTGACTTTATATTTAGGCTTGCGGTTTACCCTAGAAAAAACTAATTCTTAAAACTAAACAAATCCCGGGTTCTTTCCCTCGGACCGTGCAACTTTTGTAAATAGAACCCTTAGTAGTCTTCGTGCCCCCGTCGTCAGGCCGGCTCGTGCGTCACTCATAACATAACAGTCATATCATAACTCATAAGTTGTTTTTAGGGTTCCTAACTTCCTACCCTGATGCTGTAACTCACGTGTCCGTCTGTCAGACAGGTTTTATAGCCAAACGGTTGAAGTTATAGTATTTAAATGTTCACAGTATAAGCATCTTGTTGACTTAAAGCCATAATTTTGGCTTTAAGTAAATTTTATTGACTTTAAACCAAAGTCAGCTTTTTTTTACATAATTTTGCTCCGAAGATTTTTATAATTTGCCACTGACCTATGAACTTGAAATGTGGTTATAATGTATATATTGCGTACCTATAAATAAATATAAATTAGGTTTTTCCAGAAGCATGACCGGGTGAATATTTGAAGATGAACATATTGGGGGTGTAAGAAAAAAAACGAAATATCGACTCAGATATGAATATTTATTGGTTTAACTTGTCAGTTAACATATTAATATGAAAAAAAAGCAAAAGGGACAGTACTTACACCAATATACTATATCTATATTTTTCAGTTTTAAATTTTTCTGCGAACGGTAGTGAGAAATAATACGTACGGTAATGAGAATTTTGTGAATGGTAATTAGTACGTATGAATGGTAAGGATAATTATGGAAAAAATGGTGGATGGTAGTGAGAAACAACAATATTTCCAAGGGAATATCAAAAATGGTAATTAGAACAACGGCGAAGTAATATTCCAAAAAAATCGATAATATTTTCTTGAATCGTCTTTAAAAAGAATACAGGGGTCCATGATTTACTTTAAAAAAAATAGTATAACAATTTATAATTTAATAATCCATAATTATTTCTTCTTTTCTTTTATTTTCTGCGGCATCTAAAAGAAGTTCAGTTAAGTAGTAGAAATTTAATTAAAATTTTGTAACTACCTCGTACTTCATTTTCATTTATTATTGTTATATGTATGACGATCCTGTGTGGAGATATATTTATTGTCATTTAAATAATATTAATAATAATAAGTAGCCGTAGTTTCATCAATAGCCTAGTTCACCAATCCATATCTGTTCATTCATAGAGCCTATTGTTAATACTTCCATCCTTCTTAAATAGTCCTACACTAACCGTTGGTTGTCCGTGGGAGCATACTTTTATAGTTTGAACTCAGGGACAATCGCCGGTTGGTGTCCCATCACTTTACTAAATTAAACTTGTCTAAAGGGCCTCTGCGTGTTGGCTTCGGCTCCATGTACGCCTTCCAAAGGTCCGGGACTCCCATAGTCCCGTGAATGGTAAAGACATACAAATAATAATAATAATAATCTTTATTTCGGATAACGCATCCATATATGTGTTAGAAACAGTAAGAACTTATTAATAATGTTAGTGCCTAGCCTACCAATACATTAGAAATAAAACTTACAAACTACCTTATTAATATCCAAAGCAGCAGCACTGAACATAGGCTATGCACCTGAGACGTGTAGCCCAATCCAGCGCCGCAACATAATACCTAATAAAAACATAAACATAATATTGACCTATAATGTATCTTTTGTGTTGACTTTTAATTTATTTATTTCAGTGTTGACAATATATTTTATTTTATTTATTATTGTTATGATGTATATTATGACGATCCCGTGTGGAGATGTATTTTTGTAAAATTAATTTCAAATTTATAGATGATATCCATAATTTATTTCTATTTTCTTTTTTTTCGACGATCTCAATGTAACTAATTATAATTTGACATACTATGCAATTTATACATGACATTATATTGAGAAATAAATAAACTGAAACTGAAACCTATAAATTAATACTCGATCATATTACGTGCCGTCGTACCTATCGAAAATAAGCAAATAATACATTTTAATATTTAGATCCAGTATGACTTTATAAATTAAGTACTTTTTGGGTTTTTTCACAAATAGTTAAATAAAATATCATGTTGATTCTCATTACCATTTCAACATTCTCATTACCGTTTGTCAAAACTAAATGGTAAAAAACGGTAATTATGAAAATGGTAATGAGATATTAGTTCATTTGTCGCCGTTGAGGATAATCAAATAAAATTAACAACATTAGGCGCATATCAAGGCAAATACGACCCAATCGCACATATCTTAGCATATACATTTAAAAATAAAATCTTAAAAACGTATCTTGGAAATCTCGAATGGTGTGGAGAAAAAAAATCGTACCAAACGAGTGCTGCCCGGTGAAATATCGATGTAACTCGGCGCCAAATCACTCGAAACGCGTGCAACTCACTTCATTCGCCAACGCGGACTGCCATCGGACTGCTATCGATCGGCACTTTGATCGTACGACCAACTTAGTGGCGCGAAATATTTTTTTTAGCTGCGTTCATTGTAACAAACGGTAATGAGTGTTAGGGTCTGGGACATTTTTCTAAGCGATAACAAATTATTTGAAAGTGTTCTTTAAGCTGTGTAATTATGAAGTTCACTAAAACCACTAATTTTTTTCTTAACCTGCCAGTTTGTTACCGGCATTGGCTTAGGTTTGCAAGATAATTTGCAAGATAATAAAACAGCGATTTCAAGTTTAGTTCGAATACAAATTTCCGCCTGCTTCCTTTGTGATCATTTTTTTTTCAGTTTCTTTGTAATAAGTTCCTATTTGTTATGCATTTTTGGAGAGCTAAGAAAACGGTTATGTTTTTAAAATAATCTGCAAGCCAAGTTTCATAACGATTTTTTCTTCTCGCATCTTTAAATTTGGACCAATAATTGTTGTTTTAATATTGATAAATAACCAATGTTTAATCGTTTTTATAAATCAGAAGAAAAAAATAGATTTGAATTGATACTTTTTTTTAAATAGATTTTTGATGCTGCATTTTTGACTTATTTTGAAAAAAGCTAAAAAACATGATAACTCAAAAATGGTTCACTTTTGCATAATGCATATGGGGGTCAAAATTAGCGCAAATAGTCACCCCTATCATCCCCTAACGGGAATACGTCGAATTACCAAAAACCCTGTATTATAGAAATTACTGCATAAAAATACGATCTTCAGCATAAAAACGTATTATTTTTAACGTAGACTGTTCAAATTTGGGATTTGGGACACGGCTGGTAATGAGATTTGACATATATTTGTGTAAATTAATAGTATTTCTATTTGAAATTTAAGTATATTATGTAAAATATTATGTAAAACAAATGTCATATTTTGTATAAAATCCGAAATTGTATTGATTAATACAATTTTAAATAGTTCTTTACCAATCGCCGCGTAATATGTACATCTTCAAATATTCACCCGACCAATTCAGAAGGGATGCGGCGGGTTTTTATTGAAGACAGGGAAACACCTTTTGTTTAAGGAAAATGTGGGTCACGTAAAAATAGTGCTTTTTTAGGTTCGCCTACTTAGAAAAGTTTTATAGAACCCGAAAAAAAAAACAGGTTTTATTTTACAGCTTTGTCGGCATAACTTAAATGTATAACTAAGAAATAACAATTTTGTGGTACCAAAAGTGTCTGAGATAAGCCGCGGGCAGACAACAGGTTTATTATTTATTTATTATACAAGACAAAGCCATAATTTTATAATAAATAAATAAATAAATAAATAAAAAATAATAAAAAAATAAAATAATAATAATAATATAATAACCGGGAAAGAAGACATTTCATTAACGTGTATATTTTATGTGGAAGCATGCGGTCGTGGTTCCGTAGTCAAGAAGGAACTCTTATAGTTTCATCATGTTTGTCTGTCCTTTGGTCCGTCTATTTAAGAGCCCTACACTGAGCATGATTTTACGTAAGCCTTTAAAATTTAACTGGCACTTTAATTTACATTCTAACTACGAAATATTTTTGTAATGAGAATAAAGGAAAGTCTAACGAGGCGTCCTTATATCTAAATATTCCAAATAAAACGGACCCCACGTTTGTGTTCTTGTGTTGCAGTGTGTTTTCGTCAAATATTTTTTATGAGTTTCAGTTTGAGTCTGAGTTTTCATTTGGCTACCGCAATAAATGTTTTCTTCCACAGTTGGGACGAAGGAAAAGGACACGTTGCATGGTTATCTATCTAATAACCTTAAACGAGCAGAATTTAGTACGAGGGGCGTTCAATAAATTCTCGGTATTGGTATCTTGCAAACCTTTTTAGTAAACTTCTTAATACTGGCCGCGAAGAGTCATTCAATGACAGTAAAAAAAAGTAAATTTGAAGCCTACACGTTCTTTTGTTTTTCTGCTACTGCTGAACAAACGTGATCACCATGAGCGATTTTACAATGATAATTAAATTGGAGCATCGAGCCGTGATAACATTCTTGACTAAACAGGGAAAAAAACAAAATTGTATTAAAGAAGAAATGGATTTAGTTTACCGTGAGTCCGTTCCTTCATTATCTACTGTCCAAAAGTGGTCAAATGAATTAAAGCGTGGGAGGGAGAGCATAGAAGATGACCCTAGACCTGGTCGGCCTGTTGAAGCTACTTCACCAGAAAACATTCAAAAAGTGGAGAAAATTATACTGGAAGATGGTCGAGTGAAGGTTAGGTCTATAGCACAAAAAACCAATATTTCTATTGGTACAATACATGATATTATCCACGATCATCTTAACATGTCCAAAGTTAGTGCGAGATGGGTACCACGAATGTTGACACCGTTTCAGAAGCATACGCGTGTTGCTTGTTGTTCCGACTTCATTGAGCTGTGTGGTGAAAACCCTGATGGTTTGCTCCAAAAAATTGTTACCGGAGATGAAACTTGGGTTCACCATTATGACCCTGAGAGCAAACAAGAGTCGAAGCAGTGGCACGTTAAAGGAACACCTCATCCCAAGAAATTCAAAGTCGTCCCCTCAGCTGGCAAGATCATTGCGACAATATTCTGGGATTGTGAAGGGATATTATTAATAGATTATAAAGAAAAGGTTTTAAATATTACAGGAGAGTACTACGCTAACATTTTACGCCAATTACGGGAAGCAATCAAAGAGAAGAGGAGGGGAAAATTGACCAGAGGAGTGCTGCTTCTTCATGACAACGCTCCTGTGCATACTGCTCATGTTGCCAAGGCTGCTGTTCTTGAATCTGGGTTCGAAACACTTACTCACCCGCCGTACAGTCCAGACTTGGCCCCCAGCGACTACTTTTTGTTTCCCAACCTTAAAAAGGATCTTCGTGGACATCGATTTTCTAATGATGAAGCGTTGAAGGCAGCGGTGCTGGAGCATTTTGACACCAAAGACAAAAAATATTTTTATGAGGGGTTAAAAAAACTAATTGACAGATCTTATAAGTGTATAAACATAGGGGGGGAATATATAGAAAAATAAAAATAAAACACTAATCGTATGCTTTTGTTTTCCTTCTCATACCGAGAATTTATTGAACGCCCCTCGTAAGCTCGTAATGTTGGTAGGTTTCATTTGCAGAAAACTTACCAAAAAAAAACAGGCAAAGCTCTGTCATCCAGGTACCTACTTACTAATTATTTGAGACGGTACCCCGAGGCTCAGTCATCCAGGTACTATAGTCCAATCAGAGACCTTATTATAAGCTCATCCAAATTTAGATAGTAATATACAACTCTAATAGCTCTGTCCCTTTCACTAACTGGATCTTGACAGGTTCTAATGACTCATAATAGGGTCTCAGGAAATATCTGGCTCCGTTGGCGGGTTTCGCCTTGACCATATTCTGTATATCACACATTTCCCTCAAATGCTGACTAGGCTGAGACGTGAATCACCTTAAACCAGCAGGAGACCTTTAAGCCAAGTCCAGATAGATCTCATTTAGCGCATCTGATCGAAGCAGCCCTTAACTATGCTGGGGCTCACAAAAAACTAGGGCCCTTTTGAAAAGTAAAGTAAGCGAATTACACTAACATTTTTCCACTATGATCTCGTGGTAGCAATTGTCGGTTCTTCGGGGCCCCCTGAGGATGGGTGCCCTGGGCACGGACCCCTTGTGCCCTTATGGTAAAGACGGTATTGCATCTTAAGGTGATGATGAAATAAAAAAAGTCCGTTTCGCACTCGCGCACTGAGGATTGTTTTTGTATGCAACGACACTCCCATTTCGGTTAGCTTTTATTTTATTTGATAACGAGGCAACACAAACAAGGCAAATCAAAATATAAGTCTTAAAAAAGCTATGATCAATAAAACAGTTTTGTAATTTGTGAGGCCTTTTAAATATCCCATTTTCACACCTATCTATGAAATTATTTTTACGTTTTGTGTTCATTACATCATCGCACAAGCAAGTTATACTTACAAACATTTAAAACTTTTAATGGGTAGCGTTTGTAGTTTCTGAGAACAGCTGTGACATACAGAAGACACCAAAGTCAAAGGGATCTTTGTTTCAAACCAGCAATCAATACATTAACAACGAGTCTCGAACAAGCGTCAAACTTTGTTTGTAACGTAAACTTTCTAGTTTCAAAGTCAACCAAATTTCATCCACACTACATTTCTCTAAAGCGCATTTTATGTTGTTGCTATTAAAGACGCAGCATACTCGAATGGAGTTGTGCTATTTCGTGCAGTCTTCTGGAGCCTATTGCATATAAACTAATAGGTTCTAGATAACTAACTTTTTAACAGTATGTATTAAAAAAAGAGACTGCCACTTGTATTACACGTTACATATTCATCATCATCATCATCATCAGCCTATATTAGTCCACTGCTGGACATAGGCCTCTCCCATTGCACGCCAACGAGCACGATTCGTGGCCACTCTCATCCAGCTCTTGCCAGCCACCTTGCGAAGATCGTCACTCCACCTAGTCTGAGGGCGTCCTACACTACGTTTGCCGATTCGAGGTCTCCACTCAAGAATACGATAACTCCAGCGTTACATATTGCAAGCCGATAATTTTTTTACCAGTCAAGTACAAGTCGGACTCAAGCACCGACGGTTCTTCATCTTTTAGAAGCCCCACCAGCCCCACCGCACTCTTTACAGTGAATAGAAACAATAATTTCCAATACTGTACACTTTGTATTTTTTATTGACAGACTATTTATATTAAGTATACCAACCTTCATACAAAGTTTGCCAATGTGCCTGTAATAAATTATGAGTTATGAGCAGAGATCTGACAAATGGGCGTCATTACTCGCAGTAATGTGGACATATGACTACAAAGATTTGAATTAACCAAATTACTTTTTTCCTTATTTTCTTACCTGGACCTTAATATTGATCCTTTGCTGAACAGTAATCCGATTCGGATTTTCATTTGTCAGCATACTCCTCCCAAACTATTAGAGATATCAGGATCAAATTTAGCCCGTAATACGACATCTAGCCTAGATGGTTTAGAAAAAATGAAATTGAAAATCGGAAATACCACGGACGAAAATCTGTTCCCATAGACTCAATGAAAATGAAAAATGAAAAATGGGAAAAGTGCCGAAACATTGATTTTAAGCGGCGCTCTTCGCTCGTAACCTTTTTGAAGCTTCATCTTCAGCTTTAGTTACAGACGTGATGCGAAATATGTGGCAGCTTCACTCTATTAAGAATTGTACTAACTACATACATACATACATAAACTCACGCCTTCATTCCCAGAGTCCCCACTCTGGGCAGGCAGAGCTAAAGCATTACCAACAAGTCTTAAAACTTCTTGATAATTCTGTAACCACATTTTGCACAAGTAGGCTAAGATGTTTCCAAGTGTATTAGTGACAGGTGGCAAGCCCATCGCCTAACAGTACTACAAGCCTTTATTCCCTTAGTCGCCTCTTACGACATCCACGGGAAGACATGGAGTGGCACTATTCTAACCCGGCAACCACACGACTAACTAACTATATTGTAATTTAATGATGTGTAGGGTAAGTAATCAATTAATGTAATTTAATTTGTTAAATAAAAATCTTTGGAGTGATGTCCATATTATTGAGAGTAATGAATGACGTTCATATTCCGACTTCTGTTTCTGAGAGATCTGAGGTGTCTAACTATGTGTTAATGTAAAAACTATAAAAAATTACGTTTTTGTTGCACCCAATTATTACAATGCCTTACGTGTAATACGTATTAAATTTTTGGCTCATGAATAAACTACCTCAACTGTACTTCCGTCATACCAAATCGGCCACTTCATTAAAGTTTTTTTAATACATTTTATAAGCGCTTTTTACTGCGATTACTTATCAATTTCAAATGCTCAGTTCTTAAAGAAAATATATAATGTATTTGAATTGAGCATAAGTTAACTAAACTCTGGTATTAATACCATTGTTACACACGAACCTACCGCTGTCATAATCAGGCCGTCACAACGGGGCTACCTCGTATAGATGTGTCATCTATTACCGAACAGACTCATTTCCATTCTCATTGCCATTTCCCAGCCCGCCACCGCTCTACGCAATCAATTTCAAAAGGCTTATTACGGAAAAGGTGTATTTCGGGCGACGACTACACATATAACCGGACAACCGGATTATTATCATTTAATTAGCTTGTCACAGATCATGTTCCTATTCATAATGATTCATTATGACCCTACAGGTATTAGGGTACCTAAACCAATGGTATAACTATGTAAATATCAAAGTATAAAAGCAAGGATCTCTTCTTGAATTTCTCATTTATTTTTTCCACAAAAAGTCAGCTAAAGTCTAGGTATTCTTGAACTATTTTTTAACGTGGACGTTTTTTGTTTTTACCCGACTGCCCGAAAGAGAGCTATTGACATAGGGCACATTAAATTTCAAGATAGCGTCCGAGAAAAAAAAAAGGAGGTGTATTTTTTTATATTTTTATTATAACAATATAGGTCTCAAATGCAAGTTTATAAATAGCCCATTACAAATATATACTAAATACATTGTAACACTTTGCCGTTATCATTTTGTCAGGAAAATTAAAGCAGTACACGTAAATGTTCATATTATTTAAATCAGAAAAATGGTCAATTTGAGTTTTTTATTAAGATTTAGTTTATGTCTTAGTTCTAAGCCAATTATTGCTAATTTTAATACACACATCGAAATTCCTAAAGAAGGCTCGTAAGCTCGCAACACCAAATCAGCCTAAAATAATAGTACAAAATAAATTATCGCAAATTTTCTGTTGAGCAACCCTTTTCCACATTATTTGGACGGAACAATGTGTCAAGTCCTTCACCGGCAGAACACGAGGTACGAATTTTTAGATGTAAATACGTAACGAAGTGACATGTGCGGTAATAGCGGGCGTCCAGTGCAGGCACCGGCATTACCTACACAGGTATTCTCTTTAAAAAAATGTCGCTTACTTTGTCACTGATTTCGCTTGTAAATTATAATTTGAATCCCGAGCTCGTAGGCAATACCACATTACCCTACCTTCTTACCTTGCCAACCTTAGTTTTGGTGTTTCGAACTAAGATCAAGAAGGTCAACCCTCGTCAACATAATTTCAACCGAACGACTGCTAGACGTCGCCTTACCCCAAAGATCTTTACCATGGTCAATTTCCTTTTCGAGGCTTTGACTTGTGTTACTATAATACATTTTTCAGTGCACGACTCGAGGCCCGCGCCCGGCTATTGTTTTCACTTTAACTTAAAATGCATCGTACTATTTAACACAAATCAACGCACACTTTTCTATTACTCACTTTAAACTGATCCAGTGGCGAGCGGTTATGTCTGCGATAACCTCAATAATCCAATCGTCAATCCAACTCGACTGAGCAGCGTTTGGTAAGCCACGCAGCATCTTCTCATCATAGTTACTGCAAGGTTTAAATTAAAAAGCGTTTAAGACACGTGCGAGCAAGTTATTGAAATACTAGTGCAGACGGGTCAAATAAAATTAGACTTGCTGGTGGTTGTTCGTCGACAAAGTTATTGGTGCCCTTTTACAGAGAATAACCCCCCCAGGACCGTCTTTTCGGAAATTCGGATCGATATTTACCTATACTGTCGCACCGGCTTTGTTGTTCAGTTGTATGGAGGCGGACTCCATCATAGAATTCTTTACAAAAATTTCTGGGATTTCAAAATAATAAATTGCACCGGCATTAATTCATAATCAATTATTTATATTAACTGTTTGAAGTTATTTTTCATGTATAGATTTACCAAATATTATTTAATTTACCTGTTACTCATTAACCTAACGAATTTATAGGAGCAAAAATTAATGTTTTATCCTACATGTAAAGTAATTATTATATTAAAATTTTGTTGAATCCCAGAATCCCGGAACTTATATTATTAAAATAATATTTTTAAGAAGCCGACGCCATGTTTGCCTTTCTTTTTCCGGGATTTTGCCAACTTTAGGTAAATATCGATCCGAATTTCCGATCCCTGGTTATTACGTAACCACGTCGTCCCTAAATTGACAGATGTTCAGAACATCGTGAAAATAAAACATACTGTTTCTGCAATTTGTTTTCCTTAATCAACATCTTTTTTCCTCCATCCATCCTTATAGTTTCGCCATGTCTGTCTGTCCGCGGTCTAGCTCAGAGACTCTTGGTACCTACTACAAATGTGTAATTTGGCACAGTTATTCATTTAAGTTACGCCGACAAAGTAATAATGAAATAAAAATTACATAATTTTTTCAGGTATATAAGAACATAGGTTATGTACCTATGTTTTTATATAGGTACCTGAAAAATTCAATGCAAAGGAAAGGTAATTTTTGTTTACATAATGATATCGAGTGACGTGTCATTGGATAGATACTTCTTAAAAAACATTATGTACATTTTATTATTATTTTTTACATTTATAGGACCGTTTAGGAACTATTGAATTCGAAAAGTGTAATTTTAATTGTGTGTCGGAAGGTGGAATCCTGTTGATCTCTGCTTTACCTACCCACGCACCAAGTTTGGCGTGATAAGTAGGTAATATGGCTGTCTGCTTGTTCTACAGACAGTACAGCCTGCGGCAGAAGCCATTTTCAATATTTTTTGGCAGACACTTTTTTAGGGTTTTGGGGTCTAGGAATCCTTATAGTTTCGCCATGTCCATCTGTCTGTCTGTATGTCACACTCACTTTTTCTCAGAAATCATTATTACAAAACTATCTTTTTTTTAATATAAGAATGTTTTTTTAACCTAAATTATCTAACTTAAAGATTAAAGAGGATTGTGAAGCGCCACTTAAATTGCGTAGCTGTCAAAAAATTCCATACAAATTTAGCTCCGGCCGTTAACGTCTCTCCCCCCCTAAGTCAAGTCCGATTTCCACGATTTTTGAATATGTTGTAGTTATTATTAAGAACTAGGTCTATACGTTTCTGTTTTTTGTTTTGTAATTTTTTTTCATTCTAAGAAGTATTTTCGTGGAAAGGAATCGGAGTAGGTTTAAGGGTAGAAAAACGTTTCCGCATTTTTAATGGAATTTTTTAAATTCCAAATCTTCTTAAGGTAGTTACCCTCCAGGGCCGATATTTTTTTCTACCCTGTATAACCTCGTACCTTCTTTTTTACTTTATAAGTACCTAATTTACTTATGTATAAAATAATGTAAGCAGAAATATGTACCATATGTTATTAGCTCAAGTTGTCATAGCTATTAGTATTTTATTTAATATTGCTTTAGATATGTTATCATATCATATTGTAATATTTCATTTCATTCGTTTCAATTAAATGAGAGCTATGCTATCATAACGCTGACAATACGATAAAAATGCATAATAAGTAGCATTGTAGGTACCAAAATGTAACTTCTCAAATTGTAAAGGTTTCTGAGAAATTCTCGGAAATTTCTAATACTATTCCAAATTTTTGTATGGGAAGAGAACATTCTCAATGCTCTTAAATGTTTCCGATAATATTCTTAGTAATTCCTTGAGAAGATTTCTTAACTT
This sequence comes from Acleris emargana, assembly GCA_927399475.2. Lineage (NCBI taxonomy): Eukaryota > Metazoa > Arthropoda > Insecta > Lepidoptera > Tortricidae > Acleris > Acleris emargana. The sequence continues at coordinate 12,064,203 of OV656846.1, forward strand.
CTGAGAATGTTCTGCAACTTGTACTTGCTAATAATAAGTATGGCTTTACTGTACGTAGAAGAGCCCAAGTAAACAAAACGAATCAGTGATAATGTAGAATTCATCATCATCAGCCCATTTCCGTCCACTGCAGGACATAGGCCTCCCCCATGGCGCGCCACTGAGCTCGGTCCTATGTAGGATTGTGTTACCTTTAATGTCGCATTTCGGTTTAATCCAGTCACAGCTCCATCATCATGGACGGATGCCTCAGTCAGCTAAGCCAAATCCGCGTGCAGACAGGTATTATCCTATAAATCCCCCCCCCCCCCCCTCCCGCAAATAAACTCGAACATGTAATCGCTTAGCGAACCCTTTGTTGCCCGTTCGACTATTCCAACAAAGGGACTTGGAAACAACGGGCAAAATATACCGTTTTGTGCGAATGTATTACGCAATCCTACATGTAGGTAATTGTTATTAAAATAGAACCACTACCCTACCATTATCATTTTGTTCAACAAATTTTTGTAAGCAGAAATATGACAGTTAATTTATTACAAGTATATATATATATGTTAAAAATTTGCCTTGTTCTCCCTTCCTTCCTTGCGCTCCCTCTCTTGACTGTCTATATGTTTCTTTATTAGTTTGTTTCTCTGTTCTGTGTTTAACAAAACTCAGATCTTGCACTTTTTGATTTCCGTACTTGCCTAAAGCGTGTCAAGGGGACCCCATTACTAAGCCTCCGCCATGCGTCTGCCTGCCTGTCTGTCAGCGGGCTGTATCCATATAATAGGTAGATAATTGTTCTTGCAGACGCTATATTACTATGACCAATACAAGGGTAAATACCTCGTTAACATAAACGTGTTTTGTGCCCGATTTCAATTGTAAGGTGGTACGGAACCCTTCGTGTTCAAGTCCGACTTGCATTTTACCGGTTTTCCCATTTGTAAGTACAAAAATATTTAAGTATTAAATCTGTGTTTTATTAAAAATGTGAGGAAGAGGCTGATCAGAAGGCGGTTTGATTCTCGTCACGCGTCGGCCAATGCCAGAGACGTCGCCGGCGCAGGCCGGTTGCGCCACGAGCCGCTCGTATAAAGGCGCGGTGCGCCGGCGCTACGGCACCACTCCTGCGCCTGCTTCACCCACCTACCACCACAACACACGAAACACCAACAAAATGATGAAGATTGTAAGTACCAAATTTGTAACAGTGCGGTGCTTTTAAGAAAGACCTATTTTATTAATATATGATAATCCGTCCCTAATTATCAACGGACCAGCGTTACAGAGACGTTATTTTACAGATTGTAACCCTGTCTGCGCTCATCGCCCTGTGTGCTGCGAAGCCCTCGGTGGTGGCGGCGCCGCTGCTGGCCGCGCCCGCGCCGCTGGTCACCGCCACCAGCTCGCAGTACTACCACCGCATCAACAACGGGTTGGCCGCGTACGTCGCCGCCCCGCCCGCCTACGTGGCCTCCGCGCCCTACGTGGGGGCTGCGGCGCCCTACGTCGCTTCTCCATATGTCGCTTCTCCCTACGTCGCTTCTCCATATGTCGCGTCTCCCTACGTCGCATCCCCCTATTCAGCCCCTATCGTAGCCGTTTAGAATAGACCAAGCCAAAAGCACACCATGACTTTTATGTGATTTTTGAAAATAAACGATTTTGATGCTATCAATTTTTTGCCTTGTCTTATAGCTGTAGTTTTTTGTTCCCGTTTACAGGACGCTTGGAAAAACCAGTACATATGTTTTTGAAACACAAAGAAATTTAACTCAAAAGGAATTTAATTGCATTATAAAGTTAAAAAGCTATTCTAGTTATTTAGGAGGTATCACCATGATAAATTAGTAAAAATTAAAAAAATAAAGCAATCATTCGAACTCCTCTTCCGAGTTTGGCCCTCAATGGATTTATACGTTATGAATGATACCTTCACTGGTTGGTCGTTGTAAGCTGTCAACTATTTATAGATGAAAGCCCGATTAAACGACGAAACAGTGTAAAGGTCAAAGTGTAAATAAAGCCTGATTGATTTGCATGATGCGGTTTGCGCGTCTAAAATGAACCTATTATAGTAGTTTATGCAACAGTTGTATAAGAGAGGTCAAAAAAGACGAGCGGTGTGGTTACGATGTTCGCCTGCGGCTCACATCGTAAAGCAAGACGCCACGAGTATTTTTTGACTTAGTTATACACCGTTGCATACAATACTTTTTCTACGACTAGGTTTCAAATAAAATGCTAAATTAAATTAATATACCTAGGTTAGAATACGAACGAACGAAGCACAGAACAACAAACGAGCGAGAAACATTCGAAAACAACAAAATATGTGTCTATGGTTGACTTTGTTTTTAAATTGATGTGCACTTGCCAGGTTTCATATTTTTAAAAAAAGTTGCACAATCGATTTAACTTGTGAAATAGGGACTAAAAAACACCTAATGATTTGAGAAATGAATTCTTTTACCTGATTGGTCGATTTTAATATAGCTGCGTTCTGGTTGGTTGATACTAAATAAAATGTTTTTTTTAAAGAGTTATATTAGTAAAAGAGTTTACATACCAAAAAGAACCTAACGTTCCGATTGACAGTCAATGTGTATTGTGATTGGTGGTTTAATTTGGTGAAGTATTTTGATTGGTCAAATTAACCTAGGTGTAAGCTTTGGCAGCTAGGCATATCGTTTTGGCTCAAAAAAGCACAAGTGCTGTTAAGGGGAATAGACTAGATAGACTTTTCTACGGAATGTTCTGCGGACATATTATCTATATTCTTATATTAGTGTTCGTGACTATATAAATGACAGATAAAATTACAGGAGTAGGAAAAAAACATTACATTCTTAATGAAGTATTTATTTAGATCATTAAGTTAGTAAAAAGTAAATATAAAAAGATAAAAGACATGATTTCAGTAAGCGCTTCACAAGTAGCAATGGACAAGAATGCAGAATATACAGGGTTACTGGTTAAGTCGACCTAGATCCTTTAAGGGGTTGTAGTTTTTATGATTTCTGACCACTTTGACTAAGAAACACCATATCCTAAACATAACCGTTTTCAAGATATTTAAATTTTAAGATAATTATTCTTTAATGCCGATTTAATGTATATTGCAACATTTTTTTTTGAATCTTTGCATTTATTTTATTTTTTTATACAATAATTATGTACTTAGTAGATAAGTTGCTTCAACTTTATCGACACTTGAATTGCCATTAACTGAACAAACCGAGTCGTAGAATATGAATGATAGCTAAAGAAGGAAATAGACTTTCACAAAATATTTTTTTCTTATACCAATATTTTAAAAAAAGTCTGTGGCAGTAATGCTGCAGAACATCTTAAAAATATTTACATTTCTTCAGCTATCCAACGAGGTATAGCAATTTTGGTTATTAAGTATCAGAACTAATTGAAAAATCTTAGTTGAAAGTCTCCCAGGTAGTAGTAAAATTTTAATGTCTTTATTACGAGGTTAGGTTAGGGGTTAGATCCGGCCCCCCCGACTGTGCTGCCACCTTGCCGTGGTGGGGGGGCTTGCGTGTCTCAATGATCCACGAGGCTATACCGGACAGGGCTACCCATACCGGAAAGGCTCGTGGTGAGGGGCCAGACTAAGAGCGGCCATGGGGAGGTGACAGGGTTTCTGGAAGGGTTGCGGTTGCGTGCCTCGCTGGTCCGGCCTGGCCCGTGGGGCCGGTTCTGCCCCGGAAAGATTCCCTTGTCACCTGGGGGGGTTTGGTGGCGAGAGGCTTTTCGTAAGAAAAGTCTTCTCGTCACCCTTGGCGGGTGGTGGCAGAGGTCGTTGGAAGGGGTGGTTGCGTGTGCCTTCGAGGCCGTTTCCATCCCGGACAGCTTCCTTCTGTCGCCATTTTTGACGGTTGGTGGCTGGGGTAGCTTGAAGGGTCAGTTGCGAGTGCACTAGCTGCTTGCCGCTTCTGGTCCGGAAAGCTTAACCAGTCGCCTGGAGGGGGCTTTGGCGGGGGTGGTTGAAAAGGGTGGTTTCCATCCTGGACAGCTGCCTCTGTCAGTTGGTGGTTGGTGACTGGGTTTACGGGCAGGGACGGCATCGCAGAAATGCGTTGCGCGTTCCCGTGCGTCGTACTCCCATGTCACCCGCGGGTCTCTCTACGTGTCTTTCGGAATCCCGGGGGGCACTGTAGTTATTGAAGGGACAGCTGCGGTGATGCGTGTTTGAAGGATACTTGTATCTGGAAAGCACCATCCACCGCAGGCAGATCGTTGGAGGGAAGGCGAACTCAGTGGACTTCGGTTCGCTGCTCGCCCGAACTCCTTGTAAAGCTAGTGGATTGGGGACCCACCTTGCACGGCTTTACCGGTCTGGGGTGACGATCGTGGGCTGTGCACTTTCGAAACCTCCTTTGGCGAGGATTGGGGGGGCTCCTTTGGAGCAAGCCGGGAGGCGCGTCAGTGGCCAAAGCTTAGGCATGTACCGCGGCGCCTCACCACCGGCCAGGGTTTTTAAAACGCCGGAGTGGTTTTAAACGGTAGTTCGTTCGTACGAGAGTCCGTTATACTTCCCATTGCACCGCCTACCCCAGGCAGGGAAGATGCGTAAATGCATTTCCACTCAGTCAAAAAAAAAAAAAAAAAGGGGTTAGATCCGGACTTCTAGCTGGCCATGGTATGGGCCCACATCTCCCAATCCACTTATAACACATTAAAATTTTACTACTACCTGGGAGACTTTCAACTAAGATTTTTCAATTAATTCTAATAATAACCAAAATTGCTATACCTCGTTGGATAGCTGAAGAAATGTAGATATTTTTAAGATTGTCTGCAGTATTACTGCCATAGACTTTTTTTTTAATATTCGTATAAGAAAAAAATATTTTGTGAGAGTTTATTTCCTTCTTTAGCTGTCATTCATATACTACGACTCGGTTTGTTCAGTTAATGGCAATTCAAGTGTCGATAAAGTTGAAGCAACTTATCTACTACATAATTATTGTATAAAAAAACAAAATAAATGCAAAGATTCCAAAAACAATGTTGCAATATACAAAAAATCGGTATTTAAGAATAATTATCTTAAAAGTAAAATATCTTGAAAACGGTTAAGTTTAGGATATAATAATAATAATAAACTTTTATTTCGAGCAACAAGGCCCATAGTTACAAATACCTTATAGACTAACATACATAACAATATAAAACTTACTACTTTACTTGTGGGAGGACCTTGTGCAGGGTCCGTCCGGGTTGGTACCACCATCTTATCCATTAACCAACCGCCAAGCAGCATTGTTCGCATTGTTGTGTTCCGGTTAGGGGATAAGACAGCCGGTGAAATGACTAGCATAGAGGCATTCCATCTTAGTCCTCAGGGTTGGCAACGATTTGCAGTCTTGTGAATGCGAATGTCTATGGGTCACAGTTTCCACTTACCATCAGGTGGCCTGTGTGCTCGTTTGCCTTCCCATGCTATAAAAAAAAAAAAAAAAAAACTTAAAAACTAGCACCGAGGTGACGAAACAGTGTGGCTCTGTTTTACTAAACTTGGTGTTTCTTGGTCAAAGTGGTCAGAAATCATAGAAACTACAACCCCTTAAAGGATCTAGGTCGACTTAACCAGTAACCCTGTAGGTACTCAGAAGTAAGAAAACCTTCTTAAGAAATTACTGAGAATATTATCGGAAACATTTGAGAGCATTGAGAATGTACTCTTTCAATACAAAATGGTTACTTTTTTTTAAAGACAACGTTAAATAAAAATAATTGGGATAGACCAAAAAAAAATAACTCATGGTTTTTACATTTTAATTCGAGAGAATACGTAATTTTAAGAGACCAATTTCATTAATTTTGTGTTTGACCCAGTAGTTTTGTTTTAACCTCGTTATTTATTTAGCAGTCATTTTATGGATGACATGATTATTTTTAAATTGGGTTGGCATTTTCTAATAAGTAACAACAATTAAATGATATCTAATGATAAAAAGTGATTGTAATAGTGTAATAAAACAAACAATTTCAAGCGGTTTTTGCCTGACCCGTAAGATATACATAGGAGGTCTTCAAGCCAAAAACTAAAAGTAAACAAAGGTCAAATATACTTTTATCGAAATGTCCGAAATAGACAAATATTTCAAAAACTTAACAATGCAGAACGGCTTTAAAACCCTCGAAATGGTTTTCAAATTAGAGTAATTTAAAAAATATGAACAATCCCAAGTATCAATTTAACTTGGTAGAAGAAATATTGACAGGCGTGTTTGTAAGGAGTTTTTGTAAAAAAGATAACATTTTACCAGTAGGTTAGAAAATGAAACATTTGTCGTCCGTGCAACAATGTTTTTTTTTGGGATATTTTAATTTAACATTGTACGTTACGCAAAAATACCAACAGGACAAAAAAAAATGCTAAATGCATTTAAATTCATAAATTAAGGTATTATTAAGAAAATTAATCTTAAGTATATTACTTTGCACTTCAGAAATATCAAAAAATATCAAATATCTAACAAAAATGTAACAGATCTGATCGTTTTTGAATAATGGAACATTATATAAACCCATAACCCATAACGTAATTTCTCAAAATTAAACCCATGGTTTTGTTTAATAGTTTAATATATATAAAAAAAATATTTGCATTAATATGTTTACGTTTCTTGTAAATAGGTAAGATATGGCCTATTAATGAAAGGTAAACTAAATTCACCTTTGTTACATTGTTGCCTAAACCAGAGTAAAAAAAACTTTTAATATTATTTTGCTTTATTCCCATTTGTTTCATTTTGTTTGTATGCGTATTAATATATTCTACTAATTCTTTACAAACAGCAACTAAAGTTATCCCGGTAACTAACCTTAAATGTTATTCACAAAAACGCGTTTTTATTCTATTACCTTGTTCTGGTCATGGAAAGTGTTTAATTTTACGATATTATTTGGAGAACTTAGTTTAAATACATAATTCAAGAAAAAAACGGCTGTTTACATTTTTTGCAAGGTTCAAATCTAAAAGCCCTATCTCAGTTTGTCTCCTGATATGATTATTTTTTAACCAAGTTCCTCGAACAGCGATTTTACAATTTAGCTAAGAATAACCCGTGTATTACATAGATACATACATACATAAATAATTTATAATACCTACGTAATTTGTTTTAATGAAGATGTATAAACATAACAAGTAGAAAATATTATTAATTAAAAAGAGGCTGTACCTGAGTACAATGAGTTAAGATGCGTTTACATTAAAAATAGTGACTTTAATATGGATCATGATTATCTTTTCAGAAAGCTGATGAACGAAGATGTTTTTCTAGTAATTTGTACGCTTGATGTCATATTGTTTATTTAGACTAGAGCATAAGAACTAAGTTAAAAAAAAAAAAGTTTCCGCTGATATTAATAAGTTTGCTTGTTTTATTTGGCTTTTTTATACTTTGTATAATTAAATTATAGTTTATAATTTAAATTAAAAAAGAATTACGGTAAATTACTGTAAAAAAAAATTACAATTTTTTTAATGCACGATTCTGGGAATTTCTAGAAAATACTTAAATAAATCAATATCTCAAGAACTATTGATTTCCGACCATACATATGTGGGTTAAATTTATTGCATTTTAGCTCCTTTATCACCACCTACCAGATATACGTCAATATACAATATACAAGTAATTAACCCTGTATTTATAACATAATGTGTCAGGATTGACTTCTTATGTGGCTAGTAATGTATGTCGCTGTAAAATAAAATAAAGTATATAGAATTGTGAAACGCTTCTGAATGAATGTTACACTTGACCCTAATTTTTAAGACCGTTTAAACATATTTTGTTTCAGGTTGACGACGCCGAGGAATAACAATGGATGTCCCTCGTGCATGGGTCATTCTGAATAGTCGGCCATCTTCTCGATGCTAATTTAAATTACGCAACGGTCTCGCACTGTCAATGTCAGCGTTTAGATAACTAGCTATAGTTATATTACTTGTCATTGTATACAGGTGCAATGTGCAAATAGTAACAGTCAAAACTTAACAATATTTAATCACGCTCAAACTGTGCTTATGGAAGTCTCCAGTTGGCGCGTCCCGTTTATAGGCAAATGCTAAATGAAGGGTCCACGGAAACAACATGTCTAGTCAGTTTTTTTTGAAAATGAGTTTTGAATCTCAAAATGTAGAGGACGAAATGAACTATTACTTACTACTCAGATTCAGAAATAAATCTTTATATAACTTGTATCTTTTCACTATTAAAAAACCTCTACACGAAAATTACGTACAAAATGACATGGTTCCTACTTCCTAACTTTCAAATCGCGATATCTCAAAAAGTTACAAATGTGACTAGACTGTGTTGCTTTCCTTTACATATTTTTTCTACTTGCGTACCATAAACCGCTAACATTGATATCGTTAATGATAAGTATGGTAACCGAAGCGTGAAAGTAATTCTATAATGAGCGTTGCCATGGTAATAACAGTTCTACAATGATTATTATAGCATTGTTTTTACCATGGTTACGGTCATTCCGGATATCTGTCTTGGCGTTTAGTAAACACTTGACATATTATTTTTTATAATAAACCGTTTTAAATATTTTAATACCAACTAAATTTTTGAGACAATAAAAAAAAACAAAAAAATTACTAAAATTAGATGATTCATCACATTAGCCAGCTGCTGTCTTTCCATCTCAATCACCTCGATGGATGGCATCCACCGCTATTCTATGGGATTAGTTTGTTTCCGCAATGCTACGACTTAAGGCAAAGATATATTATGAGCTTACTTTTTCACTAAGGCGGTGTTAAATGAAAGCTATGGGCGGCAGTAATTTATTTTCCATCAGGGGACCCACTGACTCGTGCAGGCAAACATAAGGAAAATAACCAAATAGATCAAGTCGTTCTCAAGTGATGAAGAAATATTGTATAGTTCTGGGTCTGCCCTACACTACCCATTACTAGGTGTTTATCATACTCCGTAAAACCATATGGCTTTTGACGTGTTATCATATGGTCAACGTAGCACTCTTATTTACTTATCAGGCAAACCTTTCTACTCGGTAAAACCAAATTGCATTTGACTTGTTATTTTATTATTTTTAACATGACCGCCATTACTGACAAGTTAATATCAACTATTGTACTGTTGACAATACGATAACATGTCATGTCAAAAGCAATATGCTTTTACCAAGTAGAATAGAGCCCCAGTAATTGACAACATTTCAAAAAAAAAAGCATTATTGTTTTTTCGCGTTTATAGCGTTAATAGCTGGTTAAAAATTAGACTACCCGTATTTCTCGGTTTTTCTATATTTAACTTAAATTCGTCGTTAATAATTTATTAAAGAAATTGTCATTAAAAAGACCGTATATACAAAGTTAGGAATACTGATGTCGTGATCTTAGCATGATATAAAATTTAAAAAAAAGTAACTTTAAACAGAAACAAAACTGACTGTCATGTCATGTCATATTTTTTTCAATTCCTTTGGTAATAAATGGACTAAGGGCACTATAAGTGTATTCTTAACATTCACAATCCAACTTTTTTTACTGTTTTTCCTAAATAAAAAAAAACTACTGCATAAAAAAATCCAAAGATATTTTTACTGTAATCAGCAGTGTAAAATCTAGAAACGGTATTTTATTTTACTACCTTAGCACTTAATGAATTGTTGTCAATTGCGGTCTAGTAAAAAATAATACGATATCATGTAAAAAACAACATGGTTTTACTGAGTAGTTTAAACCTCTGTTATTTAATAAATACTGAAACTTGCCAAAACAGCTGATCAGATTTGCATGTTTTTATATACACAGACCATGGCCTCAATGAACATGGAAATACTTTTTTTAAATCTCGAGTCTATATTTCCCGGAGGAAGTGAATTCGATTCGTTCATTTGTATATTTGGAATGTTGTAACTGGGATAGGAGAGAATAGGCCGTTAATGATGCGAACGTAATCCCGACCTCATTATTATTAATACCCGTCCTCAATATTTGGAACAAGAGATTAAACCGAGGACAGATTTGGTCATTTCTGTTTAAATTGGACGCGATTTGTAGGTTGCAAATGTTAAATTTAATCCCATGTTACTAGATATATATCCGAAGTTTAAGTATGGGGAGGTCAATCGTTGGTGAGTCTTTAAGTAAAGGAGTTGCGGTTATAAAACTTCTACGCGCGTAACATCATCGACATGAAAATAATCATCCTCCTAGAGCTTTCCGCATTCTATGGGGGGAAAAAAAACAGAAAATAAATCAACGCATGTTAATGATAAAGATAAAGATAAAGACATTTATTCAGTAATTAGGCCGCACGAGAATCTACCAAAAAAATTATGTTAATGTTAATGTTTAAGTCAATTTGAACAAAGGCAGTCAATTTTATCGAAGGTTTCTCGCTCCTACCCATGTAGGTATTTTTTACGGGTTTAGTAATTCACTAACAAGTTATTATAAAAATAAGTTGAAAGCGCGGTAGGCGAGTGATTTGATCAGAAGTTAAATATGACACATTTGAAAAATTAACCAATCGTTAAATCTGAACCAATTGCGAACCAAATTTTCGATTAGAATTACAATTATTCATTAAGTACATTCAGTTAACAATTGGCCCTAAAATAAATGTTTTAAATACAACATGGAGAAAATCGGAATAAAATATTATTTATTTATTTATTTATTTTATGGCATGGGAAGGCAAACGAGCACACAGGCCACCTGATGGTAAATGGAAACTGTGACCCAAAGACATTCGCATTCACAAGACTGCAAATGCGTTGCCAACCCTGAGGACTAAGATGGAATGCCTCTATGCTAGTCATTTCACCGGCTGGCTTATCCCCAAAACCGGAACACAACAATGCGAACACTGCTGCTTGGCGGTAGGTTAATGGATAAGATGGTGGTACCAACCCGGACGGACCCTGCACAAGGTCCTCCCACAAGTGAAAAGCGAAAATGCCTGATGTGTGCCTGAAGGCGCCTGCGTCGTTGGTATTGCAAAGTCAGTCAACGATCTTTTACTTGTAAACAGTCACTGAACATGCTCGTATCAAGGAGCTCAGGCCTTTATTCCACATTGGTTTAGCCTACATTGCTTCGATATCCTATTCATACTGTGGATGTTATGATAGTTCTTACTCCCAAGCGAATAAGAGCTACTACAACGCCACATTTTGATAACGTTGTAGAAACAAGATGGCCTAAAACAATGCGTAATAAAGCCCCAGGCGATCAAATAGACTACGGTGTATTCTATCAAATAAACGGCGTTGCTATCAATATAAGTAAGGAGTTTTTTTGTTCATGTTTACGAGGAGACTGTTGATGGTCTAAGATCTGAATACGAGATGACCTTCACTGGCCTGTTTATTTGATAAAAAGTATTTTTAATCACTGGCGAATAGGTAGGCTAAAAATATTAATACAGTACTTATTTCATAAACAAGCCTAACGAAAAGCAAGCGTTAAAAAATCCAACTGCTGTTTGGATAATGTCGTCAAAGTAATGTTACTTATAATTTATATTTTTTTTATTTCGCCTATTTCACATTTAAATAATTTTAATATAGCCTATGACACTCTAGTGGTTAATACGAATCTTACCACGTATAACTTATTAAAATCGATTTAGCCGTTTAGTAGTTACGAGCAGACATTGAGTCGGACATACAGGGTGGTCCAAAGACTGACGTTTAAAAAAAATATTTAGATGCCTCACATCCGGGGCTATTCGAATATACCCCATGTATGTTGGCCGATTTTTTGTTGTTTTCGAGTAATTAATTTTATAAAAATTTTTTCAAGAATTTTTGGGCCGAGCCGTTTATTATCATGTAACTTTTTTTGGTTACGTTTTTTTTGGTTGTTTTATTTTGCGACATTATCCTTACAAACTGTACTTTCACACATACAATAATCAGCTTCCCAACCTTGACGCAAGTTACAATAAAATTGACCGAAAGTGAAAGTTTTACCTTTGAGCAAATCGAAGTTTGATTTTGTAATTTAAAAAAAACCTAAAAATCTTAGAATTCAAAGACCGGAAGTAATTTTAAAAACTTTGCCAGTCTCTAAAATTTTAGAATAATACAAAAAAAGTGACACTTAATAGGTCATAATTTGCTGGATTCGACTTTCAAACGTACTAAGGTAGAATGTGTAACAAAGAGCCTGTAACATAAAAACTGTTTTTTATTTGGTCGAACCTAATTTGGTACTGGCCATCAATAAAGCCATGTAATATTTTTAGTGATTGAATTTACTTTCGTGTAGCAACATGAACTACACTCTTAGTGAATATGCAGAGATGCATTATTATTATGGTGCAGCTCAAGGTAATGGACATTTAGCGGCAAGGCTGTACCGGCAACAATTGGAGCACCGGGAAGCCCCACGGCAGCATTACCCGGACCACAGAGTATTCATAAATACACATTTGACACTGATGGCTGGACGCGTTCCTGGCCATCCAACTCAAGAAGGAGTTCCCAGAGTGGATTTCTGCCAAGACTTCATCCCTCCTATCTGGATGGAATAATTAACTAAATAAAATAGAATTATCAAGAAGTTTTAGGACTTGTTGGTAATTCTTTAGCTCTGCCTATCCCACTCTAGGAATGAAGGCGTGAGTTTATGTATGTATGTATAAAATAGAATGAATAATATACCGGTGTTTTTTTTTTCATTCCCGCCATTTGCAGTGTGAAAAGAACATTGTGAAACTTTTCATAACGAAATGTCATCGTTGCGATCACACATTGCACTTCATTAGATTACCGAAAGCGACATCATTAGCAGCATATTGTACTACGCGAGTAGAAAAAAAACCCTACTCTCTCGTTTGAGGGTTTTTAGTCTTTTGGTATATTTGGTTAAGGGACGTAAAATGTGTTACGAAATTCGATTGCTTGCTCTTGTTATGTTGTTATGATGTAACAAAACGCAATATATGGAACCTAGGAAGTACTTTCCCAATGCCCAGCGAAGTGTATTACTATTCCTTAGCCGTATTTTCAATACGATTTTCGTAGCCATTGGACCGTGTCCTTACCCATCGAACCATTAGGTATTCCACAGCACCCGCCTCGTTGCCTCACCGCCATGCAAAATTTGTTACACCTATATAAAAGCGTTGGCTCTATTTTCTAACGCCCCATTATTATATCAAAAGCGGTGTCAGAAGGGACTCCAATAATGCTTAAAACGGTAATTTCCCAAGATTTTTAAGATTTTTTATTTTTACTTTGCTCGACACCTAAATTAACTACAGGATTGTTTCAGGTATTACTTCTTTTAACAGTATGCAGATACGCTCAGAGTTCTGGAGTGGTAACAGGGCCCGCCCTGGCGCCTGTTGTAACCGCAGCGAGCTCTCAATACTTCGAAAGAACCTTTAACCGGTTGGTTGCGGCGCCGGCGGTACAACCAGTGTTCCCGGTGGCTCCTGCTCCTCCAGTGATCGTGGAGCCAGTCACTAAAGCGATTCCAGTTCCCACGCAACGTATTCCAGTGCAACCTAACGTGGCTATCGCTGTCGCTACCGCCCAAGCTGCACCTGTAGCCACCATCCTCCTTCCACCTTATCCATTCGGCCCACCACCTTATCCATTCGGTCCACCACCTGCCGTCAATTTTATACCGTCATCTCCACCTATAGTTGTACCCGACGAAGATTCTCGAGCGGAACCAACAACAACCACCAAGAGAGTAAACACTAAATCGACAGTATCAGAACCCGAAGCCACGACGCCCTTGCCATCAAATTCTGATAACAACTTTGTTCAAGCCTTGCCGTCGAATCAGAATGTGGGTTTTAGTGAATACTTTGCGCCCCCACAGCAGTTGCCCCTAGAGCCGGAGAGGCCGCAGAAGCTGAAGACGACAGTTGAGGTTGAGCCGGTTCCTTTAACTTACATTGCACCTCCGCCTCTGAACCAGCTCCCGTTTCAACAAATAAAGCACGTCCATACATTTGTGCCAGCAAGAGCTAAAATCATAATCAGGCCGGTGCTTGCGCCACTGAGAGTACGTGGAAGGCCTGTCCGGATAGTAATGTACAGAAAACCAGTCCGTTACACAAAACCGCAATACCCAAAAAATGGTTTAAGAAAATCCAACAAGGCGAGGGACGTAGAACCTACCACGTTTAGTCCCTTCATGAGGCCCATCACTAAACCGCCAAGACTATAAAATGAAAAATCTTTGTTAATTTAAAGTCACACTTGTTATATAAACACTTTGTACATATGCCGTAAATGATGATTCTTGTAATAAATTTAATTTATGTTTTTTTAATGCTTATTTTATTTACTTATTTGTAAAACAGAGTTAAAAACGCCTTCAATGTTTTCATCAAATCTCAGACCACTTTTAATGAATTGTAATGTTTTAAAATGGAGTACGGAGTAGTTAATTATGGGTAAAGGCATAAACCGACTTCCCAAAATCTCTGCAATACGATCCAATATTGAATTACCTACTCGAAAACAAAAAAAATATTGTGTGTTGATAAGAATATTGTAGACGATGAAGGTGACAGCCATTAATATACAATGGTGAAGTAAACAGAAATAAAATTATATCGTATGGTACGCCATATCAATGCCATAATTCTCCAACTTCTCCAACGACAATAACAATGAAAGGCTCTAGTTGCCCATTTTCAGTCCAACATGCAGGTATCCAGCATGGAATGTACCTGTACCAAGACATGTTATAAATCTTTGTAAATAAATATAAATAAAAGGCAGATCAGTTTTTTTTTATTGTCCCTATGAATTCTAATAAGGTTTATAGGAACAAAAAATTGAGAAAATGTCCGGGAGAATAAAATGGACAAAACACACGTGAATCTTGTCACTTAGTAATACTTAAATGAATTGAAATAATTAGGACTAGTAGAGTAGATCAAAATTCCCCTATCGCATAGGGTAGTCACCAGTGGTCAGCCAGAGATCTGTAGTCGTCGTCTGCCTATAATTTGTATGTGTGAAAAGTACCAAAGATATATTTCCCAGTCTTCGTACTCATATAAGGTCGACTACAGGTCTCTGGCTGACCACTGGTGCTTTTACCCTATAAGTCGAAACTAACCCTCTACATTGAAATAACCAGCTCAACTAGTCACGTTAATCTGGAGATTACGTACACTACATACAAATTTAGGCGAAGCACTACAAAAACAACTTTTTAATTGGAATCTTGGGACGCCTCTGTAACAAACATGTTATTGAAACATTTGGAACGTGCTGGTCGCTGGTTCTTAATGGTGGTACCGACTTGGTAAAGAAGTGTGAAACGAAATATAGCTTATTATGTATTTCACTCAAACTCCATTACGGTTCACGAGATTTATCGTTCTGACAGAAGGACAGACGGACAGACAGATCGACAGCGGAGCAAAATCATCACTCGGATAAATATCACTTCGGTCAACAACTGTGCTGTGCGATTCAAATTTGTACGATGTATCCACCTACTCGAACAAAAGGTAGATTTTTAAGGTTTCGTACCCAAGGGGTAAAAACGGGACCCTTGTTATTACTAAAACTCCGCTGTCCATCTGTCCGTATGACTCTCATCCGGCTGTATCTCACGAACCGTGATAGCCAGACAGTTGAAATTTTCATAGATGATATATTTCTGTTGCCGCTATAACAACAAATACTCAAAACAGAATAAAATAAATCTTTAAAGGGGGCTCCCATACAACAGAAGTGTTTTTTTATAGATAATGGTACGGAACCCTTCGAGCGCGAGTCTGATTCGCACTTGGCCGGTTTTTTGAATTTCTAGTCAAACACTAAAAAAGTTCCTTGAAGTAGGATTTGATTGATTACGTCACCTTGACATAGTTCCATAGGGGCCCGATCATCGAATTGTTTGACTGGACATGATTCGATTTGTAAAAAACATTTCGAAAACAGGAAAATTAAAGCCTGTCCTTTGTTAAAATTGGTTTACATTGAGGGCGCTAAAACGGCGTATTTTGGCTGTTAAATACGAACCTGATACATTACAAATTTTAAAATGATAGCTGTTTAGCAAATAAGTATTTTTTTCTCCTGAAAATAATAGTTCCAGATCGCCAAAGAAATCGAAAAAAATATCGAGCGTTTTGTTGAAATTGGTTCGAATTCACTGTTATAGGTACATCCGATTGTTTCCTATTACTGGGCTAACCATAGCCTGGTACTTTTTATACAACAGCATTTACGTAATTAATTAGTTCGTTAAGGTTCCGAGTTATCCCCTAAATACGACGACGACGCGTTGCCCTAGTTGGTAGGGCCCTCCTACGAAGCTAGAGGTCCTGGATTCGATTTCCGGTATATGCAAAAAATATTTGTGTGATGAGCGCGAGTATGTGTTCCTGAGACATGGGAAGCGCTGGTAAATTGTTCACGTGTAGTCGAGTTCATAAATATGTGTGCACTTTAGTACCGTGTCTATTTATTGTCATGTTTATACTGCTATATATGAATTATCACAACGATGAAAGTGACAAGGTACTAAAGTGTGGACATATTTATGAACTCGACTGCTCTTACTGAATAAACATCTTTTTACACGGTTTGTACAAGCTGCTCAGTTGTGGACTATGTAGGTCAATATGTGTGAAATTGTACATTGGTTTTTTTTAAAGAGGTCACTGTTGTTAGCAGTGATGTTCACCAATTTAACTAAAATATAGTAAAATAACCGCAGTCTGATGACAGTAACGTAACAAAATTTGTATTCACTGCCAAGTGCGTCTTTCTGGCCATATTAGTGCAGTGAAAACGAATTAGAATTGCAAGCAACTACGCGCAGATATGCAAAACAATCTACAGGAGAATCAAATCAAAGCGTGCATCAAAAGTGTATCATGATGATGAAGTTAACAATGACTTACTGGTCTATTTTTGTAGGTTGTCCAGCTTTGTGTCGTAACGGCACGTGTCCCCGATGCGTGCCCGGAGTCTAACAAGCTGCAATGCCGTGACGAAACTGCCCGCAAGGTGAATCTTGCTGCAGGCTACCGTATAAAAGCTATTGTCACCAACTCGGACACATCACATTCGCATCTTCTGTCCGCAACAGAAATACATACCAAGAAAAATGTACAAAATTGTAAGTAAGAAAATAGTAATTAATAGAAAATAATATTACTTCAACTGTATGTTAAAAGTTTTGAAGGTTAGTGCCAATTTATAAAATGACGTTTATTTTTACTTCATTCCAGGTGTTTTTCGCTATGGTCGCTGTTGCAGCTGCCAAACCTAGCATAGCTCCGGCGGCATTTGTGGCCCCGGCGCCCTTGGTGGCAAGCCCAGCGCGTCTGGTTGCTCCCGCCCCCGTCGTGGCTCCTGCCCCCTTCGTAACTGCGACCAGCTCCCAGTACGTAGCGAGGAACTACAACGGACTTGTGGCGGCAGCCGCCCCAATCGTCGCTGCCCCGGCTCCATACATCGCTCCGGCAGCCAGGATCGTAGCGCCTGCGGCTCCGGTGGTTGGCGCTCCTGCCCCCTACTTTGCCCCAGCTGCCTCATACGTAGCTGCCCCGGCAGCCCCATACGTGGGTGCCCCGGCGGCCCCCTACGTGGCTGCCCCGGCTCCCGTCTTGCCCGCATATGCCCGATATGCTGCACCGTACCTTGCTTCACCGTATTACGCTCCTTCTGCTCCTTTCGTGGCCCTTTAAAGACTGATTATGATTTCTAAACACAAAATATTATAAATTATATTTTTATACGGCAAATGAGTTCTATTTATTTGTTAAAGTTTATTTCTAAAGGACTAGCAACTTTAAATAAAGCTGTCAAGTCTTGCCGTTGTGTAGACATCCCTTTGAAGCAGACGGTGATATAGATATAACTAGCATATAGGTAGTTCTTACATTCATAGGTATTACTTTGATTAGTTTGCAACCAAAATAAACATGGATCTTGGCTGTAAACAATGATCTACACAAACAGGGTGGTTACGTATGCATTTAGTGGAAATTTCCTTTGTTAGGCTCTCATGCGTATTTAACTTACGTTTGATAAAGTTTCAAGGAAGTCGGGTAGTCCTTGACGAAATTAAATGGGTATGTGCGAATAAAGCACCCTTGTTACATATCGAAGCCATAGTTGAGCAGTGAAAACAATAGGAACATGGCTGACCTATTTATACATTTACAATTTACAGTTATGATAGGTTGGTACTTAATGGAGTCGCGCCGTATGACCAAAGAATTTGTCATGACCTTAAAATAAAAGGTAAAAACTGCCTCGTTCACAAATATACATAACCAGAGGCAAGAAGTGAGTCGAGTTCTATGTGGTATCAGGCCATTAAAAAAAACAAATGTTTTGTACGCTCTGACGACGGATGGTGCGACTTTAACTAGCCGGTTAATATTAGCTGCGTCCAGATGAAAAGTGACGCTCCTAAGAGAATCACATCCTAGATCCTGGCAAGTCATCATTCGTATTAATTTAACCTAGGCATTAAATTAATCCTATGTATTATTTATTATTTTGAATACCTATAATATACTTACACGTATGAGCAATTACTATCAATTTAAAAAAAACAGGGAACAATGTCACACCAATTGACCTAGTCCCAAACTAAGCTCTAGGTTTCTGCTATGGGTACCAGAAAACGATATAAATACTTGTATAGAGAAATATATTCTTAAATACATAGAAAACATCCATGACTCAGGAACATTAAATATTTGCGCTCATCATACAAATATGTGCCCTTACCGTGATATGAACGCAGGACCGCTAGCTTCGTAGGCAGGGTCACTACCAATCAGGCCAACGCGACGTACACATGAATAGATACCTAAGTGTTTCCCGATTACCTGAATATGTAATTCAAAAGTTACAAACAAAACCCGACTGGCGACCCCCTTTATTAAAATCGGTACCATAGTTTAACAGCGAGAGGGAACATTCTATTTTTGACACTACACAACTACCTACATTTCACATTCATACATAGATACAATGCAATGCATACAGAGGTCTTAAAAAGTATTTCGGGATCGGGTAAAGACTCGTAAAAAAGCATACGAGAGCAAATGAGAGAGATATAAATACAAAATCGAAGGCCTTTTTTAAGACATATCGCACTGTAGACGTCAGTCTAAAACGTAAATTATTTTGACTCATCGCGGTTGGGTAAAACAGGGTTGAGGTATATATTTTCTAGTGGTTCCGTGTGTACATAATTGATACTTTGATTGCCGCCGACGCCATTTTGCATGAAAATCAGAGGCCAGAGGTATACTAAATGCTATCACTTTATGATCCGATATTTCGATATTACCATTAACTTAAGCTATAAATAGCATTACTTTTATAAAAATATATGTAAGAATGTAGTGCAGTGGGACGCAACAGTGATCCATTTCTCTGGTCCGCACACGTCACGCGCTTAGCTCTAAACTACGTTTGAATACCAAGTAGGTAGACAATGCGACACGACTACATGGCACTTCCAACAATGAGACTTAAACTTTATCTCAATGGGAAACGGTTCTTCCAAAATGCCTTGTGTGGTTGTCATGTCACTAAATACAGTTTTATCCAGTACCTCATTAGGATTCAATTCAAACACGAATATGGATATTGTGCGCATTAAGCTTTATATTGAGGGCGTGATTTGCCCGTGGACTAATTTTACGATGCCTATTGTTTAATATTTACAGAGTATATGGGTCAAGACTGGTGTTCCCATTTCTTTGCAATCAATTCCTGGAGCCAACTAACGAA
Source organism: Acleris emargana (assembly GCA_927399475.2). Lineage (NCBI taxonomy): Eukaryota > Metazoa > Arthropoda > Insecta > Lepidoptera > Tortricidae > Acleris > Acleris emargana. Next base: position 12,083,961 of record OV656846.1, read on the forward strand.
ATATGTAGGAACCTATATCACTAGGATTTTTGTATTAAGAGGGCGCAACATCGTAGATCATAGGTAAACCAGTATACGATTGAACCAAAGCTACCGTTCGCATACGAAGTCTTGTTTGAAAAGCTATGAGATATTTTATGTATGGTTTTATACATACAGTGACCTCCCGTTACACAATATTTTGAAACATGTACATACAGAAACTGTAATGTACGAGTAGGTATGTAGTCTTCGCGGAGCTGTCGGTCTAGTCGACCAAATTTACCTAGCATTTCGCATTACCATTTATGTCAGAAAAATATTACCTACGTCAAAATGTTCGAATTTGTCTATTATTTTTAATGTTGAAAATGTAATAACACCTAACATTGTTATTTTATTAAAATTTTAAATACCTAATACTATTTATCAAAGGTCCAGTTTATTTACACGATCTTATTTTAATTATATTATTCTAAAATAACATTGTTAAACGGCGCGCAAATACTTCAGGCACCTTATTTTACCTAAATCCTCTAATGTGATTGAGTAGAAATTATCAAATTTATCGATTGCCGATTGTATCGATATTTACTCGACTACATTTTAGTAGTAGTAGTAGTAGTAGTTGCCCTTAATGCATTGATATCTATATATACTCGTATATTAAGCGAGGCCGATTTTTAACCATGGCATCAGGTCTACAGTTATAGTCCGATTTTGAAAAATTATATGTTATTGAATTCGTCGAGTTGCATAAAACTCTTCGTCTTTTAATTTTTTCATGATAAAGTACTAATAATTTAATTTTCAATACCTACTGTGCGCTGACCAGGTTACAAGCAGGTTACGTGACGTCTCGCGGCCAGTCACGTAACCTGCTTTGACTTGAGATGACAATGTAAAATAAATAAACAAGAATTCAACACAAACCTGTGGTAAGTTCCTTACTATGAGAAAATATAAATTTTGAGTCGGCTACTTTTTCCGGCAACACCAAGAAAATTACCAAAATACGATATAATCGGTCTTTTTACAATGACAATGTTTACATGAATGACATACGCATTGTGTCAATTTATAATTTACTTTTCTTTTATGCCAAATAAACGTTTTTGGTGGCTTTTTTTTTTGATAAATGATATGTCATTGGATTCGTCTCATGCTGGAGAGTTTCATTAAACTCTTCGTTTTTTATTATATTTTATGATGAACTGAAAATTAATTTTACTAGTGTGCTTCCGCCTAAGTGACATGGTGTCCGCTTAAAAAGGGTGTACCAACTTAAATATCTGGGGCACTGGCTTACTAAGTACCTCAAAGACGATGACGATATGGAGAGGGAGCGAAGGGCGCTATCAGTGAGGGCTATAGCCCGTAGGTTCACTCGTATATTTTATTTTGACGACGCACTGGCCTTAGTGACCCTGCCTACGAAGCTAGCGGTCCCTCCCATCCCGGCACTCCCATAGCAACAGCTGATCCAGGAGATTGCGTTCTGTTTATGTCCACCCGCTGAGTTCGGTGAGCAAGGTAAGATTTGATAAGATCAAGGGCTCCATTTTTAATTCCATAATAACCTAGCTTCCGCACTAACGTTACGTGATCAACACAGTCAAACGCCTTGGATAAATCACAAAAAACTCCAATTACGTCTAGTGATTCTTCCCAGGCATCAAATACATATTTAATTAAGGTTGAACCGGCATCTGTAGTAGACCGTCCCTTAGTAAACCCAAATTGACTACTGTGAAGCAACTTATTCCTACTAAAATGTGAGGATATTTGGTTTAAAATGATTTTCTCAAAAACTTTACTCAGTGCTGGCAGTATCGAAATTGGTCTAAAATTTGTAGGGTCTGTTTTTGTCCCTGACTTAAACAAGGGTATAATTTTACTGTGTTTCATCAGGTCGGGAAACACTCCGATATCGATACACTTGTTAAATAAAGCAGCTAAATAAGGTGCAGTTAATTCCAGGATGGACTGCAATACTGTGACAGAGAGGCCCCAGAGATCTTCAGTCTTTTTTAGATTAAGTGACCTAAACGTATTAATAACAATTTTAGAAGTGATATGATAAAATTTAAACACATCTGTGCATTCCTTCACATTTGATCTTAATAATATTTCAGCCTTATGAGGAGATGATTGTAATGATTTAGTGGTATCTAAAGGTATATTTGTAAAGAACCGCTCAAACTCTTTAGCTACATCAAGGTCCGAGTTCACTAGAGTATCTTCAACTTGCAGGCTGTAATGCGGGTCTCTAACTCTAGTTCTACCAGTTTCAGTATTAATTACATTCCAAACCGTTTTAATCTTGTTGTCTGAGTTACGGATTTTGTTGGAAAAATATTCTGACTTTGCGGCGGCACAAATCTGTTTGAATTGTTTAGAATAGTTTTTGACGTAATCTAGAAACTCAGGCCTATGATCGACAGCTCTTGTAGCGTATAACTCATATAATTTATACCTTTTTGCGTGAATGTCTGGTGTAGCCCAATCACTAAACTTCGTACCTTGCTGACCTTTTACCTTTCTTAAACTAAAGCAGGCATCAAATTCCTTGATAATACAATTAAATAATGAAGAACACAAGCTATCTGGATCATCCCGAGTACACGTCATATAATTCAATTGTTTGGAGATCTTAGAATTAAACAAATCTAATCGAGTTTTAGAAATTGGCCTGAATATAAAATCTTGAGGAGTATTATCAGTTTTTCCCTTGAAAGAAGCTTGCTGACCGCAGTGGTCCGAACTTAAGATATTAATTATAGATTTCTGAATGGGGTCAAAATTACTAAATATATTATCAATACACGTTGCACTGGTTGTTGTGATTCTGGTAGGCTCACAGAACAGATTTACTAAATTAAAGGATTTAAAAACGCTCAGTAAGTTAATAGACATGGGCGATTTGTCGAGTAAATTAACATTAAAATCTCCACACACAATTATACACTTCTTACTATTAAAAACACAACTAAGAACATTCTCTAAAACGCTCTCAAATAGTTTGTAATCCGCTGAAGGGGGTCTGTATACGCAAACAATAATATATTGCTCCATTTCAATACACGCAATTTCAATGTGACGTTCAATGGACTTCATAACAATATCTTTACGCTCCTTACATTTAATGTTATTTTTAACTATAATTAAGGATCCCCCCCGACTGCAAGATTGCCTAGCAAACAAGCTAACTATGTTATGATTATTAAAATTAAACATGCACTCATAACCTTTAAGCCAATGCTCAGTAACACATAAAACGTGTACATTAGCACTATCTATAAATAAACCAATTTCAAGTTCCTTACTAGAAAAACCCTGTATATTCTGATGAATAACATTTATTACATTATCACCCAATTTACTTGTAATGCTCGTCGGCCTGAGGGCAAGCACGGGGCCACCGCGACTGTCGTCGCGAACGAAGGCAGCCGCGGTCGTTGTCGAAGCTGTCAGTTTAAATCAACCGGCGCTAATAAAACTCAGCGCAGGCTCCGTCCTACTGTTATCGCTCGCTATGCTAGTCATAACGGGGTCTAAAATCCAAACTGTTATTCTTTGTTACATTTGTAACAATATTGTGCAATAAGAAGAGTATTGTATTTTAATGTTTTGTAAACGGCTGATGAACTACCTTCTCGGTTCAACTAAATATTTAGCTCATCTCATCAGTTATCATCTACATACATACAGGGTGGAAAAAGCGAAAGCGACATGGTAGGCAACTACCTTAAATATTGGAAATAGGGTACTTTACATCATTCCGAATTGATCATAATCCCGGATTTTTATAATTCTGAATGAAATGTTTTGATAGAAGACTTTATTTTTTGATATCGCTTCTAAATCAAACCTAACCTATGTACAGTAATCTATCTAATATATAAAATTTCCATGTCACAATGTTAGTTACCGTACTCCTCCGAAACGGCTTGACCGATTCTTATGAATCTTTATATGCATATTCAGTAGATCTGAGAATCGGCTACTATCTATTTTTCATAAAGTTTGTATGAAACCGGGCGGCGCCGGGCGCGGACAGCTACTTACATAATAAATTTATAGCTCCAGCACAATATAGCTTCCGGAAAAACGAAAATTCGGACAAATTAATATTCGAAAAGATGTAATTCTAAAATTTTAAGGTTTTCCCATTGGATATAGCTAATTCTTTGTTTCTTATTTTTTTTTCTTATTATTTCTTTTTAATAAAAAAAAAGATCCTGGATTTATGGATTTTTGTTTTTTTTCTGCCTTAACCGGGAATCGAACAGCTGTCGAATATGACAAAATAATAGAGTCATGTTTTATGATACAGATCGAAAGGGTCATTGGTAGTTATTATTTATACCGGGTTATTGGTTATTGCATACATTCCCGTTGAGGGATTATAGAGGAGGTCATTTGCAGTCATTTTGACCCTATAATGCATTATGCAAAAGTGAACCATTTTCGAGATAATTCTCTTATAAGTATTTTTCAAATAATAATTTCAGATATAATAAGCAACTTTAAAAATTATTAAAAAAAAGTAATAACTTAAATCATTATTTTTTCTTTTGTTTTACTTACACGACATAACAGTTATTTATTAAACCTAGAATTACCTGTACAAGTTTAAGAACAAGAGACAGAAACGTTATTAATTTACGTATTTTCTCACAACTAGTTCCACAGAAATAGTTCAAAAACAAAAAAAAACCCATCACATCTGGCAGGCAGATTTTGTACAAAACGTCGACCTTTTTCTAGCTTTCTAAAAGGGTATTATAACTACGAATTAGTTACACAGTTACTAAAAAAAATAGATCACAAAGAGAGGAGGCAGAAAATCATATTCAACCAAAACTTAAAATCAACACACAAAATTGGTCATAAAATTAGCTTTATTTTAAAAAAGGTTAATAAATAACCGTGATTTCATTTTTTTATATAGTTTATTCGTTTTTATTTGTTACTTTAATAAGTGTTATTTTGTTAGTTAATTTTATTACCAACTTTGTGTGTTGATTTTAAGTTTTCACACTCAAACCCTTTACCTATGTACTCAACTCCGGCAGATTCTGGCACTGGCATCATCAAGCCTTTTGGTTAGTTAATTTTGTAATAATAATAGTAGTTTTAATTTTAGTTTAAATTGTTTGCTATCTTAACCAGCACAAGCGCAGGACATTTGTAATTTGTAATCGGTAACCATGGTTCGGGCCCCACGAGACAGGCGTCGCCTAGTGTGGTGGTCATAGGCAATTGTTTTTGTAATGTAAAAATAATGTTTGGTAAATAAACAATTTTTTTTTTTTTTGTTTTGATTGAATATGATTTTCCGCATGCTCTCTTTGTGATCTAATTTTTCTAGTAACCGTGTAACTAATTCGTAGTTATAATACCTCTTTAGAAAGCTAGAAAAACGGTTTTTTTTTTGTTTTTCAACTATTTCTGTGGAACTAGTTGTGAAAAAATACCTAAATTAATAACGTTTCTGTCTCTTATTCTTAAACGTGTACAGGTAAGTCTAGGTTTAATGCCGATAACAAATGACTGATTTAAGTGATTACTTTTTTTTAAATATTTTTTTAGTGGCTTATCTGTTTTTTTTTGAAAAAAACTTAAATGAGAATTATCACGATTTTTTTTTTTCGAAAACTTTTGTATAATGCATTATAGGGTCAAACAAATGACTGCAAATGACCTCCCCTATAACCCCTTAACGGGAATGTATGCAATAACCAATAACCCTGTATATCTATCACACATCATTAAACTAAATAAAGACTGTCCAAAGAACACTTTTTTGTTTTATTATGTTCGACCAGTTCGATTCCCGGTTAAGGCAGCCGAATTTTCATTTTTTTTTTCAATACCTAAGTAAGTGTCCTTTGCGTAGAATTTGATATTTCAATATTTAAGGTATTTGCCGCCCATGTGGCGTTCGTTTTTTCCAACCTGTATATGAGTAACCATCTTCAGATGAAAAATTCAAAAGTAAATATTTCTAATAGGTATCGGTAATCTTCGTTTTCTATGACACGTGTACACGAGTGACAAATATACTGTCGTTGCGAGTGCAAGCGTGATATAGCCAGCCGAACGCTATTAAAAAGCTGGGAATACTCATAGTTTAAAGCCTTGTAAACATTTTGTAATACCAACAATGTGGTTACCACACAGTCCCTAAAACCTCTTTAAAGTTATATAACTACCCTGTCAATGGGCGAGCATGACGCATACGGCACCGATGGCGCCCATGTAGGCAACTAATTGGGCATGCGCGTGTCCTGCCGAAGGAAAGTGAAACCCATCACGACTAACAAAGACGTAATACTTGCAACAGTATGAACTATATAATGACAAGTGACACATTCATCAATACACAACTAGGCTGTCGCTCGGCTAATCAAGTCGTGCCAATATAATCAAAATGTCGGCTCTTAGATTTGTAAGTACCAGTAATAGTTCACTTTACATAAAAAGGTAATTAAAAAACGAAAATAAAAGATTTTTACTTTTTTGCAGATCATCTCTTCCATCGCCATAATTGCTAGCTGCAACGCTAGTGGCATAGGACACCTACCTCACCTACAAGCACCTGCAGTCAGATCTTTTCCCGTGGTGCGATATGCTCCGTTTTATAACTTCCCGCATGGGATTAGATCCATTCATGCCGTGGCGCCTGCTCATCACATAGCTGTTGGCCCAGCACCAGCATTACCAGCACCTGTATTCCCTGCGCCAGCTCCGCTATTTGCTCTCGCCGTGCCGAGGTTCGCTCCTGCAGTAGCAGCATTGCCACCTGCACCTGTGTTTACAAGAGGTTACCCGGCGTTACCAGCTGCTCCTTTTGCACCTATTGTGAGACCAGCCCTTGCTCCAGCTCCATTTGCTCATGCGGCGCCAGCTCCTGCGTTCGCCCCAGCTCCATCATTTGGCCCAGCACCAGTCTTCGCCTCAGCACCAGCCTTCGCCCCAGTCCCTGCCTTCGCGTCTGCTCCTCCTTTGGCACCAGCACCAGTCTTCGCACCTGCGCCAGCGCCAGCCTTTCTACCAGCGCCTTCACCCATTGGATTAGCAAGAGCAGTTCCCTACAACGTACCTCACCTACACTTATACAACAGATTCCTCGCCCCGGCGCCTCTGGCCCCAGCTCCTGTCTTCAATAAAGTCGCGTGGAAATGAATATAGTCCGGCCCTAGTTTGTAAATGAATGGTTGTTTTAGTGTAGTTAAGTTAATAGTCATTTTTGTACATTATATAAGGCTGTTCTTTTGTATAAGAAATATAATATTGAAATCAATTTATTTGTTTTATTCCTAGAAATCATTCTATATCAGTAATAGATCACTTCATGAGGAATCGTGTAATGTATCTAATAAATCTAACTTTGGTTTTGGTTGCTTTGTTTAATAAGAACTTTTGAAAACGTAGGTACAACTTCCTTGTTAGATTTGTACTGAAGACAACCCGTTGTTACTAATAAATAAATATTACTTTATGATTCAACAAAATGAAAAATCAATTGTATTTTATGTAGGTACACGTAGCTAGTAGTTAGTTTAGTAATCAATCAGTTCAAGATGTAAGTACCTACTTTTGGTAAGATATCTTAAAATGATAAAAATAGCGATGTTTATTAACTTCGTGTTACTAAAATACCTACCCACAAATAGGTTAAAAACAGGTTAAATTCCAACTTTTTAAACTGATACCTAAAAATTATGTCCCGCTGCCACTGAGGGTGGGCCATGATAAGCATTAAAATATTTTACTTATACTCAATTTTCTCTGAAAACACTTACATGTTCATAAATTAATAAGATGTTGATTGATGCAAGATTATTTATAACAAATTAAGATCCACGGAACTATTATTAAAAGTGGCTTTAAATTAAATAATGTTGACCTAATAAAAATAACGTTAACAATTAAGCAGGTAAAACTTGTCATCCACATTTTGGCACTGTTTGTGGACCTTTCTGCCTAACCTATAAATTCTCTACAGTCTTAATTAGGTATACTTATATACCTATAAGGACCTATAGTTTTAACAAGATAATTAAAAAAAAACATGATATTATGTGATAGAGACGCATATGATGATGAAAGAATGTAATAATATTAATTTTACAAATTATATTATGTACTAAGTAAGTACACACAGTTTCTAAAAAAACCGGTCTAATGCGAGTCGGACCTGCGGACGGACGGACAGCGTCGGCATATTGATAGGGTCCTGTTGGGCTGCCTTGGGGCACGGAGCCCTAAAAACTGAGGCTTGTCTTGGACATGAAATGAGATACTTATCCTTTAGCTATTTGGATTGATGCATTTAAGATGCACTAAAGAAAGTAAAGTTTTTAAATAAAGTGCTACCAGAAATTAATGGGTAGGTAATTGTTTTTAGCCAAGTAACGCAATAACTTAGGTGTAGGCAGGTATGAATGAATGTATGAATATGAATATGTATGTATATGTTATTAAAATTAAGTATCTTCATAAAATAGGAGTTAAGGTCTCAGAAAATCGTCACTACATACCATAAATAACACAACATATAAAATATAAAATTTTATTTACACTCATATCAAATTTACAATTTACGTTTAGTTTTAGGAAAGAAGGTCAGTCCTGTTTTCTTAAACCTATCGCACAAACGCCGGGGCAACTCCGAAGGGGGCTCGAACTATGGGTGCCGCGGGGGCATAGGGGAAGGGCGCCGCAGCGTAGGCCGCGGGAGCAGCGTAGGGGGCAGCGAAAGCCGCAGGGGCAGCATAGGCCGCTGGGGCTGCGTAAGCCGCTGGGGCTGCGTAGGCCGCTGGAGCAGCGTACGCCGCTGGGGCAGCGTAAGGAGCTGCGGCGTAAGCGGCGGGCAAAGCGGCGTAAGGGGCAGCGTACGGTGCAGGTCCAGCGATGTAGGGAGCTGTAAACGGGCTGCCAACCAAGGGGCTTACTGCTCTATTGACCACGCTGATTTGAGAAGCGTATGGTGGGATGTTCTGTGGCACCGCGTGAGCGTAGCCGACGTGCGCTGGCGCAACCAGCGGTGCCGCCACCGCGCTGCATTCAGCCCCAACGGCGAACGCCGCGGCAATCAGTACGATCTAGAAATAAAACAAACGCTTATACGAGGTGTCACGGGATTTTACATTTTATCATTTTTCTGAGATTCCAAAACTAAAGAAGTTAATTAAAAATCAAATACTCAATTATATTCTTATATTGACAGTAGCTCCCAGAGTAATTTAAAAAGGAATATTGTTTTTAAGTTAATGAGTTACCAATCTACTTACAGATTTAAAAGAGAACATTTTGCTTGTTTGTAGAGGACCTTCCTTGGCGAAAAGAAGATGTGATGTGTGATTGCAAAGAAAAAGTCGTTCCTTATATACGTTGTTTATTGTGATTCAGATGGCGTGCTTGTAAATAAACATTATTTGACGTATTGCGGCGGGCCACTTGGGATTCACGTGCGTGCGCGGAGAAATGGAGCACATTTAGAAATTCTTTTCGATGCGAAAACTTTTGCAACAAAAAACGCAGTAAATGTTATCACTTTGGCGGGATTTGTTAGCCTCTATTATGTGACTTTTGACCCTAGGTTAAACAAGAAAAGAGGCACTTGAATAAAAACCTATAAAGAACTGACCGATTACACAACTATAAAAAAAATAGAGTTGTTGATAATTCTGTAGCTTTGCCTACTCCTCTTTGGGAATGAAGGCGTAAGAGTTATGTTATGTTATAAAGAACTGATTACCTACCTGATGATTCAACTAGTACGGTTGAACTCAAATGTAGCCACAGTACATTTTAGTACTTTTTCGCAGCTATTAATATGCTAAATTCAAACCACTCTCAGTTTAATACTTTGCCGTGACAAAATACTAAAATGTACAGTTATGTTAAAAAAAACAGTTTTTATTATATAGAGGGCAGGTACGTAAAAACGCTGCAGGTAAACAAAAACAGACACTTTTAAGTCAACTTTAGTTGAAAATTAACCATCAGTAATTAGGCAGGAAAAACTCGCGAGGATAATATACCTACTCGTACAAACAAGAACTTAATTGATGTGAACGGTCGACTAGGAAGTTATGGAAGTTATGTACAAGTATGTTTATATTTTTGCACCTAATTTCAATCGGAAATGGTAACACAATGTAAAATTATCTTTGACGTCCACCGGACCCATAAAGGCTCGAACCCGAACTAGGCCTGTGGGGAACTCCCTCAGACCCTTATTCTTAATAGAAGCAAGCCTGTGTCCAGCTTTGGGACATGTATAGGTTGATTATCGTCGGTAAAACTGCAAAACCGCGTAAGTAATATTTTAAATAAGGAGCAAAATGCACCTTTTTAATAAGACAGTAAGGTTTCTTTTGCTCTATCATAAATTTGTTAGTTACGCGGTTTTGCAGTTTCTCCGACGTTATGTTTACTTGAGAGTAAGGTTCCTATAGCAAGAGATCCCACCCAGCTGTTTCTTCGATAAAATCAAAATAACATGGTAAGTAACTGAAATAATTCACTCTTGAACTTATATAATTTAAAAAAAAACTTTAGAAAAAAATGCTAATGCTTATTTAAAAGACAGATTACATACCAATCGAAAGTATGAAGCCTATAGAATATGCAAACGTTAGGTTGACTATTTTTTTCCATCATCATAACTATTGGGTACTTAAGTGGGTACTAAACTAATAATTTGCACTAAATCTAACGTTTTCATATTCTACAGGCTTCATTCTTACGGTTGTAATTGTTCTATGTTGTCGTGCAGTTTTATTTAGCACTGACTTAAATACCTAGTTTTTATGGTGTATCCATAACATAAACTGGTACAACAAGTTTTCCTTGTATTTTACATTCGCCAGTTACATAACGTACAGTGAAATTAGTGTGCACAAAGTCGAAATTAGAATGCATCAGCCGTCATAGAAGTCTGGGTCAGGCGATGTGGCGGTTAGCCAGCGATGTCCTGCGCATCATTAAGACGCGCATGCGCCGCTCGTATTGTTGCTCAACTATATCACATTTCGTATAAAACGTGACGATGCCCTGGAGACGACACAGTCCGCCGACTCCTCCGCTAACGTCCAAACTTGTGAGCAGTCACACAATCCAAGCAAAATGATCGCCAAATTCGTTGTAAGTTATCATTATTTTTGTGACATATAGGTAAAAAGACAAACTTGATAGAACTTGACCGAAGCTACTAATTCTGGGATCATGTTCAAAGCATATCCCGAATTATCACCATTATATCAACCGAAACATGCTCACTGCTGATCATAAACCTTTCCCTAGTCCTGTGCGTAAGCCACAGTGCTGGTACTAAAGAAGAATGGTATTTTTTTGTAAATTTGAGTAGTATATTTAATTCCTAACGTTTTACAGGTTGTCTTCACCCTGGCACTTGCAAGCACCAACGCTGGGGTGCTTCCCCTGGCCGCGGCCCCCGCCGCGCTCGTGGCCCCGGCGGTTGCTCCCGCGGCGTACGCGGTGGCGCCCTACGCCAGCTCGTACTCCGCCCACACCGTGAACCACGCCGTGGCGGCCCCCGTGGTGGCCCCCACTCCCGTGGTCGCCGCTGCCCCCTACGTCTCTGCCCCCTACGTCTCTGCCCCCTATGTAGCTGCCCCCGCGGCGCCTCTCGTAGCCCCTTCCCCTTACTTCGCTAGATACCTTTCCTCCCCTTACATCCTATAAACGAATTTGGTGATATCATTACCTAAGTGACTTGCTCAATATATACTTATATTATTTTAATTTTTTATTGTTTTAACCAATTACAAAAAAAAAATATTTGTTATTTCATTTTACATATCTGAAACAGTTCCCGTCGTCTATGTACAACATAGGAAAACAGTCAAAAAAAGCATTTTTAGATCAAATTCCGTTACAACATATTTAATGGTGTCTGCAGTAGTTTTGAATTACAACTACCTATAATTTATAATTAATCTCTGCAAGGATGTTACTTCCTTCTCAAATTTACCGGTACTTAAGTATTCGATGGGACGCTGGTTCTTTTTTGGGTAGAATAATAAAGGTACTTGCCTACTTACTTTGATAAACAGAGTGTTTGTGTGAAAATACAGATTCGTGGCCGTCTTAATTCGTGGCCGTCTTAATTCGTGGCCGTCTTAATTGCGGATTACCCAGTAATGAGATGACGTTTGATAAATGCTCAAAACGAATATGATCACGCAATTTGCTCATTAATTAAGAAATATTATTCAACATATTAGCGGAAATATAACTCAGCACGTGTTTGAATATAATGAGGCAAATAAATTATAATGAAAATATTCAGACGCAAACAAACATATTGTAAAGAAGGACTTCTATACGAGTACGTCCAACAAAATGGGTGTTTTAACTGGCGTATAGTGTTTAATTGCACTATTTCGATCTAGAACAGCATCAATTACGCTCACAAGGGCCTAGTGAATAATGTGCGTGCTCACCTAGATATGAAAATGATAACAAGTCATGTGGCCATGTGACAGAGAGCAGTGTCATTGAGAACGCCCTCAATTGCGTGTCACCTGCGTCCGGTGCAGGCCAGGCACTTTTCATGTATGCTTTAATAAATTTTAGTCAACCTACAACAACTAACTGAGTTGTAGAAGGGACGCTTAGTCTTGATCCATGTTATATAATCGTTACTCGCTAGTCCCATATCTAACTACTTCAAATTATTACTGTGCAATAATGAATTTTGAAGAACTAGATTTCATATCCATAGTATAGTAGTATTGTCCCGGGTTCAAATCCTGGAAGGAAAATATTTGTGTGATGACTGATAAGTGCGAGTATTTGTTCCTGAGAATTAGATGGTTTATATGTACCTACCTCTTTATCAAAGTAAGTTTATCGTTGTCAAGTACCCATAATGTATGATAGTATCTAGCCTAGAGCTTAGTTTGGGATTTTTTAAATTTCCAATGTTACAAAAAAAATGGAGAAAGGTATTCATTATCACTTAGTAATTATACAGATTTCCCAAATGCCGAAGAAATACAAATAGAAGCAATGTGAAAGCCGTCGGTATAATTTAAAACTAATCAATCGCCAGTGGACTCGGTTGCAACACTTGCAACACACGCCGACTTAGTGCGTTAACGCCAGAATACTTCATAGTGGTTAAAAGTTCTAAGATTCTTTCTAGTGTAGTGTGCAAATAAAATATACAAAAGTGCTAAAAACTGTATAGGAAAGGATTTAAAAGTAGTCAAAATACCTTACAGTTTATGACTTCAAAGTTTTTATTATTTTTCCTGGTTATAGTAACGTATCTACCGCATTAATATAAAATATTATTAATATAACAAGTTTAGTACCTACATTTCGCAAAAGTATCAAAACTATGTTTTAAAGAGTTATTGCTAAACTTAACACATGAGCAGACATACAAATTCTCTCGGCCGGACCGCCACGTGTTTCTCTCGAAGTAGCGTTAGTTTCTAAATAACTTTACTAAGAAAACTTATAAGTTATAAGTACCGCTGTTTGTTTCCGATTGTTCTATTAGCCTTTGTTAAAGAAAATATCCCGGCAAAAAGAATTAAGGAAACATTCGTGTTTATTTAAGAAGCTCCGCTGAAAGCCGATTCTTCGCGGAATTTCTTAACATTTAGTGAGATGTTTCACTTTCGTTGATATCGCTGCCAAGTCAACTAAACTACACAGCAAACACCGTAGTTAGGGTACAATATTTGGGGATCCCCTTGAAATATCGATAAACATTTCATCGAATGTGTCATTTCACCGAATTTAATTTCATCGTAAACTAATTTCCGCTGAAACCTTATTAGTTTATAGGTTATCTTAAACATTCGTTACGTAGGTTAGGTTAGGTTAGACTTGTGACCATTATAAAAATAAAGCTCATGCACGTGGAAATGCCTGTCGATGAAATTAAAATTCGGCGAAGTGAATCGTTCTATGAAATGAGTTTCGATATTTCAAGGGTAAACCCAATATTTGTCGTGTCAAAATAATGGTTATTTAATATTGTTGCAACTTTGCCTTTATGTTTTATACAAAATCCTTTGTAGGCACCTCCAAAGGACCGTGTAAAAATCGACCTTTACTTCTGATACCTACAGGGCGAACGATATGAAGTGTTACCAAATTCACAAAATCGAGCCTGGTGTCAAAGTAAATGCGACTTACTATCGAGAAAATGTTTTGGAAGCTGCGTTGGAGCCTTGGGCACGCAAACATTTCGGTAGTAGACCGTAGACATTACAACGAGACTCGGCCCCGGCTCATAAAGCTCGTGTGAACCAAGAATGGCTGAACAACGCGTTCCACATTTTATTTCGTCCACACAATGTCTATCGAATACCCCAAACGCGAACCCGATGGACTTTTCTATCTGGTCCATTGTGGAGAGCAAGGTGAGGAGAAGAAAACATGCCAGTATGGATGCATTGAAGAAAGCGATCGTACGTAATTGCCATTGCATACCGCAGGATCACATTCGTGCAGCGTGCAACTCATTTTTCTACCGTCTGAAGGCCATAGACAGCAGAAGGTGGTCATATCGAGTTAAAATAAAGTAATCTTAAAAATTTGATATCTTTTTCTAATTTTTTTCTTATTAATGAATAATTTTGTGACAACAAAAAAAATCGTAGCCTTTTGAATTTGGTAACACTTCATATCGTTCGCCCTGTATTTATCTACTGAGCGTGTCTATATTTATACTTAGGTACTAACTTAATGTCTGTCACAGAGATATAACGGCTTCCCTTTAGGCGTCAAGTACTTTTTTTAAATACCCATGCGTGGGTAGAATTTTATCAACGAAATATAGCATGCTCGAGTATGGCTCACCAGTTTAAGCTAATTAAGTTATTAATTGATGTTACTACCTACATTTGTTTCCGTTTGGATTAAACAAATCCGAGTTCTTAAAATTGAAAACCGTAATACGTTTATCGAACTAAACGTCCTTAATACATGATATTAGGTTGTACCTACTTCATTTCCATTTATTTTAATAGTTACGATGTAATTAAGGTTATTATGTTCTTCGTAATAAAAACTAGACAAGTTCCTGCTCTTTATGATGCTGTTATATATTTCAAAAATCCTTGTTAAGGCAACTAGTATATTTCAATTAAGTAGTTACTTAATCTGATAGGCTGATAGAGTCTGTTCAGCGAGTCGTGTCTACATAACACAAAGATATTGTAAGTAGATATATGTACAGTAATGTACCACCTTAATGCCTGCTTTTAAACATAAAGATAAAGACATTTATTCAGTAAGTAGGCCGCACGGGCAATTTTACACGTCAAGAATCTACCAGCGCTTCACAAGAGGATACCACTGCTGAGAAGAAACGCCGCAAGAAACTCGGCAGTCAGTCATTTTTTAAATATATTTTATATTACAATGGTATACTTAGTCTAACATTATATAAATCTATAAATATAAAATTAAAAAATATATCAAATAACCGTTTTTTTTATAGGCATCATTTAATCATGTTATCACAAAAAGGATCTAAGAAATTAAGAATCTGAATTTCTTGAATGTTTCCTATTGCTTATATCTCGTTTTTTTTTTATTGTTTAGCAGATTTGTGCGCCCTTTTTGCTGTCGGTACATATAAAGCTGAAGGCTGATTCCAATGACCTAGGCCCAACCTGGGGTAGGGTGAGACGGTTTCGGCCGAGCCATGTGTCTAGGCACTATATAAGCTAGGCTGCACAGTCCCTCGGCACATTCGCTCCTACATCTCCCTTCTTACTTCTACAAGTCACCCCCACCTACCCTTCAAAATGTACAAGCTGGTAAGATAGTTTTTTTATTAATTTACCTTTGTGTTGCCGTTAGTAAGAAAGTATGTGTTCATACACAAACATCCGAAAAAAATTGAAACGGTAAATTTGGTATCGTGTTTAGCTAGCAGTTAAAAACCAAAAACGTTTAAGTGAAGGAATACCAGGTGATGTACACAATTGAAATACAATAGACCATATTTTCACAATGTTTGGTCATTAAAAACCATCTCGATGTATCGGTCTATTTTACTATAGGTAGGTACCCACATATACCCCCTATTAATTGACAGCTTTCTATTACATAATACGTCTGTTTTCCCTTTTTCGACGAGTTGTTCATATTTTCATCACTAAACATTTCATCTTGACGAATCCTTTCATCTCCATTAGTATCATAGTACCTATTAATTTATTGTATTTTTTAATTCAAGTTAATCCGATGACTATATGTATAGTATAGTTTAAATTAAATCCTACTTCCTAGATTTGTTTACATACGTAATTATAATAAATTAGTTACAAGTGGTGGTAATACCTATACAGTAAGACTATGAAAAAAAACAAAGCATTTTTAGCGCAAAATTAATAAAATATGTGGAATATAATATAACATTCTTGAATAATACCTAAATTACTCGGACTTTTTAGGTGTGGGGTACGCAAAAATGTAACGATATATATTATTTTACTTCTTAATATTTAATTTAAAACATATATTGATGCTAGAACAGAGAGCGAAACTTACACTCTGATGAAGGTTTTTCTATCTTTTTTTACAAGGTTTTAATTAACTTCACGTGTTTGTATTGTTACGTAAACCCACCCAGTTGGGACTGTTTTGTTTGGTTCTAATAAGCAAATGATGACTGTGAAATAAAAGTACAGTCCCAAAAATGTTTTGCCGACAGAAAGTTATTAACGACTAGAAGACGCTTACGCGTAGAATTGGTTTCCCGCTATTCCCCTATTAAAACGCCTTAGGGGATGAATTTCTAAAAATCCCTTCTAAGTCCACCCCTAAGACATCCAAGAAATATTCCTTCAATTCAAGTCCCTAGGTCCAGCGGTTTCGACGTGCGTTGATCGACCAGTCAGTCAGTTTCTTCTACATACATACATACATTAAATTACCCTGCTTCCCAGAAGGGAGGCTGATACCACTTCTTTCCACCTGCTACGATCATGACAAATCTCTTTCACTTCTTCCACATTCATACATGGAGACATGCACGCACGTCGGGTTCAGGTACTCAAGATTCGGCCCTTTTCCGGTATTTCTCCGATTTGATTCGAAAAAGTACGCCTAGGGCGACCCCTTCCGACCCTTCCACTCACTTTCGCTTTGTATATCTGTTTCGTCAATCTTCTTTCATCCATCCTTTCCAAATGACCGAACCATCATTCTTCTTTTATACGTATAACTACTTAGATAATCTGTTTTGCCAACCGTAATAAAAATGTATGTTACATTAATTTTCTTATTGTTTCTTCTAAAACGTGAGTGTAAGAGAGGGCTTTATTTCGCAAAAAAAGTAAATTTACATAATGTGTCAACTTAAATAAGCAAGGTTTTACAAGATGTATATACGACCTTATTTATTTTCAATAGAGTCGTGTTTACTAATTTTACCACCTTTCAAATTATTAGGTCCCGCCATTGAGAGGTCCCTATTAGTGAAACTTTAATTGGCATAAATATCATGTATGGTATAGATCTATGTGGATTATTTTATTTCATAACAAACACACATTCCGACCTGCAATGTTGCAAGTATTTTTGTTAGGCGCACGGAGGGTTTACCCTTGTTTCGCCGAAAATTATTTGGCAAATTCTTAACTCCCCAAACTACCTATCCCATATTTTCATTTGGTCAAATTTTCATTTCCCAATTCAACGTTTCGCACTGATATCATTTCCCAACGAATGATTTGATAAATTATTGTTAGACAAATTATTACCTAGGATTCTTTTAAGATGTCAATTATGTTTTCGTCAAATGTATTGATTGGCATAAAAATTAACCATAACCAATAATAATATCTGAGAGCAGTTTCATTCTAGGTGTCATAAAAAAAAATAACCCTAACCTACCTATCTCTGGGAGCAGTTTCGTTTTTAGGGTCATAAAAAAAATACACTAACCTACCTATCTCTGGGAGCAGTTTCGTTTTTAATCCAATTTATATTTGTTTCAGACAACACAATTATTTACCACATAAAATTTGACAATATGTCATGTCATTTGCCTTATCAAATCATTTGCTATACAATTATTTACCACATAAAATTTGACGTAATAAAATTTTGCAATATAAAAATGTAGCGAAATAAAAAAATTACGATGTAAAATTATGCCAAGGATTCATTTGCCAAATAAAACCTCGGCGAAAAGTTGATTGCCAAATGACATTTGACGAAAAATAATTCGGCAAAAAGGCAGTACACCCGCACGGAGTTATTCCACTAGCCATGTTATTTAATAAAACAACTGCAGAGAGTTTATCAACTAACCAAGTAGAGTTATGTCGGGTTCCTATATTCAATCCGAGGATAGATAAGGCTTACCTCGGGTTAAAATTTGACATTTGCCCATACAAAATGTGTCAAATTTTTATCCGAAGTAAGCCTATCTGTCCGCGGATTGAATATAGGAACCGGACGTTAGTCAACGTACTCATCTGTGCTTCAGAAATCTCAATATATTTTAATGTCCTTCTGCTGGAGTCAATTATCCTTAATATTAAAACGGCTATTATACAATAAAAATTGCAATCTTGAACATCAGAACGGATGAATGTTTACCATGGCTCTCATATTTGATGATAACGCAAGATCAGTATAAAAACCATTCCTCCCCAAACTTTTAACGCCAACGCTACACTCCTTAGGAATTCGTACATACATTTAGGAACATGATCGTTAGCTATATTCAAACAACGTTTAGGTACATTTGTTGTGTACTTGCATCAAGAAACAGATGACTACTAACATCTCGTAAAAAATAACAAAGCGATCGGGGTTTTTATTTGGTAGAAATAGGTATCCAGTGTCGCGGAGTTCGCGGCAATAACCTCTCGAGGTCGCTGGTATTTTTATCAGGTTGGTGTTTTTTGTCAATTAGTTTCACATTCTTTGGTCTGTAACAAATGCTTAAATGCAATCCGGTTATTATTTGGCTACGAGCCGCCGCTACAAGCCAGTGCTCGGATATGTAATACTGTAATAGATCTTGTTACTTAAAAAACAACAAGAACTATTTACAAATCCAAAAGCTTCTTAGAACTGAACATTGATCAGAAATATATTTTATTTAACCTATAGTAAAATTAGACTTTATATTATTATTTTACATAAAAAACAATGAAAGCCTTCAAAGTTATCTGTTGAAATTTGTATAATTTTTAAACGGCAAATACTGAAAATGCCGATTTATAATGTAAATTAAACCCGCGTTTATTGATCTCTGATTTCATACATTCTGTACTTGTCATAAGTTAGTTAGTTCAGTTTAAAAAAAAAAAAGTTATGCGTATCGTTGCGCTCTGGACCGTTCTTTTCATTATAACTAATAATTTCACTCCAAAGTAAAAATAAAACAACAATCAAAACGCGACAACGTTTCTCTCCCCTTAAAAATAGGCCGATTTATAGGATTTTTGAATATGTTGTACATAATTATAAGTATTTAAAAAAACTACGTTACGTCTGTACGTTTTCCTTTTCAATAAAATATTAATTTGAATAAAAAATAAATTATAGATGTTTGTTTATTCAGTAAGTAGGCACGGGTACTTTTACGTTAAAAATCTACCAGTGCTTCCCAAGAAGAGACCACTGCTGAGAAGATATTCCACCGCGTTTTTTCATAATAACCTCAACATATTCAAAAATCGTGGAAATCGAATATGATTTATAGGGTTGAGAATCGTTATCGCCCGAAAATTTTGACAGCTACGCGATTTAAGCGATCCAGTAAATGACTCTGAGGGAGGCCGTTAGACACTAACATTAACAGACAGGCGGCCGACTGATCCAACTAATAACAAGCGTAAATGCTTTATTTACTAAAGGACGCAGCCAATCCGCTTTCATGATCTAATAAATAGCAAGGTATTGCATCTATTTATTGAATACCTATACCCGGTGAACTTAGTATCGCCTCAGAATGTTTTTCTAGAATGGGCAGAGACAAATCTAACAAATCAAATATCAAAAAAATCTGTCCAGCCATTCTTGAGTTAAATGTGTAACCAGCGCGACTTTGTTTTATATGAATAGATTATTACTAGCTGAATGTTTGCTGTAAATCAAATAAGTAGAATATAACAAAAACAATGAAATCATATAAAAGAAACCTAATTGTTAGAGGTAAAGTTATATCTTCGGGTTTTATTTCCCGTCGGTCATCGAACCTTTTAGCACTCTCCTATACAAACTGGGTCATTACTTTAACAAGATTTTCGGAAAAAATATCCTCTTAATGTTCCAGCACAACTTTAGGGTCCCGCAGTAAAAAAAACTTTAGTAACTACGACTTGTCGAATCTGTAGGTACAGTCAAACAATTTGAGTTCTAGGCCACTATGAACTAACTAAAGTGAGGTTGTCAACCAAAACCTTTGCGGCTTCTATTGATTTGGTTAACATCGACACTTTGACATAGTACATAGTTTTCTAGGAATCAAACTGGGCCGGGATTCCAGGCGGTAAAACCATATCGTCTGTGATTTGTTATCGCATTGTCAACGTTTTGATAGTTCTTATTTACTTGAGAGTCATTAAGGCCGAGTTAAATCAATACCATACCGGGTTGGTACCACCATCTTATCCATTAACCTACCGCCAAGCAGCAGTGTTCGCATCGTTGTGTTCCCGTTTGGGGATAAGACAGCCGGTAAAATGACTAGCATAGAGGCATTCCATTCCATCTTAGTCCTCAGGGTTGGCAACGCATTTGCAGTCTTGTGAATGCGAATGTCTATGGGTCACAGGATCCACTTACCATCAGGTGGCCTGTGTGCTCGTTTGCATTGCCAAGCTATATAAAAAAAAAAAAAAACCAAGACTATATGGATTTCACCGCCTAGAATAGAGGCCCTGATTGATTGTAGTCGTATATACCACATGCCTACATGTTTGGAACTTAAGATAGAATATACCTTTTGAAGATGTAATTGTTGCTTAATATTGTACGAGATCTAAGTAAATGCGTATCCGACTCGAACTTAACTGTTTTTTAAATATCGTTGAAACGTATTAATAAAATATAATTCTTCTCAGCGGGTATCTGCGTTTTCAACACGATTTTCTCCGTAAAAACCTTTCACCTAAGCTCTGTCCTAAGTAAATATATACCTAAGTAAAAATATGTTTTCGACGTTAATAAAAGGTTTAGGAGATAAATAAGGCATAGGACACACGAAATGTGGCATAAAATAATATAAATGATGACAATATTGGTAAGATGTAGTAATAAGATCTTGAGGATCATCAGTATGCTCAATCTCCTACTTTTCGTATGTATATTGTTTATTTAAGTTTGACTAGTGAACCGCCCTCGCTTCGTTTCAGTTTATGTGAGTTTTCTATGTACACACGTGGATAAAATCTTCCTCTTGAATTACTCTATCTATTGACGAAAACCGTATTAAAATCCGTTGCGAAGTTTGAGAGATCTCAGCGTACAGTCAACAGCATAAATAAGTGATCATTTATGTACCTTGTCGCTTTCAATCGTTTCACTATTTTGTATACCATTTCAAACATAAAGTTAAAGTGACAAGGTACATAAATGATCACTTATTTATGCTGTTGACTGTACATACCGGGAGACAGGCGGCGGGTACGACTTTGTTTCATACTCGCACTTAGTATGTAGAGACGCTCACAAACCGTTGGAAACAAAAGTGCCAACACCTATTTCTGAAAGTAAATGACATCGAGGCCTAAATTTTTATTTTGGAACATACGCATAAGTGCGTGAGAGAAGGAAGTTAGTTGGAAGCCAGGAGTAATTTTGACTGCTGCCTAATTGAGAATGCACGCGCTAAAATGTATTTTGTACGCTCTGACGGGACTACTTAAACTCGCCGGTTCGTTGCGTTCACTTGTTCGACCGACCGAACGCCGTTTTTAAGAGAATATTACCCCAGCTGCACACTCCAAGCCTGTTCTCGCAACTGGTTATCAGACAAAGCCGCCACGTCCAAGACAAAGTCCTTGCGCACGGGCCTCACGCGTGCTTGTCTGGGACCGGTCGCGTTAGAAAGGCGCCGATCTAGCTCCAGATTAGATAGGCCTACACTCGATGTCATTTGCGACCTAAAGGGCATTCGTAGGAGGTGGTGACAAACCTACGTAACAAACACTGTAATAGCTCGTTAAAGTGTTGCTATACGACCATTTAGGAGCAATAAAAAATTATTTTGTGACGTAAAACAATTGGGGAACAATTAGGAAACTTAAGGGAGACATGATTAAACTATTTTCTTGTTTTTTTTACTGGTTTATTTCATTCTTACCATATGAAGGAAATTGGCAAACATTTAAATTTTCTACAGAAGATTTAAGTCATCAAATTATCAAACAATATGGTTGGTTGGATATTATTGACACGTGCTTCCATGGTTCTTCCTTAGAAATTATAGTCAGGTATAGATATATGATTGACTCGTACACTGAGTTGAGTCAAACTATTTAATTTAGGATCAACCATTTGCACCGTAGTTTAGCGTAGTTAACCTTATAACCAACCAAGGCAAAAAACGTTCCAATGTGCGACAAAAAGTATCCTTATAATTGTATGGCTAATTTTCGTCGCACAATGAAAAAGATTCACGGAAAAGTTAGGATGCCCAACTTTGTCGTCCTTACCCACATGTTATCATGGAAAACAAAATTTCCTAGCACTACAAAGTTAAGTTGATTACTTTGTAGGTATTTCTCAGGTACTCCAATTCAAACAGTTTACTACCTGACTATATCGCGATCTTGTCATCTCTTGAAAAAATATATGAATGCCCGTTCTATGTTTTTCATTGTAGCTAGCCTATTTAAAAGCGGGTTTTACCATTGCTGCAACTAAGGCCACTGAATCAATAAGCATGAGCCTGGTTTTCTATTTTCAGTACACATGATGTAACCTTAAGTACCACAATCGGAATAAACTTACTGCATTATTCAAATACTTAAACATTTCTTTATTTTTATATCCTCTTACTCATACTCGTGACAATCTTAGGTTATTTATATAATTATGGGGTTGTGTACCTTTAAATGTAGTAAAATAAAATGTAGTATTCATAATTTCTCAATTAAAGTTAAATACATACAAAAATATATCAACAGACAAAATTATAAACATAATTATATCTATTTTATTTTTGCTCTCACACACGATTGATATCCACAGGTCGTATTCGCCGCTCTGGTTGCCGTGGCCACCGCCGCGCCCGGTCTGTACGGGGCTGCGTTGGCCTCCCCGTATGCCTCTCCGTACGCTTCCCCGTACGGGGCTCCCATCGTGTCCCCGTGGGGCCACGGACTCGTCGGAGCACCCGTCGTCAAGACTGCTCTGCCGGTGGCTACCTCTTATGCCAACACCGTGAGGGTAAGCAAGTCTACTAGAACGTTATTTTTATTCCTCCAGAAACTGTACAATTTACGGGGACGAAAAGTGAAGCGGTTTTTTCCTTCAAGTGATTGAAACATATCGATAATTATAAGAAGGATGCTCTATGTATCTATGTGTATACTCATCAAGGGAAACACGGCATAAGATATTATCCCAGACAATGCATTTTAAAGAATCAACATTTTTAAAGCATCTCCTACCGCCGCCATTAAAAAAAAAGATTTTAATTGAATCATAAACATCACTAGGGTATGATTGTACCCACATTATCTTAATGCGAATCGCTCTTTTAGCTCACAACCAATAAGTAAGAATTTGTATCGATTCGATACGTATTAACGGTAGGCTTAGATTCGGAAGGAATTCTGATTCAAAATATCAGTTAATAATTTTCTTCATTCAAAGCTAAGAGTAAGTAGTGTGATCAGCAAGCTCCAGCTAAGTATAGATCACCTTGGAGTGGGTGGAGTTTCAATCTGCACTTATTTACGCGAAGAATGCTTTTGTTTTTGCGACTAACGACCCTGGCATTTAGGCTCTCGCTACAAACTTGACCATCCGCTTTTGAGTTACATTTACTAAAATAAAATCATTAAGTTTATGGTCTCAGTAATGCCGGCGACTGTCGCTAGGTGCCGTGGTGCCGAGAATAACGAGTTCCTGTCATAATCGATGTTTTGCTCGTACAAATTGAGAGTTAATATAATTTATTTATGCGTCATCGAAAGTCATTGTAACTAAATTGTACAAACAAAAAATATTAGCTTTGCAAACAACCTTTAACATCCTTGATCTTGATTATATACCTAATGTCTTTAAAAATTTAGAATTATATTTTAGATTTTGGCAAAATATCCGTCTTTGAAACCAATTAGAGAATAATTGTTTAAACCTGTGGGGTTATTATGACATAATTACTGGATTAAGTCTCTGCATAATATTGTTCCAGTAGGTAGGCATGTTTATTATATGTATTTATAAGTGTTATATTATTGTATTTTATTATATGTTATTGTATTGTAATAGTACTTATACCACCGTATTCTATAATTTCTGTTTAGCTGATTTCGTAAAGTAAGCAAGCTTTGATTTGTTTCTGATTGACCAGTTGGTTGACTGGTAGAGAATGACTTAAGGCATTAAGTCTGCCATTTGTACATTTATATTATTGTGCAATAAAGTTTAAATAAATAAATAAACCTTAAACAATCAGGTCATCCATAAATCACATGCTAAACAAATAAAGAATTAAATAAAAGTAGGCAGGTGGACCTACAAATTACCTATTTGGAAATGAAACGTCAATTTTATTAGTATACTGTCAAGCATGCAGCAGCTGTCTTGTCCACAAACGTTGACTACTTAGTTCGGCATTGCTCGCTAAGAAAGCCTCTTTCTTACAGGGGCTTTTGATAAGAACTAAGTAATTATAATTAAACCAATGTGCATGGTTTCTTTGCAGCTGGCGTCCCCTGCCGTGGCCGTCGCGCATGCGCCCTACGCTGTGGCCCACGCGCCGCTGGTCGCGTCCCCCTACGGGCACGCGTGGTGAGCGCCTCCTCCCCCCTCCAGGGCCTCTTCCATCTAGGCTCAACAGTGCAACAGTCAATCGCTTATTTAATTTCATAAACACTAAGCAAATTCAGAATGTCGGAAAGCCGTCCGCTCTTCAGGAAAGCTTTAATTGTTGTGAAATAAATTGAACTTTTGGTTTTTATCCTGTCGTCTTATTTATTATCGTCTGCAACGGCAGTCCTTTAAAGTAATACATGCAACTTAATTTAAAGGAATCGTATGCAGTTATAATAAAGCTGTCTTAAAGATAGTAAGACCGGCTGCTGATATATTTTATCACGTCCAGGTGGGTAAATGTTAAAGGAAAGAATATCGGGCGTGTCTATGCGAATGCCTCCGTGTATGGCGGTTGGATTCCGCATGCCGCTTACAGTTGGTGGCATGTTGGCGTTATACATTTATTTTATATAGAGTTGCTCGGCGGCAATGTAAATTTTAGCATTCAAATAAAAGTGGCAGAAACCTTGCCAGCGTATCAGCCAGACATCAAATTCTCGTTCGCTGTGGTACTACTTTGTGCTAAACTAAGTTGCATTTGATGGAAGTAAACGACAGTTGAAAAAAAAGTGACATATCCCTTTACACCCGAGCGATTCAGCCAATTAAATTTTCAAGTATATCAATAAAAAAAATTGAGGCCAAATTTTCTTATTTTTTTTATACGGTTCATATTGAATTACAAAAAAAACCTTACAATCGTATAATTGTTTTATTTTATTTTACACGGTTCATATTCTATTAGAAAAAACCCTCACAAACGTATCAGCTCGAGTGTAAAGGGGTATGCTGTCATGCGTTGGGTAATATTAATCCCACCAAAAACATAAATGTAAAAAAGGAGAGCCAAGTTCAATACAAAAATTATTCTCTGCTGTGGGCTTCGCCGCAAAAAGAATGGAGATCTGAGATTGAGTGCCAAGTTCTATGCAAAATCCAAATATGTAGTCTAAGGGCTGACTTGGCTGGTTTTTCCATACGAATTATTATTAAGTACCTACTTTTACACAGTCATGGGAGAGCCTTATGTTCGATGGGTAGTTTCTACCAGCAAGCCAAATTTTCGGAATAATAAAATAAGAACCGAAAGGTAACAGGTTTAGAACATGCGAAGGCTATATAATTAGTATGGGAAAACCAGCCAAGTGAGCCCTTAGACTACATATTTGGATTTTGCATAGAACTTGGCACTCAATCTCAGATCTCCATTCTTTTTGCGGCGAAGCCCACAGCAGAGAATAATTTTTGTATTGAACTTGGCTCTCCTTTTTTACATTTATGTTTTTGGTGGGATATCATTACTTTTTGTAGGTAAGTACATATCCTCGTAACGCCGTGGGTCCTTTTAAAAGGACAAATTCAAAACTAAAAGTAGACTTTATAAATATAAAACAATTGCATTGCCAAGCCCACAGCAGAGAATAATTTTTGTATTGAACTTGGCTCTCCTTTTTTACATTTATGTTTTTGGTGGGTACCTACCTACGTAATAAAAAGATAAAACTATTTGCTACTATCAACAAGTTCTCAAACTCAGAGTTAAGTAGGTATATACACCTACTTACTTTTAACTATACTTAACTTACCTACTTACTAAAAAATACAATTATTATTTATTTAAACTATTGCCTATACTATACTAAACCTACGTACCCACTTATTATAGGAATTGTAATAATAATAAGTATATACACCTCCCTACTTATAACTATAAAATTATTATTTATTTAAACTATAGCCTATACTATAATACTATACGTACGTAGGTACCAACTTATTAAAGAAATTGTAATAATAATATTACTACAAATTATAAGTTTTCCTTAAGAAAACTTAGCAATTTCGCAGCATAAATTGCAACCTTATAGGTCAGATATCGAGAGACAACCGGACGGACAGCAAGCCGGCGCTCGCGCTTGTGAGCGCGGCTGCCGCTCGCTCGGCCACGTTCGCGTCAACGGTTCGATTCGATCGTCACAGCGCCCGCGCCGCTCCGGCGTCACTCGGCGCGCGCGCGTCGTTTATATACCGAAAATCTAAATGCCTATTATTTTATCATTATTTATGAGTAGGTAATGATTTTACACTATTGATGTGCGCTAAATATAAAAATAATAATTAATCCCAGTTAATAACGTAGGTAACCTAAGTAATATTAGGTATTTATGTTAAGCGTTCATAATAGAATCTAATTATTTAAAAATTGACAGTTTTTTATTTATTCCTTTGTATTCATCTAATTACCTATCTGCATACCAAATTTTAACTCTCTAGGTCATCTGGAACTGGGTTAGAGTTTTGGTCTATAGGTCAGTCAATGATAAAAATGAGGAATTTTGGACATTAATATCTAAATAACCGTTTGAGATAAGCTTATGAAATTTAGAACACATATGTATCTCGCAAGTCTCAATATATGAGCAAAATTTGATACGTTTATGTAAAATAGTTTTTGATTTATGAGGGGGTCAAAAGTGGCTCCAAATGGTTCGTGTAATATTACACACGGTGCGCCTCGCCAGTTCTGTTTCTTGAACTTGGCTTGACACGCTCCCGCGTGTCTAGATTCGTAATAAAAATAAATCTTTTGTCAGATTATAATCTTTAAGTTTCATAGAGTGCACCTCGTGTGCCTTGTGTCTAGTACCTACTATGAAAATCAAAACAGAGTACAATCGTACTGACCGACCGTCCCGTAATACCATGCAATACAAAATATGCCGTACTCCTATTATTAAGATGAATAGCAACGCTAATAATATCAGCGCAGAAATAAACTATTATGGCTTTGTAGATACATAGCGAATATTAGGTTTTTATTCAAATGAATATTTATGGACACATTTTCGGAGCCTTCTTCATGAGTTCAAATGGTGCAATAATCCCACCGCGTTGAGATACAATAACTTCAAATAAATACGTGCGAAAAATTTAATTTCAGTAAGAGTCTAATAAGAGAGCATGAACTTATAAAAGTTCAACACTTTGGTGTATAAATCTGGAATAATATATTTCTCCCTTATTTTGCGAACCCATTGGTTTTTACTGCTCTGTGTTATATCTCCTCAAGCCTGCGCAGCCAGTGCGAAAGTGATCTCAAGGCCGCTCCGTTTAAGCCTTACAATTTCGCTTTATCGACGGCCGCAAAAAATCCCTAATGACAGCTTGTTGCTGCTTCGAATTACTTCTCCGGCAGCTCACATGACATTATGCTCTTTTTTATAACAGGTTACTTTTATTTACGTTATCGCCCGAACTACTTTACGAGCTTCCTTGATATTTCCAGACAGGAAAGTTACTTCAAATGTAACTTACTGGCACCTTTTATAAATTATCAATTTCAGTTGTAGATACACTTTGCGCCAAGATTTTGATAGTCTGTATGTACTTATAATGTATTTAGCTAGTTATATTTTAAGTTGCTAAATAGGGACGATATCATAAATTATGCATAGGTACTTATTGACAACAAGTAGCCTAGCATATGAGTATTTACTAATACCTCATCTTTATATCCCAATTAATATACTTATATCAATGTTTACATACTTAAATAAGTATAGCTCTGTATGTAAAACATAAATGTCAATCTTTGTAACTTGAAGATATGCGCTTGTTTGGTTAAGTCCCAAATTATTAATTTATTTCACGCATATTGCACAAGTATATATTTTATTTATTTATTTATTTAATCTTCATAGCACAAAAGAATAACCTTGATATACAAAGGGCGAACTTAATGCCGTAAGGCATTCTTGAGTCTTCAAAGATGAGCATTTGCTTCTCTATAAGTATTTAAGTCTATCATTGTCTAGTACCCATTGTACACTCAAGGTTAAATATGAGCGCAACAGGTTCAGGTACCTACATATTTTGAGACTATTATGTATACATATTGATGTCCTTTACTGTACACGCCTAGAGCTTAGTTTGGGAGTAGGTTAATTTGTGTCAGATTGTCCTCTCATATTTAATCATTTATTAGTATTCAGACTAGACACTTGTGTAAACTAGTGCGTTTCACCCGTAAAGGAAGGTCTACCTACTATAAGTACTACCTACATCCCATAACTTAGCTTGCCGATCCCATTTGCTTATCACATTCCAAAATTTCACATCACCAATGAATGATACTAAATATCCTTTAAGAGGCCGTACACGATTTATTGACCGTTTTGCTTATTTTTGTGATTTAACAGTTAAAATACTGCTTTTTTATAAGTTTTAATGCTCAACATTAAATATCATTTAAGTTATGATCGAATAAATGAGCTACGAATAAATGAGCCACTTTTTTATTTTTGTCGAGTATCAAAATGCGAGATTTAGGTTGTTTGAAAACATTATTTATTGCCAATTCTTTTGAACTTTTTGGATATTTTTTTTAGGTAATGGATTGATTATGAACTAAAGTTTATTTCTATTGTTTTAATTTTATAAACGAGAGTTCTAGTAGCCGAAATAAAAAATATTTTTTGCCCGTTTTCTATAAAAAATTACCAAGTTTATTTATTTTTTTACTCGAAAAATTTATTTGAAAGTGGTAAAAAGTAATTCATACATTCTTTAGACGACTTTCACAGCAATACATTGTAAATTTTTCATACCGTTTAGACGTCAAAACGGTTGATGAATATGTGACATTCTAAACCTCTTCCAGCAAAATTCACATAACAGTGTCCAGTGTCAGGTCGATTAATCAAAATAAAATAATGAAAACAGAAAAGTAGCTCATACATTCGATAAAATTAGAATTTATCTTTCGTGTTGTGTATTAAAACTTGTAGAAATACAGTATTTCAACTGTAAAATCACGTCTGGAAAATCACGTAAATCAGCGATATCAGCAAAATTTCGTGTACGGCCTCTTAATTGTTGTGCAAGAGCTTGTTCATTGCAAACACTGCTGCCTACAATTACCATGTCCATTTATTTATCGAATTTAATTCATACATTTTAAAATGCCCTGATAGATAGTTTATATGTGATTTTAAATAATGGTAAGCAAGAAAATGTGCTTATTTTCCTGTAAACCATGCATGAGTAATGTTTTCAATTTATGAGTTTGTATTTCTTTGTAGTTTTGTTTGCCGCAATTCTATGAAAATATTTTGTTGCGAAGATTGTTATTAGACACAAAGAGCATGACAAAATCTAAACAAGTATGTACTCGAGAGTTTAAAAAATACTAGAGTACCTACTTACCTATTTGGAGCACATTCACCCCCGATTCGGTTTCGAAAAAAGGGCCAAGAAAATAAGGCGATCACCGTCTAAAATCGCATAACGAATGTGCGAAGGCTTTTACGAATAGCACAGGCACTTAGGATCGGGATGGATCGGCCCTTGTACGCGAATGATACCTACGGTGCAAAACCGAATGTATAAAGTATTTACACGGGATCAGTTTAGCCATTTGGCTAAAGAATATTTATACAAACGAATTAAGTATAGGTACAAAGGCATAACAGTATTCATATCTTCAGTATTCGTATTTTCTTCGTGTCTTGCACAAGGTTGACTCTCTAAGCTGTGTCTGCTTAAAGAAAAGTGTAAATTGTAATAATTTGTAGTCTATTCAGTGTATAATAAATGATTTAAAAAACAAAAACCCGCCTTCACAAACGCAAAATATAACTTCTTTTAAAATGGTAGTAATATTTTCAACCAAAATCCGACTTCAGCTGGACTAACCTATTAGGTACCTACTAGTTTAAAAGAAATCAGTTATTGCGTTTTTGAAGGTGGTTTTTTGTTTTTTTTCAACATTTATTTTGTTTCATACTTTTTACTGATCATAATAAGCTTATGTAGTTCCACTTCTTAGGTGTTATGAAACTTTTAAACATTACAATCTATCCGCAAGCACCGCCGCGGGAAAGTCATAGTCATACTTACACAATTAAATGTTCTTCATTGTAGTCGCTTAACTATCTTAATCGAGGTACCTATATTATCGCCACCCTTGAAACTAAAATTGCTATATGTTAGCCTACAAGATTTGATGAGTTAACTCAATTCTTCACTGATCCTCTCATCAGACTCAGATTTGGTGACAGTGAAACTACCTCGAAAGTATATTCTATCAAACCAAAAAAGATTTTTTAAGATCGGTTCACAGTTGACTGAGAAATCGGGGAGTATACATTTAAAAAAAAAATACAGTTTAAAGTATAACCTCCTTTTTGAAATCGGTTAAAAAGAAAGCATGGTATTAAATAATAATGTAGACACACGCAACTTAGGGAAAAGGTTTTCATAAATGGCATTATGATGATAAGCAAGGCAAACCTGTTTAATTTCAATTTAATGTCAAGATGCACTCAGTAAGGTAAAAATACAAACGCGGCGCGAAAGAAAGCATCAGTTTATCTGAGTAATTTGTCGTTGCACCTGAAATAACACAGACCACGATGAACTCGCTGGTGGTGTTGTTTTCCGTGATGGCGCTGGCCGCTGGCTGCCGGGCACGCGAGCGTGCTGGCGCCGGCGCCGCTGGCGTACTCCGCGCCGGTGCTGGCCGCGCCTGCCGCCGTCTCGCACCAGTCCCGGCTGGACATCAAGTCGTCACCGGCCGTCGTCAGCACCTACGCCGCAGCAGCACCCGTGGCCTACACCGCGCCGCTCGGTTACAGCACTCCTCTGGCTTACAGCACTCCCCTGACCTACGGCGCTCCCCTCGCCTACAGCGCTCCCCTCGCCTACAGCGCACCCCTGGCCGCCGCTGCCATCGCTCCTGCCGCGGTCTCGCACCAGTTGTACTGGTACACAAGTGTAAATCTCAAGTTTAAAACTCATGTTAATCTCGTCAACAGATAAATAGGGATCGATAATATTTCCTTCATACGAATTAAGTAAAGCGACCTCTCGAGAGAATCTAAGAAACTAATCTGGCGACTAGACTATTAAAATTGACATCTAGCGAAGGTTACGAGTACCCCTCAAGTCACCTAGATGGCGCTGTTTTATTTATTCATACAACGCATGATAAACATCTGTTGACGATTTAATAATATTCAGACAATAAACAAATTTAATTAATTTATTTTCATAAATTAAATTTAAGAAAGGATTGCACAAATTCTTTTGTAGTGAGGCAATATTATTTATTAAAACCTAACAAAGAGTGTCCAGGTAACTGAAGTCGAATAAATAAAAAAGATAGAGATAAATTCAAAGGAAAGTGAGCACTATTTGCTACTCGTTACGTTAGGTTTAACCTTGTACCGAAAGAGTTAAAACTATAAGTGCGGGAAAGTTAGCGCACCGACGCCTGGAAACTCACGCAGGTAACGCGAAAATTAGGAAATGGAATGCAAACGGAAATGGTCTCTAATAGTAGGTGATACGAATGATTTAGCATTGATCTATGATGTCTCGAAAGTCTCGTAGTGCGCATGACAAGAAAAGTCTATATAAGGGCTTACGGAAAATGGTAGCGTGACTTTTTTATAGAGACGTCGAGGGGGTGAGTGTGGAAAATTGTCACGGGGTATTTGTATCGTCCATTTTGTCCTGTATTTTAATTATTTTGTGCTCTGTGTTTAATAGGTGTGGATATGTTTGTGTGTCTCTTTATGTAGCGTACAGGTATCGCTACAAGTTAACGAGAATCGCTAGCACGAAGATGGTTTAGCTCTAGTATTAAACAGTGTCTATGGGAATGTGTTATAATATGGGTTTGTGTACTTTTGGTTTGTTTTTATAAGTTTATTAACTCTATTTTGTTTTCCAGAACTCTGTAATGGCGCCTTTATTGGTAGCCAAGTACACAGAGCTCCAGGCAGCGTAATATTCGGAAAGGAAAAACCTACGCTCACATTTTGGTTATGTTATGAGACCTGAAGGTGTCCACAATCAGGAAACGGATGGTTTCATCTCATTAACTGAGTGGGTCTAGAGGGTTCGTGTTACAAGGTCTCTGACGCCTTTATTCGGTTAGTCAGACAACGCTAGTGGTATTCCGTTTACTCTCTTCATAGGAATCCACGTAGACGAATCCGAACCACTTCTGGTAGTGGAGGTGGTACGTGGAATACCTCATTGCGTTGGCCCCCTTATCTATATATTTATATATCGACCACGTTAGGTATTATTTCCACCTGGAAGCCAACTAAAGGTTAGCAATAGCCGGCTGCTGGGTCTTAGGACTACACACAGGAAACTTGGTTTTCCGAACTCGTTATTATGTTAGGTCTTAGTTGGTCTAGATGGTTATTATTGCACCTGAATAGCCATACATCACTCACACGTTTAACGTAATCGTAAAAGTCGTAGGTATTGGACTTTTAGTTGCACTAAAACAATATACCGATAGGAAGCTAGGGTTATTAGGTAGTTAGAAGTTCTTTCATTACTCCGTGAGAGACTTATAAACACGTAACGTGAGTAGCTAGACGTATGTTGACAAGGTTTGTTTCACATCGCCGCTGTCGATGACGTAACAATCAAGATTATTGAAGTTGGTAAATATAAACTAGCATTTCAATTTCGGATTCTTAGAAATAAGTTATAAATATTTAGTGGTTATAATTAAGAAACGTCAAATTAGAATTAGGTAGGAAATAGTGTTTGAATAGTGTTGCGTTTGTATTCGGCTAAATTTTACTGGTGTGCTTTCGGTGTTTATCATTTATAAAGGTTAAGGTAGACCTCTGTTAGAGCAAGTGGAAATCTAAGTGGACGTTTAGTGGATCACTAGTTGATAAAGGGATGCTAGTTGCCCGCCCGAGTGTGTAATAAATAAAACGTCGAAATTGGTACCCTTCAAGTTACAGTAAATTGCCATAATTTGTCCACACCAGGTTGAAGCTAAATAGGGCCGTTGAGATACGTACTGAGACATTACTAGGCAATAGGAATTGTATTTGTGGTCGGAAAATAGTTATATTTATTTATAAGATACTAGGAAAGCAAATAATACGAGGTTTACACAAACTATCTTTTGCATTAGCTAGGTCTAGGATCTGAGTAGTACTTACGGGTTGGTCTGTTCTCTTTCAATTCATCGTTAACAGTTAGGGATGTACAGTACAAACCAAAGCTAAGGCTTTCCTGTTACTGGTTAAGGCCGTTCAGAGGGTCACTGTACTTACATGTTTGCTAGATGGTTCCACGGATCCTCTAACATAAATAAGCGATGTGTAGTTTGGGTACATTCCATCTTGTGAGGATGCTATGATAATTAGGGACTCCAGATAGTGATGCGACCAAAGGGCCACTAGACTAGACCAGTCTATTGATATAACAAGCCACTCGGAAGCTCACTGCACTGATTATGTGTGTTATTCTTAAACTCGATAAATCAATATCAGGTTATAGGGTCATTTGCCATCTACTGAAACTACCTACTTGGTTAAAGGTTGTGATTGAATTACTGTGGAGCAGTACCCATATGTATGTGGACTTTACATATTTTATTTATAACTATAATAAGAAAGTTATTTGTCGAGAGATGGCATTTCTGAGAAAGGTTAATAATAGCTGTAAATTTAACAGTTTGTACTATGGTTATAGTGCTAAAAATGGCCATGAAAGTGATTTCATAACTCATGTTCTAGACCTGAGAGTTAAAGGTTAGCATACCCATAATTTGGGCTACATTAGGTTTACTGTTGGTGTTTTGTTAAACATTGATAGCTATGATTATGAATTTTAGAGAAAGTCACCTGAGCTTTATTATTAGGAAATAATATAAGGTACTAGTTTAACTTAGCGATGTGGTTAAAGAATTTATTTAGAGATCTGGACTGAACTTTATGATAATGTTTGTCTTAATACAAATTCCAGTTGATGAATTTGAATCTAATTAATTATTCTAAAGGAGCTTGACCCTTGAGTTTGTTTCGGCATATTCTTCTCAATGGGGATCCTCAGGAAATGCTGGTAGAGTCAAAGTATAAAATAGACTGGAACGAGTCTACAAGTATTAACACTAATATATTAAAGTGATATACTAAGTAATAATAGAAATATTAGCGGGCGAGCTCTATAGCAATGGCCGAGAGCAGCGGAACGGGCGGGGAGGAGCCCGACCTTTTACTGCTAATATATATTTATCCTTTTCCCATAGTGAAACAAGTAGTTACTAAACTTGTCTAGTGAAGCAACATAATTGTTCTATTTTGACTAAATCATTTTAATAGTAATCAAGATCTTCCTAGAGGATCTAAAGGCTCAATTTAAGAATAAATTAGGCATTCACTTGGATACAATTAATTTAAGAGGTAGTTTAGTTTCATAAGTTATAGCAAAGAGTCCTTTCCCAAGTATCTCTAAATAATAAGTTTAACCAGTAGGAAGAAGGTACTTAATCATTAATATAGTAAATAGTAATCTCTTGCTCATTAAAGTACTTAGGTTACTAGTCAGGTTCACAAAGTAGGGTTCGCATTACACTAGACGATCACGAGGCCAAATCAGTATGTAGTATTGAGTAGAAAATGACGAGTGTAGGTTAGTTAGGTATATTAATAATTTAAAGATGATTATGTAGGTAAGACGTGTCTATCATCAGGGGGGGTTGTTACACAGTCCCGCTTCGACATCAAGTCGTCCCCGGCCGTCGTCAGCACCTCATACGCCGCCGCTCCCATCGCCTACAGCGCAACGGCCCTGATCAAGACCGCGGCTATCGCCACGCCTACCTTCACCACCGCTGCCTTCGCGGCGCCCATCACCGCCATCGCCGCGCCTGCCGTGCCCCTGGACACCCCTGAGGTGATCGCCGCCCGCGCCGCCCACTTCGAGGCCAAGGCCCTCGTCGGCGAGCACCTGATCAAGAAGCGCTCCGTACTGGCCCCGGTGGTGACCTACTCCGCGGGTCCGCTCGCCTACCACGCACCCCTCGCGCCCATCGCCCCCGTGACGTCGTACGCCTCCTACACCCCCCTCACCTACTCCTCGCCCCTCATCACCAAGGCCTACAGCGTGCACCTCTGGTGAGCGCTATCACAGTAACGAGGTTATTGTTACCTCGATTCAATTATGTGGGTGGACAAAAATGACTTGTAAATAAATGGAAATATATTTAAAACTGATTATTTTTACTTTATTACTATAATATAATAATTAATATGGATACGTTTTAACTTTTCCCGCTTTTTGAATAATTAACTTCTAAAACTTCTTCAAAATAGTTTCTGTTACATTTGTTGTGTAGTGTTGCCTACCTTGTCTCTTTTAAATAATAGTAGTAAACCTAAAAGTTTATTACTATTGTTTAAGGTAAGGTAAGGTGGGGGAAGATTGAATGGTTTTTTGATGAGATGGATAGTGTTGTGTTAAAAGCCTCGTAAAATAAAAAACTATTTACTTCCTTTCAATTGCATAAATTGGTAGGTATGAGCAAGGGCTATATTTTTGTAATCTGTCGATAAAACTCGGTTACGCCTATTCTGATATATAAAAATAATAAAATCAAGTCAAATTTTGTCTAAAAAATTGACGGGTTAAGATGGAATGCAAGAGGGGTAAGATTGACATAGTGTCTAAAGTCTTTTAAATGAATGCTTGCAAACGGTTACTGTTGCTCGTTATTGTATAGAATTCCTTACGCTTAACAGATACAGATGATTTTTGCGTAAATATTCCTGATAGGTAACAAGAAAAGTGCAGTTGAAAAAAAAAGTATTTTACTCTTACCCCGCTTCACAGGGAAAACGACAGTGATACTCAAACTTTTTATTGTATATTCTTCATATAAAAAACGTAAACACATTTTTTTTTAATATTAAGAAGATCAGTTTGGAATTAAAATAACAGTTGCATGGAAACAATTATTTATTTTATAAAAGAAATGAATACAAAAAAGTAAGTATTTTCTTGCAGCATGACTAATTTTGTCACAAATTAAGCCACTTACATGTAAAATATTAGAAAATAAATATGAATCTGTGTAACAAATTAAGACACATTTAAAATACAAAAATATACCAAATACTTAGTCATCTGTGTAGAAAATTTAGTCAGACTTACTTACATTTATAATATTAGAAACCCAAATAAGTACTTCTAGTAAACTTTAAGAGGTTTTTTTTCTCTCCAAACAAAAAAATACAGATTTATTATTGATTTCACACAATAGTTTCACACAACACTTCTTAGTTACTATTTATCTTATCGTTATATTAGGTCAAGCCGTGTGGTTGCCGGGTTAGAATAGTGCCACTCCATTTCTTCCCGTGGATGTCGTAAGAGGCGACTAAGGGAATAAAGGCTTGTAGTACTGTTAGGCGATGGGCTTGCCACCTGTCACTAATACACTGGGAATCATCTTAGCCTACTTGTGCAAAATGTGGTTGCAGAATTATCAAGAAGTTTTAAGACTAGTTGGTAATTCTTTAGCTCTGAATACCCCGCTCTGGGAATGAGGGCGTGAGTTTATATGTATGTATATGTATATTAGGTCAGAAAATAAACCTTACGTTAATTATTTTTTTAAGTGCAAAGTTTGAGAATATGTGTCTTTTTCTATGACTTTCAAAAACGGGGGAAGATTGAAACATTACTATTTCAATGTTACCCCAGCGAAATTGGCTGGGTAAAGATGGAAACTTCTCGTAAATCTCAATATATGATTAATAGCTACACCTAGCAGAAGTAAATAAAAATAGAATCTCAAATAAGACATAAATAGTCAGTCAGAACTTTTATACTCCCCTTATTAATCAAGTTATGAAACACGGGGGGGTAAGATTGAAAATCGACGAATTCACCACGAAATGCCGACCTTCACAAAATAGCACATAACACACGTCTACTTACTCCGAGCGGTCACTGGCGAATGTGCGGCGGATCGTAACAAAATGGTGGCTTAATGGATGATACTAGCACTAAAAAAATTAAACCAAATAGGGAGTTATGTGAGACTTTTAATCTTTCCCCTTTTTTTATCTTCCCCCACCTTACCTTACCAAATATTCCCAATCCCAATGAGGCAGCAATGTACCTATAACACACTTTAGTTAAGAGTTACATACAAATTACATGCAATGTACATACGAATTACCTAGTGCAACGCCTACGTCTGAAAACTCAGAGATTCTATTCATGCACGCATGCATTTACTTACATAATCTTTACCGTCCAGTTCATCTCCTACCCGTAACAATACACATAATTAACTCTATTTTTATGGCACTGATTTTATAAAGGTTATGGAAAAGTATTACACAAAACATTTAAGCGGATTTATGTGGTATTTATCAACAACTGACTGAAATTGTCATAAGGGTCATCATGACTATATAATCATGATTAGTAATATCAGATAACCGTAGACTATGAAGTGGTATTTGAGACTACTTAATTATAAAAAACAGTTTGGATGACCGGACCAGCACTCGATACAGAAAATAGAGTCAGTAAAAATTGTTTGTAACCAAATTTTAAAGAGTTACGGTGCCACAGACAGACACACACACACACACACACACACACACACACACACACACTTACACGTAAAACTCATCACACCCCTCTTTTTGTGTCGGGGGTTAAAAATACGGCATGAAACGAAAATAGGTTCCATAATGCCAATAAGACAGAAAATTCTTTGCTAGACATTAAAACTTACTATGCATACATACATACATACATTAAATCACGCCTGTTTCCCAGAGGGGTAGGCGGATACCACTTCTTTCCACTTGCTACGATCCTGACAAATTTCCTTCGCTTCTTCAACATTCATACATCGAGTCATGCACGCACGTCGGTTTGGGGTACTTAAGATTAACTTACTATTATTATGAATTAATGTTGTTTGTTTTGACAACCATTTTGAGTATTAAGATGGCCGTTTGAAAAATGACCGGCTTTTACTTTTAATCAGTTTATTTAATGATCATACTCTCACTTACTTACCATTGGCGAAATCACTACGGACCTGTCATATATAAAAAGAAGAAGAATCAATGTTGTTATTGTTTACTTCAAATTGTGTGTATTATAACTCATTTTACTAACATCCTATGGATAACTTCTGGTCCGAAATAAAGATATTTTATTATTATGATTTAATAATATCAGTAAATCCGCTTTTGATTGTTGCCATTCAACGTGTCGAGGTTAAAGACACTCATTCAAAAAGTATACATAATTCCACGGTTGGCAAACAAGCACTAACATTATGATACCGATCGTCACAAAATAAGAAATTTCGTTAAGAATCCGTCCACAACAGTTATTATTTATTTATTTCTAAACATAATCGAAATAGGTGATTACGGATCCCACTGCTCGGCAAAGGCCTTCCGCTCATTTCTCCAGACATCTCTTGATTTAGCTAATCCCGATCTTAATTCCGAAAAACGAGTGCAAATGGCGGACTGAAAATGAAAATAAGTACTAGTACATTATTCCCTAGGCGCGGAAAGTAACGGATTTCCTGACGAGGTGGTTAGGTTAGGTTAGGTTAGTCTAAAATACGAGTCAAGAAATCCTCGTTTCCGCCGAGGCATAATGTTTTTCTTAAACAATGCGTGGAAATGATACAAATAAGTACGTGATTAATATGATTAGATATAAGTATTTTTAAAAATCTTTGATCAATTCAGAGAGAATGTTAGTTTGAAAACTACGAGTACCTATTAGTTAAGATAGTTCCACGCACGACGAGCCGCCGCCAGCACCGCAGAGCCCCGCCGCCGCACCACACGCCCCCACCCACAAGTTGGGTGTACGGGATTTTTTTCATGGTCCTTTGGATATTATACGCAATAGAGAGCACTTTTAAAAAACAATATGGACATGGACGGAAAGCGTTTTCATGTGTTTTTTTTACTCCTAGGATTAAAATGAGGCACTTTCGTGTTTCAATCGGAAAACTGTTCTTTCCGAGCATGTTTGAGAAAAGTTACTTTATGTTAAAGTAGGTAAGTAGGTACTAATACTGACAGCATTACCTTAAGTATTGGAAATAGCAAAGTCTACGCAAAAGAAACTTACCTACTCTGAGTTTTGTAAATAATAAATACCATAATCTTGATCCAAGTTTGCCTAAATTATTTAAGTTCAAATATTGCTTAACGCATTTCATATTTCAAACTATTGATTGTCTGGATAAATAATTTCATTACTGTGGCAACCATTGAAGTTTCTTTTTGCTGCCAACTCCAACCATTTTTAGATAATTGTCAAGCAAAGTTAATCAAAGAAGGGACGGTGAAGTTTTTGTGATGCTCTCAAACCCAAGACTCAGAAACAAATACTAGCACTCATCACAAATATCTGCGCTTACCGGGATTTGAACCCAAGACCACTAGCTTCGTAGGCAGGGTCACTAGAAACTAGGTTAACTAGTGGTGTCACATGATTTTAATTGTAAAATGTGGATATAAAATAAGGAAATAAACATAATTTAAATTAATATAATTTTATTGATATAACTCCTGTAAAATTAACTTAATGTCATCACTGCGTTTCCATAATTATGTATCGATTAAAGAATAATTATTGATCATATATTCAAACCACCAACTGGAGCTGGTGCATATATACCAATTCCCAAATGTGGCCGCTGGAAATATAAATATATTGAAAGTATCACACCATCGAGGAAATTACTAATTTGTCAATAATCGGTTTTATTTACGTCTCAAAGTTGACACACTTGAACCGTATCACTTAAAATGACAAGACGAGTTCATATTTAAAGTAAAATCAATCCCACTTACATTCCTACCTGAATACCTACTCACTAGTATTTACTCATGACACGTAAGGTTACTGTTTTGTTTACTTTTATATTAACATTAACGTGATTCAAAATAACTAAGATGTTTCTGACGACGCGGTAGCCTAGTCGGTAGGACCCTGCCTACGAAGCTAGCGGTCCCGGGTTCGATCCCCAGTACGGGCAAATATTTGTGTGATTAGCGCGAGTATTTGTTCCTGAGTCTTGGTTGTTTTCTATGTATATAAGTATGTATTTATCTATATAAGTAAGTTTATCATTGCCTAGTACCCATAGTACAAGCCTAGAGCTTAGTTTGGGGCTAGGTCAATTGGTGTGAGATTGTCCCCAGATATTTATTTATTATTTTAACCACAAAACTAGTCAAGCGCATGATAAACCGGTGGGTATATTTAAATAAGGTTTTGTTTTGCAATTTGGGCAGCAAAAAAATATGTGGGTAATTTATGACACGTTAAAAAGCAAATTGAAGGCAAATGGAATGTTAAATTCTCAACTATTTAAGTAACTACCTGATAAGGTATAGTGCCGACACGAGGGGGTCATAGAATAGAAAAGACGATAATAGATGGTAGTCCCATTGGTTTATCGACGTCACAGAAAAAATAATGATTGCAATCAATTATGTAGACACACGCAACTGAAAAGTTCATCGTAAATGGTATCAAGATGACTAAGCGCGCCCAACTTGTTGAACTTGACTAAATGCCAAGATGCACTGAGCGAGGTATAAATACATACGCGGAGCGGAAGAAAGCATCAGTTTATCTGAGTCGTTTGTCGTTGCACCTGAACTAACACAGACCACGATGAACTCGCTGGTGGTGTTGTTTTCCGTGATGGCGCTGGCCGCTGCCGGGCACGCGAGCGTGCTGGCGCTGGCGCCGCTGGCGTACTCCGCGTCGGTGCTGGCCGGGCCTGCCGCCGTCTCGCACCAGTCCCGGCTGGACATCAAGTCGTCACCGGCCGTCGTCAGCACCTACGCCGCAGCAGCACCCGTGGCCTACACCGCGCCGCTCGGTTACAGCACTCCTCTGGCTTACAGTACTCCCCTGACCTACGGCGCTCCCCTCGCCTACAGCGCTCCCCTCGCCTACAGCGCACCCCTGGCCGCCGCTGCCATCGCTCCTGCCGCGGTCTCGCACCAGTCCCGCTTCGACATCAAGTCGTCCCCGGCCGTCGTCAGCACCTCTTACGCCGCCGCCCCCATCGCCTACAGCGCCCCGGCCCTGATCAAGACCGCGGCTATAGCCACGCCCGCCTTCGCCACCGCTGCCTTCGCGGCGCCCATCGCCGCCATCGCCGCGCCTGCCGTGCCCCTGGACACCCCTGAGGTGATCGCCGCCCGCGCCGCCCACTTCGAGGCCAAGGCCCTCGTCGGCGCGCACCTGATCAAGAAGCGCTCCGTGCTGGCCCCGGTGGTGACCTACTCCGCGGGTCCGCTCGCCTACCACGCACCCCTCGCGCCCATCGCCCCCGTGACTTCGTACGCCTCCTACACCCCCCTCACCTACTCCTCGCCCCTCATCACCAAGGCCTACAGCGTGCACCCCTGGTGAGCGCCATCACGGTGACGAGGCTACTGCAGCCTCAGTTCAGTTACATCGAACGACAATCTAACGAAATGTAAAATTATAAAAAGTATAGAAAAATTGAAATTATTCATATCTCGTTTTCATTTTTGTTTTTTGTTTCCTATTTGTGATTAGTTGATATCCATTTTCCGCAGAATGGCGAATTAGTAGAAATATGTATAATTGCGTAAGAATAGGGACTGTAATGTACGGAATAGCGAATATGATCAAAATATTTTATGGAATCAAAATTGTGCAGAATGGCGAATAGAAAGATATGAGTTTGTCAAGAGTGTCGATGTGAAGAGTGTATGTCCATTCCTTAATACCTTAAATTCTTTCTATTAATAGTGTTCAGTATACTTACGATGATTCAACGTAACTTAATATAATTGATGTACCTAGTCAACTCTCATGCTCTCATCGGATCGTGACACTCAATTACACATTCAAAAATACCTATCTGCCCTGCATGCGCAGCACAGTGGAACTTCTGCTATACTAAATTCAACTCGATGGCAGTATCGTGGGCACCTCAATTGGAAAACTTGCATTTAATGAGCTCTTTCTCAAACGAAAACTCTTAATTGGCCCAAATGAGATCCATCTATCTATTGACATAAAACCACCTCAGGAAAACCACTAACGATACGACTAAAAATCATACTGAAATACTTTTAGATTCATAGTCAAATACTTCAAATACACACACGATTAACCTGTGACAGAATAGAGACATGGATAAAACGGATTGATAAAAATATCATGTAAGTCTTTTCTTTATTATTAATACTACTTAACTAATACTACTAATACTAAAAGCATCCGTTTAATATTTTTGTTTCCTATTGGGTGCTCTAAGATTGTTGGGGTATAATGTCAAAACGTCTGAAGAATCGGGTAAGAACATGTGTGTTGGCAAACTGTTATCCCCATACATCGACATAGGTCGCAGTCAGTTTACCAACACCGCTAATAAGTCTGTGAAAAATTCGTTATATTTGCTTTCATTGAAGATATTTTTTTCTGATTTTTAGTATTTGCAGTTTCGGCTGTAGGGGGGGGGGGGGGACATTTTACTCTTAACAAAAATTAGCGCTTTAAAGCTTAATATTTCATAAACGGATACCTTGATCGAAAAATTGTTTCAACAAACCCCCAATATTTTTGAAAGACCTATCCAACAATACCCCACATTATGGGATAGGGGAGAAAACGAAATTGCCCACGTTACG
The DNA here is from genome assembly GCA_927399475.2 of Acleris emargana. Classification (NCBI taxonomy): domain Eukaryota; kingdom Metazoa; phylum Arthropoda; class Insecta; order Lepidoptera; family Tortricidae; genus Acleris; species Acleris emargana. The sequence goes on from OV656846.1 coordinate 12,127,466, forward strand.
TACAAAAACAAGATTTTATTTACCACTTTGTTAGCGTGACTAATATGTATATTCATGCCAAATTACATCATTCTAAAGTCTCTGAGCTAGTCTGCGGATGGACAGACGGACGGACATGGCGAAACTATAAGGGTTCCTATTTTAAGGAATCCCTAATATTGAAGATATTCAAGCTAAAAAAATCGTACAAAATGCGATAACGTTTGTCTCCCATTAAATCTAGCTTTTGAAATGGATGCAGATTTTTGAAGTTCGCAACGTCTGAAGGTCCTTCTTTCCAAGGAAATATTTCTAGAAAAGAAACAAATAAAATAAAAATAAAACGGAAACGTCCCGACCTAGATTTTCAAAAAAAACATTAACAAACAAAAATCTTGCAAATCGAACTTCATTTATGGTCGAACCTTATATTCAAACCGCGGACGGATAGACTTGTTTCGGATTATGACACATTTTGTATGGGCAACTGTCATAACCCAAAGTAAGCCTTATCCGTCCCCGGTTTGAAATATAGGGTTCAGTTGTTAGGGGCTGAGAACCGTTATTACCCAGAGCTAAATTTGAATGGATTTTCTTTGACTAGCTACTTAGGCATCGCCTCAATCCTCTTAAGTAAATATGTTCATTAAGTTACATTTAATTCGTCAAATTCTCCTCCACTCGTCAAAGTTTCCCATAATTTGATTCGAATGTGTCCGCATTTTGGCATATACAATACACCCTGCTAGCTCATAGCCGTCCTCTTTTCAGAGACAATTACCTAGCTCGTTCCTTTTTCCATCTTTTTTATGAATTAGCGTCACTAAAGAACGACTTAACGTCATTAACTGACTGTGAGAGCGATCGTAAGACACCAAAGCGTGAAATTCATTTAAATAACGATTTCAGTTAAAGCAACAGTAAATGTTTACAATTACTAATGAAAGCGATTAATTGCACTAGAGGCATTAGGGCGGCACAAGCGTCAGAATGACTACAGGTTTCGGTACGAATCTAAAACGCAAGGTTCTCGGTTCGATACCCAGTGGCAGCCGTGCGCCACAGCAACATTTGTCTGTTCGTGTCAGACATTTAAAAGCCCTATATGAGTTTTAGTGTTTGCTGGTGACTGTGCTAATTTTACCATTAACTTTATCTAATGTAAATAAAACACTTGTGATTTTTCTGTGGCATCGGTGACCATGGGAAACTCTCACGTTCTATTCTAAGAATGCAATCTGATAACAAAATTGCACAAAAGAAAAAAATGTTTTTCCCTTAGGAGCAACACAACAAATGATAAAAGTTGTTCTATCCATATCAATTTATTTACAAGTCGTTGTCGTCCCACACAATTGAACCGAGGTAACAATAACCTCGTTACCGTGATGGCGCTCACCAGGGGTGCACGCTGTAAGCCTTGGTGATGAGGGGCGAGGAGTAGGTGAGGGGGGTGTAGGAGGCGTACGACGTCACGGGGGCGATGGGCGCGAGGGGTGCGTGGTAGGCGAGCGGACCCGCGGAGTAGGTCACCACCGGGGCCAGCACGGAGCGCTTCTTGATGAGGTGCGCGCCGGCGAGGGCCTTGGCCTCAAAGTGGGCGGCGCGGGCGGCGATCACCTCAGGGGTATCCAGGGGCACGACGGGTGCGGCAAAGGTGGCGACGGGCGCCGCGAAGGCAGCGGTGGCGAAGGCGGGCGTGGCAATAGCCGCGGTTTTGATCAGGGCCGGGGCGCTGTAAGCGATGGGGGTCGCAGCGTATGAGGTGCTGACGAAGGCAGGGGACGATTTAATGTCGACACGGGATTGGTGCGAGACCGCGGCGGGCGCGATGGCAGCTGCGGCCAAGGGAGCCGAGTAGGCCACAGGCGCGCTGTAAGCGACGGGGGCGGCGGCGTACGAGGTGCTGACGATGGCCGGAGACGACTTGATGTCGACGCGGGACTGGTGCGAAACTGCGGCGGGTGCAATGGCTGCTGCGGCCAAGGGAGCGGAGTAGGCCACAGGCGCACTGTAAGCGACGGGGGCGGCGGCGTATGAGGTGCTGACGACGGCCGGAGATGACTTGATGTCGATGCGGGACTGGTGCGAGACCGCGGCGGGTGCGATGGCTGCTGCGGCTAAGGGAGCGGAGTAGGCCACAGGCGCGCTGTAAGCGACGGGGGCGGCGGCGTACGAGGTGCTGACGATGGCCGGAGACGACTTGATGTCGATGCGGGACTGGTGCGAGACCGCGGCGGGTGCAATGGCTGCTGCGGCCAAGGGAGCGGAGTAGGCCACAGGCGCGCTGTAAGCGACGGGGGCGGCGGCGTACGAGGTGCTGACGACGGCCGGAGACGACTTGATGTCGACACGGGACTGGTGCGAGACCGCGGCGGGCGCGATGGCAGCGGCGGCCAGGGGCGCGCTGTAGGTGAGGGGAGCGCTGTAAGCAAGCGGCGCGGTGTAGGTGACTGGCGCTGCTGCGGCGTAGGTGCTGACGACGGGCGGTGACGACTTGATGTCCAGCCGGGACTGGTGCGAGACGGCGGCAGGCGCGGCCAGCACCGGCGCGGAGTACGCCAGCGGCGCCGGCGCCAGCACGCTCGCGTGCCCGGCAGCGGCCAGCGCCATCACGGAAAACAACACCACCAGCGAGTTCATCGTGGTCTGTGTTAGTTCAGGTGCAACGACAAACGACTCAGATAAACTGATGATTTTTTTCGCGCTGCGTATGTATATATACCTACTTGCACGCGTTCCAGTGCATCATTAATTTCAAGAAAAGTCAAGATCAACTTGTTTGGATAGCGTGGTCGCACCGGCCGAACAAGAATCCGTTCAACGACTCTAAAGGACAATTTTTAGGAGGCGCTTGATAATAATTATGAACATTTATACATAAAATAAGTAAACAAAATGTACACTCCTCCCTCAGGTCCTGAAAAATGTATAAGTAATTAATTATGAAGATTTCTGTAGTTACATTGTAGATAACGTCAGTTTTACAAGCAAAAACTCAAATTGAAAATACATAATCGTAAAGAAATTTAATGCACCTGCAATAAATGGAAATCATGCAGTTGGTGGTCCTATTTCAGTGGCACAATCCCGAAATCTGGTATTTTTTAAACTTATTGAAAGTTTGAACATAACATTATGAAATCTATTTCGAGCAGACGTTTTTGACAATATTTATTAATTTTAACGGAGTGTGTTACATATTGTCAAAAAGTGGAGTGCGAAGTGGCGAGATAAGGACGGCCTGACCATCCACAAGGTGTTTTGGCTACATTAACGTCGATAGGGTATAGATATAGATATCTACGAGATACGAACCAACACTCTGTCTTCGGTCCATCCGTTTGGGAATTAGGTACGATACCACAGACGGAAACACAGATACACATGTCAAAGTATATCACCCCTCATTATGCGTAGGGGGTTAAAAACATACACACGTACGTACCTACATATAATGCAAATTGTTTTGAACAAATTAAATAGTTAATCATCTGCATGACATTTGAACGCATAAAGCTTAAGAGCTTATTGCATTAAGTTTTGTTGTCACATTCGTCACAAATTAAAAAAGTACGCGATAAATATTCATGACAGTACCTTGAATTTCGAAATAATTATACGCAAACACTGCGAAAGCTTCCGGCTCATGTAAAAAATCTACTTGTCTCATGATACATTACTACTGTGATCGTAACAATATTACTTGAACAAGTCCAGGCGTTTGAAGGTGATTGCGTGGCATTTTATTGTTAATAGTTTGGCGTTAGACGGGTATATAAGCATCCTTGATTGCGGATTGGGCATCAGTCGATCCATATTCATCGGTTAGACAAGTCAACACAGACCACAATGTACAAGCTGGTGGTGTTGTTCTCTTTAGTGGCTATGGCGGCGGCCAAGCCGAACGTGTTCGCCCCGGTGGCTTACGGCGCGGTGCCGGCCGTAAGCTCGGTGTCGCAGTACAGCAGCAGCGTGCAACATGGAGTGCCTGTAGCGTCGGTATACAGCAGCCCAGCCTTCGTGCCAGCCGTGGCGCCCGCTGTTGTCCCCGGCTATGGTTACGGCCTGGCCCAAGCCCCGCACTCCCCCGCTGTCGTCCTGGATGCCGTAAACGGAGTGCCCCTCGACACACCTGAAGTCGTCGCCGCCCGCGCCGCCCACTTCCAAGCCAAAGCCCTCTCTGCTCATCACCTTGGCAAGCGATCGGTCGCTCCCGTAGCTTACAGCTCCTACGTAGCCCCCGTTTCTTCTCTTGCTTACTCCGCCCCTGTTGTCTCTCCTTATTCCTCAGTCGTATCACCTTACTCCTCGGTCGTATCTCCTTACTCCTCCGTCGTGTCCCCCTACTCCTCTGTAGTAGCCTCTCCTCTTGCCTACTCTGCTGTAGCCCCTAGGGCTTACAGCGTCCACCCCTGGTAAATTTCAAAACCAACGACTAAATATGATGACTCATAACGACCTTAGGCAATTTATGTAAATAATAAATGGGTTGCTTCACATATTCCGTTTTTATTTTGATACCTACTAGCATGGTATCGTCTCAATTATCAATTCTGATTGGCACTATCGAAGTATTATTTAATGCATAATTACTTAAAGTCGATAGTTATTTTTACCCTATTTCTATATTAATATTTACTTAGGTCAGAATAAAAAAAAAAAAATTATACATTTAGCGGCCAGCAGCTGGACAAAAAGAGTTTAATTTTTTTAGTAACAATCTTACCAATCTAAAAAATCTTATATCATTATTTATTCGCAATTTTTTTCGGTGAGAACTAAAAAAAATACTATGCTATATTTATTATTTAGGCTATAGGTAAAAGCGTTTCTTGATTCGAACCATTGCATATTTGTGGACATCTGAGGTCAATGGATATTTGTTGACAACGCGGTAAGCCTAGTTGGTAGTACCTGCCTACGAAGGTAACGGTCCCGAGTTCGATTCTCGGTAAGGACAATTATTTATGTGATGAGCATTTGTGAGTTTTGACGTTTCCTATTTATTTAAGTTTGTGTTTATCATTTATGTAGTTTCCATCATATAAGCCTCGAACTTAATTTGGGGCTAGGTCTATTTATGTGAGAATGACCCCAGCGCAACCATAGTATGGTTGCATTTATCGCGTGACAAAATGTGGATAAAGCAGCCGTCACTCTCGTACATTATATACACCTGTCAGAAAGGATGTTTTATTCACATTTTGTCACGCGATAACCGCAGCCATATTAGGCCCCCTGGTATTAATTTATGTTTTTATTTTATCCAGTTGAAACTATTGTAACTGGTTCGACTATAGCCATACGTTCATAAATCACTGCAAGAGCAAACATGAAATTATCGAAATTTATATTTTAAACTTTCCTAGGTATTCCTTAAAAAAGGAGGGACATTTTTAGGCCCTAATTCTACGCGTATGAAATCGCAGACTATATAAATAAATAAATATCAGGGGACAATGTCACACCAATTGACCTAGTCCCAATTTAAGCTTGGCTTGTATTATGGGTACTAGACAACGATATAAATACTTATATAGAGAAATATATACTTAAATACATAGTAAACATCCATGACTCAGGAACAAATATTCGCGCTCATCACACAAATATCTGCCCTTACCGGGATTTGAACACAGGGCCGCTAGCTTCGTAGGCAGGGTCACTACCAACTAGGCCAGCGCGATCTATCTATCTATCTATCTATTAATACCAGTAAGTTTCATTACAAATGATTTTGGTGATAATTATACAAGAACGGCGAGGCTATTAATAAACCTCAAACAACGATGGAAATAAATTATTCGATGAATATTCAACAGATTCTAAAACAACAGAATTATCTGTTGTATTATATTTTGGCGATTTTGTTTGTGATATAAACAAACCTTGTTACTTCATTCAAATCCGACGACGCGGCGTTCACGTACTTAAACGCGCTTATTAAAAAGGAAACACATTGATTTGATTTGCATTTTATTGAAATAAAGTCACTATAACGATTCTAGCATAGTTTCCATCTTGTATCCAGCTAGTTAGTTATCATATCAATAATGTCCGCTGTGAGGATAAACGCCGCCATGCAACCCCGTTCCATAGTGCAGGGGTGAAACAACGACAGTTTTACCTAGTACTGGCGCAGGAATCACATGTGTCACCAGGGTATTCACAAAAGGTACTGGAGCCACTACCGGGGAGGAGTGAAGATCCACTCGGGCCTGATGCGACACCGCGACTGGCGCTAAGGGAGCCACGTGCTCGGCGTAATACGGCGATCGCTTCAGCAGGTGATGTCCCAGTGGCAACAACCCATGGTCAAATGGCCCATGCTCACCGTAGCCCTGGCGAATCAGTGGGTAAGGAACCACCAGGCTGTGGTAAGAGTGCGCTGCTGGCACTATAGGCACTACTGCGTGCGCTCGGCATAAAGCCAAGCCGACGACGAAGAGCAACGAAATGGCTTGCATCGTTCAGTAAATAGATTTTCAACTTTAAGATCCAAGAAGGCAGATCCAGTTATCTCGGTAGATATTAGATCGTTACTGGTACTAGTTGATCCGCGCTCCTGCCTTCTTATACTAAGGGTGTTGAATCATAGTGACAGACTCGGGTTAATTTCCACTGATATTATTTTTAGACCACAACCAATTCGTTACGGTGTTAAGCACGGTGACTGTTTACCATGGAAAAAACGCAAAGTATATTTAAAAAAGCCTACCTGTTGGTGAAACTATATATAACCTGCCTTTTCGTAAATAACACTGAGTTAATTACAACAACAAAAAAGAATCCTATTCAGCGTAACCATCGTAATCACGTGCTTGCACTCGCGTTACGTTTGTTACGTCACTTTATTTACATCTCGAATGATGAATTATGTTTTTATAATGCATCTTAATCCGGCCAGTGCCCTCGGGTCGGGGCCGTGACGCAACGACCCGTCGGGCGGCTCGGCCGAGAACTTGAACCAGCCGCGCCCGCGCAGCGCACCCGTTGTGCATCAACTACCGTTATCTTACTATAAAACTAACGCATCCACGTCTCAATCCACTAAATGTTAGACATTGTCACGAGGCAGAGCGCGAAAATGTACCGAATAATTTTTATTCTGAGTGTGGTATATCAAGTGCGGTGTCAAATACCACCGTTGATATACGCGGCTCCAAGTGCAGTGTCACATCAATCCCGTATTGATATAAAGCACTCGCCCGGTTTTATTTCGGCGCCGCTGATCTATAGTCCTGCGGCGACGATCTTCGCGAGTCATCCGCAACGGCTAGAGATCGCCAGTGGCTCCGTACTCACTCCAATACTAGCCACGGACACGGTCCTGACGCCTATAGCGTTCAGTTTTTACCACAATTTACCTTTATCCCGGGCTCTTGAGCATCCAATATCGATAGAAGCCGCGCAAGAAGCGAGAAGCCAAAGTCAAGAAGATGAAGATGTAAAAGAAATAAATAAGCCAATTATTTTAGAAGTAACCACAGAACTAACGGAGCTACTACCGCGGCTTGAGGACCACAAACAGCCGGTTAACTCTGCCACAGTGATGTTATCTCAAAGTGAACAATCTGATGAAGGAAATACGTCAGATAAAGTATAAACTATAGATTATGATCTGTGGCAACCATAAGCCACCAATAGTCGAATATGTTTTGTAGGTATGTCCAGGGAGTAACAATTTAAATTTGTTTTTGTTATAAAAGTAAATTCAAGCGGTCCTTTACGAGTGGGTGGGGCACAAACTAACTTTTAGAAATCGGCAAATCGGCCATTGGGTGAGTTTAAGTCAGTATGAAATTCAAAAGTCGACCCGGACATGATGATGACAGCTCGTACTTAAATTGAATATCGTACCTACTTAATATAATAAATAAGTATGGTAAATACTATTTCGTGTATATTTATATAAGTAGGTAATGTTGGAACCAACATAGACTTCTTTCTGACAAAATGGAAACTAAAAATAAAGATAAGCTTTGTTGTATTTTATTTTGTTAATTATTAAGATGTGATGTGAATGTTAATGTTAAATGATTAAAGGTGATAACTTTTTATTGCATTTTTTTATCAAATTTATGATGCGATACGCAAAATATCAAAACTTGCAGGTACTTAGGTCACCAAAACGCAAGCATTCATGTTGTATAAATACAAGTACATATACCTACTTACATTAATGTTAGTTTGCAAACAGTTTACATCATTACCCTATTTTTTTCGCAATCGAGTAAACACAACCCTCGCAGAGCTCAAACATTACTTGCCTATCCAGATTAAGATAAAGATAAGATAAGAGATGTTTATTCAGTAACAGCACGGGCACTTTTACACTCGTCAAAATTTACGTGGCCACCTGACCACTGCTGAGAATAAGCACCAAGAGCATATAAATAAAAACTAAAAGTGTACCTACTTACATTAGCTAGAGCAGGGTAGGTTAATCGACACAATCAAGTGTCTTAAAATGAAAAGGAGTAGGGTAAAGTAAACAGAGGTCAGCCACAGACCAGTAGTCGTCCTCATATGAGTGCGAAGAGTGGGAAATATATCTTTCGTACGTATACGAAGTATAGGCACAGGCCGACTACAGGTCTCTAGCTAACCACTGGTGACTTTACCCTATAGCAAAATTTTGAATTACCTTAAGCACTTGGAAGTAGAACTAATAGATTTGTCCTTTATTAACTGAAACTGTAGAAAGTAGCACATCGATTACGTTTACTTTTGACAGAATAAGGTTGATGTTACGTAATATTTCTCGTCCATTTCGAGGAAATGAATGATTCATGGTACGGACGAGTGTTCTAGTGGTTGCGCGTAGTCGATTTGTATCAAGGACAAATGCTGACGTGAAATAAGATCACGGCGCGCCCTTGAACAAAACTATTTCAGGCTTTCAGTATATATATATTTTTTTTACTGTTTTTTATTAATAATTATAAATATAGGTTCTTTAAACTAAGCTACTCAAATGAAAGTAATACTGAGCTACTCAAATATTAAAGATGTAAATAATAATCACCACTATAAAAAGAACACCCCCTCTAGCAGGTTTCTTTAATATCTTGTAAACATTGTAATTTCTACTATCACCGGACATTGGTTTTGGGCCTCATCACGGTTTTTTTCTTTCCGATACGGTTTTTTCTGCTGACATTTAGTCAATGATGAATATAGGCCCAGTCCAAAATTCTATGCATTATGACAAAAGTCAAACCTTAATCGTCTAGTAAGTTTATGGTGACATTTAGCAGTATACTTTGGTCTTTAGGTAGATAAATGGCTAGGAAAAACAAAATTAATACCAGAGTTACAAGGATTCGATTTATTCAAAAGGTCAAGTATCATTTAGAGCTATTACTATGATGACATTTTGTTTTTGTATGGCCGTAAGTTGCTCGCAGGATCACAGATGTTATAAGATACACACGTCATTGACTAAGACTAACTGTAAATGCTAGCTGACTGAGCTGGAGATACTAGAGGAAGGGATGTGATCAATGGCGTCGAAGAGGTCAAAGAACATTTACAATTATCAGAAGGCGCTTATTTTTTAATCAGATGGGTGGCAGCGTAACCGAAAGGCGCCGCAGCAATAGGAGCTGACAGGTAAGGCAGCGCTGGGGAGAGTACTGGAGACGAGTAATAAGGAGATGTGATCACGGGTGTTGAATAGGTCAAAGGAGTACGATAGAAATCGATGGGGGATCGCTTTTTGATCAAATGGGTGGCGTAGGCGTAGGGCGACGCGGCGATGGGGGCTGACAGCACGTGCGCTGCCGACAGCGCCGGGGCACCGTAGTAGAACGTTGGTGATGGATGCACGACGCTGCTGGCCGACTGCGAGTAGCTGGTGAACCCTGGGGAGATCACCGTCGAGTGGGCCAAGGGCAGGATGGCGCCGGCGGCCGCCGCGGCAACGAGAGCGCTCAGAACTACCAGCTTCAACATAGTGATGTGTGATGTTGTTCGGACGGGATACGACTGATGCCTCGACCGGGACTTAGACCTTTTTATATAGAAAGAAGTCATAAAGACGTCTTCGTTTTTTAAAACTAGTGCACTGACGTCCAGGAAGTTGGCATTTACCCGCGGCGAGGCCGACTGCCCGGCCGCCACGCCGCCCCTGCTCGCGAACGATACACGCGTGCTTTGTCCCTGGCATTTAAAGTCATTGCCCTAGTAGCTCCGTATTTATGATAACTATTTTAAGGATACAGCACTTTGAAGTTTCTTAAAATAAACATAACATATAAAAATATTCATTGAAGAAGATATTGATATTGTGACCACGTAGGCGCTGCATGGTGCACAATCTGAATTGTCAACAACTTTTTGAAGTTGTAATTCTGTAGCTCTGCCTACCCCACTCTGGGATTGCGGGCGTGAATGTATGTATCTTATCATGTACTTCTTCAAATTTTGTGAGTTAAAATTATATAAATAAAACCCCCAAAATAATTGCGATGCGACTTTCAGAGCTCGGAAGGGCCTCAATTTTCCCCGACATAGCTATCGGTTCCCTCTATTCGGGAGCTACAATGCCACCGACCAATACACAGACACACAGATACACACGTTGATCTTGAAACACTTGTATGTTTGTGTCGGGTGTAATGATGATATCCAACTGAAATACATAAACGTTTTTCTATTCTATTCTATTCTATAAAGAGTTTAAGAAAAAAATCGTGCCGCGTAGTGCATCCGAAAAACTTTAACAAAATGAAGCAAATGTGTTTATTTTGTAAAAGGAAGATATTTAATACATAATTATATTTATTTATTGTTATTAAGTATATTTTCGAAAAATGAAAATTTGAAGGATGCCACATTAGGTTCCGTAAAATGTGCCTACTTTGTTCCCGCACGGGTAATTATGCTCCATCGTTATATTGAGGTGCTCTGTATTGTTAATCATTCAATTGCTTTCATTCACTGCGCGGCGTCATCGATTATTACACCGATTATTTTTAGAAAATTTGCCATCGACCTTGACTTATAAGTAACAAACGAAATAGTCAATATGTCAATATGGAGCATAGTTACCCATGGGAGAGCAAAGTAGGGACATTTTACAGTAGTACAATACTTACACTACATACTTAATACATACTTTAAATTTTATATTTTTTACAGAACAACCTTCTAGCAAAGTTTGATAATATTATTAATATTATAATATTTCCAACACAGTGCTTCAGTTTGATAAAGAACTTTGACAACGCTAGGATGCACCATTTTTATTTTTTGTGATTTGCGAGAAAATCTGTAGCGTTAAAAATAATAATATAAAAATAAAACATAGCACCAGTAATTGAGTTATATCTTTAAATAATGTAAAAAGCATAAAAAATAAACACGATGAAAAACATAAATATTTTATTATCTCACTTAACCTATCTCATGCCTCTTCTTCTCGGTAAACCAATATTGCTTTTGACAAGTTATCATAATGCTTTTAACTCGGCCGCGCCATTACTGTCAAGTAAATAAGAGTTATATTATCATACATATCAAAATTAATTACTTACTGAGAAGAAAGAGACCCCCCGATTAGACAGAGCAAAGGCTCGTTTGTATACAGGTTGATTGTGGCCCTCTAAATACAGGACGCACAGTTTGTTTTTATATGTATGATGGCTACACCGATCACAAAAAAAAGCTCCGGGATCATACCTCAGGTACAGTAAAATAGAAAACGTTTTTATTTTGGTCCTAATATTTTGTAACGTTGTTGAATGGAAAAATAAAACTCACAGCATAATTTTAAACCAATTGATTATAAGTCTGTTAGTATGTGCGCGTATATAAATAAATAAATCATAAACAAATATCATTGGACAATGTAACACCAATTAACCTAGTCCCAAACTCACAGAAATATTTGCCCTTACCGGGATTTGAACCCAGGACCGCTAGCTTCGTAGGCAGGGTCACACACCAACTAGGCCAACACGTCGTCTAATACGTATAGCCTGACCAAATGGCGCATTTGAGTTTTTTTTATCGTCTGATCAGGCTGTAGACAGTAACACTAATATCTACTGTCTTAATAATTGTTACGTTGATTACTTATGCCTAGTTCTCCTTTATACCTTTGCAACACCAACTTTGGCAGAACCAGACCTTTTTTTGTCTTTTCGGTGTTAGTTTTAAGTTTAACCCTCTTATTCATAAACAAACGACGGATAAAGTGTGTTTAAAATATGCTTTATGCTTATGCTTAATTGTCACAAAGATACTTTAACAAAAATAGGTTTACTCTGCGTTTATGAATAAGGAGGTGTAAGGTATTTGTAATAATGAGCCTTATCGCGAGTGAGCGTTTCCTTTTTTTGCATGACAAACCTTATTTTGGACGTCCTCGGGCGTCATCAACGCTTCTATCCGCGAGTAATAAATGCCAACTACCTGGAGATCGGAGCACTTGTTTTAAAAAGTCGTCTCTACGATTTCGTTCTATATAAAAAGGTCTAAGTCCCTGTGGAGGCATCAGTCGTATCCCGTCCGAACAACAACACACATCACTATGTTGAAGCTGGTAGTTCTGAGCGCTCTCGTTGCAGTGGCGGCCGCCGGCGCCATCCTGCCCTTGGCGCACTCAACGGTGATCTCGCCAGGGTTCACCAGCTACTCGCAGTCGGCCAGCAGCGTCCTCCATCCGTCACCAACGTTCTACTATGGGTCCCCCATCGCCTCCATCGCAGCCTCACCCTACGCCTACGCCACCCATCTGATCAAGAAGCGCTCTCCAATTGACTTCTACCGTACTCCTCTGACCTACCCGACGCCTGTGATCGCATCTCCTTATTACTCGTCTCCGTTGCTCTCCCCGGCGCTGCCTGCTGCTTCTTTCGTATCAGCTCCCATTGGTGCCCCCTTCGGATACGCCGCCACCCATTTGATCAAGAAGTAATCTTTCGACTATTTACTATGTATAAACAATTGGCAACCTTTTGAGAAATAAATCAAGTTCCTGCAACTTTGTTTCTATCATTTAATTATGCACCCATTTACATATATTATGTAAGTAGAACGCTCTTAAATAATAAAGGTATTAATTCAAGTGTAAGGTAACTTTACATGAGTTCGACATCAACTAAAACAGCAACAATTATTGGATGAATGACAAGAAGTTTCGCATCCCTGTAGGTATTATGGCCGTCAAATTTGCACTCAGAGAACTTGTCAGAGTGTGGCAAATGTTTTATCCACATTTGTACATGTTGATAAATGCGACCAATATTTGGTCAGCAAACTATGGGGTGTTAGTTATTATCTGCCTTTTTCCCCTTCTTCATTAAAATATAACCCAAATGGGATATACCAATAAATTAACACCCAGTTTACAATAAATTAACCCCATGCAGATAAATTTATATTTAACAGAACATAGACATAAATAATTAATGTCTTTTTTTTTCAAAAGCTTATTCTATTTTTATAATATGCACTAAGCAAAGTTCCAACAACGCTCGGAGATCAAAGTTCTAAAAAAATTAAGGTGCAAAAAGTTTAAAGGACAGAAATTACATTCAAACATAAACAATTAACTAAATAAGAAAATGACTGTGATAAAAAAGGATATAAGGATATGTTAATTAATAATTAAATATTAACATTCCTTTAATCTACATACGTACTTTAAATAATATCGTTTTCTATAAAATTCATAGTTCATTTAAAACTGGTTACTGTTGAGATTTTATGTTTGAAGAGTGTACTTTATTGGTTTGCTTAGGAACCCTAATCAATTTCTAAAACTGATGAATGACCATCTGTGGACTACCTGAAAACAATACCAAGCTCGACCAAACACATCTACTACAATTTTATTTCTAAGCATGGGAGTTAAAGTTCTATGATCGCTCTCCCATCTTTTGCGTTTTGGGCTCAGATGGTTTTCTATAGTAGTAATACCGAATGTCAATGCAGAAATCTTAAATGTAACATTTTTAAAGAACACCGAATGAATAACGGACTAAACAATAATTTCTCTAGCCCTTGCATTTCTTTTAGCATTGCTCTTAAAAACAACTAATTATACCTTTTCATAGGAAATTCGATTCAGCTTTATTGTTTACCTGTAGCTTTCTAGAAAGCTAAGTATTCGAAATATTTACGATAAAATCATAAAAGGAACATTTGAACCCCTCTCGTCGATCATATCTTGGTGAATGTTATTCCTTTCCTTTACCATAAAAAAAAACAAATCAGACTTCAAGAATCATTGAATTTATTTTTGGTTCGCCGACTGGGTTTATTAGCCGACATTTATACCCGATTAATAAGCAAAGGAGTTATTCATAGTTGAGGGTGATCTGTAAAACTTGGGCCAAGAGCCTTTAGCACTTATAGGCCGATATTCCAGTACGCTGGTATTTAAGGCGGCAAGGCCGACCAGTAGCCTGCGTCAAGTCATCACCACCGTCCTTGCTCGCGAAAGACAATCTTTATCCCTGGCATTTAGGGTTATTGCCCTAACAGCTCTTCATACATGTAAAATGAGGAAGCTCTTATTTATTAAAGAGTAGCCCTTAGCTGCGATTTTGCGTGCGTTGTGCATAAGACAAACTGCGAAGCGGTAGAATAATCTATATTTAAAACCTAATTAAGGAAAGCGCAGGAGTAACAGCGTGCAGCGTAAATAATGAAAAAACGAAAGCATAAATCAATTTTACTCTTATTATCCAGAGATAAAAAGAAACTAGACTTCAATAGGCCAAAAAAAAAAAACCTATTCTGTTTTCCTGTATTTTCTACTTAGTAAAACCTTGCTTGCTTTTGAAACGTTATCATATTTTCTTAACTGGCCCGCCGTCACTGTCGTGTAAATAAGACCTATCGTAACGTTGACAATACAGCAAATTGTCAAAAGCAATATAGTTTTACCCGAGTAGAGTAGAGCCCCTGTTCAACTTTGTATTCTTATTATTATTTTTGTTCTTAATCCGTTGAGCGCCCTAGCTAGTGACATCAAATCAACGTTTTTTTTTTTTTACGATGACTCAAATGGGAAGATAAATAAAATAACTAATACTGATACCTACCATAGGTAAATATAAGCCATTCCGCGGGGAACAGCCTAGCAAGCAATATAGTTACACAGCTAGGACATACATATTTTTAAATACACAATATATTTTAAGTTTAACTTTACAGAAGTTGAAATCGTGTAGTGTTTAATAGCCGTAATAATTACTTATCGGATTATTATTATTTGTAAAGTTGTGTCTCAATCTTGCTTTCACATCACAGAGAAAGGTAGAAAGTGAAAGAAATTCTATTACATAACAGAACAGTATAATATAAACCATCAGGAACCATATGGTTTACAGTGTAGACTACTAATAGGTACATGCACTCGGGTTCGACTTAAGTTAATGCATAAAAGGCTTGTTTAAAATGTAAGTTTGTAGAATGTAAGACCTGTGGCCAAGTTAAATAATGAAACACTTATTTAAAAATATCATCATCATCCTACCCGTATGCCCTGATCCCACACTAAGTGGGGTCAGCACATGTCTTCTTCTTCCACTCTCCTCTATCTGCTGTTAACTCAGAACTCATACCTTTCACATGTCATTCTTCACACAGTCCATCCACCCCTTTTTTTTTGGTTTTCCTCTACCCCTATATTCATCAGCATTCATTCTCGTTACTCTTCTTATTGTGTCCATCGTCCCTGCTCATTACATGCCCATACCACACCAATCCATTACTCCTCAATTTCAAAACAATCGACCAATATTATATTGTTATTACAAATTGACCACAAAGTGCGTTTTAAGCCCTTTTCTGATACCATATCGAGAATGACGTAAAGACATTAAATATGTTAGAAAAGGAATGTTTTCACGCGCTGAAATTATCGAAGCGGCAATGAATGGTTTGCCACGCGAGAAGAATAAAGAGGTCCCGAATTACCGAAATTATCAAGCTACACAGGTTCATTAAAATATTGTCATAACAAATTATCTTATTAAATCTAGCATATTTAGGCACACGACTTGGCTACAATCGCCTTTACGAACTATATTTAGTGTTGACGATCTTAACGTTTTGACTTCTGGAAATTGAAAAAAACAAGAAAAAACGTTAAGAGGAATGTGCGAAGAAAATTACATAATTAATTATCAAAGAAAAAACAAAAGATAAAGGCCAAAAGCAGTCTTACATATCGTCTGTCTGATAAAAGTGTCTTTCGTATGACCTTAAAAAACTATCGCGAAAGGGCAACCAAGTAACAAATCTTGTCTAAATAAATGTTTCAGGAGATTTACTTAATAACCTTATCTCTAAAGATACGCAGACTGACGACATTTGATCGTAATATTTTATATACGAGTATATCCCGCAATAATACATTAATTTTACTGAGTATTCAGTATTCACCCCGTTTATCATGACCTAAATACCTAAATTCTAAAAATAGTACTGGTGTGGCAATACATAAATTAGCATTCAAGCATGATAATATTGCATTCTGCTGCTGACATTTATGTAGCAATCTGTTTACGAACTATTAATTAAGTCCTTTCTGGAATATAAAAAAATATGTGGTTACTGCGCTCTTTGTTTCTCGGCAAAAGTAGTAGTTTCAGGGCCGACGGAGTCTTCCGGAGCCGCCCATCGCATTAGTCTTATTAAAATAGTATAAAAGCTGCTTTAGTCAGTGCAAGTGCATCAGTGTTCCTCTCGAGCCGACACAGACCGTACACAATGCTGAAACTGGTGGTGTTGTCCTGCGTGGTGCTGGCAGCGTCGGCCGCGCCGGGCCTGCTGGCGCCCTTCGCGCCATTCGCGCCCCTCGCCTACAGCGGCGCCTACAGCGGCGCCTACATCGCGCCCTACTCGTACTACGGCGGCAACTACCGCGGCCCGCTGTCCCTGGCGCCCGGCCAACCCGCCAACGTGATCGCCGCCGACGGCAGGCCGCTCGACACGCTGGACGTCAACCTGGACCGCTCCGCGCACCTCACGGCCAAGGCGCTCAGCGGCGGCGTGCACCTGCTCAAGAAGCGCTCGGCGGTGCTCCCCGCGCCCATCGCCTACGCCGGCGCCCCGCTGCTGCACGCGCCGCTCGCCTACTCCGCGTCCATCGCCGCCCCCTACACCCCCCTCGCCGCTCCCATCCACCCGCTCGGCTACCCCTACGCTGGCACCTATGCCCGCTACTGGTAGGCAAATTGTCACCGGTCTGAAAAAAACTGTGATATTTTCTGAACACTGCAATGCAATGCAAATAAACGTTTTAACAAAGTCCTACTTATCTGTTTCCTTGTCATATTGTTCGTGTTTCATTATTTAAAGAGTTGCCATTAACCCTGTAGTCACATGAAAAATTGGGCAGCCTGCCGTTAATAAAATATAAAAAAAAATATATCTTTTACCAGTTCTGTACCAAGTAGGGCAAAAAACAAAACCCTTATAAGATGACTTTGTTGTCCATTAGTCTGTCGGTCTGTCAAGAGTTCAAGACCCTTTTTCTTTGAAGGGCTAATGGCTGAAATTTGGAATAGGATGTACCTAGTTAGTATTTAGTGGTAGCACAAAGCGTCATCTCACGCCGAGACAAACGCAACTTTTTTAGTCCGTTCAATATACTGATAAACTTTTTTCTAAGTAGCTAAAATTATCAGCCAAAATTTTGAAATATTTGTAGTGTGGGCCGCACAAGGATAAAGGATTCATTAATAGAAATATAAAATGTGAAAGTTGGGCAGCTTGAAAATACACCGAAAATCAAATCTTTTATCGTATTAAATGAGGTAGTTAAATGTAATGCATAAATGCATCATCATACATTTCTTAATTTAAAAAAAATATATATATGTATATATTAATATACCGAAGTAGCACAACCTCGGTAAAATTAACGTAAAGCTCAAAGGAATTGTGTGGTTATTTTTCTGAATTTTAAACTATCCTTATCTTTTAATTTATAGGTATTATTCATAAACGCACTATAAACCTATTTTACTGAAAGTATTCATTGTCACTTTCAGTCCTATTCAAAAGTCAAAATGACAGAATAGGACAGAGCATATTGCAAGCTCACTTTAGCTAATTACGTGTTTTCAATTCAAGAAAAAGCATCTCACTATTTATTTTAATTTTGACACATTGATGTAAACGCACTTCCCTGTGAATTGACAAGATTTCATATTTTCAAGACTTTAATTTTATTCGTTTTATAGATACTGTTTGGAAGGAGGAAGACACTAATAGTTTAATTTTTTCCCTAGGATGTATAATTATTTTATTATTAATTTATTAAGATGTTCTTATTCTAAAAGGGCGTAACTTCATTTCTACGACACAATGGACATATTACGTTAGTCCAATCTGTATTAAAAAAAAGTTTTTCTTTTTAATAATGGCGGTCAACCAATCTCAAGTATCTATCCATCTGTCAATAGTATCAATGTCAAACTTGAAGTATGACAGCTTTTTTTCTCGTGAAAAAGGCAATGGTATTATATCTATTCAGGCATAGTATTGGTATAACTCGATTTTTTTTAACTTACTTGTAATTTTGTCAATAAAGAAAAATAAATCTAAATAAATATTTTGCCGTGTTCAGGAGGCAAAACTCTTTCGATTCGTATAGTAATTTGCAGGTGTCACCAAAATGAAATGTTGTCAATTGAAAATGGTTTACCCTTGAACCACCCCAACTCATCTCATACAATGTTTTACTTCACCGAATTTTTATTTCACCGAAAGGCATGAGCTATATATTTTGGGTGGTCTAATGTTGAGACAGCTCGCTTAGTTTATTAGAGTTATTTTCATAGTGTTATGTCGTACCTACGGTATTCTGGTTTGGGGAAAAGCTGCTGACATACAGACTATATTCGTGTTGCAAAAAAGAGCCATTCGTTCTATATATAATCTAAACTCCCGTGATTCCTAAAGAGTACTATTTAAAGAAATTAATATTTTGGCAGTAGCATCACAATTTATTTATGAGAATATTATTTATGTCATTAAAAATCAAGACTCTTTTGTTAAGAATTGTGATGTACATAATTTGAATACAAGAAATAAAAATAAAATTGCTATAAAAAAATTTCGTGTCCGTAAGGTTTATAAATCATTTGTAGGTCAATGCATCCTTTTCTTTAATAAATTACCTGACGTTGTTTTAAAGTTACCATTTCCAGTACTTAAAACTTACTTGAAAAAGTCGTTGATGTCTAAGGGTGCGGCTCCACTGAGGCGGAGACGAGAGGAGCGGAGCGGAGCTGTGCCAATATTAACCAATAAAAGGCGCATGCGGTCACGTCGAGCGCGCCTTGCGCAGATTCCATTGGTTAATATATGCACAGCTCCGCTCCGCTCCTCTCGTCTCCGCCTCAGTGGAGCCGCACCCTAAAGCTTACTATAGGGTCGAAGACTATCTAACAGATAAAAATGCTTGGCCAACACCTAAATAATTTAATAATAACTTAGTCATAAAAAATATGAAAATATTGTATATTGTCTAGGGGACACGGTTTCTGTAGGAGAATGTATCGAAACTTTTATGCATGTTGTCTTGCACCTTCACAGGTAAGTATAACTTGTATACTTTCTATATATTTTTTTATATTACTGTTGCTTATTAGTTTTGTGACAATTCTGAGTTTTGACACCTTTTCCTGCTCAACTACGCATGAATATATAATTTTTTGGTGTTATGTGAGATTCATTGTTTTATATAATGCTAGGTTAAGTTTATTATTGTATAATATCATTAGCAATATATAAAAAACGACTTACTGTTGAGTTTCTTGCGGCGTTTCTTCTCAGCAGTGGTCGCGCAGTCGCAGTTGCGAAGCGCTGGTAGATTTTTGACGTGTAAAAGTGCCCGTGCGGTCTACTTACTGAATAAACATCTTTTTTTTTATCTTTTTTGTCACAGCTCTATCCTAAGCTAACCAACTAACCTATGCTTAGGATAACCTAAAAACAATAAGTTTCTGCAGAAATTAGGTTTCGATGAAACGATACATTCGATTCGATTGAAAATACTCTAGGCCCAAGGAAAACCGCTGGTAAATTTTCCTAACCGACTTCAAGCAGATCACAGTTAATGAGGGAAAAAGAAAAAAAATTGCTCTGCCCAGGTAAAACCTGGTAAGTTATGTAGAATCATGAAAAAAAAACAATATACTTCCAGAGGTACCATTTCGCTTTGTTCATATGATTACGCTTGTTACGTGAGGGTAAAAAAATGGTCTGCCGCGCTATGACAAAGAGGTTTAAATCTGTCTGACTGACTTTAAGGGGGTCCCATTTGGAAGTCGTCGTATGTCATTAAGTTTCAGCAGAGGCGTATTAACCAATCTATTAAGTAATTCCTTTGTCTTCCGGACTTTAGCCAAGCAGTTTTTCTCTTGCCGTTTTATATTTTGTGGAGTAACGTCATCTATGTATAACAAAATAGAATTGGGTGGTTATATAAAAAGAAAAGAATAAAGTCTATATCTAAAGACTGGCTGACCAAGGGATTACCTAGATTGAGATAGGCCAAGGCTGGTATCACTGCTACTCGATGAGATATACTTAATGACTTGAAATTGGACTTCTTATCGGATAGACTAAACTGCCAAACCGAGGCGCAACAGACCAAGTTTATCTAGCCATACTTATCGAGCTTAATCAAATGAAAAGTGTGCAATGTTGGAACCTCATCACGTCATTGAGCATTTTATGATTGTACACAACCAGCCATCCGCCTAGGCACATCTATGGTGCTCCGCTTGTACTCGATCAGGTAGGGGATCTCCTCTGGATCTACTCGTTATAGTACTAGTAGTACCGTTATTTACAATTACTTTGTTACTCGTAGGTAACGTACTCGTAACAAATAAAACAATATATTAGATGAACGTTAATATGTACGTTTTTGGAAAACCTTCTTCTTACCCCCTTACTTATAAACGTGGACTAAGCCTGTAATAGTTTACGCCATACTTTGTAACTATCTGTAATTGTGGCATTTGCATCTGACTGGAAGTGACAAAGCATGGCATAAAGTATTCTAAGCTTCTTCAACGTTTAAGTAAGGGGGTATAAGTTTATCAGAAGACGGAATCATAATATTATTTTTTACGCAATATGTCGAAGTTATTTATTTTTCCGGTAAGTACTCCTATTCACTATATTTTTTAAACACTTACCGTTAACCACACTGCTGTACTTTCAATGGTATATTTTTCCTAATTACTCATTTATTTATTCCAGCCATATTATAATGTTAAGCAGCTTTTCAACCTCCAACAGATTCGAGGACTTCTTAAGGCTAACACTACGATGATGATTACATCAAATATGTACTAAAAAACTTTTTTGTAAGTCAGTTCTTTATTGCATTATGGATTGTTTAATTCGCCACCACTCGTGTAGGTCAGTAGAATGTTTACCAGTAGCGGGCAAAGGAGCCAGCGTAGGGGTAGCCGATCGGGTGAATGGGAGCGGCGAGGGGGGTGTAGGGGGCGGCGATGGACGCGGAGTAGGCGAGCGGCGCGTGCAGCAGCGGGGCGCCGGCGTAGGCGATGGGCGCGGGGAGCACCGCCGAGCGCTTCTTGAGCAGGTGCACGCCGCCGCTGAGCGCCTTGGCCGTGAGGTGCGCGGAGCGGTCCAGGTTGACGTCCAGCGTGTCGAGCGGCCTGCCGTCGGCGGCGATCACGTTGGCGGGCTGGCCGGGCGCCAGGGACAGCGGGCCGCGGTAGTTGCCACCGTAGTACGAGTAGGGCGCGACGTAGGCGCCGCTGTAGGCACCGCTGTAGGCGAGGGGTCCGAACGGCGCGAAGGGCGCCAGCAGGCCTGGCGCGGCCGATGCCGCCAGCACCACGCAGGACAATACCACCACTTTCATCATTGTGTACGGTCTGTGTTGGCTGCGGGAGAACACTGATGCACTTGCAGAACACGCAAGACCTTTTATACTCGTAGCGTTAAATATCAACAACTTGGGCGATGCCGGAAGATTCAGTTAAATCTCACGGAAAATAATATGGAGCGAAATTTAAACTACTTTTTCTTTACTTATTATAAAAGCTGTTCCGTTTAAAGTAATGAAAGTTATAGCCTAAAACAAAATCAATTTAAAATTAGAGCGACCAAGTTCCTTTAACATGTGAAATGCTAATGTCAATCAATCAACATCATTTATTTGCAGACACAGTTCACAAGATGTATCAATAAAGTTCAGTATATCTAGCTTGCAAGCAAGAGTGTATATACAGGAGTAACTTTAATGTCAAGTTAAAAGATTAGGTATGACATGAAAGAAAGGTAAAGTACGGGCACACATACGTACATACATACCTTCACGCCTGTAATCCTAGAGTGGTGTAGGCAGAACTACACAGAATTACCTACAACTTTAAAAACTTGATGATAATTCACTAACCACATTTTGAACAAATATATTTTAAAAATGACTGACTGCTGAGTTTCTTGCGGCGTTTCTTCTCAGCAGTGGTCTCCTCTCGTGAAGCGCTGGTAGATTCTGGTACTGAATAAATGTCTTTATCTTTATCTTATCTTTAGGCTAAGATGTAGTCTGTACGGGCGAATAACAAATAAAAACATTCAAATGAACAATACAAACTTAATATCATCAACCAGAAATTATGAATTATTACATTGCTCGAGGACTTAACACTATAGAAACACATACCTAGGAGCCAGTACCCTTACAATGAGTTACAATTCCCGTACTCGCTAGCGAGTCGAATGCTCTGTCTGTCCCTCGCACTCTATAAGAATATTGTGAGGGACAGAGCATTCGACTCGCTAGCGAGTAAGGTAATTGTTACTTATGGTAAGGGTACAGTTCGACAATTTGTTCTCAAATCTATTTCAAGGAGTAGCGGTTGCGTATGATCATCGGCTAGATAATTGACCACGTAGGTATGTTGAAACGATCGAAAAACACAACAAACGAATTATAATGATTTGCATATTAAGTACCGCTTTAATCAATAACAGCGTCAAAAATCACAAAAGTTTACAACATTTCCTTTGCAACCTATGACTTGTTTCTGTTTGGACAGTTGGTTCAATAAAATTCTAAATTCAAAATATTTATTCAGTAAATTGGCCACATGAGGGCTCTTTTACACGTCGGTAATATGGAGTGAATCTACTAGCGCTTCGGACAAGACCATCATTGCGGAGAAGAAGCGCCGCAAGAAACTCCAGCAGAAGGTGATTTTTTCAATTATTAAATACAATAATACTTAAAAGTAACTAAGTTACATTACAAGTTAATAAAGTAATAAATAATTATTTTTAAAACTAACACAAATAAAATAAAATTAAAAACTTGATTTTGGTTGACTGGTAAAGAAAGCCTTAAGGCATTAAGTCCGCCACTTGTACTATAATTTTATTGAGTAATAAAGATTAAGTTAATAAATTACACTAGGATTAACTTGAATATTATACTCAATATAACTATTTTTTGCCGGCGATTCTACCCGGGTAGTAGTCGTCTACGCTATTCCTGGGGGAAATTTCATTTTTCTAGATATACTCTTTCACCCACCCTTCCCCAACCGCAACCCGTCTCCGGAATGCGCTCCCACTTCACATTCGACGAACCCCAGCAGGCTTTCTTTCAAGCGAATACTACAAGCATTTGCTGGAACAAGATCAACAAGATGTTGCATAGAACTCATATACTTATCTAGAGGCTAGGCAAATCATGGAATGATTCTCTGGTTATTATTAGTCCATATTTTGTATTTATTTATGTATGTACAGTCAATTTGAATCTTAGGCCACTATGGAACTATGTCAAAGTAACGTAATACTAGTAATGATTCAAATCGTGAGAGATTTCCTAAAAATATAATAAAACGTCACTTTGACATAGTTCCATTCCAAGTGGCATTTGATTCAAATTGGTTGAGTGGTACCTATAGTGATTAGGAGGGTCCCAGCCTTCACGCGGGAAGATGTGAATGCCTTCATATCAGTTATACTGGCTGGCTATTTATTACGTTAGTAATATTTAAATCGAAAGATTTATAATGTGTAGAATTGGTGTGTGTTAGAATATTGTCAGTCGTTTACGATACGGAATGGAGGACGCCCTTGAAGAAAAGTGTGTATTTTTTTAAAAGTGATAATAAGTTATTCTTCGTTATTAACTATTTATTAGGGTGAAACAAGAAGAAAGAGAACCGGAAGTGCGGGCATCCCACATATATGTATATCATATCGTGTACACGTTTTTTTTGTTAGGACTCTTTGCGTATAATATTATTATTGTGTAAATATATTAGGTACTTATTTGCTTTCTATCTTTCTTTTTCCGAGCACTAGGTACTTTTGATAGTTTCTGTGTGATTATTTGGTTACTTTATTCTTTTAATTTTAGTTAAGTTAAGTTTTTAGTTAGTTAAGTTATTTGGTAGAAAATGCCATAAGGCATTAAATCCGCTTTTTGTACTTTTTATGTGCAAAAAGGTTAATTCAATAAAAAACAATAATTATAAAGTAGCTTTATTACTTTTGGGCTATAATACGTAAGAGAAAGACAGACCAACAAACCCACTTTCGCATATTGAATATTCTACAAGTTTAGGGACGCTGGCATGAAGTAACGTATAATATTGGTAAATAAAAACCACACTGTGTTTTACAACTTAAATTATTAATAGATATGCGATCGCGATACATATACAGGGTGTCCCAAAAATAGCACGTCACAGTGACACTGGAGATTCCCCAGCCTCAGATGAACCAAACCAGCCTAACATGACCTCAGTAAAAGTGGCACCGTTTTCGAGTTGTACCAATTTAAAGATTTTTCCAATTTTTCACCTCTTTTGACATTGTAAGTGCTCGCATTTACTGGGATAGCTTTAGAATTTAGTTTTTTTTATTTGTGCGCGTTTATGAATAGTTGATTAAGATGATAGAAGCATTATTA
Organism: Acleris emargana; assembly: GCA_927399475.2. Taxonomy (NCBI): domain Eukaryota; kingdom Metazoa; phylum Arthropoda; class Insecta; order Lepidoptera; family Tortricidae; genus Acleris; species Acleris emargana. The sequence continues at coordinate 12,152,394 of OV656846.1, forward strand.
TGTCAATAACTAATGTAAAAGTTGGAAAAATAATGTAATGAACTTGACTTAAATTATCATCAACATAGTAATTTAAACTTTGAACACCTGCATCAAAGATAATAAAAAACGGGATTAATTTTCATTAGTTTTTACAGTAAATGTTCAAATTGTTTCCCTCCGACTCTAAGGCACAAATGGCATCTTCGAATAAAATATCCGTTTAATTTTCGTAAACTGGTTTCCGATATGTCTCGGGCTGCATTGAAGACATGTCGCCGTAGTTCCTCTTCGTTACTTATTGGTTTTGAATAAATATTGTCTTTCAAACATCACCAAAAAAAAACATTTTACAAAGCGAAATCAACTTCCGTTAAGAGTGCCGAGTAGTCGTTTCAGTTCCACACACAAAATCAGAGTGACACATGATATCTTAATGCAAAAAAGTAGGAATTCGTATCACATTTGCCAATAAGGATCCCGGCAACCAAACTAACAAATGAAACGATTAGCCGCTTTGCAAATTTATCATGTAAAGAATTGTAGGATAGTTATTTACTTATTGCAGATGTAGCCCTGTGACCCAAACTACTCATAGTTCGTTACCGTGCGTTTCGTGCTATACTCGTTGATTAATATTAAACCTCGTTTTAATAGCCGACTTTTTAGTTAGGTACATTTTTATTGATTTGAATTATGTCATTACTTATCACCCATGTTCACTGAGTCCGTTTTCCTGTGGTGTTCCTGAATTAAATCGACTTGGCATTCCTCTGGACTCTGATTTTGTTTGTGGAACTACTCGGCACTCTTAACGGAAGTTTATTTCGCTTTGTAAAATGTTTTTTTTTTTGGTGATCTTTGAAAGACAATATTTATTCAAAACCAATAAGTAACGAAGAGGAACTACGGCGACATGTCTTCAATGCAGCCCGAGACATATCGGAAACCAGTTTACGAAAATTAAACGGATATTTTATTCGAAGATGCCATTTGTGCCTTAGAGTCGGAGGGAAACAATTTGAACATTTACTGTAAAAACTAATGAAAATTAATCCCGTTTTTTATTATCTTTGAACCAAGGTCAACCAAAAATCAATCATATTCTTCAAAGGAGCACAAACAAATGAGATATCGTAGAGTACAAGATATTTTTTTAGATGATTAGCATTGATTTCCGAGGACCCATATTGGCAAATGTCATACGAATTCCTACTTTTATGCATTAAGATATCATGTGTCATACCATTTTAGAATTGGCATAAAATACGCATGTGTTTAAAGTTATTTGCTCATTTCGTTTGTAGTAAAAAAAAGTTATGGCAGGTGTTCAAAGTTTAAATTACTATGTTGATGATAATTTAAGTCAAGTTCATTACATTATTTTTCCAACTTTTACATTAGTTATTGACATAATAATGCTTCTATCATCTTAAACAACTATTCATAAACGCGAACAAATAAAAAAAACTAAATTTTAAAGCTATCCCAGTAAATGCGAGCACTTACAATGTCAAAAGAGGTAAAAATTTGGAAAAATCTTTAAATTGGTATAACTCGAAAACGGTGCCACTTTTACTGAGGTCATGTTAGGCTGGTTTGGTTCATCTGAGGCTGGGGAATCTCCAGTGTCACTGTGACGTGCCATTTCTGGGACACCCTGTATAAATATAGGTAATTATTTTGATTTAACTATCATTTCATAACTACCCCAGTGATACTTTCCTTTGTTCATTTTAAGATAGAACGAGTATTCTAGCTCTTAGTGACAGCAATTGCAATGCTAAATCGAAATTATGTATTAGAAGATAAATCGATCAAGCTATGTATACTATAATATTGTCGACGTTTTAAAATAATTGAAGCGTAATCAATATTTATGAAACGCGATTATGAACCGTTTCTGGACTAGAATGTAAATCTTTATTTATGTTCTCTCTCTCTCTTGAATGCAGCTTAGTCAGGGTCATCAAGTCTTCCGGCTTCGCCCATCGCGTTATCAATAATAGGTAGTAAGTATAAAAGCTGCTTTAGTCAGTGTAAGTGCATCAGTGTTCTCCCGCAGCCAACACAGACCGTACACAATGCTGAAACTGGTGGTGTTGTCCTGCGTGGTGCTGGCGGCGTCGGCCGCGCCAGGCCTGCTGGCGCCCTTCGCGCCGTTCGCGCCCCTCGCCTACAGCGGTGCCTACAGCGGCGCCTACGTCGCGCCCTACTCGTACTATAGCGGCAACTACCGCGGCCCGCTGTCCCTGGCGCCCGGCCAGCCCGCCAACGTGATCGCCGCCGACGGCAGGCCGCTCGACACGCTAGACGTCAACCTGGACCGCTCCGCGCACCTCACGGCCAAGGCGCTCAGCGGCGGCGTACACCTGCTCAAGAAGCGCTCGGCGGTGCTCCCCGCGCCCATCGCCTACGCCGGCGCCCCGCTGCTGCACGCGCCGCTCGCCTACTCCGCGTCCATCGCCGCCCCCTACACCCCCCTCGTCGCTCCCATCCACCCGCTCGGCTACCCCTACGCTGGCACCTATGCCCGCTACTGGTAGGCAAATTGTCATCGGTCTGGAAAAACTGTGATATTTTTCTAACTACTTAAACACTACAATGCAAATAAAATTTTGAACAAAGATCACTACTCATCTGTTTTTATTACTACTGACTTAGGATTTTTTTGAATTTTAACGAATATTCCCTCCAAATTTGAAGCCCCTAGATCCAGCGGTTTAGGCTGTGTGGTATCAGTCAGTTAGTCAGTCAGTTTTTCAGCCAGCCCGTCAGCGAGTCACGGAAGTGATTTATATGTATAAATTGGTAGTGAATAATAATTTGTTAAAGGAATTTTCCCTTATTTTTTTAAAAGTTTGTATGCCGAAACACCTTTTAGACTAGGTATATTGTAAAAGAAAAAAAGTCAAAATAAAGTTATGTCAATAGCCAAACCGACCTTAGTTACTGGGACAACTCTTAACGTCTTCCAATAGCTTGGATATATTCCGCATTCAAGATATATTTAACAGCGGATCTTCAAAAGCAGATATGCAGTCTTCTACCAGGAACACAGGATGGCATCCGGTCCAGCTGAAGAACAAGGTTTAAAGGCGTTTAATGTGTTCTTAGAAGTCGTACATACGACTTCAACACTTACTCTGTCGCCGTAATCTTTCTTGTAATTAGTACCTTCGTTTTTTTCCCTATATTTATTAGTTGCGTTAATGTCAGACAGGTGTATAACGAGCTTCAGAATATGATCTGGGCCGGTATTCTTGAAAATTAATTTTGTAGTTTTGGCTGTATAATTAGCACTATTAAAGATAAAAGATGTTTATTCAGTAAGTAAGCCGCACTGGCACTTTTACACGTCAAAAATCTACCAGAATTTTAGAGTTCCATAGTCAAACTACGCTTATTGTTTCGCCATGTCCGTCCGTGCCTCCGTCCGTCCACAGCCTAGCACTGAGACTTAGAAAGCGGTTATTTGGCATGAATATATTACTTTACAAAGTGATGAAATAAAATCTTGGAAAAAATATTTTCTTTCGTCTACCCCATAGTATTTGGTGTCGTTTTATAGACCTTTCAGAAATATTGCGGGTTTGTGAAAACAATTTTTCGATTAAGGGATTCTTTTATGAAATATTAAGCTTTAAATTGCTAACTTTTGGTAGAGAACTACGAATACTAAAAATCTGAAAAATATCTTTTCACCTCAGCAGCTCAAACAAGCAGGTTTTGCTGCTTAAAAACAGTGAGCAAAATTCAATTTTGCTGCGAGCGAGAGGCAAAGTAGCTTTTTAATAAAAATAAAAAAATGCCGTGAGTAGTGCTGGGGCTACTCACAACATTCGAAAAAAATGAACTTCACTTTGTTCTGTCACTTTCACTTCGATAGGAAAAAAGCGAGAGATACAAACAACTTGATTCGAAGTTCGATTTTCAAATTCCACACATAGTAGGCCCAAAAAGAAACGCACGTTCGGATGCACACTTAACCGTAAAATTGCAAATAAAACTATCTGTTAAAGTTTGAAATGTGTTTATTATATACAGTACGTAGGTACAACCATTTTTTTTATTTAATGTTTTGAAGACAAAATTAATGAAAAATAAGAAGTTTATCATGTATCTACATAATTTTGTTATCGTTTTAACAATCTTTAATTTCGTGACATAAACCGCGGGGGCAGTTTCAGAACGCATTTCAAAAATAGCGGGATTATTGTAGCCAATAGCCATAGACAAGGCCTAGTTAGGTTTTTTTTAAAGCCACTGACTACATAAGCTGTATAAAGTTGTGTTTGCACTACGGCATTATTTGTTTCATCTGTTGTTTTATCTGTTTCATGTTTATTTTTTCCACTTTTTATTTTATTAGTATTTTGCAAAAATGCTTGTGATTGATGCATATGCGATCGTGTCGTTATTTAGTCGTGTATTCACCAAATGGTCACAACGGAAGACCTGCGTTGGCTCTACCAGCTTCACGCTGTGTTGTTCTCGCTGCTGAGGTGAAAAGTTGTATGTCTCACACGAGACCAAAGTTTTCTACGTCTCGTATCTTTGAATCCCTCGCTACGCTCAGGATTCAAACCTAGAATCCTTCGCTTACGAATCCTTGGCTTCAAAATCATCACTCGCAGCAAAAACCAACTTTGCTCTCTTGTTGAACAAATAACTATTAATGAAAGCGCATATAACGAATTTAAAAGACAAACAAGAAACGATGACGATTTTGTGAAACGGCTTCTCGGAACCCTACCCTGAGCATGCTCAGACATGCTCTTGCCCGGTATTTTAAATCTTAATTTTTCCCAAACGGATTCCTCAATCCATTTTTTTGCAACAACCAAATATATTTTTGGAAGACCTATCCAACGACCTCCCACACGATGGGGAAAACGAGACAAAAAAGTGCCTTTTTTTTTCAAGATTTTACTTTACCGGTTTGTCGGCGTGACTAATAATTATAATATATATTCATGCCAAATAACAGCTTTCTAAAACTAAGAGTTTCTGAGCTAAGCTACGGACGGACGGACATGGTGAAACTATAAGGAAATGACTACGGAACCCTAAAACGGTACCCACGGTGCTCAAGTATACAGGGTGTAAGGGACGGCTCACCGAAAACTGAAACCAACGAGAAAATTTTCGTTTTCCCGGGAAAATTTCCACTGGATTTCAGTTCAGTACAATGATCTGAAGCTATGGTTTCAGTTTTCGGTGAGCCGTCCCTTACACCCTGTATATGTGGTAAGTCGAGAAATGAAGGAAATTAAAAGTTGTATCGAAGTTCGGCCATTTTAAGAGCCATCAGAACAAGTAATTGTTTTAAGGGTTTTCTATGGGAAGAAGAAGGAAAAGAGCACACATACCTAGGCCAGCTGATGGTAAGTTCCCAAAGCTAATCTCTAAAGTGCAATCCTAAGACTGCAAATTGTGTTGCCTGCAACCCGGAGGACTCAAATGGAACGCTAGTAATTTCACCGCGTTGTCTCATCACACCAAAACGCAGCAATGCGAACACTGTTGCTTGTAAATTGAAGTTAATAATTTAAAATTCAAACTATTGATTCTATAACAACTACAATTCACCATGGACATTTCCCACGTTACATTTTAGTATTTTTCCATTCTTGCCTTTTATTCGGTACTTACGAGTATTATGATTAGGGTTGGGAATTTTGGTGGCATATCGTGGTTCTAAAATCTATGGAGTCGCTTTTTCCTAATTATTATAATACATGACACTTTGATTTAAACCTTCAGTGTGGTCATATTTTAAAATGAACCAAATACATTTTTAGTTCGGTAATTCCATACCTACTAATATTTGCTTGTTTGTAACGCTTTCACAGAAGAGATATCCTTCATACCAAATTGCATTGAAATTGGTTTAGTGGTTTAATGCATAAATGAAATTTGAATATTAAAAAATTAAAGGTCAAAATGAAAATGATATTTATTATAAAAAGTAAAAAATAGCGACTCCATGGATTTTAGAACCACGATATGCCACCAAAATTCCTAACCCTAATTATGATAGCTTATTTCATTTTTTATTTTTTTTATCGTGGACCACGAAAACGCAAGGGATGTGCCAATCCTACTAATATTATTAACGCGACAGTGTGTGTGTGTTAGTTTGTTACTTCTTCACGCTGCAACGGCTGAACGGATTTGGATGAAATCTGAAACGGAGATAGCCTGGGTAGGTTCCCTGGATTTAGGTTACTTTTCATCCCGGAAAACATAAAAGTTTCCAAGGGAATGACGATAATCTAAATCTACGCGAACGAAGTTAACTAATAGGCATGTAAAACCTGACATGGAGAAAGAAAAACGATTAGTTATAGTACCTTACTACAGACGCCGGGAAGTAGGTGGTTGCAGGCCGAGTTCATATAGACGGCCGAGCGAAGCGAGGTCGGATAGTTACGAGGCTGGCAACCCCTTTTCACGGCGAGGTATGTATAGTGCTTTTCTCAAACATATGCAATGAAATAAAAAAAAAACATCACTCAAAAAACATTTGTGTAATAGGCATTAACGCGGATATTTTTGGTCCAAACCACACAGATACAAAAAAAAAACGATTTTCAGCTATTCAGCCTGTTCATAAAACCAGCTGTCATGGCCATATTAAAATTAAAAAAAAAATACTTCCCGGCCTAGGCCTTCAATTTTGTATGAAATTCCTTTACAGTTCTCTCGAGTTGTTCCGTCGGGAACGTGGCACTTTGAAGCCTAAAATAACTAACATAACGCCGACATTACATAGCATGTTTGAGAAAAAAATATTATCATCTTTTCAGAAATATATCGGGGTCACTGATATTTCTGGTAGACCGATTCTTTACATTCGAAAGAACGTGCTAAACAGTCTTTTGCATGCCACGATACATAAATATAAATATTATATGTCACGGTTACGGTTGAATTTCAGTTATCAAATATATACTTTTCACCGTTCCTGGATTTTTGTAATACAAGCTCATTGTAACCCTCGGTTCTGTAGGTATATTTCTCTAAACATTTTGAAAAGATAAAGGGTTCAAAAAAATCAACTAACATTATGAATGCAAGAGTTTTTGTGTGTGATTCGAGTAGGTAAGTATATTTGTTACTTCTTCACAGTTTTCGGATAAAATTAGTAATAAAGCTTATTACTTATACCCTGGGTTAACACATGGACTTCACGCCAAAAACAAACACTGCTCCTGTGAGATGTTCAACGCGGACGAAATTGCGGGTAGAAGTCAGTAAAATATAATGACAGAAAAATTTTGGTAATTTATTTGCTACTTCATTAACCCGAGAACCCTACAAATTCATCTAACATTTATTTATTCCAGCCCTATGTAAAGACAAACAACTGGTCTGACTGTAAATAATAGCTTCTAGGAAGTCTTGTGACTAACACGGCGACGATGACTACGATAAATATGTATTAAAAAATCTTGTTTGAAAATCAGTTCTTTATTGCATTATTGATTGTTTCACTCGCCACCATTCCTTAGGTCAGTAGAATGTTTACCAGTAGCGGGCATAGGTGCCAGCGTAGGGGTAGCCGATCGGGTGAACGGGAGCGGCGAGGGGAGTGTAGGGGGCGGCGATGGACGCGGAGTAGGCGAGCGGCGCGTGCAGCAGCGGGGCGCCGGCGTAGGCGATGGGCACAAATCGCACATTTTAGAACCAAACTACTACAAAAACCACATTTTCAAGCTAAATATCCCTTACACGTACTTTTTGCCGAAATCGATTATTCCTTAAATCTATAAAAATGCGTATGTAATTTGCCATATTTTACCATAATTTCATCGTAACTGGGTGAATGAACGCATTCAACAGCAAACTTACGCACTGTACCTTCAAATGTATCGTCATAAGAACACTAGCAAATGTGTTAACATGATCCAGTAAATTATGAATATTAATGATACGAGATTACGAGTATTACCGTTTCAGGAAAAGCATGTTGATCTTTATTATTCGATGAATGCAGCCCAGTCAGGGTCGTCCTGTCTTCCGGCTTCGCCCATCGCGTTATCAAAGTGTAGCGAGTATAAAAGGAGACGTGTGTCATGCAAGTGCATCAGTGTTCTCCCGCAGCCAACACAGACCGTACATAATGATGAAACTGGTGGTGTTGTCCTGCGTAGTGCTGGCGGCGTCGGCCGCGCCGGGCCTGCTGGCGCCCTTCGCGCCGTTCGGACCCCTCGCCTACAGCGGTGCCTACAGCGGCGCCTACGTCGCGCCCTACTCGTACTACGGTGGCAACTACCGCGGCCCGCTGTCCCTGGCGCCCGGCCAGCCCGCCAACGTGATCGCCGCCGACGGCAGGCCGCTCGACACGCTGGACGTCAACCTGGACCGCTCCGCGCACCTCACGGCCAAGGCGCTCAGCGGCGGCGTGCACCTGCTCAAGAAGCGCTCGGCGGTGCTCCCCGCGCCCATCGCCTACGCCGGCGCCCCGCTGCTGCACGCGCCGCTCGCCTACTCCGCGTCCATCGCCGCCCCCTACGCCCCCCTCGCCGCCCCCATCCACCCGATCGGCTACCCCTACGCTGGCTCCTATGCCCGCTACTGGTAAACATCCTACCGATAGCCATATCTTACACGAGTAGCTGCGTTAAGCAATAAAAAATTAAATAAAGAACTGATCCTCAAATTTTGGTTTAATTAATAATTAGCGGCTCGTCATCTTTTCGAGCACTGCTATGTTTATCACATAGCTTAAAACCTTTCCGGTCTTCTAAAGGTATAAACCACATTATAATTCATTTTTAGAGCACTAAAACAGAAAAAGAAATCTCTAAAAGTGGTCAATGCAGCAAGGCGATACGGGGTTGATTTTCCAAAAATGCAAAAAATCCTACTTTTATTTTCAATAAGTTGTCCAGATGCTTTACTTCCGTGTATAGTCACGGTAAGAAAAGGCTCGTCGCTTGTCGTCTCTATTCGTCGCTCACCTCCTTAGTACTTTAATAGTTCCATGGCAGGTTTATCAAAGATAAATAGAACAAATAACCTCATTGTCACGCGCAGTAGCGAAAAAACCCAGAATCGGACTGGCGCACCTATAAGGTTCCCCGCGTGAACCAAACAGCTGGGGTTCAACATCCTGTCCGCGGGGCTCGCTAGCGCCACGTTGCTTGTAACTTGTTATCGTATTATTTTTAACTAGGCCTCCATTACTGTCAAGTAAATAAGACCAATCATAACGTTGACAGTACGTTAAAATGTCAGAAGTAATTAGGTTTTACCAAGGAGCCCCTGATAGGAGATTGCTTTAACTGCTGCAATAGGTACCAGGTTTTTAAATGTGTTTTTTGATAATTTTTGACGTATTTTTGATAACTGTTAAATATGGTTAACGATATGTGCGTGTATACTAACATACATATACCAATATTATAAATAGAGATGGCGGATTTTGTACGTTTATTTTATTCTTTTTCTATTTGAAAAACTTTTACGATTTGACAGGTAAATACATTATTTCAGATGGACATAGTCATCATAGGAGCTACCTCAGCTGCTACTGGCCTGAGTTGTGGCGTAAGGAAGGGAGGTAGCGTCACCAGCCTTGTTTAATATGTACATGGATGGCCTGTCACCGGCTCAGACGTAAACCGGGGTAGGCTGTTCCATTAATGGTACAATGGCAAACCACTTGTCGTATGCGGACGATATGATCCTGCTAGCTCCGTCGGTGGTAGCCATGCCAAGTGTAGCCAAGGTGTCAAAAGACACTCGTTCACAAAGTTTCTGCACTAGCGTCAACAGAGTGCAATTGTGGTCACACTATACCTGTGCTGCGGCGAGGGATATGCGCGTGCAGTACAACGAGCTTGGTGCGGCATGTTCCGTTTGCCGCGCTGGTACAGCGCAAGCGCCACATGCGCACTGCTGAGCGCGAGGAGCGCTACCACCAGAAGGGCCATCTACACCTACTCCAACACTATGCTTTCGGCGGTAAGGGAATGGGACGCGAGCCCGCTTCACGAGCATTGGAGACGCTACCATAAGCCTGTTATCGCGGGATCCGATGACCCGTGGCGCCGCCTATATAGTGGTGGTTCATTTTCTCTAGATTCGTTTATCCGTTAAGTTTAAATTGTGCCCATTATTGTATTTAAAAAAAAGTACTCTCCAGAATAAACTATTTCATTTCATTTATTTTAAATTTCTCACGACTTTGCATCATGCAAACAGTTATTTGACGAATTGAAGGTACTCACTCTTCCATCACTATATATATTGGAAATGTGTAAAGTGAAATCAAACTTCAATTTATTTACTCAGCTTAAAAATGTTTGTCAATTCAACACAAGGTATCCTCAAAAACTAGTACAACTGAAAACTGTGTCAAAATTACTCCAGAGAAATCGTCGTTGCATGTGGCAAAGATATTCAATAATATTCCTGAAGAAATTAAAACATTGCCCTATAATAGATTTGTGAGTGCGCTATGTAAATGGTGGAAAAGAGATTTTATTGTATTATTGAATTCTTATCCTTAAAACCAATTAATAACAATTAATGTGCACTATTACGGATTGGAGTGTCAGCGCATGAAATCTAGAATTATTTGATTTGATTTGATTTGTATGATGAGATCAACTAAAATATTTTAAATGTCGACTTCTTAGCTTAGGCTTGTTTGGAAAAGTTGCACGTTAACCTAAGCAATTTTCATATAAGCGCTTGACACCACCGTTCGGCAGGGAACGTCAATCTACACTAATATTATAAAGAGGAAAGATTTGTATTTTTCTATGTTTGTTACAAATAAACTCGACAACTACTAGATATAATATAACATAGGGTCCCGTGGGATGTCAAAAATACGAATTCTACGCGGACGAAGTCGCTGACAGAAGCTATCCTATTTGTATATTTTCGAGACCTAACGATACCGTTTACGAATGCATCTAGTCAAGTATTTATTCCAAAATCTAATAAAGTACTAAGTGTTGCACTGCCCACGACTCCGTCCGACTCATCCTATCTCCATACCACATTTCACCGAAATTAATTTAGCGGTTTAGACGGAACAAATAGACAGACAGACAGAGTTACTTGAAAATTTAAGATATGAGCATGGATGACGCATGCCTAGCAAGATTTACTTAAGAATTTATTCGCTTGATGCATCTCTCTCAGTCTCTACTTAGAAGTCATCAAAAAAAAGCAGGCGCTGCGACACTACGGAAATAATTATTCCTTTCATCATTTTCTTTCATATCAGGAAAAGGCCGAAGATTTGCAATAAAAGATATGGATTATAGGTAGGTAACTCTCTTTATAATATATTAGGTAGATCGATCAATATGCTAATTTGTACAGTTTCACCAGAGGTGTCCGAGAGGGGCGCCGTGTCCCAGGGGACCGAGACCGAGAGGCGCCACGCCCCAGGGAGCAGCCGCGCCGTGCCAGCCGAGGGCGCCGACGCCGGCGGGCCAGCCCAGGCCGCCGAGGTGTCCGGGCGCCACGAGGCGGCCGGGGAGGTCGATGCGGGAGGTGTGGGACACGGCCAGGGGAGCGCCCAGCACGGCGGAGCGCTTTTTCAGGAGGTGCAGGCCAGCGTGGTCCACGGCCCTCGCGGTGAGATGCGCAGCGCGGTCCAGGTTCACACTCAGGGTGTCCAAGGGCCTACCGTCAGCGGCCAAGATGCTAGCAGGCTGGCCGGGAGCCAGAGACACCGGGCCCCTGTAGTTGTAAGCCGCAAGGGCTGGTGCTCCCCACACCGCGCCATGGCCCGCTGCGCCCCAAACGGCAGGGCCCACCGCACCCCACGCACCGTGGCCGGCCAGCCCCAGAGGGCCCACCGCCGCCGGTCCCACCAGCGGCCCCGCCAAGCCCAAGCCCCATGGAGAGATGCCACCGGGAGCGGCCGCCGCCATGGCTGCTACACAAGACAACACCACCAGCTTGAACATTGTGGTCTGTGTTGTTTTCGGTTCTGTGAGAGACTGTGCGTTTACCCCTTTAACATCGGCTTTTATACAATCTTGTTCTGTAGGCGTAAGTATTCCAGATACCTTTGTGACAAATTGAAATATGCAAGCGGGCGTTGGCTGCGATCATTGGAGGAAAGAAAAGCACCTTGATTGTGGCGGCCCGGAGGGCGCGGTGGCCGACTATCGCTTTCAACCTCATACCGATAGGGTTTAATTCGAGAACTCTGCTATCAGGAATAAACACGCAGGCCACGCAGCCGTTGTTTCCGTGTTTGCCTTGAACGACTTGATAAAGGGCCGTTCACTTCAATGGAAAACATAAACAGATGTACTAACTACTAAATTTACTTACATAATCAAGATTTACGAAGTGACCTAGGCAAAATGATTAACAGTGTAATAAAAATTAACATGGGGCACATACCCGACACATCTGTGCTCTATTAATTCAGGGTTGGAAAATTACGTAAATATATTTATATACATATTTGCGGCCGTCAAATTTACTAACCGCTGATTAGTGTGGGTGCATGTCGAGCAGAGAATACGGGGCCCCATATTCCACTCCATATTACCCGCTATTGGTTTTTTTTTTTTTTATGGCGTAGAGAAGACAAACGAGCACACAGGCCACCTGATGGTAAGTGGAAACTGTGACCCATAGACATTGACATTCACAAGACTGCAATGCAATCCTAAGACTGCAAATGCGTTGCCAACCCTGAGGACTAAGATGGAATGCCTCTATGCTAGTCATTTCACCGGCTGTCTTATCCCCAAACCGGAACACAACAATGCGAACACTGCTGTTTGTCGGTAGGTTAATGGATAAGATGGTGGTAGCGATCCAGACGGACCCTGCACAAGGTCCTACCACCCGCAAAATCGCGGTATCGTATTGTTAACATTATGATAACTCTTATTACCTTGACAGTAAAACCGGTCAAATCTTAAGATCATTGTGAAGCGCCGCCGCTTAAATCGCGTAGCTGTCAAATAAATTACATACAAATTTTGCTCCGGCCGATAACGTTTCTCACCCCGTTTTTACACGATTTTTAAATATGTTGTATTTGTTCTTATTATAAAAAAATTGTGTCCACTTGGCGGTTTTTGTTTTTTTTACTTTGTTTCATTCTCAAAACGTACAGACAAAGTTTTTCATAATATCTACAACATATTTAAAAATCGTACAAATCGGATTACATAGGTTTACTGAGAGAGAAATTTATCGCATAGTTATCGCATTTCGAATATATTTTTTTAGATTCACAATCCTCCTAAACAATACGATAGACATAGCGGGAACGACAGAGTGTAGTATGGCACAGGGCCTCCATCCTAGCCGGTAAAAATCATATAGTTTTTGTTATGGTATTGTTTTCAACTCGGCCGTTATTACTGTCAAGTAAATAAGAGCTAACAAAACGTTGACAATACGTTAACAGAGTCTTCATTCAATACGGTAAATACCATATCGTGTTTGATCTGTTATAGTAATGCCGTGTGGTTGCCGGGTTAGAATATTGCCACTCCATGTCTTCCCGTGGATGTCGTAAGAGGCGACTAAGGGAATAAAGGCTTATGGTACTGTTAGGCGATGGGCTTGCCACCTGTCACTAATACACTGGATAACATCTTAGCCTACTTGTGCAAAATGTGGTTACAGAATTATCAAGAATGTTGGTAATTCTTTAGCTCTGCCTACCCCACTCTGGGGAATGAAGGCGTGAGTTTATGTATGTATGTAGTATTGCCAATGTTTTCGTAGCGACTCTGTCTAACCAATTATTTGTTTGGACGGTTGGAACCAGCGCCTGCCCCGTGGCTAGGTAATAGCAACGGCTTGGAACTTAACATGGGTACAACTTGTAAAACTTTGTCTTACTTATAATTTGAGTTTCTTTTGATACCTATTAATAACAACTACAGTATTTAGGTGGTAATTTTATTTTTCATTAAGATAGTAAGGTTAAAAAATGGATTTAGATTGGGTACTTTGCTACTGCCTTACGTGTTTCGATGCGAGGCCACCGGTTAATTATCCTAGAGACATGCCATCTTTGTCCACAGGGTTAGCTCTGCAGGGTAGTCTTGGGTTTGCTGTCTTGTGATTGCAAAAGACTAATTACATTCTGGTGGCCTGTGTGTTCGTTTGTCTTCTCCAAACTACAAAACATGCGATTTTAACCTTCTTACAATCATCAAATCGAACTGAAATTCAATATACTTTTGTATTAAGTATATATTCTTCTCACATCTCATGCTTTTCAAATGTTACTTTAGTCTAAAAATACACTAAACGTCCAATCAAGGTGATCTTAAATGGTGGATTATCGTCATTTTCAGTGATTGTGTATCGACAATTTTTAGGGCATGGAAATAACCTCAAAATGACAACTATGCAAAAATATTTTTAAAAAACACGATTAATGATTCGTAATGTGAATCTATTTAATTATATTAAGGATGAATTCATTTTATTATGCATAGTCCAATTAGTTTTAAAATCGTTTTCAAGTTTTAATCTGTTGGCTAAATATGCAAGCATTTAAAGCGTCACTTTACAAAACAATATTAAAAGACAAGAAAAAACAACGGAACAATTTTTTTTAGAAAGTTCGTTACAATCAATATTGTAATTTTGTATAGAAAGTCGTTTTTTTCCTCGCATTCAAAGGGAAAAGTAGAGTGTTTAACGCGAGACTAAACAACCATAATGACACTCGCTCAAGCTATAGCCACCCTCTTAGTCCCTTCTTGAACCATCTACTATTATTATCATACGTAGTATAATTATGAAGACTGAAACGGTGGCTATGGAAATTCCTCAATTCCGCATATGTTGGGCTTGTTAGGTATACTCGTCCTTTAAAAGCGAGTGCATCATCATTCATCAGTAGTCAAACAGGGGTTTTAACTCGTCGGGAAGTTAATAGGTTAAATAGGTATCTAACCTAATAATTTCCCGATATGTCACTTAAAATATGCGTGTCGACATACCTAACACATTGCTTCTACTCATCACTACCTATTTCACAAGACGCCATTCATCTAAAAAGCAATGTAATTCAGTAAGTAATAGGTAATATACAATTGAAAGAATTTTCAGAATTATTAGCGTTTCCAAAAACCAAATATTACCTCGTATAAGTAAACTCAGAAATGAATGAGTAATGTAACAATTTTAACTATTTAAAATATTACAATCGTTTGTCCTCGCTTTCTATTAGTAAAATCATTATGTAAATCGAATCAGTATACCTAAAGATTCAATCCTCACAAAATACAAGTAGTCACCATCGTACAAAAATAGAAACACATAAAAAAAAAAAAAAACGAATAAATATCAGGGGACAATAAAAAAAAATTAAAAATATTTTTAACATGTGAATTTGGTTACGTTTCACGGCTTTTCAACATATCCAGGTAAAACGAAACGCAATGTAAAGCGAGATGAGATGTCTTAACAAAGAAGTTCACTTCGACCTATATCGCTCAGAACTCATATTCTGTTTAAAAACATAAATTAATAATTAAAACAAGGTTATAAGTTAATTCCGTTTATTGGCAAACAAATGACGAAAGCGGCCTACGAACTTACATGTTCCTGTTATCAATACTTAGCAATATTAAGCGTTTGTATTGCTTACACCGACGGTTCAATTTAAATAAACAATCTCTATAAAATAATAATGCAGAAAAAGTGTTATGCGCTGGTTTGTTTGTCAATGTCAGCACGTGCGGGGCCCACATGCCAATATGCACGCGGCGCAACAGGACTGCTCGCGAGCGCCGCGATATTAGTTTCACACCAAACTGAACACGTGAGCTACTTTTATAGGTAACTAGTTACTCGTACATGATTAAAGTTTAAAAGTATGATTGTTATTATAAAAAAAACAGGCAAGAACATGTCTGACCATGCTCAGTGGAGGGTTGCGAAGCCGTTACTACACAAAAACTATCTTAAAAAACACTAAGTACGAGTATATAGGTACCAATTCTCTATTTAAAGTTATTTGGTGCTGCTTTAGGCGATTTTAGTAGGTATAAACACATTAGTCGCCTGTCTTAATCAATACCTTTCACCCCTTTTCTTATATGTTAAAGAAAGTTTAGTATGACAATACAGACAATAAAAGAGCCGAAAATCTGTCAAATATTTTTATTTGGGGATTGAAAAAACTGACCTAAGTCAACATAATAAAATAAACCCGGTAGTCATATAATCTTAAAATCGCACAAGTACAAATAACTAGATATAAAATAAATCCTTTAATTGACAATATTGGAACTTACGACCTTTTAAGTGGCACACCGATGAGCTAATTACGTTAAGAACTCAGCAGGTACAGAGAGAGCGTTACTTCGACATTACATTGACAGTGCAACTCGTAATGGAGCGCAGCAGCGAAATTAGACATTTTCTATCATTGCACCAGGTGGATACTTAAAACACTCATTATTCTACGAACCACATTGTTTCGAAAACTAAAGTAGCCCAAGTGCAAGAGCTGCTAACGTTTCTGTTCTCTATAGAATTAAAATGTATGGAGTTAACATAGTGGTCGATGCGATCTGTCATCTCATCAGCTGACGAAAAATCGCTAACTTAGCGTTATGCATCTGGACTACGCCTCTTGGACTTTCAAGTGGGTAAAGTAGAATTATTTTCAAAACGTTGGTATCATTGAGTTGATATGTACCTCAACCTCCTTTAAACTTGTATAATCACACATATATTATAGTTACTATTCTAATCTAATACTAAGTTTAAAAAATTAAACGAAAACGACGCCGGAAGAAGGATAACTGAGTGGTACGGAATGCGCTAGTGGCACGGACTCTACGGCGTAGACCGCGACAGGGCTGTTGTGGACCACTGAGCTGGAGTGGGAAGAGTAGCTGGTCACTTGTGGGCTCACCACGTGGGGCACCACATGGGGTACCACGTGGGACACCACTGGGGACAACACGTGCACGGGGGCCACCGGCGCGGAGTACGCCAGCAACGCACCTGGCGCTGGGGCACCCATGCAAGCAGCCACCGCGGCCAAAAGAACGATCTGCAATAACCAACAATGAAAAGGTTAACCACTTGGCCGACTTACGAGCGGGAGCTGGTCGGTCTACTTTTCAGTATTGGACAGCCTACTCAAATGGGGTCAACTACCGCGCGTAATTAAGTTCAGGTATATTAAAAACAAAAACTTATAAATAATGAATACAGATGGAGTGAATAACGTTTTGCCATCGTTTTTTGTCGGAAAAGTTCGTATTGATCTTGCTTTATCAATTAGCTTATCGATGGGTACTAAAGTTGTTTGAGACAGCAAGATAAAACGAACTTTTCCGTCAAAAAACGATGGTTAAACATTATTCACCAGATCTGTATCTACTAGTAACACGACACGATCAAAGAGCTCATAGACGTGTCACAAATTGGAATTGTCAGTATCGAAACAATACGCGTTAACGCTTAGGTATACTGATTTCAACCCACAGACATGCGCTCTTAAACATATGGTGACGCGCATCTTTGTGGTTTGAAATCTCTAATAATTACAACCACGCGTGACAATTTGTGACGACTAGCCATTAAAAAATTGGTTATAATTAATGTAACCTTCATTTTTTTTCTAATCTGCTGAAACATATTATTTCCTCCCTTACAGACTTATATGTGTCTCCCGATTATCTCCCGAGATATACGATATAGTAAAAGAACATGAGGATAATGATCCAAAAATCCTGCAGCGAGATCAAAAAACAAAATAAAATTATAGGTATAAACTTTTTGCCATCTAATCCGCGTGAAAAGACGACCGAGCCAATGCTCTTACACTATAACCTAATTAAACTCCCTAGCTTTAAAAATCCACAACGCAAGTCAATAACCGCTTTATCACCTATTTAAAGGCCATCTGCTGGTCTTATAGCTTACATTTTAGTCAAAATTTAAATATCGAAATGAAAACCAAGTTAATTGTTAGGAGCGCGAGGGTCGGCCGGTGAACCCGCGTCGCAATTATTAATGCGCTGCGCCTGTTGCCAGATTTGACCTGGGGGGTTATTCTGACATAGCTATGCAGATCAGTCTACGCTTAGAGATAAGGACAGAGCTATATAACTGCTATAGCTCTGTCCTTTACGCTTGCCGTAAAATGAACTGCATAGCCATAATAACCCCCTGAAGTTAATGTAGGCTCAACAACCCTAACGCTGAATTGGTGAAAGCTTTTATAAAAAACTATAATCACTTCTCGCGCTTTCACAGCTTAATACTCGTTTTAAATACAATGGAAATGACGCGGGAAAAACGTACCAATTTGTACATGATGCTGGGAGATTAGTTCGACCTCTGTCTGACGAGCGGGCTGTCACTACAGGGCGTTCGTGTTTGACTGATGATGTTTACCGGGTCAAGCTTTTATATGCGTGAACGCGCAAATTCTGAGCCAAAAATATATATTAGGTATCTTCTTCCTACTATAGACATGCGGAAACCATCGGTTAACGCATATCTTAAACTGGTTACCTTTAGATGATTAGCGTTATTAATTGGTCGTTTATTACTAATAAAACATTACTTGTTTTACTTGTGGGAGGACCTAGTGCAGGGTCCGTCCGGGTTGGTACCACCATCTCATCCATTAACCTACCGCCAAGCAGCAGTGTTCGCATTGTTGTGTTCCGGTTAGGGGATAAGACAGCCGGTGAAATGACTAGTATAGAGGCATTCCATCTTAGTCCTCAGGATTGGCAACGCATTTGCAGTCTTAGGATTGCGGTCTTGTGAATGCGAATGTCTATGGGTCACAGTTTCCATTTACCATCAGGTGGCCTGTGTGCTCGTTTGCCTACCTATGACATAAAAAAAAAAAAAAAAAAAACCTATAACTAACAAAAGTCTTGCTTCATACTGAACCCATAAACGTTTATAAAATGTTATTTAGTTGGCTTGGCAAAAATAAAACTAAGTATATTTTTCAATAAATTCACTTAAAGACGATTCGCAGATAATCAACTGGACTGGGTTTAATCCTGGTAAATCTTATTCACATTAACTTTTAGGTATTACAAGCTAACAGTAACAGATAGAATGAAAATATCTTAAATTGATGTAGAGATTTCAGAATTTACGGACCGTGTTATAAATAAATGCAGAGGTCCGGCACAAGATATGTGCGTCAGAGTAAACGTTAGGTCACAGAAAACGGACAACTCTGAGGTGTCTTGAGACGGGGATCTTAGTCAATTTTAGATCGGTATATTAATTAAAATTCCTAGTCATATTCTATTTTTGTATTAAGTATTGTACACTTAGTATCTTGTCTATTTAATATCATGTTCAAACTGCCATATACGAATTATCATAGCGATTAAAGTGACAAGGTACTAAAGTGTAAAAATATGTATTCATGAACTCCACTGTACCTACATTATTACATCGTCAAAATAAATAGTTATAAATAATTCAAATACAGCTGCAGTGAATCTCAAATGACAATCGGGTACGCATCACAGTAATGAATAAAAAAATATTATTTTTACATAATTACAGCCCAAAGATCGAGATTACGGTTCATAATTTACGTCAACAAAGTTTTCCAATATATTGACGCCTGCACACCTAAGTTTTACAGAGATTTTTAACTAATTTTGCTCCATGTACAGTCAACAGCATAAATAAGTGATCATTTGTGTACCATGTCGCTTTCAATCGTTTCACAATTTTGTATGACATTTCAAACACAACGTTAAAGTGACAAGGTAGATAAATGATCAGTTATTTATGCTGTTGACTATACGTGCAAAATATATTTGTTTTGTTAGTTTTCTATTCATTCACTGTGAATACGGAGACTTAAGTGATCGTATATTAAAATGAGCCACTTTAATTTGACTATATTCAAAGACAAAGAGATAGACGCACTACGCGGACGAACCGCGGTTAACAGCTAAGTAGGGACATATATATGTTATTGTGGCGGTGGCGTGTGCCATAGCCCATGAACTTGACTTGGACATGCGCTGTAACCTGTAACCGGTCGCACGCGCATAATTATCGGAGACCGCGTCACACACGGCGATCAGAACTAGTTTCGGATAGTACACGAGTACGTGTAAATATATACGTGTGTGTATCCGTAACAAGCTCAATATGCCGGTCTCCGATATTAGGTGGCTACAACGTGTTTCCGGGTGACGCATAGTATGAATTCTTGGCGAAGTTGCAAACGTTGACACTCGAGCATGTTCAACAAAATATTGGCCAACGATTAGGCATTCGGACAATATTGTTCCATGCCGATTTATGCCATTCATAGCTCGCAGAACTATGTGGTGCTTACTAAAAATGTATATTATTCATTATTAAACTTGACTTCAAACCTTGCTAGCAGTCAAATTGAATATCGTAACCTCGGGGTACTTTAGCCCTAAGGGGTAACATTGCCCACCCCAAAAACCATCGTTAAAATTTAATTATTCCATTTAATGTTACATCAGAACCAAGCTACTTACATAGTTCTAAAATTACTTTAACAATTTAAGATGATTACCACTGAAATAGTATATACTTTTAAGGGTGGGCAATGTTACCCCCTAGGGTTAAAGTAACCCGAGGTTACGGTATGCATTAAATTTAGATCTTAGATCAAATAAGAAATTCGTTTCTAATTTTAGATCAAATAAGAAATTCGTTTTATACCTAGTTATAAATGGGAAATTAAGCTGTCAACAGAAGAAAACATCTTCATGATAAATGTAATAGTGCACGACCAATAAAGTTTTATTTAAACGTTCTAATTACTTGAGTTAATTATCGTTTAACCGCTATCCTGCTCTTGAATCGAGTATGTGCGTAAACAAAGACTTCCATGTTTCTCGTCTAGACTAGTACTTTTATGCACCATAATAAAATTCTAATCCCTGGTTCCTATACTGTATGTAAAGATAAAATGCCTTCGTGAGTTTAATTAAATTTCTAAACTGGCGCAAAAGGTGAATACCCTTTAAATTATTTTACATTCACAACTGTCTGTCAGTTATAATTAAAAGTTAACGAAGCTCTGACCTGAACCTCAGCTGAATTCAGTTTCAGTCAATCTGCCGCCCGGCGCGTCTCAATCGGGGTCGGGGCTACTCTTGAATCGGTTTCGTTTTAAAGAACGTAGATTTAATTATAACCGCTTGGTTAATGAAGTTAATAAATCCTTTTTATTGAAAATTAGAAGTTATAGTAGTTAGCGTAATTGGAATCAAATGACACGGATGCAATAAATTAAATATGAATACTATTATAAATAACTATTTAATAAACAAAGGCACTGTACTAAATATAACCATATTTGTAGGGTTAATTATAATTAATCAACTTGCATATTTAATATTACTTCTCGGACCATAAAACGTGAAAAATGTAATTAACATTTTGATTAGGATGGAATGAAAATCAGGTTCTACGTATGTGGAGCGACGTTTATAAACGCTTTAACGGAAATATATCCCGGAAGAGTTATGAATATCTACTTGGTAGTTTATACGCGTTTATTGAACAGCAAACTATAATAATCTTAACTACGATAGTAAACATTTTTGATCAAGAAATTATCAATAAACAAAACATATTTACTACGAGGGCAGAGTGAGAAGTCTGGTAAAAATCATTATTAAAGGTATTTTCTTCACATATTCATTAATGTCAATTTGTAATGCAGCCTTTTTGGAGGTAAATCGTATATTTTCAGCCAGTTCACACGACTAGTTTTTTTTTGACAGCTATGAAAAAGAAACAATCACTTCAGTGTTTGCAAACATGGAGAAAAGTGAGTTTCGTGTTCTGATTAAACATTATTTTTTGCGAAAAAAACCATTACGGATACAAAAAAAAAATTGACAAATATTACGGGAACTCTGCTCCATCGATTAAAATGATCCACAAGTGGTTTACGGATTTTCGTTGTGGCCGTACAAGCACTGCTGACGCCGACCGACCCGGACGCCCAGTTGAGGTCACTACACCAGAGATGATCACCAAAATCCATGACATCGTCGTATTGAGGGACCGAAGAATAAAGGTCCACGAGATAGCTGATATTGTAAGCATTTCAGACGAACGGGTTCGTAATATCCTTCACACTTATTTGGACATGAAGAAGCTCTCCGCCCGTTGGGTGCCGCGATTGCTCACAGTAGATCAAAAACGCAATAGGGTGACCCTGTCAGAGGCATGTTTGGCGAAGTTTAGGTGTAATGAAAAGAACTTCTTGCGTCGTTTCATAACTGTTGACGAAACCTGGATTCATCATCATACACCAGAAACCAAGGAGCAGTCAAAACAATGGATTGCTTCAGGTGAACCTGCACCAAAGAAGGCCAAAGCAGTTTTATCGGCGAATAAAGTTATGGCTACTGTCTTCTGGGATGCTCGTGGTGTAATATATGTTGATTACCTTCAGAAAGGTAAAACGATTAACGGCGAATATTATGCCAACTTGTTATAGCGATTTCATGAAGTTTTAATGGAAAAACGACCCCATTGGGCGAAAAAGAAAATCATTTTTCACCAAGACAACGCACGGGTCCACACTTGTGCAGTTGCTATGGCTAAAATCCACGAGTTGCGTTACGAATTGCTCCCGCATCCGCCTTATTCTCCAGATTTAGCCCCCTGCGACTATTTTCTTTTCCCAAACTTAAAGAAATGGCTTGGTGGAAAAAGATTTGGTTCCAACGAAGAAATCATCGCAGAAACCAATGCGTATTTTGAAGGGTTGGAGAAATCGTACTATACGGAGGGAATCGAAAAGCTAGAAAAGCGATGGACCAAGTGTATTGAGTAACATGGGGACTACACGTTGAAAAATAAATATTAACTTGGAACAAAAAAAAAAATGTTTAATTTTTACCAGACTTTTCACTCTGCCCTCGTATATTGATGTTCCCACGTATGATTTAACTGTTAGATGTTTTAAATCGTGGTTTATTTTGAAAAAAATTTACTCGGCTTATCCAAAACATTAAATTATTTATAAAATGCATTTTAGCTATATGCGACGTGCCAAAGTGTATATTACAAATGCGGTAAAATAAAGTAGGTACTTATTTACTATAGTTCGATGCTATAATATAATATATTACTCGTAGTTGTGTTATTATATTTATGCTCCTACTTTGCAAACTACCTATTATATCCAATAGCCTGACTTAAATATGTTTCGTTTAATTTATATACGCTCGCCTTGATCTAGTAAAACTACAGACACAAGCAATCTGATTCTGGTTCGTTTCCACTTCGATTGCTTGATGTCATTGTCACTTAAACACTACACCAGGACAAAGCACAAACTTATGTCACCCGAGCAATTCACGCATCCCTCTGATTAAAAGCAGTCGTAAGCTTTATCTTGTAACTTCTATTTATAAAGATACAACACACGTGACTCGATATGACACAAGTAAGCATAACAAAACATTGATATGTCTTTACAAAACACGTTTATTTTGAAGAAACGTGTGTGAATGATTCTCCATTTCAATATCGTATGATCGAATTTACACGTGACTTGGGTTCACCGTTCACGTAACAAATCAAAAAAAGACTGCAAATGACGTACTTATAAAGCATTTTTTCGAATGTCATGTCAAACACGCCGATGTTATTTCAATCCGCAGTTCCTAGAGGTCGTGTCAGCGGGATACATAGGTAAAATGTCGATTTGTTCGTCTTAGTAGGAACATGAATAACACTATTGTATAGTTATCTTAGAATTCATTTCCGATCAGTCAACAATACCTGGGTGGTTCTGCTACACATTTAGGTCAGCAACACGACTTACACGACAGCTCGAGGAAACCTTTCAGGATGCGGCCGACTGCTCGCGGGATTCTAAAATTACTGTTCACTAAGGTCCGTAGTTGCTAGTATTTTCTGACTCTGTTCATTAAGTGATGGTTGGTTATTTTATCAGCTAAGGTAGTTAAGCACACTCACTTTCGATTTTACCATACTGGAATAAGACTTACTCCGAGATTTGTCTATACAAATTCGGCGTTTAATCTAGGTATAAGACATATTTTCGTTTGGTCGAATTCGCCCTTAGTTAAGTAGCCGTAGCAAGTTAGATAAAATGATAAAATAGATATTATATGTATACGCACATACACGCACATGCTCTAGAGCTCCTTGAAATAAAGAAAATTATGTAAACGATATTTTTTTATGACTGTATGTTTTGTCAATTTCCCTACTGTGTAGCAGTTCAACTGACTCAAGCTGTTATAGCAGGCAGTTGACAGTTAAAAGTATTTGTACTTTCGTTATTCCAAAGTGTTAATGAACATAAAGCCTGTTAATTATAAAATTAAATAGGTACTTACTTAAATATTTTTATAACAGTTATTTGTTTAACATAAATTGCTACCATTTTTATTCAGCAGTAGATATTCTGTCATCGATTTTTATTATTTACCTAAACCTGCCAAGTACACCACGCAGTATAGTGTAAAGACTGGCAGCTACTTTTATAATATCGTGGCTCTTTTTCAGTATTGTGCTGGGGACAAAATTGGCCTACCTCATACAATCTGTGCGAGATTGCCCCCTAAATTAGCCTAAATTGTACAATACATACACCTAACCGAGCAATACAATAATCCAATCAATCAAACTATACTCCTTTCCGCTTTCACTCGTAATGCGCCCTTCGGATGCGGTTTCCGCGCTCGGTATCAGATCGCTCCAGCCGCAACAAAAGCACACGCTCCGTATTGTGACGCCCACCAGCCGCCACAACTTCCAACAGAACCGAGGGTTTGCGCATAACAGCCAAGTTAAATAGCAATATGATAACCTCATAAGTAACATTTTATGCAATCTTATGTAGATGTAGGCTATTAATTTATACTTGGAATGTTGCAAGAAAAATATTATTCTTTAATTATTTTAATGAATATATTTAATATCACCAAATTCTTCGGGACCTTTCTGCTTACCAGCCGGAGGTGTCTATGAGCCGGAATGACAGGACCTTAATAAAGCTTTTCATATCGGCTGACCAAGGTCCTATGGACTTCACATCATTTAATAATGATGAATATTTGCGGCGCTTGGGGGTTTGGGCCCAATCAGCTGCACCGGCGTTATTACGGGGTTTACTGGAACTGGGAAAGGGCAAATATGTCAACACACGGCGCGTCCCAGACCAGTGCCCTACCCAGTTTCCACGGCACCAATGTAGCTCCGTCTGGTTGCTTGCCGTCTTCCCTATGTAAACCTGCTGGTTCCAGGACAGCTGGTACAGAGGCAGTGGCAAGCGAACGATGGATGAGATCATTAATTTGTGCTGTGGCGGTACAAACGGCTGGCACTTCTAAAGCATGAAAGGCCATGTAACGCTTTGGTATCTATTGGTAAGTTATATATAATATAATTGACCTGAATTAATTAATAAATAAATGTCGTCCCAGCTCACTCACTTCCTGCCCGTACGCGCAAGTACGAAGTTCAAATATTCTAGCCCCAAGCCGCAAGCTTATTGCTATGCGCAAGCTGCTTGCGTCTAAGACTATGCCTTTATTGCGGGAAGGAAGAGAGTGGAGCCAGTGACCTGATTTGCGTGCTGAGACAGCGAGGAGACGGGCGTGATCTGAATAATAGAGGTAGTGCAGCCAGTGTCATAGGGACCATGCCGCAAGAGGACTTGCTAGTGGGTGTGGTTTTTATAGTGGTGATTATTATTTATATCTTTAATATTTGAGTAGCTTAGTTTTATTTTAATTTAACTATTTAATTGTATTAATGTTGAATTCTGTAATTATTATGTAGGTAGATTAAGTATTGTAATTGTTATATGCCTATTTGTGCATTACTTTTAATGTCGTAACCGGGATAATCGGGTTTACAAAGCAAATCATAACGATTTCCACTGCGAGTGGCAAATAGCCCAATGGTTAAGCGATAATTTGGGCGCACTTAGTGTGCCAGCCAGAGAATGATCCACGCTACTTATTACACCGCCGAGGTAACACTGACCATCCAGTCACGCATAGAACCTAGTACTTAACGGTAATTAACGTCGCAATAAAAGGTATGTCTCGGCAACGCACAGTTAACCCTGTTTACTTGCAGATTATCTTCGAGGTGTGTCTAAATGGAGTATAATGTTTGTTTGTTTTAACTTTTACAAAACAATGCAATAGCACTAACAATGATTTACGTACGCGATACCGTTTGAACGCCGACGGTAAGTTCGTTGGGCAACTCCGGGATGACGAAACGCGCCCGCAACTTGCATCAGGAACTTGACAACTTTTACCGGGCGTTTCCTGCACGGGTGCGCACCATGTTCAAGGCGACAAACAATTATTATATTGATTACGTCAATAAAAAATTGACACTTCGTGATGGGTTACAAATTATAACACCATTGAAGGAAGGAAACATTTATGTCGGAGAAGGTTTGGTCTTAAAAATACCAGGGATTATATGATATCCCTACTTATACCATCTCTTCTGTCTGTCGATGGGTTTGTTGTGCTTTCACGGCAATACCACTCACGGCAACCGAGTAAGTTTGTACAGTCAACAGCAAAAGAAAGTGATGAAATAGGGTTCCAAAATAATAAATACAATAAATTAAGTCAAATGTTACTGACTATTGTACGGTATTAGAAGTAAATGAACACAAAATGTGTCAAAAGTAGGTGATCACATTTTTTTTTTTTCCTTCATAACTAAGTAACATGCCATTTATGCCCGGTTTCTGAAGTACTTTTATCGGTGGTTTATCTGTCCGTAAACGCTATTGGTCCGTTAACTTTGACAACTGCGTTTCCGAACAACGACTCAAAGATAAACTCCGTTTTAACTAGGTTTAACTTAACTGACCAAAGTTTGCCGTTTATCGGCTCCATAACTATTTGACGTTTTTTACGATTGAAGTTTTTGTTTTTGAAGTATCAACTGTCAATTTTTGTTCATACAGCCACTGGCAAATAAACTAGGTATTTTAATTTTCGTTATCATTTATTTATTAATTACTATAAAGTGGCTAAGTTTTCTCAAATTATTATTTTTACAAAAATCAACCGGAATTGATGTTGAATTAAGGCATTAACAGCAGTCTACGTATGACAAACTATTAAGATCCATCTAGCGGCAGCGGAAGGAACTATTTATCTGTCAATAGTTATCGAACTGTTCGTAGAGCACTCAGAAACGCACGAAGAGATAAACGTCGTTTAACCTAAACATAACTTTAACGGATCAATAGCTATTAAAGGTTTAACTAGTGACTTCAGAAACCGGGCATTAGACAGTTGAAATCATTGTTGAGTGTTTCAAATTAAAGTGATTGATTATCTATCTGTATAAATAAAAAACGGGTATATGAGACACCTCGGGGTACAAGTCAGACGTTCGGTTTATATCGGTTATATTCGTGAGACAAACATGCGAAGCGACTATAACACCTCTCGTGTCCGCCAAGGTTTGAAACAAGGTTTTATTACATCAGCTTGATTTTTGGTTATATTTAAAATAAATCCTTTTTATCGAGCTTTCATGCAGTCATTTCCGACAATTCGAAAATTTGATTTTATTTTGTTAATAACTTGACACATTCATTCGTGATCCGTTTTGTATTCGTTGAATCTGAAGTGAAAATAATTTCGAGTGCGTAATAACATTATCAAGATAATAATAAATCTAAACACTTAAGTATGTAGCATAATGGAGTACAGCCATCATATCTCTAATCATGAAAGACATTACATGAAGACGGTTTACCGGTTGCTGAGATCATACGTCGTACAGGTGTTACCCGAAACACGGTACACTTATGGATAACGCGATGGGAAACGGATGGTAACGTGAATGTCGCTCGGAAAACCGGCCGCCCCCGGTGCACTACAGATGTACAAAATCAAAGAATATTGCGTCAATTTGAATCCAATGGATTCACGCGTGTTAGAAATGTTGCAAGTGAGGTAAACGTGTCTTCGTCTACGATTCGCCGACGGTTGGAAGATGCCAGATTGCATTATCGTCATCCGGCACGAAAACTGAAACTTACACAGCGTCACAAAGATGAACGACTGGAGTTTGCAAGACGATACCTGGACTTCGATTTTCATAATGTGGTGTTTTCTGATGAGAAAACCTTTTGATCGAGTGAATGTGGTCGTTTGACTCTATATAGGATGAACCACACTCGATATGTGCAGAGAAACGTTGCAGTGTTGCCACTTTGGGGAATTTGTCGCTAGATTTAGGGAATTCTGCAGTTGCTCAACGATTTTTGCATTTGCTTAGTCACTAGATATGGATTTGGGGATTTTTAGCGACTTTCTTGCATAGTCTAAGATAGGTCATCGTAATGATATCGGAATATATTTTAATAAATTGTATGAGTTGTCAAAAAGATATGCTAAGCTGTGCAACTATTTTATACTATGGCAACCTTCATTTTATCTCACTCTAACGCATACATATCGGTCGCATCGGTGCTCTCACTCTTACGTACTGTATTAGTAATTTGATATCCCTGTCGTCAGTGGTTATTCCCCGTATCAGCGGGGAAATCCCGTATCCTTGTCGGCCATAGATAGTTTACCTTTGTTTCGCAGAAACAATGTTTCGTTCGCGGTTTGCTGTGCTTGTTTTGTTTTACTGTCGCGAAGTTAATACGTATAAAAATAGTTTACAACTGTACATTCGACAATCAGTATGGATATTCCTTTGAAAAAGAAGGCTTATGGCCAAAAATATCGCAAGGAATGGGAAATGATTGAAGAGTTTAAAATGTGGCTTAAACCTATTGCGACAGACCCTATGAAGGCTCATTGTGCGTATTGCCGAACGGATTTACAAGCAAGAATAAATGATTTGCGTAAACATGCCGAGTCAAAAAAACACAAGGATAAATCTGATGCTATTTCTACAAACAGAAGAATTGATTTTTCAGCTGCTCCCAAACCACAACCCAAGACGGATTTAAACACCCTAAGAGCGGAAGGTAGGCTAGCACTTTTTATAACAGAACACACTGCCATATCTCAAATTGATCACCTTACTGAAACTATAAAAAAGTGTTTTCCTGATTGCAAAGATGCCGCTAATATCAAAATGCACAGAACGAAATGTACTGAAGTGATTAAAAATGTTTTGGCTCCCCACTTCATTCAGACGCTAATAAATGACATTGGATCACATAAGTATAGTATCTTGCTCGATGAGTCCACCGATCTTAACGTATCCAAATATTTGGGAGTGGTTTTACGTTATTTTAGTCCCGCAAGAAACACTGTCCTTTCATCTTTTCTGGCTTTAGAACCTCTGATCGCAGCTGATGCTCGTGGTATTGTAAATGCTTTGGTGAACTGTTTGGAAAGACACGGGCTGCCACTAAAAAACATGATTGGATTGGGATGTGATAACGCGTCTGTTATGATCGGCATAAATAACGGCGTACATACAATTCTTAAAACTGAATACGGATTAACAAATCTGGTTCTTGTGAAATGCGTATGCCATTCATTACAACTAGCCGTGTCTCATGCTTCTGAACACACATTGCCCAGGAATATTGAATTTCTTATCAGGGAAACTCACAATTGGTTTTCAAATTCACCTAAACGCAGAGAAGAGTACAAAGAACTGTACCAGTTACTAAATTGTGGAGAGAATCCTTTGAAAATTTTGAGATCTTGTGCAACCCGCTGGTTGTCAGTGGAGCAGGCAGTGACGAGGATTTTGGCGCAGTGGGATGATTTAAAACTGCATTTTTCACTCACTAGAGATAAATGTTACACTTCTGACATACTTCACGCAATGTTTTCGGACGAGGCTAATCACCTGTACCTCTGTTATTTGAGAAGCGTTTTGAATGATGTTCAAATAGGAGTCAAAAGTTTTGAAAGCGAAGATTCTAACCCTGTGGCATTGCTTAGCACTTTGATGACGCTTCTACGCTCCGTTTGCACAAGAATAATGATGCCATCTGCTGCAACTACTGATGATGATTTTTTACGTATTCAAATCGAAGAGCATCTGAATCCTACTCCATATTTAGGGTATTTATTTGAAACGCAGGCGAGCAAATCGGCATTGCCTGCTGAAATCACAAATGCTGTTCGGAAACGGTGCATTCATTTTAACATAAAGCTGGTAAAAGAAATCCAGCAGAGGTTACCAAGTAATTTCTCTATATTAGAGAAAATGTCTCAGCTTAGTGTTGACAATACACTGCGACAAGTAAAAGACAACTCAATTACAGAACTAGCTTCTGAAATGGGTGTGGATGTTGAAACAATTGATAAACTTCTACAACAATGGCAGACCATCAACTTTGTTAAATGGCAGAATACCCAAAATATGCTTAGCTTCTGGGCTGAAGTTCTGAAATATAAAAACGCCGCTGGAATAAATAGTTTCCAAGAACTAGCTGATTTCGCAATCTCAGTGATATCTCTCCCTCACTCCAATGCCGCAGTAGAGAGAATCTTCAGTACTATGAATATCATCAAAAGCAAGTTAAGAAACAGGATGCACATCAGCACATTGAACAGCATTCTTTTTATTAGAAACAGACTGAAAGTTATAAATGAACAATGTTATACCTATGAACTCCCAGAAGAAGTAATTGCGGAAATTGGAAAAAATAAAAAGTATTTATTTAAACATTCTCTGAAGGAAAGTGATGGAGGCACTGCCGCCGCCGTATTGCCGTCAACATCAACACACGCAGCGGAAGGTTCGGCGGTCAGAGCAGACGTGATTGATGACGAGTTGATACAAATTCTTGATGATTCTGTGTTTTTTTAATCATTCAATTTAAAAAATACTTATCTAGTACTTCTAATAAACATATAATAATCACGTTCATTTGTGTTTTTATTTCATGTTTCAATGAAAAACTGCGATAAATGTCGGTTTTTCATAAAATCATGACCGATCAGGATCTAGGGAATTCTAAAGAATTTTTAATGTCCTGATTTTTTCTAATCTAGCGAAATTTGAAGGCACTTCTAGTGACTTGTTCGCAATGAAGGTGGCAACACTGAAACGTTGTTGAGGACAGATCTAGCGGGAGGATAAATGTTGGTTTTTGGGGTTGGATGTCCGCTGCAGGACCAGGGGAACTTGTAGAAATCGGTGGGCGTCTAAACAGTCAAAAGTATGTGGACATACTGAACGACACTCTAGTTCCGACGGTGAAGATATTTTATCCAGATCAGTCTTTTCCGTTCGTGCAGGACAACAGTTCTGTGCACACGGCTCGCTACACGAAGGCTTGGGTCCAACAAAATCGGCATAACGTCACATTGTTACCGTTTCCCCCAAAAAGTCCGGACATAAACCCCATAGAAAATCTATGGGGTTTGATGGTTCAAGCTTGGGACGAGACAACACTTCGCTCAGCTCGAAATATTAGGCAGCATGTTCATGAGTCGTGGGAGTCGTTTAGAGGAAGCAACCATTGCGATAATATGGTGCGATCAATGAGAAGCCGGCTCCAAGACATTATAGACAATGATGGCGGACATACACGTTTTTGATGAAAAAAGTGAATGCGTTGTGTTATTTATTAAGTGCAAAGTACCTATGTTATTCAGTTAAATAGAAGTAATATTATTTTTATTTTTAGCTAGTATTATTACGCAATAAATGGAGTCTTGATTAACAGATTTTTTATTGACGTCTGATTAATAGAAGCGAAATGGGTCAATTCTCGTAAATGTAATGCGAGTCACAATGTCATTGCGTACTTTTTGTTACTGATGCAAGTTTTTTATTAATGTAGGTATTAACTACTAATTAAAATGTAAATTCGCATCACGACATCAAAATTAACATGCAATAAGATTGTGATTCTTGTTACTCAAAACAGCTGGCGAATCGTGAAAAAAACCGCTGATAAACTGCTAAAAGTACAGTCAAGTGTAAAATATAAGTGCGTTAAATTAAAATACTCAAAAAGATGTCCCAGTGTTCTTTAAGCAATTGTAATAAAAACTTCGGCACATTTATGAAACGATTTATTCGATACTGATTAGGTTGTTGTAAGATAAGATAGTATACCGAGTACATAAATAGTTTCATTATTCTTTATTGAAATTTGCAGTACATACATAATTATGAAGTCGTGTATTATTATTCTAATTTGAAACATTGATTCGTCACTGCGTTCTGTGTCTGGATGTTGTTATGATCATTTTCTTTTGACTAATTAAATCATGAGTTAAAACCGACACTTTGGTATAACTGTTATATATGGGGCGTCATGCTAGAGGATGTTTTGAAATCTTGATTTTGATCACTTACTTTTGACGTTGACGTACGGTGATAGTTCTGACCCCGGGATAGCACATAATAGGACATTGCGTGCGTCTGCATATTATTTATGGTATCGGGTTTTGCAGACATTATTTACATTACGGGATAAGGATATCTACATTAAGCCTATTATTATTCATTTCATTCATTCAGAGAGGTTATTATGACGTAGCTATGCAGTTCATTTTGCGCTGTGAGAAAGGGATAGAGAACCGATATAGCTCTGTCCCTCATGCTCGCCGTAAAGAGAACTGCATAGCTATGCGGGTTATTATGAAATAACCCCCCGAAACGTAGAAAGATTTAGTAACTTCTGTTAAAAATTCACTCATTTGTAATACTTATACAGGTTAATAGGCGCCTGGTTGGACAAAAAAATATGCGAATAAGTGGTGCCATGTACTACATATTGAGGCCTAATATGCCAGAATTTATTATTTAAAATCAAACAGTTTAAAATAAACATGAATAAAACCGCCAATATATTTTTAATTGTTTCTTGACTGTTTCTATGTTCTGTGAGAGTTAATATCTGGTGCACTTAATCACTCGAAAAAAACCCAGGCACTAACACTAAATTTAAAAAAGTCGTTATAGTCCCGGAAAAGCCCAAAATGACATCGCTTTAGAAAAAAACCTAAAGCATTCAAGCACTTCAAGTTCTTTGAAAACTTCTCTGATTAATACTTTTTCCAATGTTTTTTTGTCCAACCATGCGCCTACCACCCTGTATATTGGTAAATGTAAAATTGGAATCTCAGAGCAAAATCCGTATTATTATTTAAAAAAAAATAATGTGAAAGACAAATAAACATGTTTTCTTAACTAAATAAATATTGAAATCCCTTAAACTTAACGTTACCTAATCTCGGTTAATGTCACGAAAGCTGTAATGTAATGACCAAACCTTGCGAGTGTAATGAGGCATTCAAGAGCACTATTAAAAGATATGAACACTAATTTTGCAACGCGCCATTTCTAGATGTAGGACTCGATAGCCTTATGAGCTGCTTAATGCCAAAACAGGACCCGTGCTGACATTTGCGTTATAATTAATATCTCTAACACAGAATAAGAGAAAATACCGCACCTCGTTTGCTGTACCGCTGCTTGTTACATAATCTTAATGATAAAGTAATAATATTTGGCTGATAGAATTATAAACAGTTGATAAAGTATAGCCCGTAACACTAATCATTAGGTTCATCATCATCATCATGTCAGCCGAAAGACGTCCACTGCTGGACATAGGCTTCCCCCAAGGCTCTCCACTCAGACCGGTCTTGTGCTTTTCGCATCCACCGCGTTCCCGCACATCACGGCGGTGGGCGGGGCACATCGCACGCAGGACTGATGGCCGATGGGGTCAGAAGGTTCTTGAGTGGCGTCCGCGGACCGGGAGACGAGCTGTAGGTAGGCCTCCAACAAGATGGAGTGACGAGCTTGTAAGGATCATTAGGTTGCTTCAAGAAAAAATAGAAGGAACACGCCACAGAAGTTAGAATAATGGACTTTAAATAATAATGGTGCAAATATACACAAATCAACAAATGACCGAGTGAGATAAACAGTTAAGCTGCTGTGAGAAATAAATAGCGGAACTCCTTGTTAAGTAGTTAGGTTAGGTTATTATCATGCGTGAAGATCGGTCGTTCAGGATTGCAGTGTCATGTTGTGTTGTGCAGTGTCGATGGTATCTATCGCTCACACGCAAATGATGCTATTTATATTAAAATGAGAATAATTCCAGATCACATTTACACTGTTATCATGTTACGAGTAATACTGTGTCTTTTTACTATGAACAATTTATTTAACTTTTGTTCCAGTATGAACATGCTGGTAAGATTATTTCAAATACTGTCATAATTAGTTCATAATAATTTATTTAATGCGTGTTATGATTTTTAAGGTACTTAATTATGCAGACTTATAATCATCTCTTTACCACAGGGTCCGGCAGATATGATATACCATACATTTGCTCTCTGTGACCCTGAAGGGCCTGAAATGAGTGTGTCGATGTTCCAGAAGAAATACAACCGAACCACTAATGTCCTCGACATAACTTTGACAACAACTTGGCCGCTGGACGATAGGGTTGAGGTAATCTCCAAGTTAATCAATATTTCGATCATCCTTAATTTGTTTGCGTGATCCAGATCTAGAAGATACTCAATTTCCAATTATTTTTTTCTAGAGTAGTTATTTCTAAATAGAAAGTAGAAATGCATATATTGCCAACTTTTGACTCACAAGTATCTGAAGTGCCCTCAATACCAATGTTATCCGCGACGTCCAGTACCACTGTAGTCACGCCGATCTAAAGAGTCGAATTGACAGCAGCCAACTCAGTCCAAAATATGTGTTAGCATGTTTGAGATTAAATCAATTCAATTAATTTTTTTATAGTTTATGGCTCCATCTAGACTGTCGATGATTCCGCCAACGTCAATGTTAAGAAAGGCACGTGATTATTGAGATTTTCGCCGGTAACTTCCAATGGCATTGTTGACACCTGTCAAATCTGGGCTCTTGGAACGGCGTGGCCATAGGGATTAGGAATTTAATTTTACGTACATTTACGCAACTGTGCACGCTATCGAGTACCTAGTATGGCGGCTGCGTGAGCCTTCGCAAATAGAAAATTGATAGTTACTAGGTTTTTTTGTTTTTTTTTATATACTAATATTACGGGACTTTCAGATGTTATTGCATGGTAACAATTCACACTAATACTATTTTTCAGTTGGAAGTAAAAAGTGCCGTTAAGAAAGAAGGCGGGTACAAGGACGGGTCCTTTTACATGAAAGATAAGTTTTGCACGGTGCTGAAGACTATGCTGGGCGACGTGTTCCAGCTGTTCCTGGAGGTCGCTGGCGTAGACGACTGCCCGCTCGGAGAAGTGAGTCAATTAATTAACTATTACTACTATTTCAGTGCTTACTTGTGCCCTAAATTAGTATCCTAACTAATTTCGCCACTTATACAGGATGACCAAAGAACTTGACTTAAATATTATGTTTCTGGAAAATCTTTCTATACCTGTCTAGAATATAGTTTTAACTTTTCTGTATATTAATTACTTTAGGAGTTATTAACGTTTTAATAATACTGGCAAAGAACGCTACCTTGCGGTACACCTTTGTTACCCTTGGCTTAAAATAGCTATAATTTGTAATTCTAAAACTTGATATCCTATTCTTAATAAAGTAGCAATGTATTGAATTTCAACTATAATACCAAAATAAATATTACCGCATTCAAAATAAATCCATACTTACTTTCTAAGCCTCTGAAGCATTTCTCGTTTTGCATTTAACAACTTTGACTGTACTGGTTAATAATTGCTCTAGACTGAGGTGGCATGCTGTCCCAAACGTTGGCGCAGTTAATCAAGATTTCAAAATCGTGCAATAAGAAATAATAACCGTTTAAAAAGGGTTTCTCTTATAGAAACTAAATGAAATACGTCGATTCGAGAATGTATTAAAAATATGGTGATTTGGTTTAGTTTTATAGTTTCTGTATTTTAAGACTTTTCAATTTAATTAAGTCTTCAAAATGTTTTTCAACATATTATTGCTATTTTAGGGAACGTACACAATGCCAGAGTTCTTCTTCGACAACGCTAAGTTCAACGTCCCGCAGCTGTACGGGGACTACCGAATGGAGGTGCTGATCTACCGGGACGAAGAGGTGAAGGCCTGCTACATGGTCTACTTCGAGATGGTGCCCAAGCAGTAGTGGGCGGGAAAGCACATCACAGAAACGGTCACGTTATCGTTTAAAGTTTAAAATCGTTTATCTAGTTGGTAGTGTCCTGCTTAGGATACTAGTGGTCCCTGGTTCGACATTTGGAAAGGGCAAACATTTGTGTACCACTTTTTTTTCTGAGGATGTATTCCTTGTATTTCATACATACATACATTAAATTACATTATGCAAAATGTGGTTACAAAATTATCAAGAAGTTTTAAGACTT
Organism: Acleris emargana; assembly: GCA_927399475.2. Lineage (NCBI taxonomy): Eukaryota > Metazoa > Arthropoda > Insecta > Lepidoptera > Tortricidae > Acleris > Acleris emargana. Next base: position 12,188,665 of record OV656846.1, read on the forward strand.
GTTGGTAATTCTTTAGCTCTGCCTACCCCACTCTGGGAATGAAGGCGTGAATTTATGTATGTTACATACATTAAATCACGCCTGCCTGTTTCCCAGAGGGGTAGGCAGAGACCACTTCTTTCCACCTGCTACGATCTGACAAATCTCTTTCGCTTCTTCCAAATTCATACATCGAGTAATTTCTTTGTATTTCGATATTTACTTAGGCATGTAAAATCTCATAATATATTTACCCAAAGAACAAGCCTCGAGCAGGGACCGGAAAACCCCTTCTTTTGATTAACCCTATCAATAGGCTTAGCCTATCATTCGGTTAGCCAATCGATGTGCTTAGCTATGATTGAGTCACCTTAACGTTAGGGCGAACCCCTTTGAAGTAATTAACCGCATCCAAAGAGCTTACCCGGTTCATTAGGGTTTCGGTAGTTTAATATTTAAGCGCTTAGCATTGACTGGGTATTACCCCATCGATCGACCTTCTCTTTTTTGCGCATTCGGGCAAACTCACGCCGTCTCGCTAAAGCGGCTACTGCCTGCCGCCACCCTATCAATTGTTAGGTAATTTAACAATACGTCTAAACTCTTGCGCATAGAGGTTAAACCAGCTTGAAACCGTTCGAATAAGCTTAAATAAGGTGACAGACAATAGGGTATTGGAATAGGCTTAGCGCTTAGTCGAATTAACCGTATCGTTGGGTTGCCCTTTCTTTGAGCTAAGTCGACGATAAGCTAAGCGCATCCTTGAGGTTTGTAACAACAAGTCTATCAAAAAGCATATCAAAAACCCTTTTCGCGCTAAGCGGTTCCGGTCCCTGGCCTCGAGGCGACGACGTGACGTTGTCCCTAGATATTATTATTTATGACCCATGGATGGATTTTACCTATGTCTTAAACAGATTTCGTTATCTAACGTTTATTAATAAATAAATAGATTAAAGATGCCAAACTGCTTCTAAACGTTACAGGCTGTCTAAAGATGCCAACAAGCTCAGTAAGTAATTACCAGATAGCGTTGTAAAAATATAATGAAATGGACTTCTTCATTACCCCGATTTATGTGAAATTCATGTGCCTTCCTTCATTCCTTCATTCCTCAGTCTAGGTATATAATGAATGGGAAACTAAGCCAAATCAAATGACATAAATATTTAATATACGCATACATACCTTCACGCTTGTCTCCCAGAGGCTCCCCGGCGCACCTGTCTAAACATACAACTCGCATCCTCTACATTCTTTGACCTCTTCACGCACGTACGTGGGTTTCGGGTGCATTTGATTTGGCCCTTTTTCAGTACAGTCGAGTTCATCATATGTGTACACTTTAGTACCTTCTCACTTTAATCTCTTTGACAATTCATGTATGGCAGCTTAAACATGACATTAAATAGACAACGTACTGAAGTGTACATATATTTATATACATCCCCTACCGACATATCCACTTACTCTCGCTCGCCATCCCTTTTTCGTAACTCTTGTTCATCCATTCTTTCTAAATAACCAAATCCTTAAATATGTAATTCTACAACATTAAAAAGATCTGCCATAATGTTCTGACACATATGGAGCTAACCGTATGCCTCTACAAAACTAACGCAATTTCCAAACATTGCATTATCCATACACCGCAGCATCCTTAGCACGAATGTGTATTAATATAGGAGAATTACCTACCTAATTGAGAAGTGACTTTTCGCAGCGCGTCTATCCTCCAATTAGAAAGAACTTGATACATATGTATGTCACAAAAGTACTCGTCACTACAGGAACGTGATACCGCAAATTACTACTTAATTATCGTAATAATTCAAATCTTAGTGTCATGCGGTAGACATGATCAAAATTAACATACAAGTACCAATTACATTCCTGCTTTAGGAGACCCGCTGAATATATTGGCTCTTTTGGGTACATCCGGTCTATTAGTTGCGAATCGACACAGATACTTCTCGAATACTGTGTCCTTTTATATCTTCGATAAAATTCCGATAGCTAATTATCAGATAGATATGCAAATTCATTGATTGAAATGTTGATAGTTCTTAGGACTAATAACAACACAGTGTCACTGTACAGCTATTTTTTTTTTGGTAAAAATATATGTACCAATTCTATAGTGGATTTTTTTTGTGGTTCCCCCAACCAGTTCTACGATTTTAATGGTATATACCTTCTCCGACCTTCATCCTTATTCTCTCAGGAATGCTATGTCATAAACTTTAACATTATATTATAACTCAGCCTAGGGTTCATATAATTAACATATTGGTTATTATGACAAAGTATCATTCGTTACGAAAAACCGGTGATAGTTCGAGAGATGGACATCACGATTCATATCATGCTATTGACGGAGGGAACGCAGTGTCTCAAACATTAATTCTTCCAAGTTCTATGCTCATACGAGCCTGAAAATGGGCCTATAGACAAATCAACACGGACGAAGTCGCGGGCAGAAGCTAGTGAGTATTTATATATCTCTTATCTAAACAGTCGCATTATCCAATTTTTAGAGTTCTTGGGCTACGGCTATGTTGGTCCTTGTCTATGAACATGGGCTTAGAGTTTTAGTCCCGACGCCGGAGTTACAAAAAAAGGACATCGATCCAGTCTTTTTCAACTCTTCCAGGAATAAATAGTGAAAGAGACAACTCATCTGTGAATCAAGTGTTCAGGCCTAACTATCCGAATAGATAACTTTAGGCAGGCTGCCCGTCAACCCTCGTCGCGTCGCTGCAGCGTGCGCTAAATCGCTAATCTTCTATTATTGTATGAAAACCTCGATCAACTCCTGAGCAGGTCCTTGACTGAGCCGCGATCTAGATGGCCGGGTCGACGCCCGGCCACCTCGTCGCATCACAAAAACGAATAATTAATTAAATAATTAAGCTGCTCCACAGTATTAAATGTTCTCGCAACTTTACTTTATGTTTATCAGCAACCGGAACCCGTTGTTTCCCATATTTGTTTTTGGTCATAATTGACAACAATTCATTTTGTGCTAAGGTAGTAAAATAAAATACCGTTTCTAGTTTGTACACTGCTGATTACAGTAAAAATATCTTTGGATTTTTTTATGCAGTAGTTTTTTTTATATTTAGGAAACACAGTAAAAAAAGTTGGATTGTGAATGTTAGGAATACACTTATAGTGCCCTTAGTCCATTTATTACCAAAGGAATTCAAAAAAATATACAACTGTCATGTTCATTTTTTATCTGTCTGACGGATTACTTAATTCTAACGACACGCTTTCGATTCTACGCAAAACAGTTTATTTATTTTAATGGCGTCTACAAATTACGTAATTAATTAAATTACGCAAAATAACAAATTTGTGAACGAACGGCAGCGAATGATTGACAAGTGAGTGACATGACATGACAGTCAGAAAGTACTGTTTCTGTTTAAAGTTACTTTATTTTATTTTATATCAGGCTAAGATCACGACATCAGTATTCCTAACTTTGTATATACGGTCTTTTTAATGACTATTACTTTAATAAATTATTAACGACGAATTTAAGTTAAATAAAGAAAAACCAAGAAATACGGGTAGTCTAATTTTTAACCAGCTATTATAAACGCGAAAAAACAATAATGCCTTTTTTTTTTAATGTTGTCAATTACTTTGTGACATAATCATTTGTAGTCATAATTTTTATACCGTTGCCGCTGGAACTGTATTTCCGAAGTTCTTAAATATCTTACATATAAATAAGGCTAGGTTAAATAATATTTGATTTAAAAAAAACCTGTTGAAGTAATAGTTAAAAAAAAGAGACTTGTGATACGAGTAATTATGTCCTAACACACGTTAATCAAAAAAGACAATATAGACCCATCAACAACTGTTGGTGGTGGTGGTTGCTTTGAAAGACGAGTTTAATTCGCTACACGTACGATTTAGTATTCAAATGAAATAAAACATAAAATAAAATCACAAATTTAAACGTAATAAATTCAATTTTAATAAAATTTATTTTGTTCATGAAGTCAATTTCAATAAACAATTTCAAACTATTTGATACACTTTTAAATACGCTATAAAAACTGTTTGAAAAGGTTTAACTTTATAGTCTACGACATTTAAAAACGAGTGTTTGGCTGTTTGGGGGTAGTTATCATAGTCCAAACATGGTTTTAAAAAGTAAAACACAAGGTATGTAATGACATTTCATACATTTTCGCGGCCGCAGCCGTTGGTAAATAATAACTTTTTATTTTACAACAGTAAGGTTTTCATTTCCGAGCATGTGAGAGAAAAATTATATTTATGTACATTATTACAAGTCTAACAATATTTCCATTTTGATCATGTGGGAGGCATCTCTCATCACTGCACCGCCCGCTTCCTACTAAATCACATTTCTCAAAAATGCTCGGAAAGGATGGAATTTCTTTTGAAAAACGAAGACGCGAAGTGCCTCATTTTCGTCCTAGGAGTATAATAGTATAAATATAATAAACGTATGAAAACACTTTCCGTCCATGTCCATATTGGTTTTCAAAAGTGCTCTCTATTGCGTATAAAATCTAAAGGACTATTAAAATAATCCTGTACACCCAACTTGTGGGTGAGGGCAGTGTGGTGCGGCGGCGGGGCTCTTCGGTGCTGTCGGCGGGCGGCAGCTCATTGTGCGTGGATCTTAACGAATAGGTACTCGTAGTTTTCAAACAAACTTTATCTCCGAATTTGTCAAGTTTTTTAAAAATACTTATAATCATATATTTGTATAATTTCCTCGCAGAAAAGCATTATTAATGCCTCGGCGGAAACAAGGATTTCCTGATTCGTATTTAAGCACGCCTCGCTATTGCTCGGCCTGCTAACCAACTCGTCAGGAAATTCCTTACTTTCCGCGCCTAGGCAATAATAAAGTACTATTCCACTTTGCAGGAGCCAGCTTGATGAGTGGTCCATTTTGCCAGTCTACCCAAATATAGTTGCATCTATTTAAGTCACTTATAATACTAAGTTTTTTTTTTATTTCATAGAGAGGCCAACGAGCACACAGGCCACCTGATGGTAAGTGGAAACTGTGACCCATAGACATTCACATTTACAAGACCGAAATCCTAAGACTGCTAATGCATTGCAACCCTGCGGACTAACTGATGGAATGCCTCTATGCTACTCATTTCACCGGCTGTTTTATCCAGAAACCGGAACACAACAATGCGAATACTGCTGTTTGGCGGTAGGTTAATGGATAAGAAGGTTGTAGCGATCCGGACGGACCTTGCACCAGGTCGTACCACCCGCAAAACATCAAACATATCCTCGTAAAAGTCCTTGAAAATTTTGCCTTAACAGGATATATTTTATTAAGTAATTCAAAAATATATTCGGATAGCAGTATTCACTTTTTAGTGGTCCGGTGTGGGTATAAGACATCCGGTAAAATTACGCAATTATTATTATCAGGCAATCCATCTTAGTCCTCAGGGTTGGCCCTGCATTTGCCGTCTTTGGATTGCAATCTTTACATTGCAGGCTTGAGAATTAAAATGTCGAAGGTCACAGATCTGATACCGCTTACCATCCGGCAGGTGGCCTGTGTGCTCGTTTTCCTTCTACATGCCATAAAAAAGGAAAATTAGAATCTTGATTCTGCCAAAATGTTTGAAGGTCAATATTGAGTTCATCACGTCCCTGACCGAGTAAACGAATTGAACGAGGATACTGTCATAGTTTTTGCCTAAGGCCTTCTAAATTAATGGTTTAATAAAACCTATGCCAATAGAATGAACAAAACAGTTAAGAACAAATCATGTAAATCATAATTCCAAACTGATTACGACAGTGGGTATTAGTTATTAGATTCCGGGCTCATGCCGTTGCCTACGCAGACTCAGGACTGTTTATTACACCAGTAGTGACGCAATAATTACTAAGATTAAATTATACGTGTTACAATTATCTTATACAAATACAGTCAACCTCCTTACTCATGCAGATATTTTTATAAATTTCGACTGAGATATAAATCTGTTGTAAATAAAGCACGTTCGACAGATTAGGGTGCAGTAATTTACTCTCAATGTAAATAATTTAAATTTTGCTGCTCAATGGATGGTCGGATTAGGAATCAAACACTGAAAAAAAGACAGTGTTCAAAACCAAATAAACCTGAACTTTTCCTGCTTTGCACCATACTACATGAGGTTCACGTTGGAGACGGTAGGTAATAGTTACTATTCAAAAAATAGTTAAAGCTTGCGGCCAAATATTACTGTCCTGACAGTAGATTGTAATATAGCATTGTTAATATTGAAAACTAATTAAATGCGAGTAGTAATGTTCAATCGGAGCCTCTATTCCAGGCGGTAAAACCATATCGTCTTTGACCTGTTACGGTACGGTCTTTAACTCGGATGCCATTACTGTCAAGTCAATAAGAGTTTTCAAAACGTTAACGATACGAAAACAGTAATAAAGGTCAAAAACACCGCCTAGAATCTCCACCCGGTAAACGTTTGGCTTTTATTATTTTTCATGCTCTTGACAATACTCTTCGTGATCAGTTACTTTAAGTTTTTTTTTTCTCTACTGTGTGTAAGTATTAGAAAATTTATTTATTTAATTTAACATCGATCCAAGAATACAAGAAGATTTCAAGAAGATTTTATTGAATTTATTGCTTAAAGCAAAATTGCGTAGGTACGTTATTTCATTCAGACTCAAATCAATGTAAATTACGCTTTGTTTTGCTTTAAAATACGTTTCTTCGAATCTCATGGCCAAAATGGTTGTGTATATTTTTTCAGTAAGAATCAACAAATTTTGAAATTGGGATTCTTGTTGTCGCGTACCCAGGTTTATTCAATATTTCTAAAGAAAGAACTTGCCCTGCCTTAAATTATATTATGTTCAAATTACCTTAGGTACATCATAGCATAAGTTATTAAGTAATTTGAACTTTGTGGCACTCTTACAAGCAAATCGCAGTGAACTTAGATAAAGAAAGGATTTTTGAAACCCTTTTATCATGTAAAATACTTAGGTACCTACTTACTGAATTAGCAACCCTTTGCCCACCATGTACTTATACCGGTTTAGTTAGTATACCCTGCAAATTATAAAAATAAATCGTATCTGCAAAAAAAACAATATAATAAGTCTCGTGAATGTAGTGAACGAATCACAAAGCGACCCGGAACCGATATAGTATTGGAATGATTAATTATTTGTGCGGTCGCGCTTGACCGACCGCGCCGCGCGTGCGCCGCTGCTGCTACCATTTTCCGATGCGCATGTTATGTTACGTTCTAAGCACCTATCAACAGATTTTATCATTTAACCTTTTAGAAAAAGGACTTAATAGGTATGTTTTATAACTTCAAGTACATGGATTTTGGAACCTATGCAGACTAAGAATTGCAATAAACTTACACATACCCATATGGGTAATACATACCTACGAGTAGATTTTCATATGGCTTATTTTGTCTATTTAAACAGTAGGACAGAATTCAATACTCGACTCGATTTCATGTGGCCAGGCAATCAGCGCCATGAATTCTTCCGGCAAATGCGTCACAGCGGCTTGTAAGTAAGTAAGTATACCTTCAAAACTTTAACAAGCCCCCAATTTTATTGACTTCGCCGGAAAAAAGCGCGAAATGTGCGTTTTTTCGTAACACGTGGAATGCTAAGCAGCGATTTTTCAGAAACTAATTTACATCGGCAACATCCTCTCTGACAATTTTAGAGGTCGTAGTTATGTAAAACCGTCTTCTGCGCTGGGTACAATCCATAGGTATAGTTAAATGCGTATGTTAGGAACCTGGTAAATCTTCTAGTGAAATCGTTCAATTTGCCGGACATCAATTTAAAGACGAATTTGTTTAACGACGCAAGTGTGAAAACTTTTTATATATTAACCAAAACAATCAAACGCTACTTTAGATTAGCATGGCCAGTAAACACCTCATTAACATAATCGTAAGTAATTTTTATGAATTAATATTCCAAAAGGCCCATCGCCGTCGCGCACTACATACTCTGACCGCGGCATTCCTGCACTTGGGCCGGCATACACGCGCGAGGTCACACTCTAATTTGACAACTGACATTGTTCTAGGTGTTTTTATTTCGCCTTACGTAGTTCGTGCAATTATATCCGGTCAGTATAAATACGACGGAGGGCGAGTCAAATTTATCAGTCGACCGTACACGGTTTGAAGTGATCTTTGTTCGCCAGAAAAAACACAGACCACGGAAAAATGAAACCGATGGTGGTGTTGTTCGCTCTCGCCTCCGTGGCCTGCGGATCGCTGTTGCCGCTGGCGCAGCCGCCGCACCACCCCGCCCTGTTGCTGGACCCTCACGGCCGCCCGCTGGACACCGCTGAGGTCATCGGCGCCCGTGCCCTGCACCTGCAGGCCAAGGCTCTGGAGCACCACGCGCCCCTCGTGCACGCCGTCGCGCCCTTCGCCCACTCGGTCGTGGCCCCTGCTGTGGTCGCCCACGCCCTGCCCGCCGCAGTCTCCCACCAGTCCCGCGTGGACGTGCACTCCAGCCCCGCTATCGTCGCGCACGCACCCTTGGTCACCGCGCACGCCGCGCCGCTTCTGGGCGCCCACTCGCTGCTCGGATACTCCGCTCACGGTCTTGCCAGCCATGGTCTCGCTGGCCACGGTCTCGCTGGCCACGGTCTCGCTGGCCACGGTCTCGCTGGCCACGGACACTGGCTGAAGAAGCGTTCCCTGGGCCACTACGCTCTGAGCGCTCCCATCATCGCGCACGCTCCTTCCGCCGTCTCCCACCAGTCCCGCGTGGATGTCATCTCCAGCCCCGCCGTGGTGTCCCACGCCGTGCACGCCGCTCCCCTGGTCGCTCACGCCGTGCACGCTGCTCCCTTGGTCGCCCACGCCATCGCCCCCTCCGCCGTGTCCCACCAATCCCGCGTGGACGTGCGCACTAGCCCCGCCGTGCTCTCCCACTCCTACGGCTACGCTCCTCTCGGTCACGGCATCGGATCTCCCCTGGCGCACTCCGGGCTCCTCCACTCCGCCCCTCTGTACCATTCGGCCCACCTTGCCCACTCCAGCCCCCTGGTGCACTCGTGGTGAACAGCGAACCTGGCGAACACCAAGTACTAATAAAATGTAAATAAAATAAATTAATGTATTGACAATCAATAAAACGAACTATGATGTTGTTAAAAAACATTCCTGCTTTTTTATTATGACACTTAAAACAATTACGGAGCACTGAAGATTTTTTACCTATTTCTGGGAAATTCTATCGTTTTACTTATAGCATATGACACAAGAATAGGAAATTGAAAACCATTTAAAGGATTTCGCATAGTATTATAATGACTGATTAGCAAATTTCAAGTTTAGTACAAAGTCCAAAGTGTCACGCACCCATAAAGAAGTGCTCAAATGAAAACTAAAATTAAGGATAAAATTACTGCTAAATATCGGCTAGAGGTAGATCGCCAAACGTTTTACTTATGGCAAATAGAACATGCTCAACCAACACATTTAGGGCTGTTACAGACGGACAGCATTTGAACTGCAATCCAACTGCAAAGCAGTTGACGGAACTGCAAAAATGCAAGCCAACTGCGCCATCCGTTTGCAGTCCAACGCGATGAAAACGCGAATCGTGGCTGCAACCGTGCGAATGGAATGCCGATTTTCATAAATAAATAATAATTCATAAATAGCTAATTTATTTTAAATACATCTACTATGTTGAATGGTCGTATGCGAATGGCAGTGACCCTACCTATCGCTCCCGGATTGAATCCCTGGTAAGGATAAATATTTACTTGATGAGCGCGAGTAGTCATTTCTATCATAAGTTTTAGAATGTTTATGTTAAGTGTTTAGTGCTCTATTTAACTACGAATGTAGGTATAATCCTTGTTGATTTTAGAATAATACGCAAAACCAATTTTTACGCGCTAATAAATAACAAAAACACTTCATTTGTTACTAAGTCAATTTGTACAAAAAATACCCTAACATTTACTGAGTATTAATATTTAGATGAAAACTCAAAAAAACATTTTGTAATTTATATTTAAACTAGCGACCCGCCCGCGGCTTCGCCCGCGTGGAATGTATTATACATATAAACCTTCCTTAAGAATCACTCTATCTATTAAAAAAAACCGCATCAAAATCCGTTGCGTAGTTTTAAAGATTTAAGCATACATAGGGACAGACAGCGCAGGCGACTTTGTTTTATACTATGTAGTGATTCACTTTGAGTGCTATCAGCAGACCTAGGATTCCGTGAGGCAAATCTTCTTGACAGCTAGGGACTTCCTATATCGATAAACTCATTTATCGATACTAGTTCTAAATACTAGTGATCACACATAGGTTTGCTTATTAAATGTTTTTTTATTAAAATAATATAATGTAATAAAGTAACTACTCAAATTTCTCCTTCATTTTTGAAAACGTTTTTAAATTTTTACTTTTCTCAATTTATTTCTTCATGACGGTCCCATCTATTATTGTTAAAGTACATCACCAGTTTTTTTTCCATATTTTCAGGCGTTAAGCTTCTCCGTCTTGGCTGAAAAATCCATTTTAGGTGGCTAAAAGACTTTTCAACTTCTGTGGAGGTTATGGGAGCATAACAAAATTTCATAAAGTGATCAACCGTATTTCGTTTATTTTTCGGTTGTAATGTGACTTCTTCACCTTGTTGTAAGAAATTGATTTTTTTCATTGTTTCGTACCCGGAGTTTTTGTAAAAAACCTTTTTCAATTTATCGTATATAATTTTCCCCTTTTTTGTCCAAATATATTTTAGATAATGCAGACTGTACCTTCTTTACTATTCGCACTCCAAATTCTAGTGTCAGATTTGTTGATTGTAATTTCTTTATAGACTCTTGAATGATATTTAGATTTTCGGCAATAAATTTAAGTTCACCCTGAAGAGAAGATTTATTTAGTGCAGCCTTGGCTTTTTTAACTGCTTTCCCATCTGATGCAGAAAATGCATTCAGAACTCTTCTTATATCTTCAAAATATTTAGCGTAATAGTTTGCGGCTTGAAACCATGTGCCCCATCTTATAATGGTTGGTTGCGGCGGTAGAGGTACATTTGGTAACATGTTTTTAAATACATTGATTCTCCGGGGACACTTTAAAAATACTGTTTTTATTAGTGTCTAAGTAGGTAAGTTACGTCTATTTAATTATCTGAAGAGGTTAAGATAATAGGTTTCAACTATTTTATAGTGCAATCGGTATTACGCCTTATCTATATGTAACCTGCCGATTATTTTAAAGATGCTACGTGTGAATTTCATACTTGTCTTCAGAACAAAATTAAAGTTACAAAAACACACAATGTTGGGGGCGGTCACTAGTATATAGAACTAGTATCGATAAATGAGTTTATCGATATAGGAAGTCCCTAGCTGTCAAGAAGATTTGCCCCACGGAATCCTAGGTCTGGCTATCAGCCAGCAATCTTCCTTTTTCTATGTCCTACGACACGAGTGACAAATATAAGCACTGTCAGTGCGAGCGTGACAGCGATGGCCAGCCGGCTATTAAGAAGCTGTATGACTATTTTGATTGCTAATAAATAGTAGTAGTGTTCATTTTTACAAAACATATACACCGTGTTTTTTTTGATTTACGATAACTTCGGCATATTACCGTATATTATTTATATTAGCAAAGTAACTAAATGAACTTTGCTCCATAGAGAAAACAATTATTTTTTTTGCAATATAAAAAAAACGAATCTACCACTTAGTTTCTATGGATGTACCTAGTAATATGCCGAAGTTATCGTAAATCAAAAAAAACACGGTGTATATTGAGAGGTTTTAAAACACATTTAGACGCAACCATAAAATATAAAAACCGGTCAAGTGCGAGTTAGACTCGCACACGAAGGGTTCCGTAGTAATCCGTACCATTCTTGTATGGACCTCGGAACCATTTTTTATTATTTATTTGTTGATTCATTATTTATACCCTTTCTGTGTTGATTTCAACTGTCTACCTATTACGGTTTATGAGACAGCTCGCTGACAGACAGATGGACGGACAGACGGCGGAGGCTTATAAATAGAGTCCTATTGGCATACATCCCTAAAAAAAAAAAGTTAAGTAAACATTTGAGCTAATTTTCCCAAACTCAAAAGTTAATCCATAGATACGAACATGAACCAATCCCCCCAACCCACCCATAACTTGACCGAATTATGCTCAAATAAGATAATAACTGCCACTTAAAACATCAGTAATTTAAATTGTCGCATAACAGGTAGGTACTCAATATCTGGGACGTTTGGGTAATAACAAGAGCCATAAGACAAAACACTCTTATTATTTGATTTACAAAGTTATAGTTTATCTTGAAAATTAAGATTTTCCAGGAATTTATTTACCTACTACGGAAAGAGCTCTTCACGCATGTTTTTTTTCTACTCTTATAGAAACAAATCGTCGGTGAAACTGCAAAACCGCGTAAATAACATTTTAAATAAGGAGCAATATGCACCTTTTTAATAAGACGGTAAGGTTTACTTTGCTCTTTCATAAATTTGTTAGTTACGCATTTTCGCAGTATCATCGACGAAAATGTTATAAATTGGCCGCAAAATTTTGCTATTACCCAATAGAAGGCGCTCCGCAGATCGAAACCATTGTGGTATGGTAATGTTGGCAAAGGCGGGATCGTCAGCGAGGTGCACTTCAGACTGGCCTAGCTTGACCCGTGCACACATGAGATTGAGGAACGATGTATAACGATGGCCAAAAATACTCTCTAATATATAGGATTTATTTTAAGATACATGCATTTCCATTACATTGGCAATGAAGTCACGTCGCAAAATTTCATATTGAAAATCTTTGATGAACGTTACCAAACATCGTAAGTGTTATTTACGGTAGTTTTTTTCTGACGATCGATACTGAACTTATTCCTTTACCAAATAATCCATGTAAGTAAATATCTGATTCGAACGTTACTTATATAGTTCTTGTGCAGTTTAGGAGACCGACTTAAAACAGCGAATAAATTAATTGAATCGGAAGTAGCCTTGAAGAACTTGTTTGCACGTAATTCCGCAAACGACTGATATCGGATTATTTTTATTTCCGCTGGTGACGTTTAATCCTGTAACGGTATATCGACATCATTTTGAAATGATATAATTATGACTTTCACTTTGTTATCACAATAACGTTCATGTCAGACTATTAATATAACATAGATATATCGATTTCTTCCCAATCTCCCGGAAGTCTATTCATACTTTATCTAATCATTATTCAACAGAGTTTAAAATGTAATTTAGTTAGATTGTGCTTTCGGCCAAGCGAAAACAATGTAAGCGAAAATATGTACTTATAATTATTATTTAATGATCAACAGAATAAGTTATAATTAATATAAAAGTCTTTCTCAAACTCCAGGTTGTCCATGACGAATATTCTTCACAACTTTTAATAAGGTCGAGTGCAGGTTATACTAGTACTCTGATTCAAGACCTTTCGATTTCAACCATTTATAATTATGGAGGGCCTTGTCTTGTAACCTTGTTATAATTACATATCTGGTCGCGCCGCGCAATCAGACTGAATTGAAAAGCTTCTGTTGCGTTTGCGAGATTATGAATATCAAGTATCGAGTGCGCATTTATGACAGAAGGTGAGGTGTAGGTACAAAAAGAGAGTCAGTATAATTTATAATTTATTTATTTGTCTATTCGTTTTGATAAATTTAGCTAAAACGAAAACTACATTTTTCGTCGAATCAATTTTTCGCTTCACCAGTGGGTGGCATGGGCCAAGGGAGCGGAATGGAGAAGGCCGTGGTGCGAAAGTGAAAGAGGAGCGGTCCACACGGCGGAGTGCGCCAGGGGAGCGACGTGCGCGATGCGCGCGGGAGAGGAGATCACGTCGACGCGGGACTGGTGCGACACGGCGGAGGGAGCCACGTGCGCGACCAGGGGCGCGGCGTGGACTAAGGGGGCGGCGTGGATCAAGGGAGCGGCGTGAGCCACCACGGCGGGGCTGGAGATCACATCCACGCGGGACTGGTGGGAGACGGCAGCGGGGATGGAGTGTGCTACGGGAGCCCAGGAGTAGCCCAGAGACCTTTTGTTAAGCCAGTGACCGTGGGAAAGACCAGAGTGAGCACCAATCAGGGAGTGAGCACCGAGGAGGGAGTGAGCACCAATCAGGGAGTTAGCACCGAGGAGGGAGTGAGCACCGAGGAGGGACTGGGAACCATACGCAGAGTGAAGGGGCGCGGCGAGCACGGAGTGAGATACCACGGCGGGGCTGGAGTGCACATCGACGCGGGACTGGTGGGACACGGCGGAGGGGGCGATGGCGTGGGCGACCAATGGTGCGGCGACGGCGTGAGCGACCAAGGGAGCGGCGTGCACGGCGTGGGACACCACGGCGGGGCTGGAGATAACATCCACGCGGGACTGGTGGGAGACGGCGGAAGGAGCGTGCGCGATGATGGGAGCGCTCAGAGCGTAGTGGCCCAGGGAGCGCTTCTTCAGCCAGTGTCCGTGGCCAGCGAGACCGTGGCCGGCCAGACCGTGAGCGGAGTATCCGAGCAGTGAGTGGGCGCCCAGAAGCGGCGCGGCGTGCGCGGTGACCAAGGGTGCGTGCGCGACGATAGCGGGGCTGGAGTGCACGTCCACGCGGGACTGGTGGGAGACTGCGGCGGGCAGGGCGTGGGCGACCACCGCAGGGGCCACGACGGAGTGGGCGAAGGGCGCGACGGCGTGCACGAGGGGCGCGTGGTGCTCCAGAGCCTTGGCCTGCAGGTGTAGGGCACGGGCGCCGATAACCTCAGCGGTGTCCAGCGGGCGGCCATGCGGGTCCAGCACCAGCGCGGGGTAGTGCGGCGGCTGCGCCAACGGCAGCAGGGAGCCGCAGGCCACGGAGGCGAGAGCGAACAACACCACCATCGATCTCATGTTGACGTGGTCTGTGTTGTTGATTCGACGAGAACAAGATCACTTCAAACCTAAAGGCTGACTGATACAGTTAACGAACATTCCTCGCTATTTATACTGACGGTTAATTAGCTTATTATTTTACGACGCTTAATTTAAAGTAACCACAATGTCAAGTGTCATACGAAAGTAACCGGCCTCGCTCCGAGGGCAGCTTTAGCATACCGAGTGTAACTCGAAAACCGCTAAATCATTGCCTGGTCGCACGTCATACGCAGTTAACGTTTCGACTTCCGTCAACTATCTGCAGTTTTAACAATGCCCTGCGTCTGTAGGCTAATTAATCGTGTTGAATTCTAGAAATAAATTGGACAAGCTGAAGAAGAAGAAATGAAGTTATAGACATTCTCAAGCTGTATCAAATATAAGAAAGTAATTTGATAGAGGGATGAACATAACGAAATGTTGGTAATGTTTAGACCTAGAGATTTTCCTAGCACGAACGACGTGTTGTTAGTGCTTGACACAATAAAAACATCGACCATCTTGTTATCGATAAGTCCGTCAATGTCATCGAGCTATTTTCATTGAAGTATGTGCCTAAAATATTAATAAATTGAAAGTTTTGTTATTAACTTATTATTCTTATCTTACTTTTTAAAACACACCACATTGTTATAAATAATATGACATAATGATTGTATTTTTTCCTTATTGAAGTGATTTTGCTCTTTTCTTATTAGGCACTTCAATGAGCTTTAATTTTGATTATTTTCTTAATAACTATTTCCTCTATGACGTTGAAGTAGTGGTTATCAATAGCAGGATTGTCGATGTTTTTACTGTGTCAAGCACTCACAACACGTCGTTCGTGCTAGGAAAATCTCTAGGTCTAGTAATGTTACATGTAAATTAAATTGGTACTATGCAAGTTAGTTGCGCATAATGTGGATTAAAGAAATTAAGTAAAGTTACAATTCAAAACGTCTGCTCCTAGGGGTTAAACAAAAAACCGTCGTTTTGAAATGTATAAAATATAAATTTGATAGTAGGTAATACGATTTTTTAATTTCCAAGATTACTATTTTTATTACGGGGAACCGAACGAACACCCTTTTACCCATTTTTACTTACCGACTTCAAAAAAAGGAGGAGGTTATAACGTTCCACTGTATGTTTTTTTTATGTATGTTCACCGTTTTCTCCGTCCATTATGGACCGAATTTAAAAAACAAATAGTTTGATAGAGTATACTTCCGAGGTGGTCCCATTGTCACCAAATCTGAATCTGATGAGGTGATCAGTGAGGAATTGAGGAAACTCCTCAAATATTGTAGGAAAACATATAGCGATTTTAGTGTTTTTCACAGATCACAGAAACAAGGGAGATATGTTATGGGGGCGTGGTTCGTGTCGCCTCGATATGGTCAAATTGACCATATCGGCACGAGGCGTGTCAAGCGTTGACACAGTCACTCACTGAACGCTGTCAGTATAGAAGCTCCGTTTAAATGATAAAATGACTGTATGTAACGTGAAAGTGTGCAAAAATCGAAATACAAACGTTAATATAAAATCAAAGGGCATAACTTACCACCGGTAAATTTTGTTTTTAAGCATTATTTATATTTTTAAATGAATATTTTATATTTGAATGGATTTCAGAGCGTAAGGTTGTGAAAGTTGTGTTGACGTGATTTCTATCGACTATCGATAAATGGCTTATTCTACAGCTATCAATAGAATTCAATGTGTTAATAGTTCTAGTTATTTATCACTACCACGACACGCTTAAAACAGAAGAAAAATAATTTTAACAAATTTTCACGTTATACAAAATTTAATTTTCTTTACAATATTAACGAACGACGAAGGACTCTAGCAATTCAAATATAAGTAGGCGAATCATACAATTAAGATAAAAATAAATTAACCAACCACAAAGGCAAAGGGCTCTGGCTCAGTATTGAGCTGTGCTTGCACACAGCGCTGATTGACAGCTCGCGCCGACTCACTCTTAAAAGGATTCAAGCCTAAAGGTTGGATGGTAGAGATTGCCCCAAGTATTAAGTCTATCTTTCTGTTTTAAGTAATTTGTACCATTTATGAAATAAAGTTTACATAATCAAGTCGGTAAACTACTGGTTTGTCCCAAACTGAGATCTTGTGACGTGACACTCAACCAAACCCATTTTATTAGTATATTTGTATTAACATGATAAAGTCCAAGTTTACAATTTAGACTTTTATGTACTAATCAAAACGAAAATCTTTAACAGCTCCAGAAAATTTAACCAAAGAAATTCGGCAATTTTTTTGTTACGTTCTAATATAGGTATCGTTCCAAATTTAAAATCTTATGTACTTATCAATTTTACGCAAACCGTATTCTTGCTAATAAAATATTATTCTATTCTAACAATAATATATTAAGTCTAAATGATGTAATTGTATTAACCTAGTAGTAAAATAATAAAAATAGTACTTATTGCCTGTAAATTGAATAGTACCTATATTAACGTTGCAAACAAGTTTGAATTGTTTATCGATATATTTTGAAACATTCCTTGTGGCATCCCTAAGTGGACGACAGGAGAGAAACGCACACCTCTTGAAAAAAGTATAACTAGATGTCGCTGTGTGTGGGTAGTCCTTAACCTGCTGAACATAGGGACTACTATCTTGGCACCATCTAGCTCTGAGGAACCAATTAATTACTCGTCGCATAGATGGCAGCTAAGTGACGAGTAAGCGCTACCTTACGTTCAGTGACTGAACTACGATGGAAAAAAAACGATCTTTCGGCATTTTTCAACCTTGAGAACTTAGTATAAAGCTTAATTTTCTGCTACTATCAAAACTATGTTACGGCGTTTTTAGTTCGTAAGCTGTAACCAATTATGAGGAGGTTGTTTTTGTAGTAGTTAATAGAGCGTAAGCGTAAGACGCACACATGTTTAAAAGTGGCGACACCGGGTCTTGTACGAATTGGCGTTCATGACATATCTCCCTTGTTTCTGTGATCTGTGGTGTTTTTAATAACAAGTCCAGCATTTGCATTCAGAAATTATCATTTGGTGAAGTTGAACTGATGATGAAGACCACAGATGGCTACCGGAACCCCTAAACGGTACATATTTCAAGGGTGTTGTTAGGTACGAGGGCAGAGTGAGAAGTCTGGTAAAAATCATATTAAAGGTATTTTCTTCACAAATTCATTAATGTCAATTTGTAATGCAGCCTTTTTGGAGGTAAATCGTATATATTCAGCCAGTTTACACGACTAGTTTTTTTTTGACAGCTATGAAAAAGAAACAATCACTTCGGTGTTTGCAAACATGGAGAAAAGTGAGTTTCGTGTTCTGATTAAACATTATTTTTGCGAAAAAAAACCATTACGGATAAAAAAAAAAAATTGACAAATATTACGGGAACTCTGCTCCATCGATTAAAATGATCCACAAGTGGTTTACGGATTTTCGTTGTGGCCGTACAAGCACTGCTGACGCCGACCGACCCGGACGCCCAGTTGAGGTCACTACAACAGAGATGATCACCAAAATCCATGAGTCCATGACATCGTATTGACCGACCGAAGAATAAAGGTCCGTGAGATAGCTGATATTGTAAGCATTTCAGACGAACGGGTTCGTAATATCCTTCACACTTATTTGGATATGAAGAAGCTCTCCGCCCGTTGGGTGCCGCGATTGCTCACAGTAGATCAAAAACGCACTAGGGTGACCCTGTCAGAGGCATGTTTGGCGAAGTTTAGGTGTAATGAAAAGGACTTCTTGCGTCGTTTCATAACTGTTGACGAAACCTGGATTCATCATCATACACCAGAAACCAAGGAGCAGTCAAAACAATGGATTGCTTCAGGTGAACCTGCACCAAAGAAGGCCAAAGCAGTTTTATCGGCGAATAAAGTTATGGCTACTGTCTTCTGGGATGCTCGTGGTGTAATATATGTTGATTACCTTCAGAAAGGTAAACCGATTAACGGCGAATATTATGCCAACTTGTTACAGCGATTTCATGAAGTTTTAATGGAAAAACTACCCCATTTGGCGAAAAAGAAAATCATTTTTCACCAAGACAACGCACGGGTCCACACTTGTGCAGTTGCTATGGCTAAAATCCACGAGTTGCGTTACGAATTGCTCCCGCATCCGCCTTATTCTCCAGATTTAGCCCCCTGCGACTATTTTCTTTTCCCAAACTTAAAGAAATGGCTTGGTGGAAAAAGATTTGGTTCCAACGAAGAAATCATCGCAGAAACCAATGCGTATTTTGAAGGATTGGAGAAATCGTACTATACGGCGGGAATCAAAAAGCTAGAAAAGCGATGGACCAAGTGTATTGAGTTACATATGGGGACTACGTTGAAAAATAAATATTTACTTGGACCAAAAAAAAAATTGTTTAATTTTTTCCAGACTTTTCACTCTGCCCTCGTATCTCGATTAACGTAGTTGAGCGACTAAAACGAAGAACATTTAATTGCTTAAATATGACTATGACTTTCCCGCGGCGTACCTTACACCGAACTTGAAATGTCTTAATGTTTCATATCAACTAAGAAGTGGGACTACATAAGCTTATAATGATCACAAAAAGTATAAAAAAAAAAAAAAAAAAAAACAAGAAACCGCCTTCAAAAACAAAAAAAAATAACTTCTTTTAAAATGATAGGTAATAGACTCAAAATATTTTCAACCAAAGGCCGACTTCAGTAACTGTGACTAACCTACTCCCTATCATTTAAATATACGAGGACGAAGTCACGGTAAGAAGCTACCTTACAATGATGCTTGACTTACTTGGTTAGAGCTTTTGACGATACTTTCTATCACTTAATCAACACAAAGCTGTTACCAGGTTGGGCAGGAACTTTGCTTGGCACAAAAGGGCTTCCAATTTACCTAAAATACTTCGTGTTCGTAGAGGAAGGAAGAAGCGACCTTCACCGGGCTGTTGAATCGATAAAAAGTATTTTATATCAAATAAAATATGTTGAGTGAGTTAGGAGGGCTGAAAATGTTCAGTCTAGTAGGTATATAATTAATGAAAAAAATAAAAATAAAATTTAATTTCCATTTGTTTGTTTAATAGACAAATTACACGCCAATCGAAAGCGAAGGCCTAAGAATATGCAAACGTCAGGTTGACTATTTTGTTCTCATCATAACTATTGGGTAGGCTGGTATAAACAGGTAATTCGGTACTAATAATTTGACACTATATTGCGACCGCTGGGAATCGAATTCGATACTTCACGATCCACCACCGACGCACCTTTTTAACGGAACTATAGGTACCATGAGAAGCATAAACTGGCTGCAAAAGGTAAAAATAGCATCAACGTATATCGCGATATTGGAACAAAGGTCTACGGCCGTTAGCTAAAACCAGCCGGTATTAGAGCCATACTTGGGGGTTGTTGTATCTAATACTAATATCCTACAAAAGTGAATGAACGAAATCATACGAAAAAACCCAAAATAGATGTAGTGTACTCTGCAGGGAAATGAATCGTACAGCCAAGAGCAAATAATATCTGGATTACCGAGTAAAACAAGATTTGCTCTCGATCTCGCAGAGATTTGAACAAATCACCTAGTTGAGTTATTAAGTGGGTTACGGTTAGAATATTAATGCTACTTATCTACTGTAATTTTAAGTTTTACCCAGATTGTTGCTAGCTATAGCTAATGTTTTATTTGATATCAATGTGTCATCATGATTTACATGCCTACAATTTGCTAATTTTGAGCTAAGTAAATGTATAATTGTATAATTTAAAATGTTTGAGATTGAGTATGAATTACGTCATTCCTTCGAAACGAGCTCGTAACGTGAGTAGAATGCTTATTGAATATTGTTTTATTTAAGACCAATAAGGCTCTTCCCAACACGTCATAACATAACTGGAAATGAGGTCAGGCCGTTGACTCCTTAACCGTATCTACAGCTGTTTGGTAACCTGTCGTTGTTTAGAAGGTGTTTTGAGTCTTAACTAAACTTTTGACACCGCGCTGGTGTACCCCAGACATTAGCTTTTTTGTCCCAAATATCGTTAACGGCTGAGTCATTCAAAATTGTTCTCTGGCATGCTGTAGGGTGTATTCAAGAAAGCATTATCCTCAATAGGTTTACATGGATGTTGATGTTGTTGTTGTTATTCAGTAAATGAGCTGAGTTTATCTTACAAAACGAACTTATTTATTTTATGTTCTCTTTGTTACAAATTTTCATTTTTGGATCGATTTTCAACCGCTGGGGTTCGAACTCGGTACCTTAAGATCTCAAGTAGACATTCTTACCCACTGGGCCACCGAGACGCTTTACAAACTGTGACGGTATCTGTACCTTAGAAAGTTAATTACAAGAATTATATTCCAAATAGCATACACAAACTTTTCGTAAGTATTTAATACGGATGTAATACGTTTTATATGATAATTGTACCCGCAATCGACTCCAGTGCTAATTTAAAACGTAGGTATAGCTGTCAAACATTGTGCAGCCACCGGTGCTATTAAACGGTACGGAGATTAAAGGCGATTAGATAATCTGTTAACCCGATGGCGTAACCGGGTAACCGGGGTAACTGAACAACGAATCCAGTGGTAGAACGATTATACCCATAGTTTGCTGCATGGGCATTTCGTAAAAAAACTATTACCTAAGCCTTTTTAGGGTTTCGTGCCCAAATATTACTAAGCCTGCGCTGTTCGTCCGTCCGTCCATCTGTCTGTCAGTGTGCTATATCTCATAAACCGCACTCGAAATTCCGCTATAACAAAAACTTTTCAAAATTAAGTTAGAAGTTATAGGAGATTCCCATACAAGAAACGTGTTTCTCGGGCCAGGTACGGAAACATTCTAGTGGGAATCCAAAGAGCACTTGGCCGTTTTTTTTCTACAAGTAGGTAGCTACGTATGCTTATTTTGAATAAATCGAAAGGGAACTCGAAGCCATTGACTCCATTTTTTATCGCACAAAGGCAAAACTTTACCCTCATCAAACGTTTAATTCACTTCCGAAGGGATTAATCCTTACTGAAACCCGACTGATCAGTCTAGAACGATTTAATAAACCCAAGGGATACATTTCATCTCGGCTTTTTTTAAAGTTCCCGAGTGAATAACGAGAATCTTAATGTGTACGCGGACGAGGTTTACTATATCTCTCCATATCTCTTCATTCTTTTTACTATAAGTAATACGAGTAGGTAGTATTTTATTCAATACGATTAAGTGTATTGTGGTGTCAATTTATTCGGATCGTGTTCTCTAAATTTTAAATACCGAAATGTACAAACGTCAATCTTTATTTATGATATAAACTTTGCTGAACTTAGGTTTACAGATATTTAACCCTTAGGTGCATACTGTATCAAAAATGATACAAGGCTTTTTTTTCGTCTTTTTAACAAAATTCAGATAATTTAATTCCTTGTATTCTTAGACTACATTGTTGTTTTTCCATTTTGTGAGAAGAAGATAATTTTTACTACTTTTTGCATGGAGTATCAAAAATGATACCATTTATGTGTAAAATAATTTAAAAAAAAAAAATGAGTATGATTTTTTTAATTATTTTTCCCGTAATCTAAATGCATTTTTCTATTACATATCTGTTTTTCAAACGAAAATATTAAATCATGCAGCTTAAAAATAGAGAACACTGATCCGAACTGGCCGCGTGTTGCGTCGCCGCAGTAGTTTGGTACACCATGATAATTACATTTATACCTAGCAAGTTGAGTTAATTAATGTTTCATTGTATTATTATAATTATCATTATTGATATTACCAGATTCCTGTGATTGAGTGAGCGATTATGCGTTTGTTAATACAATGGACACTGTGTTTGTTGATAAACCATGTAAAGAGCCTATGATTTGTTGATATTCCTTGAAGAATAAAAATAAAATTTTATACTGGTAGAGATCAATGGGAAATAAAAAAGAGACTCACCAGGGTTTAGAGACTTTTATTATAGAAATTTAGTTATTTTACCTAGGAATTGTTAACAATCTACGACGACGCGCCCCGCCAGTCAAGCGTTGACGTTGCTCGGTTGTGTCATCGTATGGAACAAATATATGGGACGGGACGTCGTGGATTAAAACACTATAGTACAACTTTTTAAACGAAGGTAGTGTATTTTGTGTGTATATAACGCTAGCATGTATGCTAACGCCTGATATTATTTGAGTTTTGGGGTATCATTGAGATGGATGGATGGACCACAGGAGGGTCGTAGAAGTGCTTTATAAACACACTTAAAATCATTAAAATCTTTAGATAACCGATTACTAATAAATAGCACCAATTGAAAAAAAAAGAAGTTTAAAAAATTGCAATAAAATTGCAATAGGTACGTGGGACGAACCATTCAATAAAAATGCTAGCTAATATTTACGAACATTTACATTTAATCCTGTCTTTTCCTGACATACATAATATTTACATATTGTAGACGATCAAAAACTACAAAATCATCGCTTCGGTCGCTATGGTCGTTACCAGGTGTTGGAGTAGACGGTGGGGGCCCAGGCGGAGCGGGCGTCGACCACGGAGGGGTACGCCACCTGCTGCACCACCGCGGGGGAGGTGTGGACGTCCACGCGAGACTGGTGGGACACCGCTGAACCGCCGGCGTAAACAGTGGCTGCTGGCGCATACGCGGCAACTGCGGGAGCCGAGTACACAGCAGCTGACGGGGCGGAGTACACGGCAGGGGCCGAGTACACGGCACGAGCGGGAGCGGAGTACACGGCAGGTGCGGCAGCGGAGTACACAGCTGGAGCGGGAGCGGAGTATACAGCTTGAGCGGGAGCGGAGTACACAGCGGGAGCGGGAGCGGAGTACACAGCGGGAGCCGGAGCGGAGTATACAGCTGGCGCGGAATACACCGCAGGAGCAGCAGCGGCGTATGCGTATGGCTGCACGACTGTCTCAGCTACGACGGCAGGTGAACTGTGTACGTCCACACGAGACTGATGGGACACGGATGTCGGCACGGAGTAAGCCACCACCGACCGCTTCCCTACGCTCGGAGCGGCAACAGCCACCGCGGCCACAGCGAACAACACCACCAGCGATCTCATAGTGAACGAGGTCTGTGTTGAGTTTGAGCGAAATAAGATCACTTCACACCTTGCGGTCGACTGATGCTCGGCTAAGATTCGTCGCGCTATTTATACAGATGATCTTAATCTATGCATAGCTCCATTGAGATCGGTATTTGGGCGTAGAGGAGTACAAAAGTAACCGTCCTTGCGAGTTGTCGCCGAAATCAGATCTGGAAAGGTCGAGTTACAATTGCAGGAGCCGAAAGCAGCTAATGGAAGCTTGGCATTTGTCGATGATCAGCTGACGCCGAGGGCGGGCCCACGCGCCGCGCGCGCTGCGCGCCTGACCATTGTCATTTCGCAGTTTTGAATCATACAAGGGCATAGCCTTAGGTACGTACTCGTGCCCGCTCCACATCCGCCATAAGACAATACCTACCTAGCTACCGATCAAAACAAGATACCATCCGTTACAGCAAAAAATACATTATTTAATTAAGTTATTTACCCATTTGCATATCGAGTTTGGCAGGATATACTTATTACACTTTAAAAACATTTTTAATGCCCATCAAAACATCAAAATAAATGGACTCTTAATATGTCTGATGCCAATAAATTTCTTGCGATTAGTATTCATATTAATTAATTTACAAACTGAATTTAGACATCTTGAATCCATCTAGAAGTTTCCGTGCGCATTTAAAATCATTAGGTAAATTTATATTTTATATCTACCAATGTATTTGGGTGTCCTAGAACTAACCGTAGTCTACTTTATAACGATACGATATGATTTTATTGACTGATCATCGACATTTTACGACACTAATGAAATTTTTGGTTAAACATCGCAACAATCGAACACAACAATGCAAACACTGCTGGTAGGCGGCAGGTCAAAGTATGCAGGATCGGCCACACTGACGCGGTAAAATACGATGACGTTGCGAAAAGAAAACAATGGGTCGTTGTTATTAGTACATGGCGTCAATTTTGAGGTACCTTATAATAATACGAACCGAACCGAAATCGAACCGTAATTTACGAACCGAACCGTTAACGGGAGCTTAAGCTCTGGTGTGGTCCTGCACAAGGTCCTTCCACCACCAAACCTACCACTAACTTGTGTTGATACTAAAACGGACATGTGGGGGCACTGTTCCAATCGTCATACAAATTTTCTCGGTAGAAAATTACGCTTGGAAGGAAAGAAAAAGTTTGTATGTTCTGATTCTTTGTCGTATTGATTTCTACGATAAATATCCGGGAATGGCTTCTTTAGCACAAAGTACGAGTATTATGTTAAAAACTTTTAATGTGGAAGATAGCTCTGACTTATACATTTCAAAATAGTCATGGCTAAAATAGATCATTGCCCAAAGATATGTAAAACCTAGCGTGCCGAGGGTTCCGTAATGCCGCGCGCATCGCTCATCCAATAGAATAATGACATAATTGCAAAAAATCGGGTTTTGAGATTTTACCGTCATTAGTGTCCTAAAGGTCAGGTCTATCGCGCGGAACAATGACATAACATGCATGCTAAAAATGCAATTATGTCATTATTCTATTGGATGAGCGATATTTCGATTTGAATGTTTTCTTTACCAAGTATAAATTATTATATTTCAATTGAATAAAACCAAATGAAAATTCGAGCCTAAGTCACGCTTGACCAGTTTTTAGCTGTCCTTGTTTTTTTTTAGGATTTATACTACATTATATGTGCTTTTAAGTGTAAAATAATCTTACAACATGTAGTGCAAGTACACATTGCAAAAACTATTCTTACTAGCTTTTTTTTAAGTAGGTAGGTACTTTCTTTTAATTGAGGTATAAAAAAGGAAATGTATAAGAGAACTACAAAAGATGAACTAGTAGAACTATCTGTGTAACAAATTTTCATACTAACTTTGGTAAAAATCTATTCTTTTTAGAAAACGTTTCAGTATAGGTATGTTTTATTTTAGAGATAAGGCATTTTACATTTTTTGCTGCAAATTAGCTCTTTTTTGCACCATAAAAGTAATGTTTCGAAAACCAATCACCCTATACACGGTTTTATCCACAAGTTATATATTTCGCGCTGGCCTAGTTGGTTGTGAGCCTGCCTATGAAGCTAGCGGTCCTGGGTTCAAAATCCAAAAATCTAATATTTGTGTGATGAGCGCGAATATTTGTTCCTGAGTCATGGATGTTTTCTATGATTTTAAGTATATGTTTCTTTATACAGGGTGGAAAGGGACGAGGGCCGTTCCCGAAAATATAATATCACATAAGTGATATACATTCGATGTGCAATGGTTAGAAACAATTATTATAAAGAAAACAAAAAAGTTAAAATAAGTCATGTTTAATATTGGTGACAACCCTATGTTCCTAACTAAGTACATTCCAACATTTGTAAGGAGAAAAGGATACCTGTTATCTTAGGGATCTATACCCGATGTTCAAATATTCCACCGCGTCTAATAAGACAGGCAGCAGCTCGTGCCCGAGTATGGCGATGCACCTTCGATAATGTATTTTCTTCACGATTTTTTCTACGCAGTTGTTCGAAGGCAGTAATTAATCTTTCTTTCATTTCCTCGGCAGTATCACATTCTGTCCTGAACACTTTGTCTTTAATCGTGCCCCACAGAAAAAAGTCCAGTGCCGTGAGGTCCGGACTCCTTGGGGGCCAACGGTGTGGCCCGAATCGCCCTATCCATCTGTCCCCAAACTCAGTGTTTAATTTCTCACGCACTTCTATCACGGAATGAGCTGGTGCTCCGTCTTGTTGGTACAGTCAGCATCATAAATATAGTGGCAGTCAATAGTTCCAAATATACCGCACCATCCAAAATATCCATAAATACGTACTCATAAAAATATAAAATAAAAATGCAAATACCACCTAATACGGGGATTAGAACCCAGAACACATGACTCGATAGCGTTACTACTAAACCACTGGTCCATCGTAACTAACGGCTAATTAGGCGAAATATTGAAACGTATTGATGCGTTTAAGACTGCACCGAGCAAACGTCGAGCGTCCAGTGGCGCCCTCAATACTATTATTGTGTTTTCTGATAAACGAAAGAATTTCCATGGAATTGGACGATGCTTTTTTGTAGCGCAAGTAAAAACACAATTTATGGGATACGTAAAAAACTTTGATAATTGTTACCCTTTGAGTAGTCAGCTTAACGGGAAAAGGTGGCCACTTTTTTCCGTTTAGTTGATAACTCGAAGGTCAATTGTTAGTAAACTATGGGATTTATCGTATAAGTTGTGTTTTTATTTGTAGTACAAAAATGCATCGTCCGAATTCAAGAAAATACTTTAGTTTATTAGAAATCTCAATAATAGTAATGAGGGCGCCACTGTACATCCGGCGTACGCTCGGCGCAGTCTTAAGTTGGGAACTTCAATATTGCAAAACCTTCTAAAACCACGCAGTCCACGCAATAATGTGTCAAATTAAAACGTGAGACAGATATATGCCATGACAGTATGGTACTGTTTTCGTGGTTTGTCAAATTGCTTACTGGCTAACCTATTAAAATGATTTGACTGAATATTCAACCGTACTTAATGGTAAATAAGGTTCAATTTTCTTATGTGTCCCGTATTTTTGGCTACTTTGGATGCTTAGAAACCTTCGGCGTTCTGGACGTTGCTGTACTAACGGCGGTTTGAATGTTACCAAGTATATGGCGTTGTGGATGCTCCGGTATATTTGTATACAGTGGATGGCCTGAACAATTTGAACACTTGGAATGAGTACGTATTTATGGATATTTTGGATGGTGCGGTATATTTGGAACTATTTTCTGCCACTATATTTATGATGCTGACTGTACCAAGTGCGTTGTCTTTCGGCCAGTGGCAAGTTATCGAGGTAAGCGTCAACCTCGGAGTTTAGGAGGGCCATGTATCCAACTCTGTTAAGTGTTGCAGGTAAGAACACAGGCCCTATAATTGTTTCCCCGTGAATTGCAGCCCATACGTTTACTGACCAACGATATTGGTCGAATAACGGTACGCGAATGGGTTTTCTTCGGCGTACACGTGTTCATTTCGCCTGTTCCACATTCCATTGCGTGTAAATACACTTTCATCCGTCCAAATAATGCGTCTAATGAAGTCACGGTCTCCAGCTATTTTGTCCAACAACCACCGGCAGTATGCTTCCCGGATGGGGCAGTCTCTGGGCAATAACGCTTGAACCCTCTGTATGTGATAAGGACGACGACGGGCACGTTTTAGTATCTTCAATACTGTCGTATGAGTTAATCCGAAGTGCTGACCCGCCCGCCTGGAACTTGCTCTTGGATTTCGATCAAAATAACGCAGTACTCTTTCTTCGAGCCCCGCAGCACCTCCTCCGCGTTGGTCGTCTTGAGATGTTCGGGGGATTATAGGACGATTGCTAGCAACGCGGTCAAAGGCACGTAAAATCGTTCGACGATCTGATGGATGCGGTGGAGGATATCGCTGTCTGTATTGACGCAAAGTCTCAGAGGTATTGTAGTTGCACTCTGCGTATAACAGTAACAAATTGAGATAATCTCTAGCCTCAAATAGTGGCATTATTAAGTATTTTATTAGTTTAAGAGTGTGACATAATTGTGACGTGCTTATTGTCATTGTAATAATTATCTGTGAAACAAACAGGTTGCAAAACAAAAATATTGTCAATGGACCTACAAAATGTCATCCATCAATAACGTCATAAAGTTAGTGTTTACTAGTTAGTTCAAGGTGGGGTCATTGACCTTATCAGCTGTTAGGGTTGAAACTACACGTTTTTTGTATTAAACTTTAACGAGCTGTAACTCGAAAACGGCTAAAAATATTAGCATAGTTTCTTGGAGAAAAATATAGTACTAAAGATACATAATCTAGAATTTAACGGAAAGGCCGTCGTCCCTTTCCACCCTGTATATAGGTAAGTATCTATACCATTGTCTAGTACCCATAGTACAAGCCTAGAGCTTAGTTTGGGACTAGGTCAATTGGTATGACATTGTCCCGTGTAAAAAAAATAAAAAAATTGAAGTAAGTAAAAAATACATGCCAATTATACTCTTACTACGCAATGACCGTCATGGCGTGATATGGAACCCAGGAAACATAATACTCACGGTCAGTGAATGTAAAATAATGTTGGAAAAAGGAATTAAATTACATATTATTGTAACACGAGCCGGTGTTTCATTTACCTACTTTCAATTCCTATACTATTGAGCGAGTAATCACTAACATGAAAACCGCTCTAACGATTTTGATGAATTTTGTAAAATAGGGGGTTTACGGGGGCGTAAAATCGATCTGTCAAGTTCGGGAAACGGGCAAGGTTTTCAACCCGATCGAGATCGATCTTCCAGGTACTTGATATATTACGAGAACCAATAAACAGGCTAATAAATAAATAAAAATACAGCCATCGCACTGTACCAACCTCCGACGCAACCAACCACATTGTCATATGACGGAAGCTTTAAGCGTCTACAACTCTCGCCTCTCACCGCGTTGCTCGTATAGTTCTTTTGTTACAAACTTCTATTTATAACTTGCTTGTGCTGATTATGTCACTTCACTTTGAAACCCGTTTCCATGTTAAAATTATACCTCTAAAATACGAAAATGAGTCCATTTGTATCTATAAAATCTATTATTAATAAACTAGCTTTACGCCCGCAACTTCGTCTGCGAAGAGTCAGAACTTCCGTTAAAAGTTAAGAAGGTTAGTTTAAATACAAGGGTATATTTTTCCAAAACATCCAGGACATATTTTTCTAAGTAAGCCGTCTATATGAAGGAAAGATTAAAGAAGTTGTGGCTAAATAAACAGGATGAGCCTGAGTGTTGATCCTTCTGTTGTACGTTTTAACTGTTGTTTACGTATGTGTGGTAGTATTATATTGTATATTATATTATTTCTATGTTTAGGTATGTATCTTATTAAGGAAGATATTTTATTTTCTTCCAATTTCTCTGTTGTATGTACTATTTGTTATTTCCTGAAATTTTGTTAATTTGTCTATCCTTCAGCATTGTCCTTGCTCTTTCTACTCCAAGGTTAACTGGAAGAGATCCCATATGGGATAAGTTCGCCTATGTACATTATTTATATTATGCAAACATGTCTTGTAATTGTTTATGTGCAATAAAGAGTTTACATACATACATACATAAACAATTTTCATTTCGTGGCTCTAACCCTTTTGCCTACAAAATTGTCATTAAAATATATCGACTCTAGAATTAAGTAAAACGTACCAAGTTATTTTATTATTAATAATTTAACCCACTTAGAAAAATAAAACACAGAATTTTCGTTATGTAATAATTGTCTCAATATCCATTTGCATGTTATGCAGACGTTGGAAATTACTTAACTTTTATACAAAATTTACGGTCAGTAGTCTAAGATCCCAAGTTTCTCTGTTCAGTTATTTAAAAATGCCTCACTCCCGTGTAAACCTAAACCTCTCCATTTCACACTTGAGGGAGTTTTTTTTTTAAAATACGCTTAGCTTGCACTTTTATTAGTAAGAATCAAGAGGCATGCACCTGGCCCAAAAATAAACTTACATACAAGTTTTCGGCCTGTTAAGGGCTTAGTTTAAAAAGTGGTTTTTATTAGAGTTCCGTAGTCAAACTAGGAACCCTTATAGTTCCGTCCGTCCATCAGTCTGCAGCCTAGCTCAGAGACTCTTATTACTAGGGAGAGAGAGATGTAATTTGGCATGAATACGAATATTAGTGACGTCAACAAAGTGGTAAAATAAAATCTCGAGTTTTATTTTTGTTCGTTTACCTCCCCCTCACGTAACGTAGGGAAGTATTTTTTTTCTCGTCTTCCCCGTAGTGTGTGTTTTTTTTATTTTTTTATGATAAAGTAGGTAGGTACTTACTGAAAAATAATGTTACTAGCGTACCTCCGCCTAAGCGACATGGTTTCCCCTTAAAAAGGGTATCCCAATTTAAATATCCGGGGCACTGGCTTACTAAGTACCTACCTCAATCAAAGACCATGACGATATGGAGAGGGGGCAGAGGGCGCTATCAATGAGGGCTATAGCCCGCAGGTTCACTCGTGAGTATAAAGTATTATTATTATTAGGTTGCAGTTTTGAGATGCTATATTTGCTTCTTTGTTTTATTTTCCTCGCGAATGTGAAGAAAACTCTTGTGTGAATCACAGGCAGTAAGGGGATTACTAAATCGATTTATTAAAAGTGATGATGATGAAACACTCTCGTTACTAATCCCGTTCTTAGTACCCTTCATGCACAATATACTATTATTTATAAGCAGTAGCGTAAACAGCAATTTTCACATTTCTAAACTCGAAAATGGAATACTTCCATACAAACTTTCAACCCTCTTTTTACTCCCTTGGGGTGGAATTTCCAAAAATTCACTGAATCTACAAAAGCTAACTTACCAATCATTAATTATTATCCTCTTAAAAACGCAGAGCGAATTCATCGACGAGATACATCACATCAGCTGTACTAGATACTCGAATGTGCAAGTAATGCAGGGACTCGTTTCGTATCAAGTATGCCGACCCGCCAGTGTACAGTCAGCTGCAGAGAAAAGGATACCCCCCCTCCTGGTAAGGATTGATTTTTTTCGATAAGCCTAACCTAGGATGAACCAGTGTGCAAAAGTTGATTTCCCGATTTAGCTCGACATTAGGTTTTTTTTTTTTCATTTATATCTTGGTCCGTGACATTTACAAAATCAGTTGGCCATGAAAATAGATTAACAATGCATTATTGAATAATTAATTTTCGTTAGAATAATAAATTTAATCGTATATTCGCATAAAATATTGGCCATAGTTTACGTGAATACGGTGAGATAATATACCTGTTTGTATATTATCTCGTAGTTCTGCTAATGTAGGTATACAGCACACAGTCGAGACCAATTATATTTCCATATAATAATTAGCGTCTTTGTCAAAATAATCCTTTTTAAGGTTCCGCGCGTTGACCGGATTTTTTCTTGTATCTTTTGCGTGTAAATGTTATACACACCTTGTATGTACTCGTATACCTACTGACAATAATGTCAACAAAATATTGCTTCTTAACAGAAAACCTCATGTTAACGTAAGGATGGCTCCGGTAACCTTCGGGGAGGGAAGATGGCCGATTGAAAAATGCCCGGCTTTTACTTTTGTTAATTTTGATTTACTGTTCTAGTTGCGTCACAATTTATTTATGAAAATATGATTTATGTCATTAAAAATCAAGACTCTTTTGTTAAGAATTGTGATATACATAATTTGAATACAAGAAATAAAAATAAAATTGCTACTAAAAAAAATCGTGTCCGTAAGGTTTATAAATCATTTGTTGGTCAATGCATCCTTTTCTATAATAAATTACCTGGGGCCCTAGACAAGATGCATTACGCCGAGTCGCTTTTCTGTTCGTTTCGTTTTTAAACCAATCGCGTCACTGCTAGATCACGTAATACGAAAAGTCACGTGATCTAGCAGTGACGCGATTGGTTTAAAAACGAAACGAATAGAAAAGCGACTCGGCGTAATGCATCTTGTCTAGGGCCCCTGACGTTGTTTTAAAGTTACCATTTCCAATACTTAAAACTTACTTGAAAAAGTCGTTGATGTCTAAAGCTTACTATAGGGTCGAAGACTATCTAACAGATAAAAATGCTTGGCCAACACCTAAATAATTGAATAATAACTTAGTCATAAAAATATGTAAACATTGTATATTGTCTAGGGGACACGGTTTCTGTAGGAGAATGTATCGAAACTTTTATGCAGGTTGTTTTGCACCGTCACAGGTAAGTATAACTTGTATACTTTCAATTTTTTTATTACTGTTTGTACTGGTACACAAGTGTAAATCCCAAGTTTAAAACTCATGTTGATCTCGGCAACAAATAAATAGCGATCGATAATATTTTCTTCATACGATTTAAGTATAGCGACCTCTCGAGAGAATCTAAGAAACTAATCTGGCGACTAGACTATTAAAATTGACATCTAGTGAAGGTTACGGGTACCCCTCAAGACACCTAGATGGCGCTGTTTTATGTATTCATACAACGCATGATAAACATCTGTTGACGATTTAATAATATTCAGATAATAAACAAATTTAATTCATTTATTTTCATAAAATAAATTTAAGAAAGGATTGCACAAATTCTTTTGTAGTGAGGGAATATTATTTATTAAAACCTAACAAAGAGTGTTCAGGTAACTGAAGTCGAATAAATAAAAAAAGATAGAGATAAATTCAAAGGAAAGTGAGCACTATTTGTTACTCGTTACGTTAGGTTTAACTTTGTACCGAAAGAGTTAAAACTATAAGTGCGGGAAAGTTAGCGCACCGACGCCTGGAGACTCACGCAGGTAACGCGAAAATTAGGAAATGGAATGCAAACGGAAATGGTCTCTAATAGTAGGTGATACGAATGATTTAGCATTGGTCTATGATGGCTCGAAAATCTCGTAGTACGCATGACGAGATAAATCTATATAAGGACCGACAGAGGATGGGAGTGGGACTTTTTTATAGAGACTTCGAGGGGGTGAGTGTGGAAAATTGTCACGGGGTATTTGTATCGTCCATTTTGTCCTATATTTTAATTATTTTGTGCTCTGTGTTTAATAGGTGTGGATATGTTTGTGTGTCGCTTTATGTAGCGTACAGGTATCGCTACAAGTTAACGAGAATCGCTAGCACGAAGATGGTTTAGCTCTAGTATAAAACAGTGTCTATGGGAACGTGTTATAATATGTGTGTGTGTACTTTTGGTTTGTTTTTATAAGTTTATTAACTCTATTTTGTTTTCCAGAACTCTGTAATGGCGCCTTTATTGGTAGCCAGGTACACAGAGCTCCAGGCAGCGTAATATTCGGAAAAGAAAACCTACGCTCACATTTTGGTTATGTTATGAGACCTGAAGGTGTCCACAATCAGGAAACGGATGGTTTCATCTCATTAACTGAGTGGGTCTAGAGGGTTCGTGTTACAAGGTCTCTGACGCCTTTATTCGGTTAGTCAGACAACGCTAGTGGTATTCCGTTTACTCTCTTCATAGGAATCCACGTAGACGAATCCGAACCACTTCTGGTAGTGGAGGTGGTACGTGGAATACCTCATTGCGTTGGCCCCCTTATCTATATATTTATATATCGACCACGTTAGGTATTATTTCCACCTGGAAGCCAACTAAAGGTTAGCAATAGCCGGCTGCTGGGTCTTAGGACTACACACAGGAAACTTGGTTTTCCGAACTCGTTATTATGTTAAGTCTTAGTTGGTCTAGATGGTTATTATTGCACCTGAATAGCCATACATCACTCACACGTTTAACGTAATCGTAAAAGTCGTAGGTATTGGACTTTTAGTTGCACTAAAACAATATACCGATAGGAAGCTAGGGTTATTAGGTAGTTAGAAGTTCTTTCATTACACCGTGAGAGACTTATAAACACGTAACGTGAGTAGCTAGACGTATGTTGACAAGGTTTGTTTCACATCGCCGCTGTCGATGACGTAACAATCAAGATTATTGAAGTTGGTAAATATAAACTAGCATTTCAATTTCGGATTCTTAGAAATAAGTTATAAATATTTAGTGGTTATAATTAAGAAACGTCAAATTAGAATTAGGTAGGAAATAGTGTTTGAATAGTGTTGCGTTTGTATTCGGCTAAATTTTACTGGTGTGCTTTCGGTGTTTATCATTTATAAAGGTTAAGGTAGACCTCTGTTAGAGCAAGTGGAAATCTAAGTGGACGTTTAGTGGATCACTAGTTGATAAAGGGATGCTAGTTGCCCGCCCGAGTGTGTAATAAACAAAACGTCGAAATTGGTACCCTTCAAGTTACAGTAAATTGCCATAATTTGTCCACACCAGGTTGAAGCTAAATAGGGCCGTTGAGATACGTACTGAGACATTACTAGGCAATAGGAATTGTATTTGTGGTCGGAAAATAGTTATATTTATTTATAAGATACTAGGAAAGCAAATAATACGAGGTTTACACAAACTATCTTTTGCATTAGCTAGGTCTAGGATCTGAGTAGCACTTACGGGTTGGTCTGTTCTCTTTCAATTCATCGTTAACAGTTAGGGATGTACAGTACAAACCAAAGCTAAGGCTTTCCTGTTACTGGTTAAGGCCGTTCAGAGGGTCACTGTACTTACATGTTTGCTAGATGGTTCCACGGATCCTCTAACATAAATAAGCGATGTGTAGTTTGGGTACATTCCATCTTGTGAGGATGCTATGATAATTAGGGACTCCAGATAGTGATGCGACCAAAGGGCCACTAGACTAGACCAGTCTATTGATATAACAAGCCACTCGGAAGCTCACTGCACTGATTATGTGTGTTATTCTTAAACTCGATAAATCAATATCAGGTTATAGGGTCATTTGCCATCTACTGAAACTACCTACTTGGTTAAAGGTTGTGATTGAATTACTGTGGAGCAGTATCCATATGTATGTGGACTTTACATATTTTATTTATAACTATAATAAGAAAGTTATTTGTCGAGAGATGGCATTTCTGAGAAAGGTTAATAATAGCTGTAAATTTAACAGTTTGTACTATGGTTATAGTGCTAAAAATGGCTATGAAAGTGATTTCATAACTCATGTTCTAGACCTGAGAGTTAAAGGTTAGCATACCCATAATTTGGGCTACATTAGGTTTACTGTTGGTGTTTTGTTAAACATTGATAGCTATGATTATGAATTTTAGAGAAAGTCACCTAAGCTTTATTATTAGGAAATAATATAAGATACTAGTTTAACTTAGCGATGTGGTTAAAGAATTTATTTAGAGATCTGGACTGAACTTTATGATAATGTTTGTCTTAATACAAATTCCAGTTGATGAATTTGAATCTAATTAATTATTCTAAAGGAGCTTGACCCTTGAGTTTGTTTCGGCATATTCTTCTCAATGGGGATCCTCAGGAAATGCTGGTAGAGTCAAAGTATAAAATAGACTGGAACGAGTCTACAAGTATTAACACTAATATATTAAAGTGATATACTAAGTAATAATAGAAATATTAGCGGGCGAGCTCTATAGCAATGGCCGAGAGCAGCGGAACGGGCGGGGAGGAGCCCGACCTTTACCGCTAATATATATTTATTCTTTTCCAGTAGTGAAACAAGTAGTTACTAATCTTGTCTAGTGAAGTAACGTAATTGTTCTATTTTGACTAAATCATTTTAATAGTAATCAAGATCTTCCTAGAGGATCTAATGGCTCAATTTAAGAATATAATGAGGCATTCACTTGGTTACAATTAATTTAAGAGGTAGTTTAGTTTCATAAAGAGTCCTTTCCCGAAGTATCTCTAAATAATAAGTTTAACCAGTAGGAAGGAGTAGGTACTTAGTCATTAATATAAGAAATAGTAATCTCTTGCTCATTAAAGTACTTAGGTTACTAGTCAGGTTCACAAAGTAGGGTTCCCGGTACACTAGACGATCACGAGGCCAAAATCACGATGTAGTATTGCGCAGAAAGTAGTATGTAGTATTGAGTACAAATTACGAGTGTAGGTTAGTTAGGTAGGTTTAAAGTTAAAGATGATTATGTAGGCGTGAGACGCTTCTTCAGGGGGGGGTTGTTACATGTTGCTTATTAGTTTTGTGACAATTCTGAGTTTTGACACATTTTCCTGCTCAACTACGCATGAATATATTAATTTTTGGTTTTATATGAGATTCATTGTCTTATATAATGCTAGGTTAAGTTTATTATTGTTTAATATCATTAGCAATATTTAAAAAACGACTTACTGTTGAGTTTCTTGCGGCGTTTCTTCTCAGCAATGGTCTCTTGCGAAGCGCTGGTAGATTGTTGACGTGTAAAAGTGCCCGTGCGGCCTACTTACTGAATAAACATCTTTTATCTTTTTTTATCTTATCTATTTACTGATTCTACTCTCTGACTGACACTGGCGAAATCACTTGGTGGACCTAAAAGTTACGAGTAACCATAAAATAATCAGAAATAGATTCGGTGACGGCCAATTGAGCTATTAAATTGGCAACTACGCGGTAATTAACTAACTTCCCAGCATTTTTTTATTTCCTGATTTAGTTTAATTAATTAATGTTTGTACGTAATGTACCTTTATGAACTGTAAAAGGAAGAGGTTTGCAATTGCAATATTAGGTTTTAATTTATTTTACCATTATAACTTTGCGAACCAACTTAAAAATTACTAACAAGAAAAAACTAAATTCAACATAATTTAGTCAGTAAATTGGCCACATTGGGGCTCTTTTACACGCTCCGGTTATATAGGGTGAATGTACTAGCGCTTCGGATTTGGACAAGAACATAATTTGGTGGCATTGCGAAGAAGAGAGTAAGTAACAACACTAACAACATTATAAAACCGTGAAACAGTCGTAACGTTCCCACTAGACCCCGTTATCAATTGCTCAGTTTGGGGGCAAACGTCACAATAGGGTGGTCTGGGGACTAAATGGAACGGTGTTCATTAACACTACAACCTAGTGTATTGGTGTTCAACGGTTTTTTTTTAAATCGGTACACCCCGTTATCTAAAGCTCAGTTTGGGGGCAAATAGTGATGTTGCTTCACATGATTAGTCGATCGATTCATATTTATTATTATAAAGAGTTATTTGTCAATATAAAATTCTTCTTTTGTGAATGCTCTTGAGATAACTCATTCATTGCATCTATTTGATCAGATACGAGGGCGACAATTATTGAATAGTACAGAGACTACTTACTAGGTAGGGGCCTATTAGGTATGAGCAGTACACGATAAACCCGTTTTGTTAATAATAACGAGCAGTAAAAAAAAATGTAATTTTGTGGTAGTATTTTTTCTTTAAAATTATAAAACCTTTTTCATATGTTCTAATATTTTTTAATCTATGGGTTTCTTTGACATATCTTATTTCTTTTGTTAATCATTTATAGTACCTATATAATATGTACGTACAGTGAGAAAGCATGGCCAATCTTTTACTTGATATTGATGAATATTAAACAAAAACCCAGGCTTTAAATCTGTAATAAATATTAATCAGTTGTTAGAAAATAAGGAAGTTCAAATTGATAACAGTATTGTAAACAAAAGCTGCATAGAGCATTACAAAAAACCACAGTTTTTGCCAGTTACATCTGTAGAGCTCGAAAAATCATTTTCATTTTTAAAATGGATTTTTACAAGCAGGCGACGAAGTTTGACTTCATATAATTTAGAAAAAATATTGATAATTTATTACGAAACATACAATAAAAAATAATAATACAAAATCTTTAATTTCATAATAATTTAAAAAAATCATTAGAGCAGAGCTCTGTTAAGAATGAATCAGATCTTTTGATATATTATGTTATTGAGTGAGTAAATCAACTTCATTTTTTATCGATTCTGATTATCAAAACTGCCCCATCACTTGCCCCCAAACTGAGCGTTAGATAACGGGGTTTAATCATTGATAAATTAATCAATTGACAATTGACTTGTAAGTAATTTTTTATTATAGTTTAATCTATATAGTGTTAATGAACACCGTTCCATTTAGTCCCCAGACTACCCTATTGTGACGTTTGCCCCCAAACTGAGCAATTGATAACGGGGTCTAGTTCCCACACACTTATTCTGATGTAGTCCAAAGTTAGGGCACAAACATTCGCGCCCTAATAAGATTTTAAAAAAGCATTTACCTACTATACAATACCCAGAAAAGAAGTTTGTCGATTTTTTGTCATTAACGCCATCTTTCCATCATATCCGTAACTTAATAGTGGCGTAGTCGGGCGTTCGGCTTGAAAGGTAAGTAGAGCCAAGGCTGTTGTTCCACTATCCCTGCCAAATAGGTACAGCAAAATAAAGTAGGTGGCGACTTCGTCACCGTAGTATTCATGATTCTACTTTAGCAGCGTAATTACACGTTGATTGCCTAGATGGCAGTGTTCGACATTTATTTTGTTCACTTGTTTACTTATGAAAATAAACATGCCATTAATAATATTATATTCACCTAAGTCCAGACGTGGTCCATACTTACGAGCGCCCTGCATCCCGGTGCCGAGAAAATCATACTTACAAATAATTTATTATTATTTAAAAATTAAATCCTTCGAAATTGTTAATGTGCCAAAGGAAGAAAACGTTGTTAGGAATTTAGGAGAAGTATGTTTGGGCAAAATATATGGAAAATCACATTCATATGTATTATCTGACAAAAGTAGGTGAAAAGTAGTTTTACTATGACTAGGTATATCAAACGCAACAATTCGCGCCTTCGGAACAATAGTGACCTAATTCAGGCTAGCGATATTGGCAGTAACTACCTACGTATGGTTGCCATACTAACAGTAGCATAGTTCTATTTACAACTTAAATTCCCGTGACTCCTTAAGAGATCTTTTTAAGGAAATTAATATCCTAACTGTAGCGTCACAATTTATTTATGAGAATATTATTTATGTTATAAAAAATTTGGATTCTTTCACAAAAAAATCTGATATACATAATTTAAATACTAGAAATAAAAATAAAATAGCTATTCGAAAATTCCGCGTCCGTAAAGTACATAAATCATTTGTTGGTCAATGCATTCATTTCTATAATAAATTACCTGAGGTAGTATTAAAGTTACCCTTTCCGGCACTCAAAAATTACTTGAAAAAGTCGTTAATGTCTAAAGCGTATTATAGGATCGAGGACTATATAATAGACAAAAATGCTTGGCCTAAACCCGAAACTTAATCAATTTTATTTTTTTTTGCAAATTCAAAAGCTTTATCTTGTCTGGGGGACACCGTTGATGTAAAGACCGTATCGTTAATTATGGAAACAAGTTTGAATAGCTCTAAAAAAAAAAGTTACAATATTTTATCTTGTCTGTCATACGTGAATCTGTTAAGCATATAGTCAAATATTAAAACTGATTATAAAAAATAGTATAATTCCTACACACTGCAAGATGAAGGGTCTCTCAGAGAAAAAACGACTTTCAATTGTGACCAAATATTGTAAAGAATCAGGTATGACTATGAGGAAGATTGCTTCAGAGGAAGGGGTTAGCCTGAAAGCTGTTTACAATACGATAAAAAGGTTCGGTATGAATAATACTTTAAAAGATTTACCTGGTCGAGGTAGAAAACGAGGCCCTTCATGTCCTAATTTAGACAAAAATATATGCGAACATTTTTCCCAAAAAAAAGAGGTATTGATTCGGGATTGTGCGAAAAAATGTCGTACTTCTATTGCAATGGTTCAGCGTGCCAAGGAGCGTAACTTGCTTGTAACGTACAAAAAGCAAAAACATCCTAAACGCAGCAAAACCCAGGAGTCTTCTGTCAAAACTCGGGCTCGGAAGTTGTACGACCAAGTCTTAACTAAAACTGAACAATGTATTATAATGGACGATGAAACCTATGTCAAACTTGACTATAAAACCCTACCCGGACCGCAGTTTTACACCGTAATAAAAGGAACGAAGGTCTCTAAAGAGGACAAATCCATTTTTTGCGAAAAATTTGGGAAAAAAGTGATGGTTTGGCAAGCTATTTGTCAATGCGGCATGAAAACATCTCCTTTTTTTGTAACGGGAAACTTAAATTCGGATGTGTACAAGAAGGAATGCCTTCAAAAGCGGGTACTACCACTGATTCGAAAGCACAGGGGTCGTACATTATTCTGGCCCGATTTAGCTGCGTGTCACTATGCTCGCCATGTGTTGAACTGGCATCGAGATAATAATGTCGAATTTGTCGCGAAATCATTAAATCCTCCGAATTGCCCTGAGATCAGGCCCATCGAGAAATTTTGGGCTCTGATGAAGGCAAGGCTACGAGAACAAGCTAAACCAACAGATAACATCGACCAATTTAAAAAAGACTGGATCCGTACCCAAAAAACTTTCAAAACAGTCGATGTCCAAGGGCTAATGAAGAGCATCAAAAGCAAAGTGAGAAAACTGGCAAAGGGGGTCAATAAATAACTAAAAGAAGCTTTTATGATTCACTTAGAAAATCTAAGATTCGCGTATTTTAAGTTGTTTTTTTTGTAATAAAAAGTATTTATTCAGATTACACCATTTTATTTGTTTCCATAATTAACGATACGGTCCTTAGGAAAACATATCAATCTTATGTGGTCATCTTGCACCGTCTTATATACACATACGTAGGAGTTCTTTTTTTCCTTTTCTCTCTTTCTATCTTAAGATTTTGGTGTGTTTTCCTGCGGAAACTACGCAGGATATTTAAAATATTTTTTAATTTGCTATTTATAGATTTATATAATGCTAGACTAAGTAGTACCATTATAATATTAAATATATTTAAAAAAATGACCGACTGCTGAGTTTCTTGCGGCGCTTCTTCTCAGCAGTGGTCTCCTCTTGTGAAGCGCTGGTAGATTCTTGACGTGTAAAAGTGCCCGTGCGGCCTACTTACTGAATAAATGTCTTTATCTTTATCTTTATCTTTATCATATCACATTACATTATAACAGGCTGGTGGAATTGTAGGTAGGTAGGTATCCATACACGTGACGCCCTGCAAGGGCATAGCAACATGAGAGGGCTAGCTTGATAAAAAAATATTTTATAGCTATCTAGAGCTATCGAAGTTAGTACAATTTAACTATACGAGTACCTATCTTCATACGTACATACATACCGTCACGCCTTCATCCCGGAGTAGGGTAGGTAGAGCTACAGTATTACCAACAACTCTAACAACTTTTTAATTCTATAACCATATTATGCACAAACATGCTATAATGTTTACGGGTGCAGACCCACCATATCCATAGCCATAGCCATACCCCTGGGGGTAGGGTAGGACTGAACCATATCACCGTAGAAGTGCTGGATATGAGGTGTTTAGGTAATGTTAGATTTTCAGCCGGCCCGAAGGGCCAAAACACTCAGGAATAGGAGCTCCGCGTCAGCGTCCGCGACTCTGTTAAATTGGATTTTAAAACATTAAAACCTGAAAGCATATTATAGTGCACAGCACTACGGTGGTATGGTTCAGTCCCACCCTACCCCCAGGGGTAGGTATAGCTAGGGGTATGGTGGGTCTGACATGATGTTTACCATGACATGTATGTATTAGTGACAGGTTGCAAACCCATCGCCTAACAATACTACAAGTCTTTAATCCCTTAGTCGCCTCTTATGACTTCCACGGGAAGACATGGAGTGGCACTATTCTAAGCTGCCACCCACACAGCACTTAAGCAGTAGAAATATTTAAGTAAGTATTTATAAAGAATGTTTTAATTACTTGTTAAATTGTAATGGTTTATCAATGATTTTAGTGGAAATATGGAGAGCCGCTGAACTAGAGAATAACAGGCTGGGTGGTTCCCTGCTCATCAGAAGCGGCTTTCTCCCGGAGCCCGGCGGATGTGGCGTCACCGGTCCCGCTCCGCTGCGCCCGCGCACGGCATGGAGCATTGCGCATTGTCTTCTATAGGAAAGCCGGATTTTTCCTACTAAGTTAATTACTTAACCAACAGTGAAGATCATTAAA
The DNA here is from genome assembly GCA_927399475.2 of Acleris emargana. Taxonomy (NCBI): domain Eukaryota; kingdom Metazoa; phylum Arthropoda; class Insecta; order Lepidoptera; family Tortricidae; genus Acleris; species Acleris emargana. The sequence goes on from OV656846.1 coordinate 12,231,236, forward strand.
TTACCTCGCTAGGGCTTCTTGGAAATCGAAGACATCGACGTCATTTAACTTTTTTTTTAACTATTCGTGAACTTTAATATTAATAAAATAATATACAGGGTGACTGGATATTCGATACAAACCTTTTAAGGAGGCATAGTAGAGCTCATTTCTAGCCAATAAGGTCATGTAATACCCTGGCCGAAAATTATTCGTTTCAGAGATATTTGAAAGGACCCCGCAGCGTGTGTATGAAAAAATGGTTTTCAGTCAAATTTGCCGAAATTCTGGTATAATGTAGGTTTTGACTTCCTTATTAAAATTGTATATGGGCGTAAGCACCACAAATGACTAGTTTCTGCCTAAGTTAATTAATACGAACTGTGAAGTACTCGTAAAATAATCAGTATCGTGATCTTTTCAATATGACCTATGAGAAGAAATGCCGCATGGCATTCTTTAAATGAAAACCATGTTCCAAACTTCCCTGTATTAAGTAACGAAGCTCTTAAAAAATATACTCTTGGAACATATCAAATCTATTTAGCCCCAGCTTACATGCAAGACAAACTGGACCACGATGGATCAGAATTATTTCAGTTCGATGAATTTAATCATGAGCAGGGGTTTTTACGCGTGAGAATTTATTTACGCTTCCGGAATCAAACCAAATACCAACTATGGATTGCCTACCGTTATGGATTATACACTTATTGTAAATAATAAATATAATGTATAGAGGAAGTAAAATACTTTGTTTTTTTTCTTAGAAACTGGTCATTTGTGGTGCTAACGCCCATATACAATTTTAATAAGGAAGTCAAAACCTACATTATACCAGAATTTCAGCAAATTTGACTGAAAACTATTTTTTCATACATTCGCTGCGGGGTCCTTAAAGTTTTTTTTCGTAATTGCGGAACAGAGCTCGAAAAAAAATTATAAAAATAATTGTTATTTTTTAATGCTTCTTACGGCCAAAGCCAAACCCTATATTCAATCCGCGGACAGATAGGCTTACTTCGGATTAAAATTTGACACATTTTGTATGGGCAAATGTCAAATTTTAACACGAGGTAAGCCTTATCTATCCTCGGTTTGAATATAGGGTTCGGCCGTTAAAGTATTTTCTGGAAGCTAAAATGTCAGCAATTTAATGTAATGCCAAAAAATTAACACGCAATGCTACATTTCAAGTTATTTAATAAAAGTCCACTAAAAATAAACAAAAAAGTAATTACTTCATTATGAAAGTGTTTTTTTTTTTTAATCATTGTATAACATGCAGCATACATTACTGGAATGACACGATGATGGTCATGAAATACATCCTGAAATATTTGCAGTTTCCGAAAAAAAAAAGCATTATGCAAAATGACATATTTGTGAAATATTGTTTAGTAAGTGATTAGATACTGTTATAGTTTTCAGCTGGCATTTTTAAACTTTAAAGTAGCGTTTTATTTGTTTTCTTATCTTAGTCACGACGCTGGCAACTGAATGTATGCCACATCTACTTTTTTAATTGCGTAAGTAATGATGTTAGAGATCCTAAAGATCCGCTTTGTTTTGGTCACGTGTTAATTACTAAAAACGCTTACGGCGTAACTTAGTTTAGCGTAGCGGTGGCTGGTAGAATCACGTCGTATAAAAGTGCCCGTGCAGCGTACTTACCTACACTGAATAAAAAGTTGTATGTTTAACCTGAACCTGAACATTTACTGCTTTGCACTATACTACCTATATACTATAATAAAAGTGTAACTAACTGTACCTTCTCGTAATTGTTACAGTTCCGAAACAGTTAAACCTTGCGGTCATTGGTTTCTGTCTCGACAGTATCTTACCTGTATTAAATTATCCATGACTCAGGAACAAATATTCGCGCTCATCACACAAATATCTGCCCTTACTGGGATTTGAACCCAGGAACGCTAGCTTCGTAGGCAGGATCACTACCAACTAGGCCAGCGCGTTGTCAATTGTCGTGTATTGTACTGTTCTTTGTCCTTTACCTGTATTGTTAATTGTAACGCTCAATCATTAAACGTGAATGTTTAGTCTTTTTCTGCTTTTCAAGCACTTGATGATACTTCCCATGATAGTTACTCTAAGTGTTTTTTGCTCTAATGTGTGTGGTAAGAAATTAAACGGAAACAAATTTTTGTTATTATTGCATACGTACACGCGTGAGTAACATCTTATCTGGGTTTTCAATAGTGGCTTAAATGTACACTTACTACATGTTCTATATATGTTTGAAAAAAAATAAAAATAAAAATAAAAAATCACTTTAATCCCCAAAAGTTCCAAATATCCAAATATGTAACTTAGTATCATATCATAGCTCATACTCGTCGGGTAAGTTGTCAGAAAAACTGGCAGTAGTGGTAGTCAATAGGATTTGGCCCCGCGAGTCCTTGGCGGGAGCAGTCGGGAAGCCCGGCGTGACGCCACGCCACGCACAATCGGCCGAATCTAGGTCATCAATTGAATTAGCACTAGAATGCAGTTGAGTCGCATTACACTTTATTTTTTTTAATTGGTCTCTTATAGATTTTAGTAAACTTTAGCAATATTCACACATGTTTGTACGTGTAGTTAATCGGGTGAAATAACTATTATTATTATTATTTCCTAATGTCAAAGGCCATTTCTAAGAACTTAATACATTCATTGTATCGTTTATATGTAAATCATCTTAGGTATTGTGTTATTTTCAACTGTCAAACTATAATTTTGTTAGTTATATTGACATTTTACTTAATTCTGTTAATAAATTAACAAAAAAAAAGATGAAGAAAGAAGGTCTTTTTTAACTATGTTATTTTTGTTACTGAGTACATCATTCATACAGACAGATCTCCTATCCCAGATTTCCTGTATCCCGGATAAGATTACACAAGATACTTGTAATCTATTTGTGGTATAGCCCACGCTAATAAGGTCGAATGCCTTCATTATTTAGTAAGTGGGTACAAAATACCAACGCTGGCACTGGATATTTTAGAAATATCTCTCAGAAAATATACCACAATTCTTAAGAAATCATTGCGTGAACCTCCTCTTGAGAAAGCAAGCAAAGATTAAAAGATAATGCAGATATACACACCAACAAACGCATCACTTTCCAATTGAAATATAAGGATGTGTAAATTTCATCTCTTTTTGATTAATTTTATCGGTAAATAAAAATTTAGTAAACATGCATGGCTCCATGTATCGCGCTAGCCGGCGCTCGCGCAGCCGCGCACGGCCTTCAGCATGCCGCAGCGCAACCAATTCGGAAAACCCGAAGTTAAAAGTTGCAATATGAATTCCCAGTACTTCGCCTTCGCACGCCACACTAACTATCAATTCATTTGCAACAACGGTGAAAATTTCAGCAATAAATCGCACTAATAAATTATCTAATAAATGAAAAACACTTAACTTACCGTTTCTTCATTACAATCATTACTGCGGAGAGATAAGTATGTAATAAACGCAGATTGTCATTTTCTACAAAAGGA